>JAOTQP010001286.1:12415118-12458975 GCA_026413545.1 Cichladusa arquata | reverse complement strand
GAAAGAAAGAAAGAAAGAAAGAAAGAAAGAAAGAAAGAAAGAAAGAAAGAAAGAAAGAAAGAAAGAAAGAGAAAGAGCAGGTTTCTAACTTGCTAAGCATCTCCCCACACATGAACACTTGCACACATGTACGTGTGTGAATATGCATGTGTGAATATGGATGTGTGAATATGGATGTGTGTGGGTATGTGTGCATGTTTGTGTGAGTGTTTGAAGTCACCATTAATACAGGAATGCATCTACTGTTTAGAAAGAGAAATAAACACTGTCAAATCATTCAGGATGTGTGAAAGCACTGACCCTGTGTTTATGCCCTGGAGCTATTTATTTTGTCTTTATCCTTTGTTGAATAAATGTCTTCTGCTTCCACAAGGAACTAAAGACCACTTAGCTAACTGAGAGCTAAAACATTTGTGTTTTTATCTGCAGCGTGTTTTTTAGAAGTATTTTAGTGACAGGAATATATTTATCATTTGCTACTCATACTATAGTGCTCGTTAATGTTCAGGATTAACATTTTTGTTTTTCGTTATAATTTAAATGCATTGGTGTGGAGAAGAAATAGAAATTGGTTTGAGTAATTGTGCAGATCTACAACTAATAAGAACATCTGGGATGCCATGTACATGATAGATACTGAGCAGAACAAAGGTTTTCAATGTTGGAACAGAAATAAGTGTAACTTTGCTGTAAAGTAATCCAGAAAAGGCAGATGCAGAGAGACATATAGATATAACCTGTCCTTCAACTATGCACATACATGAGCTTATAAGAGGGAATCTCTGCTGTCCCATCTATGTACAGGTAATACTGACACAACTTCATCCGTCCTGTAAGCCAGGCCAGATAACCTTACAAAAAAAATGAAAAAAAAAATTATATTTTGCATAAATATGTGACAAATGGAAATCACATGATCTCATCAACCTTCCTTTCTTTCCTTTATCAATTACAGGCAATTATTCTTTTCGGTTATTATATTATTATCTTTGTTTCCTTGCTTTACTACAATGCAAATTTGCTGTAGGTGTCAAAGGTGGCAGGTCCATCAGGAAGGTAATAGTGAGGAAGCAGTAAAGCTGAGATGATATCACTTTTATAGCACAATTATAGTTGATGGAAAAAAAGAAAAGAAACCTAAAAAATATATTTAAGAGATGCTGAGAACTAAAATTTATGTTCCGTAATAATCATGGGCTCTATAGGAAGATACTGATTTTAAGGTAAATTCTCTATCCCTTTGCCTCTCTTTGCCATGTTCCACAGGACAATTTTCTTTCTCTTTTCCCCAGGCTGAAAGAACCTCACCATCTCTCTGCCTCTCTTCTGCCTTCCTCTAATTACATCTCCTCTACTCCACAGTCACCAACTATCTTTTCTTTCAAAGCTGGTCTAATTGATACATATCTAACTAAACTCTGAGTCATTGGTCTCTACTAGTATCTAGTTTTCAAAGTTCTTTCAGACCTGAAAAAGGGTCTATGTGCCTGAAAGCCTGTCTAATTTCTCCAGCCACACCAGGTGGTAGAATAAAAGGTACTGTGTCTGCCTGCAGACCTTGCCTTGCTTTGTTAGAGGCCCCCTATGGAGCACAGGTGTGAGTTCAGAATTCCCTCTACTTGAACCTGAAGTGCTGGGGAGCAATTTTTTGACAAAGCATTATGACTCATTAGTGACTCAGAAACTGAGCTGGCTCAGGCAATCCCTGGGGGATTTATATCAAGGCATTCAATATGATTGATTCCCCTAGTGCTGAAAGCAAGAAGTTCCTCAAGGTACCTGGCGACCCAAGAATGGCTTAAATTGTCATCCCATATGGCTCAGTTCTGGCTCTGCTCTTTGAGGTAGTTTGTGTCCCCTTAAATGTCAACTTCTTCCCATTTTCAGGTTGTTTTTGAGATATGGAAACTGCAGAGAGCATAACAAATAGCAACAATAATATTTAAGACTGAAACTGCTATCAAAAGTAAATGTGTTACAGTTCTTTGGGACGTAATGTAGAACTTAAGAAAAAGTAATGAAAGTGGTAAGGAATTTATAGTAAAAAATAAAATAAAATAATAAAATAAAATAAAATAAAATAAAATAAAATAAAATAAAATAATAAGTATTGCAGAACACTCTAGGTCTTCTTTCCTTGCTTTAAAGCATAGAATGGTTGTCAAGCCTAAATGCGTTTTTGGTTTTCTTTCAGAAGCCATCAGAACATCATAACTTATTTAGGAAAGTGCTTATTTAGCAAGGAAAGAAAACTGAACAACTAGCTCTATAACCAGGGGAACAGTTATACTTGCATTAATAATGACCTCTTTTAGCTTGTTAGTAAAAAAAAAAATAGAAGAGTTAGTAAAGGAAAAAAAAAGGTATAATAATACTCATCCATTTCTGCTTAGAGGAGCAATTATTAGTCTGGAGGCCTAATCTACATGTTTAGACCACAACTACTGCAGACTGTCTGCAGATCTAGGGCCTCTTGTGAATCCTCTCAATCCTCATAAACTGGCTGTGGTTTGTCTGTAGAACTGTACTGTGAATCCAGACTGAGTGTGTTCCTGGAAAATGTAGGAACTGAAATACTGCTAACAGTTCTGAGGAACCTGCCAAAAAGAAAGGAAACACAATCACCATTTCACAATTTCATTGCTCCTATAAATCCACCTCTGTAATATTTAGGCTGGCTTTTCTGAAAGACTTTTGTGAAGGGAAAATACAGATTGTTGAAAGGGTTATAAACATAGAACTTCTTCTCTTGTTTTGACAACAGCAAGTGGAACAATAACTAGATTAATTTTAAAATAGATTGTTGTCAGTTGTCTGTATAGATATGCATATTTTTTTGCATTTTTCCAGAGAAAATATGGATAAAATACATAAGCCTTCATAGGGCTCAATGTACATTGGACAGCCAGTAAATGATGATGAGTCTTATGAAAGTACAAATGTATGTGGGTCCTGCTGTACCAAGGTTTGTTTCCATCCCAGCCCAAGATCAGTCTGAGATCTAGTTGAGACTAAAGCTATAGCAGAATAAGACAAAACAAGGATTTGTTGAAATCATTGACAAAACTGACAGTTTTCCACTCAAGTATCACCTGTTTTATTTTATTATTTTATTTTTTATTGCTATTCTTTTTTGAAATAAATTTTAATTAAGGAAATGATAATAAAAAGATCAGCCTTTTTTCAAGCAGTAAAAATATAAAAAACATTTTTTTCTCACCTAAGGTTAACTTTATTGTGTTGGTTTTATGCCTTCTTGTTACTAGCCTGTTCTTTCACTCTAAGGTGTTCCTTTAAGGAGACTGCCTGTGTTTCTCTTCACTGCATCATTGTTCTAACCCCCCTTGCCAAAATTAAATTGATGTTCCAGGTGTTCAAAGCTCCATTGAAAGCACACATTTTAATTCCTTGTCATCTCTGAAAATTAGATCATAAATTTAATTTTGGAAAAGTCAACTAGAAATAAGTAAAACAAAAGAAAACAATGCTATAAGATAATGAAGATTCAGACAATATTCTTTGAAGACTGAGATGCCTGAAAATGTGGTTCTTCTCCACCCATGCATGCCTGTGTTAATTATCTAAATGAGGTCAGGGCAAGAAACTGAGAATTTTCATTCTACACAGTGTTTAATTATTCATATTTCCTTGGCATGGTTTTGGTTGTGCTTATTAGCACTATCTCAGACAAAGCCTGGGTAAGGATGAGGGGACAGCATTCCCCGAGGACAAACCAGTGAAATCATCCTGTTCTGGGATGTGTCACAGCTAGTGACACATTTCTTTGCCAACCCACCTGCTGAGCAAGAGGCACGGGAGCCTCCTGGCAGAGCCAGCCCAGCCGAGCGGGGCGGCAGCAGCCTGGCAGGAGGGGTTTGTCCATCAGCTGCTTCAGGGCTTTGCAGTCAGGGAAAGTTTCAGTGTAATTTCCTGCCTTTCAGGAAGCTGCCAAACCATTAAGGGGAAGATTTTGAGAAAGTGAGGTTTTGAATTATTTTTTCCAGTTCAATCCATGCATTTAGGTAGTCAGGAATGGGAATTCAATGGCTGTAGAAGAACTGGGACTCCTGCCTGTTGTCCGGGGAAAATCAAAAGAGCACTCTTGGGATTATTTCAGTTTATGGTGGTTTTTTAAATTATTTTTTCTGAACTAACTATCTAATAGAAAATTTATATGTAAAATGAAGTATGAAGAGGGATTTAAAATCATATAGCTCGCCACTCAAAGTCATTTCTCACTAGACTGCCTACATTGTTCTTGCCCTTCTGTTCTTGAACACATTGCATGGTATCTCCTTTCCACCTCCTGAAATTTTCTTATAGCCTTGAAATGAAGTCTGTAAAGGACTATTTTAATATACACTGTAGAAGACAAAATTAAATATAAGCAAAATATACACAGTTTTTCTTTTCTGCAAACCCATACATGTCTGGCCACTTGATTTTCGCTAAGTTAGCAGCTGGTTTATTTTCTGTATTTTATTATCTTGCCTTGTGTGCTGGATTGCTGTGCTGTCTCTCTGCAACACAGGTTACTTTGTCATGTTAATATAATATTGTGTTAAAAATGTCCTGAAGATCTGCATAGTGAGAACTCCTAGGAGAGTGAGGAGAGGAAAAATAAAATCACAGGCATTCATAGACTTGTGAAATGAAGTCTGCAGCTTCTGGCTCAGGGTATATTTCTGAAACAAATCTGCAATAATAATTTCCATTCTGAATGCACTCCCAAAGCAATGTAATTATTGGCATAATTTCAATATACATTGAACACTGATGTTTAATTAATATTTTATTAATTTTTGGTGCTTAAAGCCAGAACCTGGAAGACTATTTTAATTGTGGGAGGTGTAGAAAATATGTCTGAGTTTCTGAGGTCATATGTACACACTCAGACACTACAGTGACCTGTAGTTTTGGAATGCAGAAATGCACTGTGCCCTTATTTTACAAGTGGTAAATGGTGGGAAAGTTTGCCAAAGTGATAAAAAAAATATATATAATCAACAATGCAGATAGACAAATGGAGAGAGGAGGGCAGTTACTCACCCAAATCTGATCAATGGAAGAGTGGTTCTATATTAAAGAGAGTTTAGACTGTAGTATGTGTGTAAATGAATTGCTATAATATGACATAACCTGCTGTAAGAGTGTTTAATTTCCTTCTGTGAAACGGAGAACCTTCTTTTTCCAACTGCTACTTAATTTCTGATTTTAATATATTTATAGCATCTGTACATTTAATCAACATAGTTCACCATATATTGCAGTTTTGTTACTAATATTGCTAGTATTTTTTTCTATTTTATTAACCCAGGAGTTTGATGCTGCATAGATCAAGGTGGATCATGCAAACTGGATGTGCATTAACCTATTTATAGATGCAGCCAATAATAAAGAGTAGGAGAACCTGATGAGACTGAAGGAGTTAAATAGGTGTCATTATCCCTGTGCATCATTTGTATTGCTGTAATACATTGATGTTACACAAATCCAAATTTTAATTCAGCAACAATATATCTTCTCAGGTGTACAGGCAAAGCAGGTTTCACATTTTGGATTGAGAATTAGACCTTCCCATATTTCTAATGTATGTGAAGTTATGAAGGAAGGCCAAAAGAAATGCTGCATGTGACTCTGGAAAAGTAAAAAAAAGAAAAACCTGCTATCTAATCACTAAATTTTTTTTCTGTAAATTAGGAATGAAGTTATAAATAATGAACTTATATTTTTAAAAGGTGTATTTTCAATATGGAATGTTTTTATTTCAAGATATTTCGTTTTCAGCATATTGCAATTTTGTTTTTCTATGCTCCCACCTCCTTGTAAATTTCTGCTTCTCAGATGCTGCTAAATAACAAACTACAAACTACTCTTGTGGTCATATGGAACACACACACTCTTAAGGAAGTCTTGAACTTGTTGCTTTTATGTGTGCTACCACAGTGTAAATGCTACAGTGCATTTAAATTACTTGCTTTATGCTTATATAGGTACCCTTTAGGTTCTCTTACCCAAAAACATTGGGTGCAGAGTTACATTTCAGGGCTTTTTTCCTATCACTGAAAAAGAGAAAATAATGTTTTGAAATACTAAAGGTTGCAGAGTTTGACTTATTCAAATCCACTAAAAAAGAAGAAAGATGATTTTTACATATGGGCCTTCACCACAGAAGTGTTTTCCCTCATGCCTGTAATCTTTCTGCTGAGTTTCACTGATTTTGAATTCTGAATGCCATTTTACTTTCAATATGTGAAAATTCGAACAGTTGGACTTGATTTTAGTTCAAACCCCAAGTTTAAAATTAACATTTGTACAGTATTATCTTTGCTGTCAACTGTCATGCAAACTGGCAAGATGTTACACACTGGGCTGTGCTCCACACATATTCACATTCACTGCAAAAATCACTATTCTCTCTTCTTTGTGGAAAAGGGCGGAAATTCACTCTCCTATAAACAAAAGCTGAGTTTTGCAGTGCCAAGCCCAGAATTAGCAGAGGCTAGAATACAGCCAGGTTAAAAGAATATTTTTTCCGATAGTTTTTTAAAGCCAATTAAATAAATGTGTTCAGATATTTTCATGAATCTGAGCAGTTCTTTGCTAACAAGTTGCTCTCTGAACTTATAAGAAAAGATCTGGGTTAGGAAATATATTTTGTCTTCCCAACAAATTGAACAGAGCTGCTGAGCAGTGCACTCAGAAGTGAGAATGGTGAGCTCTGCCACTTTATTGAATTGTTTTGCTTCCTACTCGTTTTTCCTTGTTTTAAGCAGCAAACCTTGTCCAGCATAATTCAAGTTATATAGACTGGGATTCTTAAATATTTTCACAGGACTACAGGGAAAAAGAGAAGTAAATTTTTTTTATAATGATTCAGACGCCAGAGAAGATTAGAACATGAAGAAGAATGCTGGAATGGAAAATTAATTTGAAGACATTACAGCAGTTTTGAAGAAGAGGTTAGGGAAAAAGTACATTAATTTTGAAAATAAAGCCCTCCTTCACAAGCTGAATAATGCCTTGTCCTACTTTTGCCTTCATATATATTACAAATTGACTTTGACTGCTGCATAATTTTTAGGGTTAGAATAATTTTTTCTGCTCCCTCTTCTATCACTTTCTAATAAAATATTAAGAAAATTAGACTCATCACTGTGGCAAATTTGACAGTTTTAATGAGGAAATATTTCTTGCCTCTAAGCTCTAATTGCAGCAAATTGAGCTTTTATATATATGGTGAAACACTGGAACAAGTTGCCTTGAGAGCTGGTGGATGCCCCATCCCCAGAAACCTTCAGGGTCAGGCTGGATTGGGATCTGAGCAACCTGATCTAGTTGAGGATGCCTGTGGTCTTTGCAGAGGGAATTGGACAAGTTGACCTTTAAAGGTCCCTTCCAACCAAAACTATTCTGTGATTCTCTGGCATACATGTTTTAATTGTCATGTCCTACATTTCTTCATGATTGCCTACTTTGCCTGCCCTCAAAAATTCCCCTTAAAATTTACCATTGAGGATGATTTGCAGAAATACATCTTGCTTTAAATGCTGCACTTTGAAAAATGTGCAGGACTTTTGGTGTGCTGGTCACCATAATTCTTCTAGTTATAAAGGGTGCTGCTGAGGGGTTTTATGAAGCATTTTACAACCTATGAATATCAAGACAATTTTTAAGAGGAAAAAAATAAGTTAATTTACTTGAAAAAGAATATTTGTTACAACATTCAGAAAAATTAATTCCATTGTTGGTTTTGAAAAAAACCTGTGTTATTTTGCTTATATTTGCTTCCTTTATATGTATGGTCAGGACATCTACATGAAACCACTGGTGTGTTTTGTGTAAAGCAAAGATACTGCTTTGGTTCAAAGGATTCCTGACTAGAAATTTGTAGAGGTACTGAAGCCTTGGTATATGCTCTGAGCCTGAGCCTTAGGGATACAAACAGCAAAATATCTTTTACGTGAGACTTCATCAATTATTATTACTATTGATGTATTCATTTTATGAGGGTAAATTATCTGTCATCATTGCTATTTATCCCATACACGTATCAACCTTCAGCTATATCTAAGATCCAATAGGATCTCAACACTTATGTCACTTCTGTCCTTTGAACAAGAATAATTTAAATGTTTTTGGTTTTTTTTTCATATTAGCTCAGTCTTCCTGGTATTAAAATACAACACTTCCTAGCACAAGCAACTTATTGTTGTCTGCCAGAATAAAAAAATAAACAACAAAAGCAAAATTTTGGCAGCAGCATTAGTAGCTGGAAAGGAGCTAAAAATAAGTTTATCAGTGTATGACTAAACAGCCTGTACACAGAGACTGTGCAAAAAAACTCTACTCCAGATAATTAATACTTAACCAGTTTTTGACCACTTAACATCATTTTTGCCCTTATTTGGAGCTTTTCTAGCACTAATAAATGTTTCTCTAAGGTGCATATCAGAATCGAGCGCAAACACATGACATTCTTTTTAGTTCACTATCCCTTTTAAAATATTTTAAAATATTTTCTTTTCAGTAATACAGTAATTTCAGTAATACATTTATATTTTTGTGGGTAGATCTATCATACAGAGAGGTTTTACTCTTAAATTGTAGTGATCTGCTTAGAAATAATTTTATCAGCTGCAATTTTTATTTTTTTTATGTGCATAATTTCCTGTTTGTCTGAATTGCACTTCATCTGTAATGTAAATGCTCAGTCACTGAATATGGATTTCTTCTAGTCTGCCCTCATTCTTACTATCCTTAGTACCTATTTAGTGTTTTCAGCAAATGGTAATTTTCCTCATTTTTCCAGAATTTGAGGACCTTCAGAAATACGGTCAATTGCAAAGTGATTGTGGCCTTTCACTTCAAGGGCAAAAAATAGCCATTTATTTCCAACTTTTGTTTCCTACCTTTAAATCGGTCTGTTGTGGTGGTATTGTTCAACCATTTTCTCCTTTGTTGTTCTTGCTGTTGTCTCTTGTCATTCTTTTATGTGTGCCTGCAGAGTATGTTTCAATGCAGCGAAGAGCTTCCTAAATTGTTCTGATTTCTCGTATGGAGCTGAAATAGCACGTGTTGAATTTAAGTTTTATAATGTTAAAAACATTAACATTATCCTATATTAATCTCTTCTGTGGTCATACAGCCCAAATGCTCTTCACAACAGAAGCTTTCTTTGTGCCTCTGTTTTGTCACAGGGAATCTTAAAACTGACCATAATGAAAGTGGCAGGAAATCCTAATATTGGCTTTTGCTTTCCCCAGTTTGAAGTCGTATCTAGTTTAGGATTATTAAATTCCTGTTTTAGCTCCTGACAGCCTCTCATTCTCTCAAATGCCCAGAATTCTGGTGCAGATTGTGTGTCAGACTGAATCCAGCTCCCTCCTCTGTGTGTCCCCCTCAGGTGCTGAGCCAGGCTGGGTTTGCTTAGCTGGGCAAAGACACTTTGCTTTACAGCCACTTGACCTTACCTGTACTTACTTACAAAACCAGAAAAGAGCAGAAGGAAATCAACACCTTTCTTTGTAAATTACTGTAGAGGATAAGAAATCAGATAATTCCTTCTTCCACACCTTTTTCTGTAATTCCTTGCTTCTGTTCTTCTTTTCCGTGTCTCCTTCTCAGCCCGGTCACTTTTATTTCCGCGATACCTGTCTTGTGTTTGTTTTCCCTCTGCATTCCTACAATTTAAAAAAATTAACCTTTGTTAAATTAAGCTAACACACATAACTTCCTCAAAGCTTCTTTGCTCACTTAATTGCTATTTTTTTTCCCTTTCTTTGTGTGTTTATAGATGTCAGCAGCTCTGCAGCAGTCTGTGTTTTGGCACACTTTTGTGTCTTTTGCTCTAAAGAAGAGGGGTGCTGAGTGACTCCCTTATCACCAAGACTAATATGAGAAGTCAGGTTATGTAGGACCATGTTGGCTGATAATTTGGCTGTCTGGGGAGTTAGAAAGAAAAAAACCAACCTGACATTATATTAAAGAGAAAAGTAATTTCAAGATTCCAGAAT
Source organism: Cichladusa arquata (assembly GCA_026413545.1). Lineage (NCBI taxonomy): Eukaryota > Metazoa > Chordata > Aves > Passeriformes > Muscicapidae > Cichladusa > Cichladusa arquata. The sequence continues at coordinate 12,448,959 of JAOTQP010001286.1, read as the reverse complement.
GGATTAAGGTTGGAAAATCAATTTACTTGGATTAGAAGTAAGTGTTGTGAAAAACATGTATTTCTGAGAGGAAACCTTTGTTTACTTTTGACTAATGAGTTTCAAACTTCATTAAAACCTCATTATGGTTATTTTTAAAAGAGTGATTAGAAATTCCTGGCTAAAGAAAAACATACAAGGCCAGAAAATATCTGCAAGCAATATCTGCAAAGGCACTAAGCTTCTGTTCCATCCACTCACTGAAATCAGAGCTGACAATTAGATTTTGCTCAGATAAGAGCCACTTGAAATTAGAGACAGCATGGGGACATTGCCCTCTGACAGAGTTACTTTTGCGAGATGGGAGTTTGGTCTGTAAGAAAATCTAGAATCCTTATTGACATAATTGATGTATGATCACCCTGCAAAATTCACTGTTTAGGAGATTCTCATACTTGCAGCCTTGCCAAAGTATGGGAAAAAAGACTAAAAGGGCCTCCAGTAAGGACCTCTGCAATAGACTGCTGAATTTGTTGTGATCATGCACTTGGCACTTCTTTGATGAAACTTTCTGTGGATGTCACTGAAATTTGAACTCATAAATTCATAGGATGTGGAATCAACCAGCTGTGAAACTAATTTTAATTAGTGACCTTCATGGAAAAGAAAGTTGCATATGCAAGCAACAGTCAGGCAAGGCAAACTGCATCCCTCCTTTGATGGCAAATTATTGGGAAAAGGTTGTTAGTGAATAATTATGATCAGCTGAAGACATTTTAGAAGATGGAATAACAGGGCTTGGTGGAAAAAGAAGGTTAAAGATTTAATTCACTTGATATTTGCATGTGAAGGCTTTTGCATGTAAATAAGTGTTGATCTTGCATATGTCTTTGTGTGCTATGTCTGAGTAGGATAACACAGGATAAATACATGTGTGGGCACACCGTTCTACCTCTTTTGTTGTGAATCATGGTAACTTGACAGCAAACCCTACATTTACTATGAGGAAACAATATGAAAAAAGGAAGAAAAACAACTTCCCCCAGGTTTGGTAATAATACATTTGGCTTGTTCATTACAGGTGGAATTCACCACTTGGCATGCCAGAACAGTGCACATCTGCCCCAAAATCTTACATTGTACCTGCCAGCCCTGGGCTTGTGTCTGTGATACCCCTGCCATGTCAAAAAGAACTACATATCCCAGCAGGAATTGTTACAGGCTTGGCAACGTGACACAATTATTCTGTCTTGAGCTTCCTTCCATGAGATTTCCCTTTCAAGCATGAAAGACAAGTGGAGAAAACATGCTAGCATTAAAGATGCTGAGTGTCCTCCTCCACCCCAGTTTGAGGTTTACAAAAATCACACAAGGCTGTGGGTTAAATATGATGTCATCAACACGAATGTTTGCACTACCATGTCCCTGAGATAGACTAACCGTACAAGGTTCTAATTTTATTACTATTAATTTATCAAAGATATTTAAAAATAATTTTTCTCCCGCCCAAAATAGTTGATAAGAAAAGGTATTTTTTCTTCTATACTGTATCTGCATCTAGAGAAATATTTTCATCAAAAGTTCAATATATACAACATGCTAGAGACTTTTTGGATTCCTTTTTTTTTTCCTCAACACATCGGTGCTCTAGTGGCATTTAGCAACAATGTACACAAGAGTTTTTATTGATTTTCCAGCATGAAAATTTAAACAGAAATTTTTTTAAAATTAATAATCAGTGCTTTTAATTGCCTATTCTGACTTTCAAAAAGTTTTCAATAGAAGATTTTGAAGATACTCAGGGTTCAACGTATGAAATAAAATCTATACTTTTGCAGTAGTTGTTTAAAAACAATGAGCCCTACCCATGTACTCCAAAGTGCGTCACATTTGCTGCTGCAAATCCTGAGAAAAATGAAACAGCTAGAGCAAAAGAATTCCCAGAAACTGGCTGATATCTTGATAAAGGTGATACCCAAAGGAGTAAGTGAAAACCAGTGATATTTCTCATTTTGTGAAAGGAGAACAAAAGAAAACAAAAGGAGACTAAGAAGGCATGATGAGTATTAAAAATAAACCAGGGCTTGATGAAGCCATTAAAAGACTGTGACAAGCAATGGAATGTTAAAAAAGTTAATTCAGTGAAGTACTTGGCATTTTTTTTCCTTTGAAGATGAGAGACTTGTAGAGCAAATAGGATTTAAAGTGTTCTGCTGCTCACATAGAGCCTTGCCTTGTGGCATCTGTTAACAATGGCTTTTTCCAGATTCAAACCCAGCCATTATTATAATAGAAATTTGTATTAGCTGCTCTTTTGATTAGAAAAAGGCTTTCTCAGTGACAGAGAAAACAATTGAATGCAACCTTTGATGGGGCAGTGTTTCCTCTGAGAACACCATGGGATATGAGGTCTGTTTCTGTAGCTTTGAGTTAATTGCACACAAAAGATTGCAGGAGATGACATTTGTTTAAAATTTTTGCTGGCATTGCAATAAGAGCTACCGCTCCTAATTAAATTGGAACATGTAATTCTGCATGGAAAACTGGTTATGCCAATGCAGATCTTAAAACATCTTGTGGCGACAGATATTAGAAAGAAGACACAAGTATAAGTAGCAAATACATGAAAGAAATCTAGTCCATATCAAATAGATTACCAAGAATACATTTTCTGAAATAGCTACAATTTTACTTACCCTTAATTAAAAAGTCAAGTTGTTTGACCTTGCATTTAAGGAAATCTGAACATTCTTGGCTATATTCAGCTTTCGTAAAATGACCACCTAGATTTCACTCGAAACCAATAAGCAAGTAATTTGTGTCCTTTGGGCATCTGTGAATGAATGTCCAAAATCACTGTCAAAATTTATATCTGAAAACTGAACAATCTGTACTGTTATTTTAAGAAAAACTTATATATTCTCCAGCCTGAAGCATAAGTAGAGAAGGTTCTTTGGTAACTGATACTAAATCAAAAAGCAAAATTCAGAATTAAGATGGGTTATATCTAGTCTAAAAGCAACACATTAACTTTCTCATTTAAATGTTTTCTTTTGGAAATGAAGGAATTAAAAAGAGAATGAACAGAACGTTTCTTCTTCAGTCAGGACACTTAAATTTTTAAAAGAAATTGTGTTCCCTCAGCCAAGTAGGAGAAATTATCCTGCTCATTCTGAAAATTTAGCAGGCCAGGAGCTGTCCTTGTACATTAGTAGACGGTAAAAGGATCTAAAGTGAAGTATAAAGGAAAGATAACCACAGGAATTATTTAATAACATTTTGTCAACACATCAATAGAAAGTGTTGTTTGTCACAAGAGCTCAGAAACCAGCCTCCAAATTTCTTGAGGGTCTAATCCCATTCAGAAGAGTCATCACTGTCACCAAAACATTCATGATTTCCTAAAACATTCAGGAAGGTTTACTGACAATACAGAAGGGTACAAATAGTAATAATAATAATAATAATAATAAATAATAATAATAATGCCACACAAAAGAAAAACTATTTAGATGCAAGAAAAAGCAATCTTTATTTTGCCATAGAGGGAAAATGGTTTGTATATACCATCTCAGGATGTCTTCTGTTCCTGGAACCTATTTAGCTGCTAAATTTAATAAATGTACAACAAACTTCCATCTAAGCTTTCCACCTGGAACTCAGTCTTTCCTTCACAATCTCTTTGTTCCAGATATTGTTTCCCTCTTGCACCTGGTGTAAGCTCCTCAGAAGTTCACTGTGCTCCTGGACTCTAATCTGTTTTGTTTCTATGAAGTGACATTTTCAATAAACTAAAAAATCTCAATTAACATAATCCAAGATGCCATTACTTATTATACTTTGACAATCCACTTCAAGGCTTGGCAAAAGAACATAGATTGGTGAACTCACATCAACTTTAAAAATATTAAATCATTGTTTTCTCTGTAGTTTGCAAATGGTGGTGATCTATTTCACTACTTTCCATATTAATACCACTTTAATTAAAAAAAAAAACAAAAAAACCTGCTCTCCTAAGCATTGTGAGACCTTCTTATGTATTCTTTATACCGTGTGTGCTGCACTTCTAGGATGATAATCATGAGACAGTATTTATTTGGGCTAAATTTTTTGAGAGAACAGACTTTGAAATGAATATTAAATCTTGTAGGTTCTCCTCATCCCCTACATCCCCACCACTAGCCAATATTATGTACTGTCCCATCTAAACTCAGAGCAAAATGTGCCTCATTAACTATTTCACTTTAATAAATAACGAACGCATTTCAAAAATGTTCTATTTAGAATCACAGCTTTTCTACCTCCAAACTTCTTAGCTCCTGTTATGTGAGGGTGACCTGGAGTCCAGTCCCATGGATATTTGTCTATTCCTTTTTGCAGCTGCCATTCCTCCCAGTCAAGGCCTGTGTGCTTTGCAGATCCATTTTATTTATCTTCGCCCATTACTATGGTGAACAGACCTCTCTGTGCTGAGACGGGTCTTGCACCTTTCTTTCAGTATTATTTGTTCTTCCACATCTTTCCTCTAAATATTGAGAATCAAACTTCTAAAACACAGAGAACTGAACTACCTTGATGGTAGTTCAAAAGACCCTTTATGAAAATACAAAGTTTAGCAAATTTACTCTGTAGGAAGCTTTGAAATTTGCAGGCTGGACCTGACAATAATCCTGAACTTCCACTGGCCCTTTCAGTAAGAGCAGCTCAAATTACTTAATTTTGTGGGTCAGTGTCTTACCTCCATCCTTCTCACCAAATCTGTGGGAACAAATAGATCAGAAAGCACGTTTTGAAAGTAGGTTTTCAGTATGTTTTTAGTCTGTCTCCTGAGCAGCCACACTGAGAAGGGAATCCTGTACCTGTACCTATCTCCATTCTGAGAGTGCCCTGTGACAAACCTGTTCCAACATTTATGCAGACCTGGAGAGAGTTAAAAAGCATCAACTCTGTAAAGTGTCAAAGAAAGAGTGAGAAAAGCTTCACTGTGATAATGCTCATTAAAAAACCAATGGGACTTTTACTGTCTCCTGGATGCTGCCAGGGTGCCTTTGCTTCCTTCAGTTCCCATTAGAAATCAGTGATAGCCAAATTAATTCATTCATCATTACACTTGTATTAGGTGGAAATGCACAGTGTATATTTGTCAAAGGCTTTTATAGGGAAAACTTTTGTCAAATGATTTTGTATTTTGACAAAAGATTTTCATCAGTTTAACAAAAGAGAGAAGAAATAAAAATTCTTTGGACCATCTAGAAAGACAATTACTGTTTTTACTTGGAAACAGCTTTTTCCTTCAGGAATGCGTTTTATGTAAAAAATATTTTCACAATAAACCAATTTTATCAGATAAGATGGATGCTTTCTTCAAAAGGGATACGTTTTTTCTAAAACAGTTTGGGTTTTTTTCTCCAATATATAGAAAACCCATTCTTAGATCAGCTGCCATGAACTCAAATTTGATGTTTACCTTTGTTTTCCATTATTAGAAAGATCGTAATATAATTAATATTTCTTATTTACTTTTGTCTTTTCTTAACAGTTAACAGACTTATTGTTTCAGGCACAGTGAGAAGACAAGTCTTCCTAAGAAGACCCTGTACAGGTATCTCACAATCCATTTTGTCAAAGAGTTAAAAGTTTCCAATTATACTATGGTGTAGCTCTCCGAATACAGTGTCAAACCACAAGAATCCCCATTCTTTGGATGATTTAATATTGTTGCAATAAATAGCCACACAAAACAATCTAACTAACAGTAGTAAAAAAAGAGCAATCAATACAAATCTCTGTGCAGGTGTGTAATTAATACCTCTGCCAGTTTCATGAGAGTTGCAAGTACAGTGTCATCTTGTAAGTAAGAACAACATTTCCCTATGGACAAACACATTTGCTCACAATTTAACAGTTTATAAATTAAAGGCTGCTGCAGGGTTGGCCTCTACAGGACACATCACTGTCACACCTAAAACACAAGCCTGCATCTTTTGAAAATATTGTTTCTGTGAAAAAATACAGTTGGTTTTTAATTTATCTTGATTTGAGATTTCTCTTGAAAACAGCTTCTGTAGTTCCCAAGAGCTTATGTTCATTTCCTAAATAAATAAACAAATGCAATCACAAAATGACTTCTCATGAGCCAAATCATCTTTTTAAGAGTGCTCATAGGAAGAGAAACATGTGGATAGAGTTGAATCACCATACATTCATAGCAGACACACAAAAAAATTTGTGCAACCAGAAGACTGGTTAAAATGCACTCTTTGGAGCTTTGCAGAATATATTATGGCCAGCAGCACAGTGGCTTCTGCTTTAGGTATTTTACAGTACAGCACAATATATAGCAGTGAGGCAGGAAAATGCTAATGATGGACACATATATACTGAATTAATTTCTCAAGGGACAGTTCTGTTGAGCCCAGCACACTGAGGCATCATTCCTTCTAGACTTTGGCTAATTAATGTAGTGCAATTTAAGGAAAGGTGGAAAGGATCATATTGATAAGTGTCAATAGGGTATGTTCAAAACATCTATTATTTCTCTTCTGTGTCCTTGGAGGCCTGAAAAAAAACCCCAAGTCCAGCAATCACATATAGTTAATTGCTAAGCAGAAGACAATTAAAACAAAAATATTAAACCCCAGCTTCTCTTTTGTTGTTTTATCTATGTTCCCTTCCCCCTCCCCAGTCTATCAGAAGCATATAGAGAACCAGGACACACTATTGTTAATGTATTAATTGCAAAATTGTTTCTTCAGGAGCTGGAGCATCATCTAATCCTTTTAGATGTTCGAAGAATTGTTGCTTTTAAGTAAGTGTTTTGTGTGTCTGATTGAAGGATGCTGTTGAAAGCAATGGTTTCAAGTAGAAAACACTTTACAAAATTAGGATATCCTGGAACAATAAAACTGCATAGTTCTAAATCTTTCGACAAACTCAGATCCTATGGAAAAAGAAACTTTACTTGAGACCTAACATCTAGATTTTTTTTCCCAAGGTTAAAGAGTCTCCTTTTGTCCTTTGCTTTTACTGTGGAGATTTGTAATGCTTTTTGTTTAATTAAGTGACAGAATAAATTGACCAAGGCGATCAGGAAGTGTTTTGATCCAGATTATTGGAATGGAAACTATACCCAGCTTTCCCAGTAACTTGTAAGCCAGCATCCTTCTCCATTAGATCTGACAACTACAATTTGCTCTGGAGCTCCTGATGCAGCTTGTCACTACCAGCAGGCCAGTATGTGCATGGCCAGGGGTTACAACATACTGATTCATTAGGCTGCAACCACGAATCTGCCACTTCAGAGAAAGGGCCCATCCATCTCCCTACATTTAGCTGTCATTCCTACCATGAATGTAATGCTATTACTGAGACAGCCAAGTCCATTGCTCATGCCAGATGTTGTTAGGAATTCAATCCATCCTATCTGTGAACACTGGTCCCTTCAAACAACAAGATGTTGAGTGAATTACATATTGAGTGGTGAGTTTTTTTGGCATTTAATTATCCAGCTGAATGGAACATGCTTAATTGTTACTGCGGTTACTGGTCAGCAACTAAATAGAGGAATTTTATGAAGCAATGGTGGAGCAATGGCAGCTGAATAAATGTTTCACAGCGCTGCAGTGGCCATGACAAAAAAAAATCTGTGTGTCTTTACTGAACACAGATGCCTCTCTTGTCGGGTAAAATGAATATGTTTTATTTTGTTTTAAAGTGAGAACACATGCCATTATTTCAATAAGGCAAATTCATGCTGCTCAACCTCCAATTTTGGCCCTTCAAGTGGGATCACTGCCAGAGTGTACAGAGGTAGTAGCACAATGCCAGTTATTCAACACTTTCAGAAAGCTGTGCTTGGATATGAATGAAAAAGTCTGTGTACAGCAGAAGGGATATGTAATACACTTGGAGATGAGCTGGTCCTACACAAGTCTAGAGGAGTAAGACACCAGTCACCTGCTTAGGTTTGCAAGGCAGGAAAACCCAAGACCATCTCACACACCACTTCAAAGCAGAACTCTGAAACTGGAACATAGTTAAGCCTCATCCTTCCATTAGGCTGATTAAAATTGTCCACATTAGAGAAATATTCTTGTGCTTCTGTATTTGGCTCAAGCTGAAGAAAGAAATATTGCAAATATATGTGATATTTTCAGTCCAGGTAAAAATACTGTGTATCTCTGAGAATGTTCATTCCTGTAATAAACCCAGCTTATTTCAACAATAAAGCTTTGAGGAAAAAGCATCAGGGCTTGGGACTTTCTCAATTTCCCTATGTGGAGATTCATTCTTATTTAAAAATGCAAGAAAGCAAAATAAGCAGCTGAAAAGGCAAGAGTTTATTCTCCTGGATTTTTACTGGGAAATAAGACACATGCACTATGACAGAAGCAGAATAAAGCTAAGATTTTCTGAGAGTAAACATGCACATTGCCTTTGGTTTATTTTGTCATATTATCTTTTTAAATCTGGCTTAATGATATAGTCTGGAATCCAGGAAGTACTTGTCCCATTCATTCACTAACAAGTAAGTGATGACTTTTTCATTTACCAACTTTACTTTGTTGCCACATAGAAAGAAATTATTGATGATCTTCATATTCCTTTGATGAGGCCAGTTTGTCTAACATTGTTGAAATAACCATATTCAAAGGAGAAAAACAAGTGCTCAAACTGACTACATCTGAAGATTTTTCTAAAGTATTTGAACTAACATTATACTATGTTTAGTGATGATTTATCACAGCGTGTCAGAGCTTAGACTGAAGAGGATCAAGCATTCTGTGGAAGATTTATATATATATATACATTTGCATATCAATATCATTACTTACAAGGGCAATGTCATAGAACTTGATCTAATCCAGGAGAGAACTTTTTCTGCTCCTGCTTTTTGTTTGCTGAAACTAACAGCCTTCAAAACTCAAGGACTCCAATTAGCAGCAACACTTGGCTCTGTTACATTGGTGTTCTTGCACATTCTGACCTAGACTTAAATAATTTCACAAATTCCAGTGGATGTCACTCACACCAGGAAATGCTATTGCTTCTTCTACCCTAACACTTCTTTCAGAATCTTTGTACAAAAAGTAGCATTGTAGTCAGCTGTGTCTGATACTCCTGTATAATTCTATTCTTCTAATTATTCTCATTTTAAGCCAAAGCAATAAATGCTTGAGGCTGGCCACATCTAGGGGCTCTGGTTGCTCTGTCAGTTCACCACAGCTTTGTAAATACTAAAACACTTGACAACTGACTCAGGGGTCCCCTGCTAAGTACTAAGACTTAATCTGTTGACAGCCTGATCCCTGACAAAAGAGTGGGAACAGGTATTAATATAGGTAACTATTTAGGGTTAATAATCCATTTATACAGTGCCTTCTGCAAAACCTGATCTTGCAAGCTGGAAAGCAGCCTTAAGCTTCTTTTTCTTTATGATGTTTAGACCCATCAAGTGCTGAACCATAACAGCTTATTACTCTACACAACACAGTCCACAGTGCTAACTTTATATTTCAGTTTTAAAAATCCACAACAAAAATCACAACACCTTAAAAAGATTTCGGTACTTTATATAACTTCAACTGAATGAAGTGTACACAAGAAGTGTACACATGTTTCAACAGATTCCTCAGTGTATGAAGTACAACATTAATATCCACTATGAGCTGACCTGGAATTTGGCTTCACTGAGGGTCACATACAGATACTTGCATATTTCATATTTAAGGTAGAAACAGGGTCACAGTAAGAGAGGGCTCCAGTTCACTGCACAAATAATTAGAAATAATAATTCCCCCAATAAGCAGAAATATAATAATATTAATATAATAAGACAAATACTGACAAAAAAGTCCCCCAAGTAAACAAGCAAAGACTAAAGAAATTAAATGGGGCAACTATATAGGAAAGTCAGGTAATGAGCCTTAGCTAGAATCTAAATATGATTTATGAAAGTGGTATCCTTCAGTGGAGGGAAAAAAGGATGTCCATAAGCTGTGAACAGATTCTGCCAAGTAGGTCTAACTGGTTTTCATAGGGACTCAAATTGCTAGGTTTCTCAAGTTTCTTGCATCCCATAAATTATTTACAAACTATTCACTCTATTCCAATTAGTCTCCCAAATATAAGTAGAAATTAACTAATAGTAGTGTCATTTCAGACTGGTTTTGGGAAGTTTGAGATTTAAATTTTAAAATAAGACAATTGATGATTAGCCATACCATTTTTTATAGCTGAGTTATTTTCTATAAACTTTTCTAAAAAAAATTGGATTAATCTGGTCAGCTTTGAATAGTTCTCAGGGAAAATATTAAGTGAGATTTTATTAATCTGTGTTACCTTATTCCACACAATATTTTATTCTCTTGTTGCTAAGGAAAAACACTTGAACCTTATCAATTCTTGAAGATGAGGCCATGGAGAAATTTATCCTGTCATATCTTTAGTTGACACTAAGGAATGGTTTCTGAGGGAGTAGAGAAGGATTTTATCCTATTTCTAAAAACTGGTGTGGAAATAACCGAAGTTATTGCTGAGAAATGACCTGAGACCTTGCCTGTGTGGGGTGTATGGGTCCATGTAGGAACACATGGCAATGGTTCCTGTAGGAACCCTGTGCAGGAGCACAGCTCTGCACGGGCACTGAGGGCAGCCCTGACCCAGCAGAACCCCGTCTCACCTCCAACACTGATCACCCCTTAGGTTTACTGAAATGTTTACACTCCTTTAGGGTCAAGTCTGTGGTGTGATACGAAGCTCTGAGGTGAACAGGTGAATTTAATTGGCTCTGAAGGTTCATGTTGGATCCCAGAGACCTGGGTTTTTTGAGCTTTCTGTGCTTTCTGACACTGACCCCCTGGAGAACACTGCTTGTGTCCTGAGGCCTTGGAGAAGGCTTCCAAATTTGAGTGAAGAAGTTAAAATCATGGCTGTGTAGTTAAATAGAAGTGTGTGATTTCACATGGCGAAGGGTTTTAAATTTGAGGTTTTTATAATATAGTAATAGGCATGGGACAAGATGGAGGATTTTGGGCGGTGTCTCTTCGGTGTTCTTCCTTCTTCTTCATGGTTTCAGGCAGTAGTTTCTGGTTGGACAGTCAGTGCAGCACTGAGGGTCACAGGAATTTGATTATTGGGTTAAAAGTATGAATAATATAGGTGTTATTTCTCCATTGGACTGTTTAGCTCTAGGAGACCTCATAACTAGCTGGATTTCTCTCCATTTTGCTCGCTTCTAGCTGGTGGCTGGAAGTGTTGCTGAACATTCTGTACTTTTGATAAGATTTAATAAACAACCAAGCCCAAACACGAGAAAATCTGTTTCCTTCATGTGGTTTCTAATCCTGGCTCTGAGTGAAGACAGAAGAAACCCGAGACAAGCCACTAATTAAACAAAACACCCCTCACTGTTACAGCTGAGACTAAGCTTTAAGCATGGTCAGCACTGGTATTATGTGTATTGAGTAAACTGACTATTCTTCTCCAGGTACTTGGGACTGATGGTTAGACAGCAGCTTACTGAATGAAATCTGTCCCTGTTGACAGCTGCTGGTGTAAGTAGCAGAGGGAAAACATTATGGGAAAGGCTACTCCATCATAAAGAATTCCTTTTGGCCATCTACCAGGCCTCTGCAACTACTGGAGGAAGTATATTTAATGAAGCATTGGAATTAGCACCTCAAGTGGAATGTCACAAGTGGAATGTGTCTGTTCAGTAAACCTGTTTTAGCTGTTTAATTCTTGAATATTTGGTTTGTTTTCTTTTTACTGCAAAGTGTAGGGGCTAAGGTTCCAGCTATTAATTAGAAATAGGCCAGTGCATGAAGACATAAATGAGAAAAATTGGTGATTAACCTCAGTCTTACAGTTATGCATTAAGGTGGGAAAACTGGATTTGTATATTCCATTAATAATACCACTTGGTGTTAATCACGATGTCAGTTTAACTCTCAGCCATTTGTCACTTCATTAAGGCTGCAGTAGGAATACAGTTATGGTTTTCCATAGCCTGACAGCACTGTGGCAATTAAAACACGCTTGTGGTGGAAAAAGCCTGTATTTGCTTTTTGTTACAGAGTTCATATTAGCAAGAAATTGTTGAAAAAAGAGCAGGAGGGTGGGCGGGTAGTGAGTGAGTCTGAGGGCACAAAGGAAAGAAACCTTTCAGAGAATTTGCAAGGAGTGAGAAAATATATTCAAATATATTCAAGGTAGCAGTGGCTAAATGGCTACAGCCCAGATGACAGGACTGCAAGTGGTTCCCTTGGAAACATCCTTCTATTCAGAGAAGTAGAAGAGTGTAACTGGCTTTTAGGTCATGCAGACCATCTTTCCACTAATGCAAATATATAGCTAAAAAACTTAAAAAAAAAAAAAAATCTAAAATTAAATTCATAGATAAACACAATATTTTCCCACTTTAAATCCCAAGGTCTTGCATCATAGGATGAATTCTTATTCTGCCCTCCCTACTTGGTGCTGTATGTCACATAAAATTAGAACATAAAGGTTGTTTTGAGTTAGGAACTCTTTTCTCCCCTTTGGAAATGTGGGGGTTCACATTATCACAGGCTCTGTTCCTCTGATCTGTGGATTGGACCAAATATGTTCTTTTTCTATTTTCCAGCTAGTGTTTAAATAGTCATAATACAGAAATTTAAAATATATCTCAGATGGTATGTTGCTGAATTTGGCCTTGCATATATATTTAATAGAGGATTCTAACACTTAGAGAAAATTACAAGCTGAGATAGAAGAAAAAACCCTTGTGTTTGCTGAGGTAGGTTTGCTTTGAGCAATCTTCCAGCTTTTTCTTCAGAGCTCTATGAATGCACCTCAGTTCTTAATGAAGTGTTACTCATTGAACAAGATATTTATTGAAAATTACTTCTACCCTTCTTAGTCAAAAATTATTAATAATCACAAATCTTTCATAAATAATGTAAGCTTCTTATATGTATGCATGTGTGTGACAAGTCACTGTTATTGATTTAGTTTTATTGTTTCTGAAAAGACCCATCCTCGGTGCAGCAGAGGGCAGGAAAACAAAAAAAGGATTCAACTCTCACATCCTGGATGTACACAGTAAGTTTCTCTAGACAGGATGAGGTACCTGAGGACAGGCTAAATTAGCCACTATGGAATTCTTGTGGATGCAGCTGGGCTGCTGCAACAGATACCTGAATTAGTTCAGGCACCTTCCCCATCACTGCTGGCTGATAGCTTATTCTTAAGCACATGTAGTGCCATTATATTTTTTGAGTGTTTAAGCCTCCCTATAGCTGTGTAGACTGAAGGAGGATTGTTTTCCACTGTATTATATGACTTCATTGAAGTCTCACATCACTTATTTATACTTGACTTCCTAATAATTTCTTTTTCATATTCGAATTATCATCAAACTAGACCTCATTTCTGCTACCTTTACTGTATGTGAGCATGTGATATGCTAAGAACAGAAAACACCTGTGCTTCTTTCAGAATGCTGTGCCTTTGATTTTTCTTGCCTGAGTACATTGACTTGAGTGATTATTTATCTTGGCTCAGCAAAGCTCTCTATTGATATAAAATTCATCCAGACCATACTGCAAAGCAGAAGGATACATTCCAATTATAGCATATCCTTCACCAGTTTTTTCTCCCCATCGCCATTTGACAACCACTATGTTTCAAGTCTAATTTTTTTTTTCATGAGGAGTGAATTGTGTATGAGTAACAAAACACAACACCAATAAAGCCAAGGATACCAGGGATACAAATGCCAGGGTCTTCTATGAAAGCCAAACTTCCTTTTATTTTTGTGGATATTTATGAGGCCAAAATCCGTCAAAAGCTAGACATGGGTTGAGTTGAACAAAATGGTTGGTACAAGATACTACCCACACTTCAGTAAAAAGTAAAACAAAGTAAAAAGCTTCATTCATGTTTCAAGACGTCCAAGTAGCAGCTCAGAAATGACAAATAAATGTAAATGTCATACACGGTAGAAAAGAATGCAATCAGTGTCTGTCCCAGTCTGAAAAAGAGGGTTTATGCCAGTGTCTGTGTTGCCATTGTCCATGAAAATGTGTGCTGGCCACAATGATCTGAAATTTCCTGGCCTCTCTTCTCTGCAGCTACTTGTTCCCAGCCTTTATTGCAGTCTGCTCAGCTCCTTTAATGCAACTGTGTGGCACCACTTTGTAGACTGGACAAATTATCTGATCTGAGACTGCTTTTTTGAGGGACAAAGTACAGGGCAAGAAGAAAGAAAAATAACTAATGAGAGAAATAATTAAATTTAGCCTTCTTATAAAATGGAATTGCATCCTGACACAGAAGCAGAATTCTGTAAATATATGAAAATTTAAAGAAGCAGAGTCACTTGCTAGTGAAGTTGCAAGATTGCACAGCTTAATAATGCTCATGATCTAGAAATGTCCTTCCAGTGATGGCAATGAGAAAGGTCAAATGTGGTGCCATTAAAGGTTAAGATGGCTTCACAGAGAAAAAAGACATTTTAATACTGAGCCAGTAAAAAGAGAACAGATTTTCTTTTCTCAGGCTGTGGCTTAATATAAGCATTTGTAGATTCTTGCTGGGTGAAATCTTAAATTCCATCTAAATGAAACATTCATCTACTTGACAGTTTGTGGTGAATTGCAGCTTCTGTTTTCTGTCAGTATGAATTATGCATGTTTGGAAAAAAGCTTCCAAATTTCAATTAGTGTATCTTAATTTTCTTTCTATGACCAGATGGACTTTGTTAACAAAAGGATTGTATCTATATCTAATGGAACCTCAAATTGTTTTAATCAATTTCAATTGAGATAAATATTTTAAGCATTAAACCTGTCTCAACCATTTTTTTAACAAAGTCATTCTGGATATCAACAGCACACTGCTCAGTTTATTACTTTTTTATCCAATTAGAAAGCAGAATCCCTATGCACTAATTGGAGAGTGCATAAAAGAATCTACATGTTGCTTAAGCAGCAGAGACGCAAGGATGTTTAATTAACTTGTAACAGGCAATTTGTAACTAATTACATTTGGTGTTAGATGGTGCTGGTTTACTGGTTTTTAGGGAGGGGAAAATTCTTGTACAGCTTATTCCAAGTCCTAAAATAGATAAACCATTTTTCCTACAGTAATGCCATAAGTCTTAATACTGAATATTTTATAGCCTTTTTGACCTGGTTAATGCCTTTGAAACACTATAGTACTGTACATATTGGGGACTCTAGGTTTGCATCAATTCTCATTGCATTCAACAGGAGACAAATATTTATTTTCAGACAGCACTTTTATTAAAGAGTTCAGTTACTTCAGCTTGTTCAGTAACCTCAACACCTTCAGCAGTTCTTTCTCTTGCTTGTGAAATACCATTTAGAAAATGTGTATGGTGTTGTAATTTAACATGCGTACCTAATTTCTTGACATTTTGTTAAAGCACACAGAATTTGTTTTATTTTCCAGAATTCATTCAGCAGATAGGGAAGATTGTGAAGATTTTGCTGGTGCTTCAGTAGTCAGAATACAGAAGTATTCATTTTGACTGGATATATACTTTTAACATATAGCCTGGTGGTACTTCTTAAATTTACACAGAGTCACTCAAAATTATATTTTAATGTGATTTTTTAAACTTAAACATTAAAATTCTTCATTCATTCATTGCCCAGAAATATTTTTTTTTTTTTGTTATGGACAAGTGCAAAAATGAACATCTTTGTAACAACATTTGTATGTGTAAGTGACCAAATAAATATTTACTGCATTCTTTTGGTAAGACTGCAGAGTTTAAAAATTGGCTCAAAGAGGTGTAATAATTCTCATGTTCAGTAGTGGCCTTAACAAAATGGGTTTATGAATCCAATACATCTTCTTGTGTTTCCATTACATAGATAACAGGTCTATAAAGGACATGAATGACGAATCAGAGAAATCAGAATAATAAGTACATATCCAGGAAAGAAATTAGAGCAACTGACAGTTTCTTAAACTATAAGAGTGTTTTTTAGTGTCTATAAATCACATGCATGAGATTAAAAAGACTCCTCCTCAGACAATTCCCTTCAGCCCCACTGAAATAGTGCAGCAGATGAAGAGGGATGTTTGCACTGCCAAGGCTGAGCAGTTTTAGGTTCCCCACACAGTTAACAGAGCCTGTTAACAGAGTTAACATGTCCCTGCAGTGGGTCTGGGTGAGATGGAGTTCACAGGGCTGTGCTTTGCACTGGTAGCTAGAAAGGTGGTGATAACACCCCAGTCACGCTTCGAGGTGATTCAAAGAATTGAAGAGGGAATCCTAATTGCTGCCTAGTTCAGGTACTCTGAAAAGCCCCCTGAAAATATCCAGCTTTCTTCACAGACTGTAGGGAACTGAGTCACTGAGGTCAAGCTCCTAAAGTCAAGGGATGTGATTTCTTCTACCTGTTCCTAATAACTACCCACTGTGACAAATATTATAGTGAACAGGTGACAGAAAAATTTCTCTGGCTGCACAGAAGATGTTAAAACATTATTTCTCATCAGGAGAATGGTAAAACCACAATGAAATACTTTTCTGTAAGACATGTAGGTCATCTTTTTAGTTTATTTTTTTTTATATTTTCATGTATAATAAACCAATAACTGCATCTATTCCCCTTGGTTTTTCATGGCTGTATGGTTCACTTTGGGTTTTTAATGGGATTGTTGCCCAGACTAGTGTAGTATTTTTGTCTATGGTGAGAAAAATTCTCTAATCTTTTTTGAAGATTAATAACATCTGTTACAGTTTAGGATTATATGGCAAGATATTAATGGATTCCCAGCATGAATTCCAGCTAAGTATCAGTTTGTGTAAACAAAAATGTGACAAAAATAAAAGGAACACCAAGAGCAACACATCTGTTTATACGGCTAATGCAAACGACAAGTACTTTAGAACAGTAATTTAGGCTATTTTTCAACATTTCCTGCTTGACACAGAACCATATAAGACATGACAGAAGCTCAATCCAGTTGATGTGACATACACCAGCCCTTTCTTTAGGGACA
Source organism: Cichladusa arquata (assembly GCA_026413545.1). Lineage (NCBI taxonomy): Eukaryota > Metazoa > Chordata > Aves > Passeriformes > Muscicapidae > Cichladusa > Cichladusa arquata. Next base: position 12,431,955 of record JAOTQP010001286.1, on the reverse strand, counting down.
ACAAAGCCATGAAGCACAATCTTTCAAGGTCTGGGAGGCAGTGAAAAGCTCAGTATCGGCTGCTAATTGTGATATATTACACAGGTTCTGAATGTCTTACAGTATTAATCACTCTTTTATTTACTCAATATACATCACCTCAGAAATAAAAAGTGATCTGAAATTGCTGATGAAGAATACTTCTCCTACTGACTGGAATACCAAATGGTAATCCAGCCCTGAGCGTGCTGTTGTAACAGGAGCAATTACAGGTTGCACAGCCTTGGCAGGTACGACCCAGTCAGAAATAAAAGTACTTGTCTGTGTGGCCAGTTCCTCACTCAGTAACTTGTTAGTTAGGTTTGCTGACTTAGGCATAGTTTTGTGAAGATACAGATCTGCTGCTTCCACACTCCTCAAAGTAGCACGTGGGAATATGGAGACTCTTGTGTGGAGCTGAAGCTCTAGTTCTTTGCTGATTCACCCCTTGCTGCAACTGTCTGTGCAACTGTACTTATGCATCCTAAGAATAATCTATTTAAAAATATTAAATGAAAAAATTAAAAATGGCTTTTGAGAAATATTTTTAACATTTTTACTCATTTTTTACTTTTATTGATAAAAATATTTTTCTTTTAAATTCCTAATACATATAATAGTAATCAATCTTTTATTTGTGCATTTCTAAGAGAAAAATGTATATGCAGAAATTCTTCTAATGCTATTTTCCCCCCTTTGCATATTAGAACATTTTGTGTATCCAGATCTCTTCAAATTAAAATCTGAAGAGTTTATGATTTGGGTCTCCAAGGTAAATTTACTGTAAATCTAGGGTATCTTTGGCTTTATTAATGTTGCTGTTGTTATTGTTAGTTATTGTTATTGTTATTATCATTGTCATTGTTATTTTGTTTATTCAAGTTTGTATTTGTGCAGCAAATTAGTAAGCATAAGGTAGATGAAAATAAGAAAATATATATTGGGCAAGTACAGTAAATGAAAGTGGTGATATTAAGATCCCTTTTATTTCCATCCATCATGAAGCCAGGCCATTTTATCAACCCAGAGTTCTTCCATGTGTCTGTAAATACCTAATGTAACAAAAAAATCCCAATTCCTGGTCATTAAAGACCTTGATTATGTATAACAATGATGCCAAGTTTCTAGAGGAGCCCCTTGGCTGTGGCTGAGGAGCATTTCCCTCATTTCTCCTGTTATTCACAGGAAGGACAGAGGTGTGTGCACAGTGCAGATCACCTGTGCAGGGGCAGAAGGTGTCTGAGCACCCTCTGCAGAGCAGGTGTGCTGCACCTAACAGTAAAGCTCCACCTGGGAAGGCCTTTTGGGATATGGTGCCCACAGTGATGAAATTAAGGCATGTGGTTTTGATTGCAGGTTGTACATTACAATAATACCCAACTGATTTAAGACCATAACCCTGTTGATAAAACACTACATCAAAATTTCAGACAAAGAGCTTTCTTTTCTTGGCCGTGGGCATTCTGTGGGACTTTACTTCCCAAATTTACTTCCTTTTTTTCCTTTCATTCCTGCATTTAACTATTGACTCAGGACACAGAATCACTTAATTGAAATATTTCATATAAATGTCTCTTTTAATACAAGTCTGCTTATAATTTTATTTTAATACAAATCTGGTCTTGATTAGAGTTTCTAGACACTACCATAGTGTAAATAAATAGTACAAGGAAAAGTTAGGATTTAATTGATTACAGTTTTTAAACCCATTTTTTGTGACTAAATTTTGCCAGAATCAACATAAGGGAGGGTTGCCAAATCCATCAAAAGTTCTGACATTAATTAGAAGCAGATTTTTTTTTTTAATTTCTGGGAGAAGAGAACCGTGGTTTATTACACATTTTGTATCAAATGTACAGCATATCTATTTTCATTATGAAATCATCAGATAAGCACAAGATGTGAGCAAGGTTGAAAAAACACATTGAATGTATTTAAGTTAACTACTATTGAATAAAATAACAATATCAGAGCTGGAATGGCTGATCAAGTTCTGGCCTCTTGGTAATATAAAAATCAGCCTAGCACAGAATTTAATATTAGCCAGTAGCTTGGGGTATTGGTAATGTTTACTGCTAGGAGTCCTGTTAAATATTGGCAATCATCTGAATTTTCACACAGGCTAAACTGCAGAGAGCATTATGCATTTATTTTACCCAAAATTGAGCCAAACAGAAATTCTCTTTTAGGGAAGCTCATCTCCTTGGGAAATGGGAAATGACAAGGAGGGGAACTGTGTGATGAAGGTTGGTGTGCTTCTCTGCTCTTCTTTGGGAGTGTTTATCAGATTGGCACCTTGGGAAGGAAAACTGTCAAAGGGCAAATAGGGTTTACCAGCAAGAATAAAAATAGTTGTAAAAGTTTTTACATACACTAACATTAACACAGAATATGATTATATTTTCCTTAAAACAGGAACAACTTTGAAGGATCTGTCAGACAATGAATCTTGTACACAGCAGAAGTAATAGATATGTTCACATTTTTACCCAGTCAAGAGCAAATCTTACGAATTTTTTAGGCAACAGCTGAGTGAGACCTTAATTTTGTTTGAAAAGCAGGAGATAAAGAGGATAGAGAAAATACCTCTTTGTGGGCTCCTGTGCCCACAGGAGCTTCCCAAAGATGTAAACTTTCAACCATGGGAAGAGGTAACTTGAAAGGTTTATCCTATCTGAAGAGATTCCCCTGTTGTAACCTCAGAACTTCACGGAGCTCCAAGATACTGTTTTGACAGATGTCTTTTGAAGTAAATCACTTTCTCACAAAGACTGTTACAAATTAAAGAAAGCTTGATTCACAGGAGCTTCAGGAAAGACAGTAAGTGTGTATTTTGTTAACCTTCCAATATCTTGGTTACAAGACTGGCTGTAGCCACTCTGTCCCATCACAAAACAAACCAGAGCCACAGTAACACTCTCTGCCAAGTTAAGAAGTTCAGAAACAGAGGAGCCAAACCCACAAAGATCCCTCAGGCAATACAGCATGCAGGACAGACAGGTACACAGATATACGAAAATTTTAGGAAGTGCACCTTAAAATTTTATAAGTTCATGACCTGAATAAAAAAAAAAAAAAAAAAGGAAAAAAAAAAAAAAGAACATTTTCAGAGTACCCATCTAATTATAGTTTGAACAAATTAAAATATATTTCAGCCCAACCTGAAAAATTGCTAAGTAGCTTCATCCTTAAAAATGAGTGAATGAAGGAAGGAAGGAAGGAAGGAAGGAATGAATGAATGAATGAATGAATGAATGAATGAAATTTAATGGGTTTTAGATTTGTTGCAAGATTGGCAGTAATAGTAATAATAACAAAAATAATAATAATAGTAATAATAGCAGCAGCAACCAAAACAACAGCATTGCCTTACTTTGAATATATTTACATTTTACTGCAATTGAGTGTGGTGCCCATTTGCTAGTTGAAAAAAAAAAAAAATCGATCTAGAAGTAATTTTATCCCTAATCTATTGAAAGTTTTATCTCTTCATGGAAAAACTGTCCCCATTTTTGAACATAAGTGGACAAAATATTGTCAAATTTTAGACCCTGCAGATGAGTTCTTCCTGTACAGATATTCAGTTTTAACTCTCCATTAAATTGTATGCATTGGATTAGACACTTTAAAAGGTGTCTTACAAATTGCTTACCCTGAATGGGTACACAAGTGATACCAGTAAGGGCAAACCTGAACTAAACAACTGCTCTCACTGTGCTGGGCAATGAGGAATGTTAAAAAATCTCAGTGATTACTCAGAGCTAGTGAATGCAAGAATGAGCAAGAAAACAAACCCCAAGCAACTGGACTTTAAGTCAGCTAGTGGTTTTTTTGTCAACAATAATTTTAAGTAGAACTTTGTATGGATAAATAAACAGGGGTAGTGTTTCAGTAGCTTCCTTGTGGTCAGTCCTAAAGTGGAGAGATCTCATATCCTCTTCTGGAGTAATTAGTCAACATAAACAAATCTGCATCGTAGAAGTTAGTTCAATATGCTGTAATAAATGTGATTTTTCTTAATCCATAAGAGATTTTCAAAACAGTAGATAAAATCCTCTGAAATTAATCAAAAAAATGTTTTAAGAAAAGCTGAGTGTAGCCCAACATTTGCCAAAAACTATTCAACTTTTTATATGAGTGTGCATAAAATGGTGTAAAACAATGATTTATCTTGTTCTAGGAAATGTAACATATGCAAGGTAATTAAATGTGTGCTTTTTATAACTAAATTTATCAATCTGAAATATCTGTTCTTGAGTTGTTGCTAAAATAGAGCCTGTGCAAGAAGTTGCTTTCTTCAGTTGCATGACCTTTTTCTAAATGCAGATAAAGATATTCAGCTTGGCTAAATGGAAATAGAGCAGTCCTTGATCTCTCCACAAATGAGTTAATTTCTGGAGTAATTTCTTCTTTATATCTTACTTGGAAATTGTCAACAAAGACAGCAATAAACGTTAATTACCTTACCATGCTTGCTTACTCCTGCTGGAAGGTTTTACATTTCTTTAGAGAGTCCACAAGCCTTGGCACGGATTTCAGGGTTTATTTATATGAGATTATGAAAATGGGTAACATGCTTGTCAGAAAAAGTGTAAGTTACCATATTTTATCTTGTTTAACAGGCTTGCTATGTCTTCAGATTCATTGTGGGATATGCTAAAGATGATTAAAGAAATATTTTAATTACAGCTTGAAGTCAAGCCACTTCTTCCTTGAGGTACATTGCTAGGAATTCACGGCTTAAATGTAAATGTAAAAATTGTGAATTACCTGAAAATGTCTTTTTCTCTAAGCACAAAATGCAGTCACAGACAATGCACATTATTTACTCTGCAAATCCATCAGTTTGGGTACTGAAGGAACACCCTGGTGATTCAGCTAATACCACAAGAACCCTTTTTTCCCCCTGTACTGTTCTTTAGAATACCAGAAATACTACTTGGGGCTGTTCACCTTTAATTAACTCTGTAATTTGGATCTGGTGCTGCTCCCATTGAATTTTCTGCTAGTTTCACAGTGATTCCCATCACCCAGCACTGGGTCCTCATATAGGACCCAGCACCTGTGGATGGAGCCTGGCTATGGAATTTGAAAATTATGTGTTCTGTCAGTTTTTCTCAGGCTTTTGCCAGCAGCTGGACTCATGACCCCTTACTGCTGCATGTAGGCTTTGTAAAGAAGATCAGGAATGACCAGCAAGCCTTTGGCAAGATTCATTAAACATTGGGAATTCAGGACAACTGCAGTGAATCCAGGAAGCCCAGTTTAAGAGGAAGAGATTAATATTATTCCACATATACTTGGCCAGGTTAGATATATTCCTTTTTTTTCTTCCTTAATTGAGGCATTTCATACAAATTCCATGGAAACCTCCATTTGATACAGTAGAGAAACTTGCAGAAAAACCCTATTATTGAGAACTTCTTGAACTTTCTTGTAAACAGTGAAATGAGAAATGAAGAGTCTCCAAGTGTAGTTTCTTTTACTTTTGAAGCCTAGTGAATGATTTACTTTTGAAGAAACTAAACTAAATTTTGCAACCAAATATTTTGTTATAAGAGATATTTTATGTCCCCTGTTGTACATGAAAAATCAGAATAATTTCTGAATAATCATTGCTTTTGTTCCTTGCAGTGTTTATGATCTTGTACAATTTGAACTATCTCTTGGAACTGCCAGTAAAGGAAAGAATTTCAGTGATTAAAAATGGGTAATAAATTTTGAAAACTGAACCTCCCAAAACCTCAATGAATTTTCCAAAGTATTTTGAAAGTGAATTTGAAAGTGAACAAGTAAAATTGGCTGAATTGTAAAGACCAGAAATAATTAATCAAAAAGATTTTATGAATTTGCTGACTCTACTGTTCATGACAAGAATCCTAAAATTAAATAAGATTTCAGGACACAGCAAAGGAACAGCTGGATAACACTTGGAACACTGAATTAGTCCTTTTTCATTGCTGAAAGATTTAATTCTTTTTTTCTTTGCATATTATGTCTGGAACTCTACAGCTTTAGTTGATGTTCAAAGATTCTGTACTGCAACAGATAATTTCTTGTATTAGTATGGCTATGGGGAACTTGAATTATAGATGAATATCCAACCAACATCTGGTCCAAGTGATACAAAGAACTGTATTTTATAATCCACACAGGTAATACCTGCTAAATTGCATTTTCTGCTGTGCAAATTATATTCAGTTTTAGATTACCTCATAACTTTAATATATGTTCTTGGTTTTGTTCACTTGAAACTGAGGCAAAATAATGTTTGTACTCTAAGTCTCATTTTCATCACCTAACATATTCTTTAACTTTCTTTGTTCATTCAGTCTTATAGGCCATATGGCTTAGTTACAAAACAACTCACATTGTTACATTTTCTTGGTGATTTTGCCAACCCTAATTATTCAAAATTCAATTTTTTTTTTCCTCCTAAGTAATGTTACGTGTTCTGGAATATATGTGTAGTGAAAGGCACAAATAGCTTCTTTAGGACTAAAAGACATATCAGTATGTTCAGGATAATGAGGCTGATTCAGTAAGACTAGACCTTCAAGCTACATTTTCCATTCACATTCTCCTTAAAACTACAATGACACATGCATGAATGAACAGCAAAGAAGTGGTTAATTCACTAGGAAAAGAAAGAACAGCTGTGGGCACCTTATGAAAAACTATGTTTGACCTGTCCATCATGAAGACATTTGTTCTTTAGTGCTGCAGGTGGCAGAGTTACTAAGAAAATCAACTTAATTCAACACAATCTTTGGAATAACTTGTTTTCTTGATAGTTTTCTGAACAGTGCACCTCTATGTCAAGTCATGATCGTTGCTGCAATACTTAAAGATCGTGACTGGGAACCAAAAGATCACTGCAAAGAGCATTGTGAAGGAGACTTTATGCTCAGATCTTTTAGCATATGCAAATACAAACCACAATGTAAGATTAGGACACAAGTGAAAGAAGCATTTCACTATTATAGAAAGCAGTACCAATAAACACAGCGTTGTTACTAGTTCTAAGCTGTTATCCATACTTTCTAATAGCTAAATCTACTAAAAAGCTTTTTACTGACATGTACTTTCTAAAAGTTTAAAAATTGCTTGCAGATTTAATTTTCTTTATCTTGTATTTCACAGAGAACTAGGTCGTTCTTACTATATTTAAACAGGTCCTCAAAGAGAATTCTTATAAAAATCAGTGATAGTCTACCAGAACATAAGATGGTCAGTTAAATACTGTAGTATATAAAGCTCCCACTTATCTATAGATTTGGAAAATGTATGTTTGAGGAGCTTATATGTTTCAGACAGGAAAAGAGCAAATTGTAATTTTACTTAACCATGAGGCAGGTAGCACAGAATAATATGTTCCTTAGAAATGGCTCCAAAAGGCAGCAGTGACAACTGGTAGATCTTTTATTATTCTTTTGCTACTTAATGGCTGACTATCATTCTCCTTTCTCAATCTGCAGAGCTGAAAAAGACCCACTCACAGTGGTTGCAGGAGTAGGCAGAATATGCAATGCATCCATTGGAATACGAAGCTAGGACATAGCTTGTGTGGGCTCCTGGATCCTTTTAGACCAATGACAACTATTACAGTTCTGATATCTTCAGGAGCTCCCAAAAAGGGTGCAGGCACCACTGTGTGAGTTACCAATGTAGTGTGGCCTTAGTGCATGAACAGAGGAAACAATTGAGTCAGCTGAAAACGATGGCAACCTATGAAATTTTGTATGGTAGTTGTACTTTCTTGCCTCTCCCACATGAGAATTTTGTGAGCTGTATTTTGGATGAAAACAATGAACAGATAAAAGAATTCAATCCATTTGAATAATTTTCCTTGAACAGTTTTGGATGGAAAAAGCACAAAAAATTAATTCTATTTTAAATAGAAATTAATTTAGTGCTCTTTACTGCATTAAGCAATCATGCCAAGAGAAATGTTTTTAGTAGTAGTCCAGGTAGTCCAGGGCCTATCCAGCTCATAGATTTATCCTGAAATAACTAGAGAGACATAAAAAGTGTGTTTTGAGCCAGATTAATACATTTCAGTTATGGCTTTGCTTATTATTTTAGCACCCAATGGAAAATCCAGAAGATAATCTGTTATTCCAATGTGAAAGGTGACTGTCCTAAAAAATGTATCATATAAACTGACAGAAATAACCATGAAACATATGGCCTGGTGTAACTTTAAGAGATCTAATGTTTTCATAGGTATAACATATTTGATATTATGTCTGTCCCCTAAAAATTAGAAGTTTTAAATTTCATTTTAAAAAATGAATTTTCATTTTATGACTTTCTAAGAAAATATTTTTATTTTGCTGCAGCTTCTGGGGTTTTTCTCTTGGTTTTAAATTATGTTTGTGTTTTGGAACTGAAACTCTGAAAGGAAATCAGAATAAAAGCATAAAGTGAGACTCGTGTACTGTAGCTGATGACATATATTCAAAGAAAAAATATGCTTAAAGCTTGGAAATTATTGCAATTTCATTGTGGTCATATGCACAGCACCGATAATGATGAGGTTAAAAGAGAAAAAAAAAAAAAAAGATGTAGATAATAGGAAATGTGCTGTTTTCACACAGGTGATAATGAAATTCTTTAGACCTCTGCAGGTGTAATTTAGTCAATTAGAAAACAAATTGAACAATTTCCTAATTGTTAAAGCAGATAACTGATATTAAGTCTGTCCTCTGAGCCATCCGCTGAAGAAAGAAACATATAATTATCAGCTCATCAACCTCAGGGCAATTTACCCTAGCCTAGAATAAACAGGTTGTAATTCTCTGTATTCTAATAGTGACCAAGGTAAAAATAACTTCTTTTGTGTGAGTAATGGGCAGTCATTTGTAAATAACAGTCCTGGACAACCTTAGGATTACCTTTCATTATTCAAAAGGAGGCACAAACAAATTGCTTAGAATCTAAGTGAAGATATTAAAATAGTGTGAGAAGAGCTTTTCTTTTCAACTACAGATGTTAATCACAAGTAAACGAAGATCTTATGAGAACCTCATCTGCTAAAAGGTTTAAAGAGACAAAAAGGAGCATTATCAGGTATCTTTTTGTTCTCTCAGGGTACCTGTTTAATGCTTTTTACTTTAATATTTTCTTCATATGTGGGGTGGGAAGAGTCTTTAACGCACATACTTCAACACACACATATATGGATTTATTTGGTATCCAGGACCATTAATTTGGTCTCCAGGACCTCTGGTATAACCACATACCCATCTATTAAGTCTATTGGTTATGTTTCATAGAGGTCACAGCTCTGTGAACATATAATGATGTATACCTTTCCTGATATACCTTTACTATGTTGGCTATAACTGAGTGTTGAAATTCTCTTGTCGTAGTATTGTTTAAGATAACAGTTGCATAAATACAACACAATATAAAGTAAGATCGGTCATATAATCTAAAAAATAGTTTTTTCTTACCTTATGTTGAATGCCTATGGTGCAGAGGCTTTTGCCATCCAGTCATCTTTCATTTCTGGGGGGAGAAATAAACCTCTGTAGCTGTTATGTATCACATCAAGGACAGAGATTTTAAGCTGCAATGAATGTATGGTATCTATTAGAAACTTCTAAAACTATCTATTCAACTCTTACACGGCCCTGTTAAAGCAAGAATACCCACTGCTTCAACATTTTATGAGCTGCAAACATCATGGTCCAGCATTCAGCTGTGAATACCAAGGTCACCAAGTTACACCAAAGAAACTTCTTTTCGTCACTCCCTGTTCCAGTGCCATTGCCTTCAGCTGCATGATGCAGAGAAGTATGTTTGCATAGTAGTGCCAAAAACCCCATTATGGGTGGAGAATTCCAGATAGATATTCATTATATTTTCTTCATTGATTTTTTTAATACTATTTAAGGAGTTGATAATGGATAGGCTTTAGACTTAGAGCCCAAATAATTTCTCAGTTATTTTCATACAGTCTGAAATATATCAGTAACAATAATAATCAAACAGAGAATGCCTAAAATAAGAGAAGATAAAATGGTGAAAGGTTTCTACTTTTTCTTAATTCTAGTGAAAAATTAGTACATGCTGCTACATCCTGTAATACAGCTCTTCAGTGTACTTCAAATCAAGTCAGAACTAAGCTGAAATCTGATCATAATTAATCATTATTTCTTTCTGGAACATTGTACTTGGAAGTCTCCAAGCATCTTGCCATTTAACAAAAAGAGAAATTGAGGGTTGGGTTTCATAGGCTCATAGAATCATTGAGAGTGGAAAAGACCTCTAAGATCATCAAGTCCAACATTTGACCAAACACCACCTTGCCAAGTAGACCATAACACCAACTGACATGGTCAGTCATTTCTCAAACACTTCAAGGGATGGTGACTCTGCTGCCTCCTGGACAGCCCATTCCACTGTTTAAGAACCTTTTTAGTGAAAAAATTCCCCCTGATTTGTCCAGCTGAGCCTTCCTTGGTGCAGATTTAGGTCATTTCCTCTTATCCTGTAGCAGGTTGCCTGGGAGAAGAGTCTGACCCCACCTTGTTTGCAAGCATCAGAGTTCAGGCACCTGTAAGCCAGCAAGGTGTCTAAGATACCTGTTGAGGATCTAACAAGGTGTCTAAGCTGCTGTTACTATCAGTGGAGCTCTAGTCAATACAGTCACTGGGCTGGTAGAGTTATTCAGATCACCCCGAAAGAGAAACCTATGCTGGCCTAGGCATAAACTCTCCTAGCTAGTGTGCAAAACCCACTCTGACAATTATTGAAAGATATGAAAACTGCCACCTGAATCTTAAGCACGATTGGATCTTGAAGCCCAAACCCCTTGCATAAAAATGGGAACAGCTGCATGTTGCATATGTTGAATGATGGTGGTGAGTTTTTAAATCACCTAGTCCAATACTAGGATTTTGAAATGGCACTAATGAAATGAATGAAAGCACAGGTTAGCTGAATGGCACACAGCTTCATTTACACTTCAGTTCTCCTAAAGATATTTTAACTACCTACTCACATTAAGTAACTAATTGCAATTCCCAATCTACCTCATTGGCAATTCATTTGAAATGCAAGTTGGTAGTGCATGCTTTACTATTCAGTAGAAAACAAGGAAGCATTAATCTTGCTTTATTTGTACCTGTGAGATCTCATGCCAACATTTTCAAGTGTAAAAACTTGTGGCATATAAATTAAGCTTAGCAGAAATAAAAAGCCACCATTTGATGGAAATTTGACATTTCCTATACATGCTGGTCCCCAGGCAGTTTGTATAATTTCTTTGTCTCAGTGCATTAAGTAACTGTATTTTCAACCTGAGTTTTCAGATGAATGTATGCTTAAAATACAGAATGTGGAGGATGTTGATTTCAAATGGCTAAATGTTGAAAAATTATGTTGTCAGATTTATTACCATCCTGCTGCCAGCTGTTCTTAAGTGGAACCTGCAGAAGTTGCTTAAGCAGAGCAGGAAAAGAGGGGTTGGGGAGGAATTCAGTCTCATTAGTGTTCTTTACATTTTTAGGAATCAAAAAGTTGCATATTTTTATTTCCTGACCCCCATGAAGACAGGAGTTTTAAAAAATAATATGTTAAATTCTTCCTTTAAGCTACACATGAATTCACAGAACAGGTATTTAAATGGACTTATTAATCTCCCCTGTAGCATAAAATGGAAGAACACTAATTCACTTTTATTGTAACTCTATTAATATTCTTTACAGCAGGAATTAATTTGGTCACATTGATTTTCCCATAGTTGTTCTGCTTTTTCCTCACCTGTGACAGTAAAGATGTGGTTTTTATCCTAAAAATAACGTTGAAATTTTTATGTTTGATTTTTCACACCAGTTTATGACAGTAACTGCTGAATTAGAGATATTTATTTCCCACAGGACAGAGAAAGAGTGACCTAAGAATTAAAATATTAAGGATTGTTTTTACCTTTTCTTTTAGCTTTTATAATCTTTGCTCTAGTGTTGTAATAAATTAGCAATAGGCAAAATACAGCTGTAGAAAAATACTTTCCCCCAGTAACAGTAATTAATACACTGGAAATGCAAAGCAATACAATAACTAACAAGTAGCACGTAGGGCTAATTATTTTATTTAGACTCAATTTCTTTGGTGTGTGACTAACATGGGTAATACAGATTACTCTAGTCTTGTAGTTTGAATAGTTAAGAAATCAAGAAGTGGAGTAGTGACCCATCCACCACTTCCCTCAGCCCTCTTTTTTTTAAAAATTATTTCTCGAATGCATTTTATTTAATACATTTTTAAAATTTTTGCTTGCACACAAATATACAAGGAAGCAGGAGTTTTTGAATTTTAGGAATCTTCCTCTAAAGCTTCTATGAAAAACCGTTCTCCCCAAATATAGCTTTTTAGGAAGTACTTGATTGTTCTATCACTTGCCATTTCTTTGGTTTATTCTTCAAATTTCTCTCTTCGTCTATCCTATGAGTCTTTGCAGCCTAGATCAAAACCATGATCATTTCTCCATTTTGACAGTGATACTGTGACAATTTTATCTTCTAATCTGTGAGCAGGTGAACATTCAGACTCTTAAAAAAAGAGCTTTAGAAAGCTCAATGGAACAATGCCAGTAGAGATTTGTAATGTTGCCAGTGTATGCTGCCAGGAAACTGAATTTTGCTATGAAGCTTTGAACATGTTCTACTGGTCACTGAACTTACTCCAGCAGAACTTGCACTTGTCTGACAGGTTACTGAACTATTGATTGGCCTCCAGCTGGAGTTTGTGCCACTGATCACAACCCTTCAGCTCTGCAGTCCAACCAGTTTCCAACCCACCCCACCATCCTCGTATCTAGCCCACACTTCACCAGCTTGTCAGTGAAAATGTTGTGCCAGAGAGTGTTGAAAACTGAAACCTTTATCAAAGTTAAGGCAAACAACATCCACTGCTCTATGTGCATCTACCAAGCTAGTGATTTTGTCACTAGAGGCTATAATATTGATCATGCATGATTTCCAGTTTCTAAAGCCATGTTAATTGTTTCAAATAACCCTCATATCCTTAATTTTTGGAAATGCTTTACAGAGTTATATGTTTCATCCTTGTCCCTGGGATAGAGGTGAAGCTAATCAGCACAAAGTTCTCTAGATTCTTCTTTTTGCCCTTCCTGCAGTTAAGAGTGACCTTTCTTTCTTCCATTCCTCAGGAATGTCCCCAGACCACCGTGATCATTCAAATGTGATTCACAGAATTACCCATGGAATGGGTAAGATTTGAAGGCACCACAGTGGGCTGTCTGGTCCAACCTCACTGCTGAAGCAGGGTCATCCTAGAGAACATGGTACAGAATTAACACCAGAAGGCCCTTGAATATCTCCAATGAGGGAGATTCCTCAACCTCTCTGGGCAACCTGTTCCAGTGCAATCAATCACACAGTAAAGAAGTTCTTCCTCATATTCAGACGGGATTTCCTGGGAATCAGTTTCTGGCTGTAAATTGGGAGGGCTTTGGCATTGTCCAACAGTTGGCATTGTCCAACTCCTCATGGGCTGGGGTACATTCAGTCAAGTTTTGCTCATTCTTCAGATTTCCAAGAATACACCAGTTTCTTCTTTGCTGTTTTCTACACAACTAGCTTGGCTGATCATATTATTTTGAGTTCCATGACTTTTTCCTTGTTGCTAAAACTTGTACTTTGTTTTCAATCTTTTCTGTTTAGGCAACACATTGTATTGTATGCATCTTGTTATGAGCTCTGAAGACAAAGTCTATTAATTAGAACTAATTGTTTTACATCAGAACTTGCTGTATTTCAGCAGGTATCACAAATGGCTAAGAACCTGAGCTCCACATCAGCATTGTTTAAAAATCAGGTTTTTTATATATTATTTACATATATTTCATTTCATTATCATTTTCACATAAAAAGTTATTATTACTATTATTAACTGTGACAGGACACAAATAAAGCTAGAAATTCTGAGTTCCCAGTTCCTAAGAAGAGCACCAGAAACATTAATCATCAATACTATACCAAAACTCACAGTCAAGAAGACTCTTCAGACAAGTAACAACCAAGGGACCACTAAATATGTAACCAAAATAGAAGCTTGCAGCCAAGACAAAAGCACTTTTTCAGATATTCAGACTGCACAGATAATACAGAGCTCTGGTTAGTATGTGGATCTAAGTGAACACATTTCCTGGAATTTAGGGGAAAATGACATTGGTTCCAGGTAATTTTTAAAACTTAATATGAAAAGACAGTTTTTCTTTCCTAGTGAGCCAAATCACACACTTGACTTCATAGAAGAACTTCTACTGTTTCTTTTTTTTTAAGTGTTCCTTTAAAGTTTTCTGGTGGCTGGGAGGAATCATCCTGGGGATTAAAATTTTTTTTATCAATCTCTTTTCCTGCTGATGAAAAATGTCTTCCATTAGGGAACACCTTTGCTCCTCACTGCTCCATCATGTTTGCACAATTGTTACCTCTGGTTTGAGAAATTATGCCTTCTTGCATCATGGTTTGTAATTTAGGATGCCTAATCCTGTCACTGCTAAAAAGAATCAAATTCTACTGAGTGAATCACCAGGATTATTTTTGATTTGAATAAATCTTGACAGTTACTGGTTTGCATGTCTAATCTGATTCATTGGCTCTACTCTGGTTGCACATGCTCAATTAGAAAAAAAGAAAGAAACAAACCATTGAAGCTCACCATTTAATATGTGGAATATTCCTTCAGAACAGTCAAAAGCCTTCATGTGGTATTTTTCCAGAGCTGTGGTAGACCTTGAACTCAGTGCCTTTTACGAATAACTCTGAATTAGACAAAAGCAAAACAATAGAAAAGAGAGCCCCCAAAACCAGAATTACTTTTATGTGTATAGTTCCTTGACAAAAGCTGATCACACTGGCAATGGGAGCGTGATGTTGACATGATCAGTTTTATTATGTTAGCCTTAGGCCTTATAGGATATGTTTGTAAATTGTGAGGCTTCAGGCTCAGATGATAAATTCAGTAATTATAAAATCCTGGCAACCACTGAAACCTTTTCAACTTTCTTGGTCTTCTTTATCAATGAACATTATATATAGGTAGATATTACTAAATTTTTTTTCTCTTCTCTGACTTGACTACTCTGACTTTCTTGAGGAATATTTTGTAGAAAATCAAGTAGGATGATATTTTTCTGGTAGCAAACAGAAGAAAATCATGTAATAAAATATTAGAGTAAGTAAATAAAATTATTAGTATGCAAGAGTATGGATTTTTACTCATATTGATTAATATACTACCCTGGGAAGCAGATTTATTGATTAATGGGACTGTAAATGTGAAAGCACACTGTTTTAATCAAATAAGGAAGCAAGGGACACAGAAAATTAAAATGCATAAAGAAGGTCTTGGATGTATTTTGTAGTCATTCATAGTTTTCTGCCAGCAGAATAAGACACAGACTCTGCAGTGTTAATTTTGCTTTATTGGTTTTGAGCACTTATGTTTTTACTTTTCAAAGCTGTGATAAGATGCTCCACTCAATGCTCATTGGTTGCATGTTGCTGTGCTTTCCTGGAGAGCTGAGTGTGCTGTGGTTGCCCTGCACACATGAACAGTTTGTGATGTTCCACCTTCTTGGACGTGGCTCGTGCGTGATCAGCTTCAAGGTTGTTGCTGCACAAGCTTGAGCAAATCAGCCATGCTGCTCATGTGGTTTAACTCATTCTGCTCTGCGGCAGTTTTCCATGCCTAATCACAGCATGACAAGCCAATGTGACAACAAGACATAAGATTGATTAACATGAGTTAAAGGACAGGTATGTAAATTGAATCTGCTCACTTACAGTGGAGAATAACAAATCCCTTCTTGGAGTGGCTCATCACTCTCACTCATATGAAAAAATCAATATTGCATTAGGTCAAATTAAGAGTTCACTTCAACAATTATTTCAGATACTGATCAGCAGAAGAGGGATTTAAAGCAGGAATAAATTTGTGGTACCCACAGGCACGTGATGCTGACACTGATGCCTGACTCACGGGCACTGAGCCTGCCCTAAGTGGACTGGAAACTCCATCTGTGGATCTTAGTGATTTGGGATTGAAAGGCAAGCAGTACCTCTGGGGAAAGTTGGACAGAAATTTGGGACACTGAGGGGAATTCTGGCAACTGTGGGAATGCTTTTGGCTCCCTGTTCCTAGCCCACTTCCATAACAGCCCAGCACCTTCAGTTTCCCAGACACCTTCACGGAGCATTGAATGTTGTTGTTGGCGTGTCCACTGCTGGCTGTGCCCTACCTGAGGAGCAGGAGACCCCTCTGCTTCCTTGCTTTTTTACCTTTTGTCCTTTGATTGTTCCCTTTTTTTCATGCATTGTCCTCCAAAATGACTTATTTTTTATGTGAAGTTTATTTTCAACCTTTGAAGATCTCTCCCTTTTGGAGGGCATCTATTGTTTCAATGAAATGGCAGCTTGTGATTGCTAGAAATCACCAGGTGTGACATTTTCACATGGGCAATGACATATATGAAAATGTTTCCTCTTCCTGACTGTAGCTTGTTTCACTGTCTCTTGTTTCACTACTGAACAAGTCACAGAACCTTGGTTTTTTTACATCAGAGCTGTACTCAGGGTGTGATTGTGATGACAATTGATGCCATCAGTTTAAGCAGTTTTGAAATGATGGAACCTTACAAAAGTAAAAAGTGAAATTTATGTTTACTCCAGCAACATTTCCAAATCACCAAAATAAAAACCCAAACCCCCCATATTTCAGAATTTTTACTCTTTTTTTAAAAAATCCCCAAAAACCTTAGAAAAATATTAATTCTAGTACTCTT
>JAOTQP010001286.1:12402446-12415018 GCA_026413545.1 Cichladusa arquata | reverse complement strand
ATTAATTCTAGTACTCTTTTTTTTTTTTAAATTTCATGAAACTGTTTCCTCCCAAGCATAATTGTACAAAATATTAAAATAGAACTACTTCAATATCAGTCCACAGTGTGATGGTTCTGCTTTGAAAGTGTTTGATTCCTTTGCAGCACCAAGATTTGAGAAGGATTATTATTATCCTAGCCAGATTAGAAAAGACAGCCTATAAGGACACTCAGTATAACTCTATATTTAAAGTCCAAACAATATTTTAAAAATCAGTGTTAGCATATCAAGAGGAAATCTGATACATATTTCTGAACCCATGTAGGTAGTGATTTTGACTCAGGAGGCAAAAATAGTACTTATGAAAAGCATAGGAAGAATGTGAAGCTTAGAACATCAATTCTAAAATTCCATATAGAAAAAAATATATTTTCAAAATAATTAAACTAAAAACAGTTTAGTCTAGAAATCTCTGAATTTAGATCAATTCTTTGAAAATAAGCATTATCAGAACTTTCTTTCTGTTTTAATTTACCAGCAAATGGATTTTAGTCTTGAAGCTATAAATTAGAAAAACTTCTATAATCTGGGGTGGCTGAAAGCTGAATGATGCCTCTACATAATATGGGTATGTTCAGCTTGTCCACACAGCATCTTCATGTAAACATGGTTGGGTGAAAACTACTATAAAATGACTTCAGTTTGGTCTCATTGATCCATTTATTCCCTCTGACATTGAATAACATGTCACATGTATAGAGGCTCATAACTAGCCCAAAGAATACTGAAGAAAGACCATGTTTCTGAGAGAAGAAAGATGTGATAAAGAAAGATGTGATAAAGAAAGCTGAAACAAATATCAGATCAGTGGCTATGTCACTCAAATTTTTTTTTCTCTAATCAGAGATTCTCAGATTTGCTTAAACTGGAATTAACTCTGTGCTGAGCTAACTTTTCCCCTCTTAATAAAAGTAATAACCATAATCTACAGAGTTCCAAGAGTGGAATTGAACTGTAAAAGCAGGTCTCAGTCAGCTTTAGGACCATGTCAGCCATTTGTGGCTTGTGGCAGAGGTGCAGCTGATTTTTTTCTGCCTCTTTTTCTCATGGATTTTTTCACCCACATTTCTCTGTCAACAAAAGCCACACCAAATTTTATAAAGAGTCTGAAGTGACTGTCTGTAAGGAGACCCAGCTAGCTGTAGGTAGAGGTATCTCCATAGGTAATGCATGGGATGCAGTATTATGGAAATAGTTGGAAAACACATGATCCAGGCTTTCCAGGGGGCCTGGGGAGATGCAAACCCCTGATTCTTGTAAATTTATCACTATAAAATCATCCTGTATTATATTTTAAGTCAAATGTCCTGGATACTTGTTATTCAATGCATGCATTGTCCTCATCTGTAACACTGGCAGTGATACTTCCCACTTCAATAAGTGCTATAAATGGAAGCTGCTTCCTGAAAAGAAGCTGCACCAGGGGACTTTATGCCCTAAATTTTCTACAAAAAGAAGTGAAACAAATGCTTTTTACCCTGAAAATGTTGCTTCTTACAGTAATTTCTCAGCACATGATTACAAATATAATTATTTTTCCAAGGGATCACAGGATAAATCAAAGAACTGATTAAACCATATTGTTTGTTACATGAAAATCCAATTGAGAGAAAATCAGATGTTGAAGACAAAAAGTAATTTTGGGTCACATTGTTTATTTTCAGTTACTTTCTCTTGCCAGTTCAAAAGGAGGTTTGAGTTGCTTATTCAGCCCTCTTTCTTAATAAGCTATCACTCTGATTTTCAGTAAGAGCAAACAGATCTTCTTAAAGAAAACTTTCTGAAAGTCAGAAACAAGCACAGAACACCCAGAGGCAAGAGGTCTGTAGAATCTTTAAAAGGTAGCTGGAGGCAAGAACTAAAGCTCTGGAATCAGATAACCAGAATCTCTAGCCTGACAAATAAATGTTTAGGGGATAGAATCAAAAAAATACTCCACAAAAACAACCAAACCTAAGGCTGAAGCCTCCCCCCAAAACTCCCAAATTGAATTTATTCCATATTGTTCTTAGTATTAATTCCTTGTAATATGATTGTTCCAGAGACTCCAATTTGTATGAAAACATTGGGGAAAGGGTTTTTTGTGCCAGTGAGCTGGATCATCATTGTCTTTTCAATGCTTCCCTCAAATGATGGTGCATTTACAATTCTGATCCAGATTGTGATTTTCATGGACTGAATAATAAAACAAAGGTAAATTACTTGAAGACCATGAATTTGCTGCTTCTTCTAAAAAATAATAAATTCATTTGTGGTCAAAATACCTTAATGATATTTAGGGATTTAGAGAGTTTGAATGGGCAACAACCTCCTTAGACGGTCATAGGAAAAATAGGATTAAACATCTGGTTAACACCTTTTCGTGATGCCTGATGAAATGAATGGTCAGTGCTTCAGTCTTCCTACTAGAAATACTCACTCAGGAAAAGGCTGACAGATGTTTGGAGACAAAGCTGGTAAAACAATTGCAGCAACTACCTCTGCCCTATATCTTGCTTTCCCGTTTGCATTTGTGAAAGTTTCCCAAGACTCTTCAGATCTGGATTATCTTCCTGTTGCCTGTCTTTGTCAGAGCTCAGAGCTGGCACTGCTCTGCTCTAGGCAGGGATCTGTCTCAGCCTTGCTGCTCTCCCCATGAAAAGTTTTTTGCTTTGGATTTGGACTAACCTACCAGGCCTTTCTCATATTGGATGGAGTTTTTTTTCACATCACTTACTGAGTTTTATTGAATTGCTGCAGTAAATTTTGTGAGTAATAATGGCAGGGCTGAATTTTCTAACCTTGCTTTTCTTAAAGTCAGTTTGAAACCTTCTGTACTTATAATTTCAAATTTATCAGTGTTTTAATGCAGGAAACTAATCTATTCAAGAAACTATGTTTGAAGATCAGAAGCTAAAGGTTATTTAGTTGACAGATGAGCATATGCAATGTTAAGAGTACCAAAATGTAATTTTTTCCCTCAAAGTTAAGCTGTTGTGAAGCTAAGGACACATAGGAAACAATTCAAACCAGTAGTAAGAAATCTTTTTTATTTGGATATCTGATGGAATATATTATTGCCTAAAGAAGGTACTTCAATTTTCATAAACAAAATGAATCAGAACATGTCCAGAATTATTTGCTGAACAATTTTCATACCTATTTCAATTTTCCATGTGTAAGAAATGCTCTTTTACTGCAGCTAATATTCTTTGCAAAAATGGGTCAGCTCTAGCTAATTTATCAACTGATAAAATTTGAAGAGATATTTAAAATTTTTAAGATTATTTATGATACTTTGCTAAGAGTGCAGTCTGTTGCATGTCCAGATAAGCTCTTTATAATAGAGTATTATGATCGTGAATGGCTATAACAAGATAAGACATTAAAATCCTTAGAGAAATATTCTAAGTAATTTGAACTGAAATATTCCTTCTTATATTTTCAGTCTTTAAGTGAAATAGTTACCATAATCATCAACTAAATCAAACAGAAGGAAGAGAAGTACAGGAAAATTAAAACCACAATAAACCAGTAAAACAGAATTGGACAGGACTGATGACAGCTGGAACAAGAGTGCATCCAAGAAGCCATATGGAGTTTCTCTGTTTCTGTCTCTCCTGGTAGCACCAGGAGAGCTACTGAGGAGCAGCTGGTTTGGTTCTGCTGGAGCCCAGTAGGGGCTGATAATGTCTGTAATCCTGATGTGGGGGCCAAGGGAGAGACATCACTGAAATCCTGCTGTCCTGAGCAGACATTTGTGCATATAAGAATGAGAATATGGTATTTAAATTGGCTCCTGAAGATTTGTCCTGTTTCTTGCCCTGTCCTTTTTTTCACTCCAGCTTGCTATGAAGTGCATCATCAGGGTATAAAGTGGTTTACTTCTTTACACCTTTTTGTTACCTGCACAAAGCACAGCTCCTTTCAAGCTGCATTTGTTTTCCACATACTCACCTTTCTCCACTTTGGGGGGAATTTGAACTACAGTACTCTGCATATGTTTTTCCCATGATATGTTTTCACAGGGGAAATATTGATTCATCAAACCTGAAGGCTTTTATACCGACACATATTTAGCACAGTGAAAGTTCTGTTAGGAAATTTTTCTTAAAGCAGTTGTGGTTCGATAGTCCTTAATGACCAGCTGGATTGATCAAAATATAATTTTTATTTATATTTTTGTTTTATGTTAATCAGGTGATTCAGGAGCAAGAACTCCTAGTGACTTCATGGCAGTTCAGCTGAGGGTGTTTTCATTCTGGTGAAGAATTAAATTAAATTAAAGCAACAGCTTAAAATCTTGTATTTTCTTAGGTTGAATCTGTGGTCCTCCTATGCTACTTGTTTACTCCAAAATAAAGTTTTATCATCTTGAAAAGCAAGAAACGAAGCACTGTTAATAAATATTTGAAGATTTCGAATGTATTTTTCTTTTATTTTACTACTTTACCAGGTGAATTTTCTTCCCAAACCTTCTAATTGCAGAGATGTAAAGAATAACTGCTGTGATATTGTTAGAATAAAAGAAATACTGCTTTGCTTTGCTTTCCCCCAATATTAAATTATTTTCTCAGGGTAAATTCTAAGAGAGTGACATTTAGTGTCAGCACTGTATAAACAATAGCTGCCCTGCAATTGCTAATCTATTTCCTTCATTACTGCTGATGTCCTGAAATTTGTGGAACACCAGAACTGACAGAAAAACAACACATTTCCTCCAAACTTTCCTGCTGAATAATTACTTCCTATGTTTATCTGATATAAGCTTCCTGTGGGCAGTTTCCATAGGTTTTTCCTGTGCATGGGTTTTTTTAAGGACTCCAAGAAAAAACAATATTGCCAAGTATCTCCTCAAACTAAGAAGCTGAACAGATTAACAGGAGACAGAAAGAGCTTTAAATATCTCTGAAAATATTTAAGACTATTTTTACTAATAGTATGGTCGTAAAAATTTACCTTTCATTCAGTTTATACAGGTGGATCAATTTTGCCTATTTATTACTGCTGTTGTAAGCAAAACAATTTTTTGTCTTCTTCCTGGTGTACACAAACCCTTTATTTCAACCAATTAATTCTGAAATAAAGTATTGTCATATTTAGATATGAGAGAGATATTTTTATCTTTATGGGAGCTTGAAGAGCTCAACATGCTCTCCTCTTCAGCTGTGCAGGATGAGAGGAAAGCTGCACTCCTCTGCTGGCATACCCTAGACATCAGCACAAAGCCAACGTGTAACAGGGCTTGGGGACATAAACCCTCCAGTTTTCCCTCTCTCCTGAGGCATTCCAAATTACACAGAAGACTCCCAGTGCAGGTTTGGTGCTTCTGCACACACTTCTAACACCAGTCATTTTGTCTAGATGTCATCTGTCTAGTCATTTTTCAAGAAACCCGAAGGACTTGATCTCATTAGATAGTCCTTGATTTATGTATCTTGCTGTTAATGTTGCTAGCTGAGTGTAAAGAGGCTTTTCGGTAACATTTAGCAGAATTTTCTTTGGTATGTATTTACCTCCAAAGTTTGTAGTTTTTTTTTTGTTTGTCCATTTGTTTGTTTGTTTGTTTTCAGGAGCTATGGCTTCTTAGACAAATGAAAAGTATATGACTCACTACTGATACCAGAATCTCTATATGTGACAAAATTTCTTTGGGATTCTCCAAGGAATTCTCTGATAAGTGATTGCATCTTCCAGTTGGATGAATCTTTATGAATGGTAGAAGGTTAATTTGGCTGCTTATCAGATGATAGACTTGAATGTTTCCAAACTCCCAGATATTACTATCTTCTTAGGTGGGAAAATCCTGATGTTGGTTTATGGAGATAAATGACAGATTCAGCAATTAGTTCAGCTATTTATGTTAATCCTTCATCAGAACAAGTTTTCCAAGTACAAGAGGAGTGCACAATTTATCTCGTAATAGAACAAAAATGTAATTTTGCAGTATCTTGGCTAAGACAAATTTTTCCTTCTTGTTGGAATTTTTATTATCAGAAAGACATCCATTATTTGGAGCTGTAACATATATTCTAAATATATTTGACTATGTATATACTTGGCTTAAGGTATTACTTGAAAATAGTCTTTTACTGTAACTTAGTAGAACATTCTAAACCTTACTAGAACACCTATGTTAAAATATTCAGTGATACATTGCTTTATGTAGAGGAAAAAACACAATTCTTTCAACAACATGTCCCATAGCAGTTTTATGGTCTTCCTAAATTGTGCTGAATGCATTCAATAAGGCAAGTTTGAATCTGTAGCAGGGAAGATTTTCTTTGTGAAGAAAGCTCTGTAATAAATGGGCAAAGCTGAACCAATTATGAGAGATGGCTGCGTTTTCAGGAGGCAGGCTTCATCTGCTGAATAGTGAAGGAGGCTGGAAGTTTCTGTACTGGGGAGAGGGGGTCACTTATATGATGAGGAATGACAAGATCAGTTCCTGAATACTTCCAGCAGTGGGTGGAGCTTCAGCAGGGGCAGTGTTTTGATTAGATATTTCTACCCTCTGTCCAGTATAGAGTGGACAGTGCTCTCAGGCACAGGAACACTGAATTGTCCTGCACAGGGCCAGGACTTGGACCCAGAGATCCCAATAGGTCCCTTCAACTCAGCATATTTAATTCTGTGGTTCTGTGGAATCCTAAATATGCAAACTTCTTAAATTACAATTCTATTTAGAAGGGTGTGTGTGGGGGGAGGATCTCCTTCAAATTATGTTTTAATTTAGGAAGGAAAATCTTAGTGCAAGTAATTTTAATTAAAACTCAGTTATTGCCAGTTCTTATCTTTGTGTTTCTATTAAGAGGGTACAGTGAGATACCATTGTCTCAAAAGAAAATTGAAACTCTTGCCTAATTTTAACACTATGTAAAGAAACAAATGTATTTTAATATTTTAAGCATCTAGACTTGAACAATGGATGAATCTCATTAGTATCTGGAGGATTTTTCTGCTATTCCTCTTGCTGACATTTCTCCTTATGATTTCATTTTAGCAAACCTTTATCTTTAAACACAAATCCCCAAGAAGAATGCAATAGTGGCTTGATTTGATAAAAATCTAAAAGTACACATATCTGTCATTATGGCTGAAGCCTAAATAAACAATACAAATTGTATGGTGGAACATAAGATAAATTTCTGAATTTCATGGTTGTACTTGGTTGAAATACTTTATATGAAAAAAAAAAGAAAAAATCAAACAGGATTAAAAAAATAGGTCAACTGAATCTTGGATTTCAAACATTAACATCCATCATTCATGGTTCATGGTTATTTCATGGGGTCATTACCTTGTAAAAACAGCAGAGCTTATGTTGTTTTGACTGTCTTTCTATGTTAACATATTTGGAAGTCTTTCAAATTCGACTTTAGACCTGATTTACATAAGTTTATAGTGTTTATTTCCGTTCTGTTACATCCTGTACTTTGGCACTCTTGTTTGAGGAATACGTTGCCTTTTTATCAATACTCACACAAAGTATCTTAATGTCATCCTTCATTATGGTCTTAAATGTGTCTTTCTTGGATTAGTATTTTTTTTCTGCCTTTCTCCACCTTTTAGTTCCTTTTCTTTTCTCTAGTTAAATAACAAAATGGATGTTCTGTAAGTATAAATATGCTTACACTTTACCATCTTTGCTGTGAAATCCCCTCCACAGTACAGGAACTTCCAGCTTTCTTCATTATTCCCCAAATGAAGCCTCTTAAAAACACACCGTCATAATTGATTTACTTTTGTCCACTTATTATACAATACAGGAACCTTCAAAACTGTTACCTGATGGGATTTTTGTGTTGCCTTGACTAAAGTGACATCCAGCCTGAATAGTTATACATCAGCTCAGGTATCCTCACACCAACCTGCTCAGACCTTGTTTGTACAAATGAAAGTATTGGGATGGAAATATTGCTGTCTAAAGTGACAGAATGACCACAATGTTGTTAAGAAAAGTCACTAGTGGCCACCACAAATGTTGCAGAGCAGAATGAGTTAAATGATATGAGCAGTGAGTTTGAACTGCTGAAGATTGTACCTGCAGCAATTGTGAAAGAAGCTCGGGGTACATTGCCTCGCATATTCTGCAATACCTCCATGGTATCATGCATAGATAATTTCCATACTTGAGATGATTGTTTACCTCCTGCTTCATCAGAACCACAGGAACTTGAAATTCTCGGGTTGATTAAGACAGATGTTTGCGTATACTTCAACTACAGCAAATTAGAAAAGTATGACAGAAACAGTGACCCATACTACAAGATGACTCAGGATGTTACCCCAAGTCAGTTGTTATTCCACAACAGTTCTTTGTGGTACAATCAAACAGTAACATTCAAAGGCTCTGTGTATCATGCACTCTCAGATTCTCTCCAATGAAAATTGCCTCGAGGGATATTTTTGATTTGTGGTGATCCTGCCTGGCCTGCTTTGCCTTTGTGAGTGTTTGGTGGACCTTGCACTATTGGCTGCCTCCCAATGTTAACTCCTAATTTAACCATGATTACAAATCATACACATAAGGCAGATCAGGACCGACACAAGCGTGTGCTTCATGAAGTTACCAAAGACTGTGACCCAAATGCACAGTCTTGGAATCCCCCACTTGTTAGAGTTGCTTCAATTTTTGCTGCAAGATTTTCAGCAGTCAAAACTCTTGCTACCTTATGAAAGCTTTGCTGTTCTTTCTGGTCTTTTGACAGATGCTGACTCTGTACACCATGCTACTTTTCAGAATCATGCTGCCATAGATTTTTTTGCTACTAGCCTATGGTCATAGATGTCAAGATTTTGACTGAATGTATTGTATGAATTTATCTGATCACTCTCAATCCATATATGCTAGTATTCAGATGTTAGAAGAAGGTGTTAGGAAACTGCCATGGGATGACAAAGTGGACTGGCTAGGTCAGCTGTTCCAGCCTTTGAACATTTCTGGATGAGCTGAAAGGTTATTGAGATTAAGAAGTTACCTATTGAGAATATTTTTGTGCCTTTCGTGATTTTGCCATGCTTATTGCAATGTGTGCACAAAATTATTTATAATGCAATTCAGTGCATGTTATATGTAAAACAGAAAGGGAAAAGTTGCAGAGTAGAATTAGTTAAATAATGTGAACAGTACACTTGAATTGCTGAAGATTGTACAGCAAGAGCTATGAGAAAAAGTTGTGAAAAAGAACTGCAGAAACTGAGAAAGATACATAGAGAAGAAACTGCAAAAACTGTGTCCTCCTCCCAAAGAACAGAAGAGCCTGCTGTGATAAGTAATTGTACAAAAAAAAGTACATTATCACATGCTGTACACTAAATTGCACGTAAACAGAACAATTAGAAATTGTTAAGCAAATCTAAAGCAGTATAAATATCTATGCCTTTTGTCAATAAACGTCCTTACAGCATCACACTGCTTTCAATCACCATTACATAAAAGTTAAACCGATTATAAACCATACAATTTATTAAGTCCAATGTTTAAAATAGGAACCAAAGGGTGTATTTCTTGTATGAACTTTCTTGAAAGTAGATGCTGCTTTAGTACACCCAAAATGTCTTGGTTTCCTGCTATTTTTGCATAGTATTACAGTAAATGGCTAAAACTATCTAAATAAAACAATTAGTGCTTTAACTATACCGGTAGTACACAACTTTGATTTCCCGTACTACATGCAACATGAAAATAAACTTTTCTATTTGTTAAGCTACTCCTATATCTAGAAAAGAATGAACCAATCTATGATTTGGTTAAATAATCATAAAAACTTTCAATGACTTAAAACATTTTGGATCTTCCATTAAACTTATCATTTAATAGTCAGTAAAAAGGTGACTGGTATTATGAAAAGAGTGAGTGAGATTCAAACATTAGGTGAACCACTGGGAAAGTAATGCTTTGCTTCTGTTTTCAGGTCATCAACACACTGCTAAACAAAAAGCAAACCCAAGACAGTTGTGTACATCATGGCAGATGTAGAACATTCACTGTGTTTCTACATCATTAGTCAGACTGATGCCAGACAAGATTTACATGACTGCAAATGGAAATGGATAAATTATTTTCACAATTATATCAGATTATTTCTTGCTCTGATGGACATTCTTCATTACAGTTATGAACCTGACTGGGATCAGAGGTTAGGTGAGAAGATAATTCTTGTGGTGTCTGGGGGCTCAGAGATTCACCAGATCATTTTGCCAGCTAATAGCAATGAGGCTGTACAGGCATTAAGAGACCATCAGTAAACAGTTTTACATATGCCTGCAAGTCTCCTGCTTAAGTCTGACATGTTTCCAATCTGACTCTGCTGTTCAGTCATTCATAAAATTTGCATGATATTTTTAAATTTAATAACTCTTCTCCGTCAACACACCATAATTTGGGACTCAGAAAAATATGACAGCACTACCTCCAGTCACAGGGGACCTTGGGAAACACTGAGACTTGGACAAATGTAGACCACCATGTTGAAAGATATTAGCATAAAAAGGGTCTTAATTTAGATAGTCTATGTTCCAGACAAGTTCATCAACCTAGGGCTTTAAAATATCAGTGTTTCCTTCTCTGGGAGCCGTTTGGTAAAGAAAAATAATCTCTTCCTTTGGGTAGGCTTCTTGCAAATATGTTCCAAAAGAGGTGCTTTATATAATATAAAACTTTTATTGTATTATATTTTATATAATAGAAAACTATTTTCTCTTTTCTGAATGATCTGATTTAATTCTGTAATACTAGCAACAGTTTGATTCAAAATGCTACAGGATCAGCTACTGGTTTGTGTCTATCTCACTTTGATCATTTGTAAGGAAAAAAGGAAATTTACAAAACAAATCAGAACTCAATTTCTTATCAGGAAGCATTTAATGCATTTAATAATCCTGCTATTACCAATCCATTTAATGGAGTTAAAAGTATGAAAAATTTGGCGTATATATGAATATGATCCCTATTGTGACTTTTATTAAGTTGCCTTCACTATCTGTGGCAAAAAGATCTGGGGAAAAGGTCCTGAGAAATGGGCCATTCTCAGGTCTTTCTGATGATCTCAGAAGTTGAAAGATGTGAAGTATTGGGTTTTTTTAATGATCACTGCTCCCTGGTTGAGAACCAAAAGCTAAGACACGTCCTTTGGAACAACATCAAGTATGTAGTGTTTTCTACTCATCTAAAATGTTATTTGTTATGTGGGTATGTTTCAACCCACTTTGTCTCAAGGCCTGTGTGTTGTTTGATACTGCACTGTGTGCAGTAGATATAGCATTATGTGGATTGCAAAACAGCTCTGAGCCAATGTTTTAAACTGTGGTAGCACAACAACCATGAGTTGAGCACCAAAGAATGTGGCAGGCAACCACAAGCTATAATTCTGGCAATTACAGCAATGATATTTTGAGAGACTGGATGGCTGCAGTGGTATTTTTATGTTACCTCTTAAGGTCTCCCTTCAAAGTTAACTACACAATTTTTCTTAGCTGGGCTGGAATTAATCTTTAACTAACGCTGGAAAACCCAGCAGGATTTTCAATTTCTGCATCTTCCCTCTGTTTAGTATGTCAGTTCATGGAAAGGACATGCAACTTCATAAGATTATATGCAAGGGATCTAGAATTTAACAGTGCTTTTCCTTTCATTATTTGTAAATTTCTCCTAAAGATTTTAATTATGTCTTATTAACAAGGACAGAGAAGGTAGATATTCTGGATTTTACCAAGGAAAGCAAAAGAGCTAGTGTTTTTCTCATAGTTGCACATATACAAGGTAGGAGAAGAGAAGCAAAACAAATATTATCACTTGAATGACAAGAGAGCTTCGGATATTGCAAATATATTTAGACAATCAAATCAAACTGATACTTGGGGAGAAGATGCTGCTATCATGTGTTTAAGGTGGTAAAACACAGTTTAGTCTTTTCATAGTAGTTTGGCCATAAAGGCAAATATTGTGTCATCTAATTTTGGCTTCAAATGATCAGACAGAATAAAAATGAAACTGCTCAACTATGTAAAGCCTCATTTAAAGTGATGTCACTTGAATGTTTGTGTATTAGCATGTGGTTATTTGTATCACCCATTTTATTCGTGCTGCACCTACTGCCACTCTTACCAAGTGTACGACCACCACTGCCTCCCCCCCAGTTCCATTTGCTGAAAAAACTCATTAAAAAGTGCTGCTGCTTTCCACCAGCTGCAATTGCAAACTTGCTTTTGTCTCATTTTTTCTCATTCAAGAATTGTGACCACTAAATTTGAGCAGTTCTTCTAAATTAAAATCTCTAGTGAATCTTCATGGATAAAGTGTTAAGCATGATACTAATTCTTAGTAGATCTTTAAAATTAAAATGTAATGTTGATCTATTAATTGTATATCTTAACCTGATGTTTAACTTTTTATTGAGAATGCTATTAATAACCTCTCACACATTTTGGATTTTCCCCCCTGAAGCTTGTTTAAATAAAGGGAATCATAATATATTTTGTTATCTTTATTTTGACCACTATTTGCTGTTTTATGGTCTAGTAATGGCATGATGCATCATTTTTCTTGA
>JAOTQP010001286.1:12372986-12393111 GCA_026413545.1 Cichladusa arquata | reverse complement strand
GACTTACAGATGCTTTTTTTCATGCTTCTCAAAATGATCTCTACTTCTCAATAAAACACAAATTATTTACTGTGTTACCCTTTCTCTCATAAAAGAAGGGATTGATTTTTAGGTGTAAGCAGATGTGGAGAGGATGGCCAAATACACAGGGCAAGCTTCGCAATTTGAAAAAGTGTCAGACTATTCAGTTGGGATCATAGTAGTTACTTACACTATGAAAATGTTTGGACAATTAATTAATGTTTGTAGAAAGTTTGTAAGTGTGTTAAAGATGTTAGAGAGTGCACAAAATTTTAGTATTTTTAGCAGGTCTATTTTTAATAAATCCCCCTTGATCATAATTCATTATCCCTCTGAGATTTCATCTGAGGCTTTTTAGTCAACACTTTCTCCTGCAATCCATATTAATTAGCAATATTGGTCTGTTGGCTCTACGGTATTTACCAATTTTCCCTCTGGTTTCAGAGCACTGTAATTAAAGCATTCCTAAGAGAACTGGTTAATGAATTGACCTGAAATGCCTTATTATAGATCCTACTCAAAACTTACTTTCAAAATACACTACAAAGTTTTGTAGAGTTTAGCTGAAAATCCACTGGAGCCTGAAGCATGATTCCCATTCCCCAAAAGACACAAGGCGAAGAAACACAAAGCATAAAATCCAAATTTCATTCTACCTGTGTTCGTAAATCAATCTCAGAATGTGAAGCATTACAAAGAAAGGCTCATGTTAGAGTGGCTTCTGCTTATGCAAAACATTACTTTCTAATCCTCCTATTAGAGGGAAGAAAATATATTTCTACTCTCATCTGAAGCTCCAGTGACTTCATTAAAGTTCTCATTATGGAATTAACATTTCATTCTTTGTTTGTTTATATCACCATGTTTGATCTTACTTACCCTCACTCCTGTTTGCTGATTGTATACAAGCAACACAAACAGGAAACTTTAAGAAGCAACTTTCTTTTTCTTGTCATCACCAAGACTCTATTTGATACTTTTAGGAACTTAGACTCTGGGTGTTTTGGGGGAAAGAAAATATAAAAATCCTGACAGAGATAATCTTCTAGACTTACACACAATTTGTAACAAGAAGCTTGGTTATGCAGGTCTTTTCCCTTCTGAAAATTCTCCAATTAAAATGAATACACCCCATTATTTTCAGTATTTTTTCATATTCTCGATTCTTCTTATAGGATAAGGAGAAGAGCAAACACATGTTTATGGAATTGCAATGATGGAAAAGAGAAAGAGCCATTCATGGATAGATTTGCAGAGGGGTTAAAATAGTGGTAATATACGAAGTACAAGTACATTATCTTCTTTGCTTTGGGCAAAGAGATAAGAGAAAATTAAACTGAATATGGGAACACAAAAAGTTTGCCGATTTATTTTATTCACTTATACATTAAAGTTTGAATTAGTTATCAATGCCAATTGACATTAGTATTAAGACTGATGTTTAACAACTTTGTCACAGGCAAAGGATCGAGTGCACCCTCAGCAGATTTGCTGATGACACCAAGGCTTGTGGTGTGGGTGACACCCTGGAGGGAAGGGATGCCATCCAGAGGGATCTGGACAGGCTGCAGAGGTGGGCACATGCAAACCTGAACCTCAACAAAGCCAAGTACAAGGTCCTGAACCTGGATTGGAGCAATCCA
This sequence comes from Cichladusa arquata, assembly GCA_026413545.1. NCBI lineage: Eukaryota > Metazoa > Chordata > Aves > Passeriformes > Muscicapidae > Cichladusa > Cichladusa arquata. The sequence continues at coordinate 12,391,447 of JAOTQP010001286.1, read as the reverse complement.
AAACACAAAATGCAAGCTTGGTGAAGAATGGTTTGAGAGCAGCCCTGGGGAGAAAGACTGATGGCAGTGAAACAGGTTGCCCAGAGAAGTGGGTGTCCCATCCCTGGAAGTGTTCAAGGCCAGGTTAGATGAGTCACTGAGCAATCTGGTTTCTGTGTCTTTGTCTGTGGCTAGGGAGCTGGCACCAAATGATCTTTCAGCTCCCTCCCAAATCAGATCATTCTTTGATTCAAATGTAACTTTAAATATTATTCCTTTGGTCTCTCCTCAGGAGTGGATCAATTTTCATTTAATAATGTAGCTATTAAATTGGATCAATGTGTGTAGCTAACTAATACATTGCTTTGGTGCTAATAACAGATTCTATGGAAAACTGGAATTTTATGAAAAACTGGCTGATACTTGAAGATGACTTCTCTATGCAATAATCTGAAAATACCACATATATTTATGGTAATCTACTGAAGTGGTATCATTTTTGTATAAATAGAAAAATTCTATAACAGTACCCAAGAATTGGCAGATGTCCAAGAGTATGTCATTTTTCTTAAGCATTATTATAAAGAAAGTCTGAAGCTTTCATTCCCTCTGACTTAATGTTAAAATGTAAGGATGTATTTTAAAATTGTCCTAAGTCAATAAATTAAAAAAACTGAACACAGATTTCAGAAAGATGAACAAGAAGGTGGTACCTTGTGAATGTCAGACATCACATTCAGAGCTGAAAACAATGGCATATTTTTCCTCCCTTGAATCCACCCAACAGTTTGTTCCACATTTCCACAGCTCAGTCCTCTAAGTTTGGTACTGGATGTTCTTCACTAAATCCAGAAAGTTTAGACCTTTCTTGAATCACAGGAATAACTCGGCAGAGTAAACTGACTTTAACTTGGAGTTTGGCAGTGCAGTTCTAGTGAGCTGGATTATATTCCTTGATTTCAATAAGAAAGTTCCAAATTCTTATAGTTAGATGCAAATTAATTGTGGTGGTAAAGGTCATAGTTTTGTGTGTAGGCTTGAAGACAGCATTACATGATTAAACCTGATCTGCTACAAAACCTGTTTCATATCTGTGCCTAGAATCTTGTACTGAACTAAGTTTAACTATGTCCCAGAAACGCATGGAATGGTGACTGTGAGCAGAAGTGCTAAAACCATAAACCCCACCACTCCACCACATATTAAACAGTTTTTTACTTAAGATATGCTTTCTCTATTCAGTGGGAACTCATTTGCCAGGACAAATTTTAAAACATGCAGAAATTATTATTTGCATTTAAAAAAAAAAAAAAAAAACCAAACAAACAGCTATCTGGAAATGGAACAGACATAATGGCATAATAGTAGGGGAATATTTGAGATATCAGGGTCCAAGAAGAGATTTCTTATTTACTCATGCCTTCTCACTACTTTCCTAACAGCCCTAAGGTTTTTTTTCTCTAAGCTTCGAAGATTATTAACTTGGTTTTAAGACACAGCAAAAGAAGGCCCCAAAGCTAGACGTCTGATTTCAGTTATCAGATTAAATTTATTGTCAATTTTGGCTTACCACAATCTTTTTCATGCTACTGAGCAAGGGCTCAGTATGAATATCCACAGTTTAACACCCAGCAGTGGTAAGTCACCAAGTGTGGTATCCATTAGTAATCCTCAGGCTTGATGTTCTCCACATCTGTGCATTAAAAGTATTTCATTCTACAATGTGGTAATTCATTTTCTCCAAGCTGAATGGTGATAAGCTTTGCAATTTTTTTTGACCTGCTGAACAAAAACAGGGCCATAGATTTCAAGTTCATGAGAGAAGCTACAAAAGGAATTTAAATAATTTAGTATGAAAATAGTTAAATGATGCTGTCACTATTTTTTTCTGTCTCCTCCCTTGGGAAACTTTTAAAAAAATAACAATTCAGCTGAGGAAACTCTGAAATTCAAGACGCAGGAAGAATTATTTCAATTGCATGTTGGAATATTCATTCTATGGCATTGTTAAATATTTCTCATTTTATTAATTGGAATGACTCCAAGAAATAGAACCAGTGACTCCTGAATTTTCCAGAGAATGAATCTTTTCATTTGAACTAATGGTAAGTTACCCCTAGAAAATTGAGTTTGTGTTCATAATGAAGTTATGAAATCTACTGCTGAATTCATTAAATTGGAACAACTTTTATTTCATTATAGTAACAAACACAGCAAATTAATTTTCTCAACGAGGCACCAGTATGTGTTTTTAATAGAGAACACTATTATGTGTGAACAATTAAAATAATTTACATTTGGAGAACATTGATTATGAATGATGTTATTATTCCATTAATGCAGCAAAACCAATCAAAACTGAATGTTAAAGAGTTGAAATTGTGCATTTAAACTAATAAGCAAATTACTTGCAGATGTAGACAGGAGTCTGGAACTTTGGTATGAAATGCTGGCTGTGACTTGCACATATGATTAGTAAATTTGCACTGTCCCTTAAGGTCTAATTAAACACTATACACTGTACCACAGAAAGCTCCATACACATAATTACCCATTGTGGGCTTGCTTATCTATTTAAAATATTACTTTTGTTGTATTTAATTATGCGTGAAAAATGATGAGCATCACTTTATCTGTGTAATCTTATCAAATAATCACCCTGCCTATCAAGAAATGCCAACATTTTAATTCTTTATGAAGGAATACAGCTTGAGGATGTAAAATCTCATTTTTCAGGAGACCGTAATCGTTTACACGTTGTGATTTGTGTGCATGTGTTTTTCTGGTTTTTTTTTTTTTTTTTTTTTTTTTTTTTTTTGCCAGCAACATCCTTTTGGATAAATGAATGGCTGTGTGCCTTTGGATCTTTTATTTTTTATTGAAATAGGAAATTAAAATCAGGCAATCCTACAATGTAATACGTATACTCTGCATTTGAGAAAGGGCAGGTCTCTCTACAAATAGGATTCTTGCTTCCTATCAATTTCAGACTCATAAAGTTTCTGTACTTCAGACTTAGTGTGACTGGAGTTAAAAAAATTGCTCTCATTTGCAGGCAGAAAAAAGCTCCATAAAATTATGCATTGATCCAGTAAGATTTCTAATATTGTCCTTGAGGACTTACCTTGCCTGAAGGTTTTCAGCATAGGTTTGCAACAAGACATAGTGAAAAAAATAATCAAAGCAATAATAATTCTGCTTAATAAAAATTGTTTACACTGGCATTTATGAAAATAACCTTCCCAACTTTGATGGATAGGTCCACAGAAAGGCTGTGGCTCTACAACCTGATGTTCCCAAGGGAATTCAGGTCTCATCACAGTATCACAGGAAATTGGGCTGGAAATAAACCTTTGAAGGTCATCTTGTCCACTGCTTCGCCTGAAGGCAGGATCAATGATTCCTGACAGATGTGTGTCTGACCTAGTCTCCATGAAATGGCTACTAGAAGTTTTTTTAATCTTCGTGTGTTCTTAACTCTTGCAATTGCCTGGAAGTCAATAAGGTAACTACTCCTGTTTCTTGCCCAAGCTCCCTTGCATGACTGAGACATTTCTCACATTTCTTTAGTGTGAATCAGACTTTTGCCTTCTTCCAGTGATGGCATTTAAGTCTAGGAATTACAATGAATCCTCACTTCATTAGTCAAATAAAAATGATATTGTGGATGTTAAGGACTCTATAAACACTATCTATAGCAGAAAAAGAATATTCAAATGAGTGGACTGTTATGAGTGGACCCCAATAAATGAAAAACAGAGTACCTGAAGCAAAGTAAATATATGAAAATCTATGTGTCTTTTTTCATGCAAAAACAATATTTATAGTTTAGTGGATAAAAAATATTAGTAATTTATTCTGCCAAGAATAACAGTACATTTTATACATACTCAGCCAAATTATACAATAGAAAGAGAAGAGATTTGTCTGCTATCTCTAGAAAAGCTGCTTTTGAAAAGCAGATCTTATTTTCACAGATGTGGTTCCAGTTTGCAACACATCTGTGCTGGCAGCCAACAAGAGCATATGGAAGTTCAAGAAACAGCTCCTTTACACCCACAAACCACAGATATGTGTGAACTGCTAGTTAGGTCTTTAATTTGCTCCTCCTTCTCCTTTTTTTTTTTTTTTTTTTGATATTCATTTATCCACTGCAAAGTATACTTTATTTGTTCAGAGCATTGCCATATTCTTCCTTCAAGCTGCCATGGGATGAAGAATCATGTATGTTGCATGACACAGAACTATCTAGACCCTTCCTGACTGATGCAGGTCATTGTCATCTCCTTCTTGCATTCATCTGCAGGTGTCCCAAGAAGTGTCACTTGCTGATACCTCTGTGACACAGAGCAGAGGATGGTTCTGTCAGGATGAGGTGCAGCAAACTCTGTTATGAGGAATTATGGAGTACCTGGAGTGTAGTTGCCTCCCTGTCTCAGCAGCTGCCTGTCCCGAGCACAGGTTAGCTTCAGATCCTGCATGACCTTCCTTCCAGCCCAGGCAGGGGATCAACCCAGTCTGTCATCATGTCCTACAAAGACAGAAAAGGAGGCTCATTCTCAATGGGACAGATGAAGTCTTTTTTTTTTTTTTTTCAAACAAACAGAATTTGGAGTGAGGTTGGTCTGTAATCACTTCATACAGAAAATGTTCTTGGCAACACTATAATTTGTGTATCAAAGATGTCATTTTTGTATGCTGAGTAGACTATTAGTGGGGCTATACTCTGACTAGCTGTGAGATCATGGTAATCACAGAATTCAACAAATTACTTTTCTACTCCTCATTAACTTCAGCTTTTGCCTGGATTAGTTTGAACCAGCTGTAATTCATCTAGGCTTTGGTCTCCTTCCTGCTCTGAGAGATAACTGGTAAACAGCACCATCTGCATGGAACAAGAGTTGAAACTTCACTTTCAGTTAAAGACTGTGTTCTGTTTTGCCTTTTTATTTTTTCTTTGCAGACAGCAAAGCAACACCAGCTGAAATTAATCTTTATAATGAGTAAACAATTGGTTCAGTCCTTGCGAGCACCCAGCTGGATTAGTGGGACAGGAAAAGATTTACACTAAGTAAGCAATTGCTCTCTACACCACACAGTCAGAGAAAACACGATTGTTTGTGTGTGATGCTGTCGGCTCTTGCTTGCCTGGTGGCCACATCTGCACCACTTTCGGTATTGTGCCAGAAAGTCAGCTGGGCCAAATTAGTGTCCTCCCACTATGTCAAGCACAATTCAGCTCCCTGTTTGGAATGCTTCTTGCAGCAGGAAAATATACAAATGTGTGTAATGAAAACAAGCATAGAGAAAACATATATACAATAAGGAAAGTTTTTTATCTTCTTAAATCTGAAAACAAAGCTAAAATAGTTCTTCCTCTGCTTCTGTCTCAGATTAATAATATATTTGTCACTGTGAGTTTCTCTCACAATTTATTTTAATAACATTTTTGTGATAGACTGAGGCCATGCAGCAATGACAAGGACATTCTTATGTCAGTGATTGCCTCACAAACCAGCAAGAAATTATTTTTTTGCTAGCCCAGATTACAGCTGAATAAATTCAATAACAAAGTGGGTCAGACAGATCAACTCAGAAGTTGATGCCAGAGAACCTCACAATGTAAAACAGAAATAAATCATTTTCAGAATCTGTGGAATGAATTTAAGATAAACTATCTTATCATCCAGTTGCTCTGGTTAAAAAGCTAATTAAAGATAACTAAATGGTAATAATTTCCTTTGCTACTTTGTAATCAAATTTTATGAAATACTGTCTCTAAAATTGTTCATTATCTCCCAATCTGTGTGAATAATAAAAGTTGTTCTGTAAAATTGCAATTTGAATTTTTAGGTAACTTTCCTAATATCTTGAATTTCAAGAGAGTTTGTGTGACTAAAATTCATGCACAAAATTGCTAACTATTAAATATCACAATGACTACGTATGCTAATAAAATTGCTAGAAATTAGTTGCATTTCTCATTCACTAGAAAATATTTGCTTATCCTAATTCAACAGTTTCTATCTTCCCCATCCTTCCTGATTGACACATATAAATAATTAGAGAAAAAGGTCGTCTGTTAATTTCTAAATGTTTGCCTAAACTAAACCAAATTACATATAATAAACTCTTTAGTAGATTTCAAGGCTTTGTCAGAAAATTTTTAATCAGTTCCTAAGTGTAAACCATTATGAAGAAATTGGTTATTAAGGTAAGGAGACTTAACAGGAAATTGATTGTCTTTCTAAGATTTTTTCTTCAATGGAAGAGCTTCATGAAAGAAAGTTAAAAATAGTTTTCACATGAAAAAAATCTCTGTTTAGGACAACCTGAAGTAAAAAGATGTTTTTTATTCTTAGGTCTTTAGCATCTTCAGGAGACTGCTAAAATCACAAAATAATGTGTTTAAAGAAAATAAATTGGGGATTTTGATAATTTATGAGGTCACATTTAAATCCTGTGTTTAGTTTTGGACCCCTCACTACAAGAATGACATTGAGGTGCTGGAGCATGTCCAGAGAAAGACAATGAAGTTGGGGTAGGGTCTGGAAAGTCTTATGAGGAGCACATGAGGGACCTGGGGGTGTTCAGCCTGGAGAAAAGGAGGCTCAGGGGGAAAATAATTCTCTCTAACACCATCTGAAAGGAGGTTGTGCCCAGGTGGGGTCTGTCTCTTCCTCCAGATATGAAGTGATAGAACAAGATAAAATGGCCTCAAGTTTTACAAGGGGACATTTAGATTGAATATTAGGAAACCATTATTCACAGGAAGGCTGGTAAGCATTGGAACAGAGCAGTGTTTGAGTCACTGTCCCTGAAGGTACTTAAGAGATGTGGTACTTAGGGACATGGTCTAGTGGTGGACTTTGCAATTCTGTGTTAACAGTTGGACTTGATGATTTCAAAGGTGTTTTCCAAACTAAACAAGTTTATGATTCTATATTTTGCAGATAGATTTTTTTTTCCTATTCAGTGGGCAGTTAAAGGCAAATTCTACATCTGCATATGTAAATGCCATAATAGTGAGCTACTTCAAGTTATCATAGAATCATTAAGATTGGAAAAGACCTCTATCCTTGATAGGTATCAAGGGATGTTCTGCCTTGATACCAGAATCCAGAAAAAGTTTTATTCTTTTCAGGTTTCTACCACTTTCAAAGAAATTGTTTAAATGACAGTTGTATCATGTTGTCCAGCTCATGACTCTAGGAGGAACTCTGCAGTTGCTGTCTGCAGAGGTACCTTCTTTCTTGGATGAGATCATGGGGAACACATTCTTGTCTTCTTAAACTTGCTCCTTTTATCTAATGTTTTAAAACTGTATCCTCTCTATTTTTTGTCTTCATGTTGTTTTCCTACTGTCTTTGAGCTATTTTGGTTCTTGTCTCTCACAGATTTTACACACTTATTCTTTGTAGCTGTCATTATCACATCAATTTTCATACAAATCTATGTGTTTGACAATCTTTGCTTTTATCTTTGATCTGGAGTCTTGGTCAGACTTTAAGTACGTGAATGTGATAGGTGACTTGAGCCTTTATCTGATGCAGTTTGGGTTCCTAATTTCTGCTTCAGTGGAAAGGCTGTTCCCTTACTTTTTTTTTTAAACAAAACCCTGATGGGTTGTTCACAGATAGGTTCCAGATGCATTCTTTAAAACAGTTTCAGATGATTTAAGCTTCATTTCTTGTATTCTGCCTTTGCTATTTATAGTCTCAGTTGTGCAGAGGAACGACAACTATATAAAAATTAAATATGAAATTGTGCATTCAGTCTTGCTAAACCAAACATGGGAGTGAAGTGTCCTGTGGCAGCTGTTAGCCACTTTTCTTGTCTCAGCTTCCTATCTGAGTTCATGTGAAGCACCTTAGAGCAGAATAAAAGATAAAATAGGAGGAGGTCCAGTAAAAGAGGCTGTAAACCCTGCTAGAGCTCTCTGTTGTGGCATGTGTCTTGTTCACACCGTGGAAGAGCAGTCATGTAGTCGCCTAGCTCTGGCAATCCTGCTGGGAACACATCCTCACCCAAATGTGTGTGAGGCCAATTACTTTTCTTAAGCCACTGTGAGATGCTTGGAGCCAATTGGAAATGTTCTTGGCAGTACTGGAGAAAGACTTGGATTTGGATAAAGACAAAGATGCTGGCAGGGGTTTGGGCTTGTGGAGACAATGACAGGGTTGTCTCTAATCACAAAAGAATCAAGATTCCTAATCCCTAACATCCCTCACATCCCTTCCCTGCAGAGAATTGACAGCTGTGAAGAAAGGATGTCCCTCCTCATTTTCACCAAATGACCAGGCAGATATTCACTCCAGTGCTGTAATAAGATCCCAAAGTCACTTGCAGTCCCTAAGAATATCAGTGTGATTCTTCAAGAGGAGAATTCCTATTTTCTTCAGAGAAATCTAGGGAGCTGCTCACCAAACACTGCAGAAACAGCTTGGCAAGGTTTCAAAGTTTGGATCCAACATATAGGTTGTGTTAGAAGGAGGCCATTCAGAAAGACTTTAGTAGTTTCCCTTGCTTAAGGGATGAGGAAAACGTTCTTAGTTTGGTGATTACATACTTTTCTATTTCTTTTAGGGGAGGGTAGCCTTGACAGATAAAATAAGGGATTATCTGTATGTTTCCTTTCCCTTACTAGAAAGACTCAGATACCAGTTATCAAAGGACAAAGGTTAAATTCTAGTGCCAGGTTTTTTATGACAAAGAGTAAAAAGTATAAAGAATAAACATTTCTTCAGTACTCTGCCTGAATCTGACCTACAATGCACAGGACAAGAAGAGCAGCTAGACTCAGAATTTGTGAGGGTTGGACCCCTTCTTTCTTCATAAAAGGTTCATGTATTACATTTACAGGTGGAAGAAGATATAACCACAACAGGTAGCAGATGAGTTAGGGCAACTAGTTTTGAAATCCTCCCCCAAGGTCAGATTATTTTCATTTTCCAATGTTTGGAAGAACAACATCCCTATCATTTTGATGAGTTTTGAAATAGTGCAGTTAAAGAATAGTTATGTTTGTAGGCAAGGTCAGCAGATGGGACAATTTAGAAAGTGTGGGAGTGGAAGGAGATGGGAAGAACCACAAAATTACTGCTGGATCCTACAACCTGTAGTGTGAAATAGGGCATAGCAACATGGAGGGTCTGTTGTACGGTTTGTAAATCTGGTTTTTAGACACAAATGTTTTCTCCGTGGGGAAAGAGTTTTGTGTAGGGACAGTTCTGTGATACTTTCACTTACTCCATCATCCTAGAGACCATTCTGTGATCAGTGAGACGTTGCTCATGAAGTAAACATGGAAAGTTTGGGTTCAGGTGGTAGACTGACTGTACTTTTTTTTTCTTTTATTTTTTCTTTTTCTTTTCTCTCTTTTTTTTTTTTTTTTTTTTTAATAAGAGAAAAAAAGGGCATTTGCAAAAACCTTTATAGATAAAATATTTTGCTTTGTACCTTTTTATTTCCTTTAAAGTCTAATTTTAATGCTGCCTTGTATAAATTACAGAAAATTAGAGCCAAATGCTATGTCCGTCTTTATACAATGAGTTGGTAAAACGTAAATTTCCATGAATTCAGAGAAAATCTCTGACTTTGACCTGGTGGGGGGTTATCTATAGTACCCCATAGCATATGAGACATATTTCTTATGTGATATTAAAGATCAGTTTATGATTTTCAGTTTCTCAGCTCTTTTTGGAGAAGAAAAATTAAGACTGTAGAATTACTACTTTATGGTCAGATTATTTTGCAACATCTTCAGCAAAGAAACTAACTTGCTATTCAATGTCAGATACAGATATTCTCTATGTAATCAGAACATATACTAGTTTTGTCTAGTTCTAATGGCTAATACAATCAAGAAATAAAAAATATAAAACTATTAAATGTTGATTGTAGTTTTCTAAATTTAACTTAAACATAGTCAACCAGAACAAGTTGACACATCATCATCATCCTCATAAATGACTTTATGCCTCATTCAGACTCTGATATTTTTGTTTATAGCCAATAAATAAAACCATAATAAAGATTTACAACTGAATAGACAGCATTTCATTGATTAATAAATGATTTCATTGATGTTTATTGATGACTCACTGCAACATTCTTTGTTCAGAGATATGGTTAATTAAACTTTTTAGGTAAAGATAACCTGGCCTTACAGCTATTCAGAATCAAATACAGGTGAACAAATGTTCTGTAAATTCACACTTTAAAAAGGATGACATTTTAGGGGAGGTGGAATGCAGGAAATGAACCTGTTTAGTACCAGTCCAGATCACTAAAACTTCTGAAGTCTAGTCTATAATTTATTTAATTTATGTCCTGTTAATTTTATGAGGATATTATATACTTTTTTTTATTATTATTTCATTATGTAGACTTCCTTAGGACAATTATATCCTTTTCATTCTTCTTTTTCTTGTTGGCACTTATTTTTTTCTTTGACTTATTTAAAAGATTTTGTTTTAATAATGGCAGAATTACAAGTTAACCATTGTTCCAGGGTCTAGGGAGCAATGACACACTGTTGACATTGTGCTTGTTCTCACAGAAATAAGCAGCAATAAGTCAATAATTACCTAGGTAGGCTCTCACTAATGTGATAGATGAGGCACCACGTATCTGGCAGATATATTCTAAAAGCTGATCTATTATATTCTTTCTTCTTTTCCCCAAGATGGAATTATAATACAAATAAATCTGCAATCAGGTGGAAGCAAACTCATTTGAGGCCTTTTTGATACTTAGGAGTTAACAAGGTTTGACTGTATAATTTACCAAAATTTGCAAACTTCTACCTAATTAAATGAAATGGGCTGATGCAGAAAGTCTGACAAAAAACCATGCTTCATAGCTTGTGTTCTCAACTCAAACCTAGACAAAACTTACCAAGTCAGGTATAAATTCTCCTTTGTGGTCCAGCTGTGACTAAAAAGCCAGATTAGAAGTAAGGAATTTGTCCCATGTGATGCAGAAATAAGGAAAAATGCAACTTATGAGAACTGAAACCAACTGTTCTTCTATTGCTGTTCACTGAGCATAGAGTGACAGATGACACTGATTGAAGAGGCCCCATCCATCAGATTTAATGATCTCTTATTAAAACTGCTTAAGTATTCAACAATAAGACATATAGTTATCATGTCACAGCACTTTTCTCAGGAAACAAATTTCACCGGTAAGTAAGAGGGAATAAAAGCCAGGAAATTAGGACTTAAGGAAAAATATCGATTTTAAAATACTAAATTGAAAGCAAAAGATGTGTTGGTACCTGTGATTATACCTCCACAAGGTTATTCTATCTATTATAGCTGTAGATGTTGTGTGAAATACTTTATATTTTTTTCAAATAACAAAAGTGCAATTCTATTTGCAGCATAAAACTGGCTGGAGAAACTGGTGGATGTGGGGGAAAGGGCAGCTGATTTAGCCAGTGACGGTGTTACAATCAAACCTGATAAAGCAGAGTCACCTTACCAACAAAAGAGTTTTGAAACATTGGTGCTGAAAAATGTCTTGATTATACTGAGGAACAGATGATATTACCATCTGTTCTAGTTTCAGGAGTATCATAGACATCAGCAGGAACATGAAATTTGTACTCATATTATAAATCCCTCTGCTGTGCTTTGTTTTCTTTCCCTGTTCAGATTCATGCCTTCATTTCTTGCTCCTAACAGTAGTTTCAGTGAGATCTTAATAATTAGCCACTTTCTATGATATCAATCTTATTTCATTTAGAAATTTTATTTATGGATGATTCTATTTGTTTTACTTCATATTTTTTGTTGTTTGTTTCTTTGATTCTGGTTTTGTTTGTTTCTGTTTTTTTTTCTTTTTCTTTTTTTTTTTTTAATGTGTGTGTTTTTTTGTTGTTTTTGTTTTGTTAGGGTATTTTTTCCTTTTTTTACTTCCAACAGAAATTAAGAATAAAATAATAAACATTCAAAATATCATGACAATAAGACAAGTGTTTTGTGATTTAAACCTATTTAGTTATCTGCAGTCCCAGTGGGAACTAACTTTTTCCATTGTTTTCTCTTCTCTAGTTTCTTTTAGGTTATTATATTTAATTTAATCTCATGAATTTTCATTTTCTTCTGTCATTCTTACTCTTTCTCATTTTTTCTTTCACATTTATTCTGGTTTTAGGAGTACAAATTTGAATATGCCAAAAAAAAAAAACATTCAACACTTCACTCTAATGTTCTTGAAACACCTTTTTCTTCATAATTATCTGTTTTGTAGAGGTTTCACTTTTATCCACAGATTGCATCCTAGACAATTCTTTCACTTTTTTTTTTTCTTTTGGTGGTTTATCTCTAAAACTTTAATTAAACATTGCTTCGTTCACTAGGCCTCCTTTTGTTTCTGGAATAATGAAGAAATTAATCAAAGAAAAGGTCCGATGATACAGAAATTCTCTATTTTATTTTTAAAAATAATGGTCTTTCTAGAGCAGAGAGGAAGTTTTCCTGCTAAGGAAGATATTCAGGATGTGTTGAGCACCTGCAGCTCCCACTAACTTTGGAGGAATGTGTTCATCCTAAGCATCTCTGAAAAATTAGCCCGGTGCCCTTCCACTGCACTTCTCCAGCCTGCCAAACACAACAGGAATCCAGTGGAAGAAAAGGGATTTACCTTGAAACAGGTGCATGTGTGGATTCAGGAGGGAGTAAAAAGGAAATGTCTGTTAGCAGAATGTATTTGCCAGCTTGATATTTCCTCTCAAGTTATATAAACTGTTCATTTCATATGACCAATTTGCTGGCTATGGCTTATTTGGAAAAATTACAGTAGTTGATGCTAAATAGAGACAGAATGAAAAAAGTGCAAGGAGGGAGTTAAAACTGCATAACACTGGTTAAACACAAACAACACATATAATTTGGTACAGAAAAAATAGAGTAAAGACATTCTATTTTCAGCTGACAGTTTACTAGGGATTTGGTCAGTGCTTCTGAGTCTTTGTAAAAGATGACCCTAAATATGAGATATACTGGTGTCTTAGGTGGAAAAATTTGCCAAAGAAAACTTATTTTATCAGGAAAAATCAGAAGTTGTTGCCCAGGCATTCAAGAATAGAACTGCAGACTCTGCACTGTGTGTCAAACAGCAATGAAAAGAAAGAAAGGTCTACACAGCTCTCAGACAGTCCCACTGCCAAAATAGGCATGGCAAGGGGGATGGTGGGGTTTCTTGAGGGAAAAGTGGTTAAAGCATCTGCTTTAATTGTTATTAAATTGTTATTAAATTGACATGCAAGGAATAAATAATTCAGAATGCCTACATTAGAACTATCTAAATAAAATGTATTTTCTTACTAGTAGAACTGTGTAGAAAAGTCTTTTCCTCTGAGGTGCTTGTAAGCTTTGCTGTCTTTGAAAGCCAAGAGACTGATAAAAGGCATCAGTGTAAGGTGTATTGCACATCTTCAGCTAATACAGTCATGAGACCCACGTATTTCCTTATAAAGATATCAGAAATGTAATGGTTTCAGAAGCACTAAACTGGGTATGGAGCAATTGAAGAAAAGGAAACTGGTATGATGACTTTCCAGGCCTTGCTTGAACTTGTCTTGACCTGTTTTGAGTTCTTCTTCCTTGTTAAGCCATAACATCTTTCCAAAGAGCAGCTGTCTGTTCCTTGATTTACCTAACTTGTGCTTATCTTCCAATAATATGATATGATGTAACACTATTTTTCATACCTGCATTTGTAACAATTTTAATGGCATATGATTTCTATTATATAGACAACTTGAAACAGGAGAATGTTGACTATTTGATGAGTTTGATGAATGCTAATATAACTGGTATAACTGGACTATTCATTCTAACTTCTTTTGCATTTTATTTTGATTTTAGAAGGGCTAACAATAAATTCTTCCCTTACTATATATGGCTTCCCATAAATTGAGTTAGAAATTAAGACATAAAAATTCAGTAACTTCAGTTACCAATAATGGTAATTTAAATCCACTATATGAGAAACTGATCTCTATTTTTAACCAAAACAACTACAAGTCAATTTGATTTGCAGTGAATTTGAATTTTGTTCATGCTCTATAGTACAATTTCCTTTTACTGATAATGGCCAATGCTTGAAGGACAAACAAAAAATTCTGTAGCCCAGCTGATGTCTGATAACCAGATCAGCTAGAGGATTAGGTATCAAAGTAATCAAATTCTAAATCAAATCATAACAAAAGAAAGGTAAGAAAACGTATCCAGTGTACCCAAATCTGTTCTATTAAGCATTTACAGTTAATCCAATGGAATGTTGGTATGACTTCTAAAGTAATTTAATTTTTATACAATAAAACTCCAATTTAAGAACTATTCAAGAGTCTCTGCAGAAAGTTTTGATTACAATAATGTAATTATCAGTATAGAAAGCTACATTAGCATAAGCAAATCTCAGAGCAGCTCTGCCTTACTTCAGATGTGGAGTATTGAGCTGAAAAACTTTAAATCCAAATTAACATGCACAGAAATTGACACTTAGATAACAAAAGGCATTAATTATGAGTGATAAAATTATTTTTGTGCACTTATTTTTATAAATTCAGTCTTAATCACTCCTACCAATATTAAGAAGGAACTGTAGAATTGGCTTTCCTAAATGGCAGCAAGAATTGTAAAAAAGAAAAACCTTTTCCTCTAAAATGACTATGTATTTTGAATCTGTGGGTCCCTTCCAGCTCAGGATATTCTATGATTCTATGATTCTATGATTCTATGATTCTATGATTCTATGGTTCTATGATTCTATGATTCTATGATTCTAAAATGACTGACCCTGACTGTCCTGACCAGGGATAGGTCATATCACACAACACATATGCTAAACCTCAGACAAAAGTCATTAAAAGTCGAGCACAGAGAAATGCCCACAATCACTTCAAACAGTGCTCCCCATTTCCATAGAAGTCAATTTCTACGTGGAAATGAAAGAATCAAGTGGCTTAATTGCTCATTTTTCTGTGAGCCTCTGGGATAAAGAATGTTGGTTTATTTAATGCATAAATACCCCAGAGTAATTTCCCCCATATTTATTTTCCACTACTGCATCAATCATACTCATTTGACAGGGCTCTGGAAAGCATAATCTTTTGGACTGACCATAAAAAATGAAATATGCCAACCATTTCAGAAGGTGATGGGAAAAAAAGAAATCCCTACACAACTAAATGCATGCACCCTGTTACAAATATTTCCATGTGCATATTTCCCTAAAGATGCAGAACTTAGTAATTCCCTGCTATTCTGCTCCCCTTCAGCCCTTTCAGCTCCCAGAAAGATGGAGATGGAGTAAAACAGAATCTTAGACTCCAGACCAATGTTTAAATGTTCAGCATTTTAAAGCAAAAATAAATTATATAGCAAGGATAAATAAAAAAGATAAATTATTTCTGTAGCCCAAATCAATCATGATCACCTAGTCTAAACCTGAAACTTTTCCCCTACAAGAAATAGTAAGAAAGGAAGGAATAAAATAAAGTGACAAAATAAATCTGGATGTTTTCCTATGGTTTTAAATTTTTCTGCTATTAAAAAAGAAATCATATTCTCAATCAGGTCTTTGTGTACAGCCTTCACAGTCAAATCTTCCAGTGATGTCTTCTAAAGTTAGGTGAAGGCTGTGATATGACTGAGGAATCCTTTGGACTTACAGTATAACCATATATTTCTTCCTGACTAACTAAATTGCAATCTATACTGTGTGGAGAAGCACATGGACAGAAAACTGGACAAATTTAGTGTTGGCAAGACCTAGGTTGATTTTTTTTTCATTTTAATATCTTCTAGATTCCTACAGGCTGTTGGACTGCACCACACCAATTATGCAATTAGCCAAGGCCTTGAGCTATAAACCAAAAGCACATGTGGCCTGCCCAGGTCCTCAGCAATGACAGAGGTCACCAGCAGTGAGCAAGGCATGTCCCCGGCCAAAAAAGCCACAATACTGCACCTGCACAGAGCAGCCTTTGAAGAAAGGGTTAATCGAGAGGTTAGCGTGCTGATGCACTAAGGAGCTGAAGATGATATTGCAGCAAAAACAGTCACATGTGCAACTTATTTAGTGTAAGCCCCAACAAAGAAAATCCTTAATAAGAAAGCGGAGAGCGTGTCATTACGGGTGCAGTTGGAACTCTTTTAATTATGCTGCGGTAAAACACTCCCTCTCAGCTCTAAGCTGTATGCAATAGGCTCATAGTCAACAGATTTGTTGCCTAGTGAATTAAAACCAGATTAGGAAATGCTACCATTGCTCATTCTTCGTGTTCTGGTAAGACATAATAAGGGTTAATTTGATCTGCTTGTTCATCAAGTGCTACTGGAATCTGTGTGCATATGTGTGTGTGAGAGAGAGGGGGAGGCAAAACAAATAATCAGGACAATTTCATGCAGAGACCCTGATTTGGCAGTGTGTGTCTATTGCCTGAACATACACGAATGTAAGAGGCTTTGCATTTGAGACTGAAACACTGATGTCAGATTTCAACAGATTTCCACGTGCTTGCAGATGTCCAGAAGTGTTTCTAGAATTCTTTAAGCAGGATAAGACTACTCTGACATTGGGAATGTGGCCCTCTAATTTTATCTGCAAGTTTTGGTGCTTAAATCCTTTAGGAATCTCATGCAGCTTTATGAGCTGAGATGCAGGTGGCTGCCTTGCAGAGATCAGCTTAGCCTGTCCCACTTCTCTGTCCTGTTCTGTCCATACACTTCAGCTTCCAGCTTTCCCAGAGCTGGCAATCCTCATTCAGTGCTTTTTCTCAATTCAGTGGGGGCCCATCTCTCTTTCCAGTTCTCTCAGACTGTTTTAAAATCACCTTCTTCATTCTGTAATGCCTTAGAACACAGGATGGCGAGTTCACAAACAAGATGAAATTAAGACTGGAAGCTCAAGGAAGAGAAATATCATTCTTATAAGGACATCCACACTTCCTCCAGGCTGACTTCTTTACTGAAGTTACTCAAATTTCCTAACCAGTAAGGTAATTATTTTCAAATGCTTGTCAGCAGAATTTCACGTTCCATGGAATTTTTCTGCAAGGGAGTATATATAAAGAGAGACCATTTTTGATGATTGTTAAACCATACTCTTCAGCAACATTGGAAACAACTCTCACTAAGCTTAAATTTACTATCCACGTCTTTACTAGAAAAATAATTATGGTGTCTACAAATTAGCAGAAAAACACAAAAATAATTACAATAAGGTATGCATTTTTCAGAAGTGATTATGATCAGAGAGTCTGGTGTGTACCATTTTAACTTCTTCTTAAACTATAAACCTACTGGTTCAAGGTCAAGGCCCTGTGCAAAAATGTTCCACAACAAATGCACAGAAAATACGGTTCCCAAAAGCAATGGTTTGCTGTGCATGCACCACATAGCTGAACTGTGAGTCTGCACTGCAGTACATGTGCCCTGCATGTCACATGCACTCAAAATAGACACTGCATCATTCAGCAGAGCCCTCTTTGTTTTCTTAAATCTTACTTGTGAATACACTTAACAGTATGTCCTCATGAGCTGTTTGCAGAACATTCCAAATAGGATCTCAACTGGTTTTGCTGAGTTTTAAAGTAAAATATAAGAAAATGAGAGAAGACTCAATATCCTTACTACAACGTAGCTGTGCGTGACAGACTTTCATTTACGGCTGCAAAAATTTCATCTATACCAGCACTTGTAAAATGGTCAGAGTATGAAGAGTCCGGGGGGAGCTGCTTTGGAGATATTCATTGCTCAGATACCAAGGGACAGAAAGGCTCAGGATCCATGGATGCCTGACCAATATTAGGTCTTACAACTTTTCTGATTGCCACTGCAGGAAGCTGAAGACAGAGAATTTGAGAATGAAAGAGACATGAAGGTCTCTCTGATTAGAACTTCTCTGCTGGCACAGAATGGTTTCCACCACAAACTTGCTGAGATTCCTACATGTTAGGAGCCACATCTGTTGTAAACAGGACATTTTCAGAAGTGAAATCACAGATGCCCTAGAATGCCCTGGGTTATTCATAGGATATCCTCACACCATGTGATTTTTTCGAGATTCTGTTCTTCTAAAATAGTTTGTTGGCTCTATCCACTGTAGTAGAAAACTTTGCACTGCACATTATGTCACAAAAATGTATTCAAGATTTAGCATTTCAGGGCTGTGTTTCAGACAACCCTCTTTCAAAGTTTATTTTCAGCTATATTTTCCAAGTAATCTTATATTTCTTCGGATGATACTGAGAAGACAAAAGCAGTATTTGATGGAAAGGACAACATATGTTGTTTTTTATAACTTTTTCCACATAGTTTTTCAGATATTAGATAAAAATCTCATCTTCAACATAAATGCTGGAAAGACTATTCCTTTTACTAAAAATGAGCATGCTTATTTCATCAGATGTGTGCTGTCAGCCAGTCTTTTTTTTTTTTTTTTTTTTTTTTTTTTGCAATTTTGCT
>JAOTQP010001286.1:12333732-12351793 GCA_026413545.1 Cichladusa arquata | reverse complement strand
AAGAAAGAAAGAAAGAAAGAAAGAAAGAAAGAAAGAAAGAAAGAAAGAAAGAAAGAAAGAAAGAAAGAAAGAAAGACCTTAAAAACCTTGAAAAGAAGATTTGTTATAATTAAGTTACAGATTGCCAATAATCAAATTTTGTTGTGTACCATCTGAATGTTCAGGAGAGAAAATTAATATGCACTCTGTATGAATATTTAGAAATGTTTGCAGTCCTTAAAATTGTCCTGTGCCTTACAATTTCCATACAGTGCCTAAGAATGCAAGGATTATTTATGTAAGAGTGCAACGATCCTTACATAATATCTGGGATAGGAATCAGTGTGTGAACAAAGGACATTAGTTGACTCATCTTCCCAAACTGAGAAAACATGCTCTCAGTCACCTGGCAGATATAAAACCAGATTAAAAACCAGATTTCACAGGGATTTGTTCTGCACACTTTCATCCTCCTTTCACCAATCCAGATCTGATTTTTTCTGAAAGAAAAACTTAAAACCATTTTTAAGTCTTTAGGTAAGGAGAGGGAACAGTTTTCATTTAGCTACTGACAATCAGACAGTTCTGCTTGACATATTTCAGTTTTTGCATAGGGCAGAGAAAAGAGAATAGTGAAATGAGGGATACTTGAGTACTTATTGAAATCTGTGGAGATTTGCAGACTAGACCATAAAAGGGGAAGGTTTTCTTTCTTTTGGTCAGACATTCTATTGTCAAGAAGGCAGCAAATGACTGTTCCCCATCACTCTGGGCCAACTTCATCTCCGTGGTTACTCCACTCAAACCAGTAGCTCTTTATCAATATAGATGAATTTGACTCTTGTCTGTCTGCAGCCAGTAAAGTTTCATTTAAAAGTTATTCTTGCCAAGTGTCAGAATTTTCTTAGCTGGATGGTTTTAACCACTGTCACCAGAAGCTATAGGAGCTCTTATGAAGTATTTTAAAATATATGGTTGTCAGAATTAACATAAAAGCCAAATTCCTATATCACTGAAAATTGTAATGATTCTCTTTCTCATCCAGCAATATATTGCAGATACTAAACAAAGTGTTATGACATTTTTTAAAATGCCACTATGTAAATGGATGTTTAAAGAGGAAAATTCTAAACTAGGTGATTTACAAGGCTATTACAAAAGAAAAAAAATAGCTTTTTAATTTATTCATCTTATCACAATGCCAGGTGGTAACAATAATCTTAAATAAGGCTATAAATTTCACAGTTTATCCTTCTTCCTTTGGAAAATAAATACATTTCTCATATTTTGCTAGAATATGGGAATCCCTTACATGTACCTTGAGTCATGGTATATGAGTGGTTTGGCCATTGTAGCTTGCTTTCCCTAAGTCCAGGGAAGATCTGCCACTAGAGAAAGTGAGTGAAGCATAAAATAACTGTGGCTGTTGTGGGAGAGAGGTAGCAGAACAAATACTAATAAACAGCAAATCATCCAATGTGTATTTCCAGCACTGGCTTCATTATATGAAGATCTGCTTCCTTGGATTCTTTACCTTCTTCTCTTTCAGAATGTCACTGTAATAGAAAGGTTTTGAGTGTTTATTCTGTACTTAGTTATGAAATGCCTTAAGCAATTCCAGCTGCTTCCAGGATTATTTCAGCCATGTACACTGTTCATCAGCTGAGTCAAGGTCTGGATATCATTATGGAGTGCAAGCAATGCACAGATATGTCACAAAGGAAAAGATTCAAGAATAAAAGATAAAAACAGGGAGAAAATGAACAGTCCTTTCCATTGAATGGATGCAATTTTTCTATATGCAGAACTAGGATTAAACCCCACAAAAACTGACAAATACTTGTTGCTTTGTAATGGTTCTTTTTTTACACAAATTTCTATGAACCAACCAGTGTTGCTGAAGCTGGAATTTCCCAGTAATTTGGATTCCATTTTACATTTTCCACAGGAAAAAAAAAACAAACCAACAAACAACTGGCTAACCAGAACTTAATTAAAACATATAATCTCAGTCATAGTAACAAGCAAATTGCCAGCAGATTTCATAATCTTTGTTCATTTGAGTTAAAATGAATAATATTAAAGGATCTCACAATGGAAAGGGGTCATTCAAGAAATATTACAAAACCCCAGACATTTTTGATGTTTATATGTCTGCAAACAATAAGAAATATTTCAAACAACAACAAAACCAACAAAAATTCCTGAATTTGTTCCAATTCACCCCTTAAAAATTTATGTGCATAAGGTTCAACTGATTGTGCTTCTTTTTGGGTCAGTTTTGCTAACGTAGAGTCATCTGATTTCCTATCCTGCAAAGACTTCTGCTTTACATTGTGCAGTAAATGTTGATGTGGTTCTGACAGTGAGTTTTTAATCCACAGATTTGCCCAGTTGTTGCAGTATTTTTCTATTCTACGTTGATGAAATACAAAAAGTGCTTTTTTCTCAAACACAATTATTGATTTCTACCTTCAGTACTTCATGATTTGCTTATGTGGAAACATTTTTATTAGAGAAATATTTTTGAGCTAAATTGTGGCCTAAAATCTGGTTTCTAATATTTATTTAAAGGAATAATGCATTGCATTGAAGTTAGACATGATAGTGGAAGAGGTGTTCATCTCAGCCTGGTTAATTATCACTTTCTTTTCTTCTTCCTGCCTTCAGAGTGTGAGTGTTTGACAGGAGAAAACTCCATGTAATCCTATGGAGACATTATCTCTTATTTCAAATTATAATCTGAACCACATATGATCAAATACATGAACCATAGGAGGCAGTCAGAGGTTTTGGGAGTTTTCCATGTGCCTTATTTTTCCTACTGATATTTTCCTAGGTACATGTAAATACAAGAATTCTCTGTAGAATCTTACTCCATCATTCCTAAACCTTATCCATATAAACTCTTTATACCATGTTCTACTGAGGAAGGTGACATGACTTCACAGGAGCAGCACATTATCTCTTCCCCCACATTAGATCTTAATTTCAAATAGTTACATTTGTGAAGCACAAAGATAAATGCTGCTTTTAATATTTGGCGGATAATTATCAAAGCCCAAGATACTGCTCATATTCCTGTACATTTGTTTTCTCAGCCTATTTAAATGCACTTAAATATTTGAACTCCACAGAAATTCTGTATTTTTATCTCTATCTTAAGGAAAATAAAACTAATTTTTATTTTCTAAGAACAGGAGTTTTCTTTAGTTTTTATTGGTCTTTTTTTTTATTCTGCTTATTTTTTAGCAGTCTGAGATGGGATAACTAGTGTGAACATAGTATATTACCTGGAGATGCACCTCTGATATCAATAGAATTAAATTTTTGTTTATTCTCAGCTCTATTCCTTATATAACTTAATGTTTTGACAACTCAACAATTCACACCAAACAGAGGGTAACAGGATTCAAACAAAATCAATTAACACTTCAAATTTTTCCTGTACTCCATCTGTTCCTGTTGTACAGGTACAAAAGCTAATATTATGATAAGACTCTAAATTTAAATTTTATTTACTTCTATGTGGTGGGAACCAGTAGTTTGGCTGAATACTTCTGCAGTAGAAAAAATTTGTCATTTTTTCAGTCCGACATAAGAGTCCTGCTTAAGTCAATAAGGCAGCCAAGATCAAGCCAATCCCTGCAGCACACTGAAATATCACTGAATTTCCATTCCTTTTGGGACTATGCTCCTTAGCAGATATAGTTTATGTCCTAGAATAGCTGAAAGAAAAGCAGAACCACCTGATTATGTTGGCTGATGCTGAAGGCAGAAGATTATCTTTCTTCAATATATTTGTAAAAGTCAACCTGCTTTTTAAAGCATCTCTGGACTTTCAGAATGATCAACACTAGAGATGAATGGTCGGGTTTTTTTTCCTTCCTCACTTTCCAAACCTCATTAATTAAATATGTATTGAAAAGATCAGGAATTATTCTCTATATTTTTTGTGAAGTATTAACCCTTGGAACTGGACATACAAAGCTGGCAGTTTTAAGAAATGCCCTTGGAAGCCAAGCTAATGTCCATAAAATGTCAAATGGGATTTTTTTGCTTCTTAGAAGGGTGTTGCAATCCATAAAGAGCAATCTTCAATGTGAAAAAAAAAAAAAAAAGAAAATGTAGCTGCAAATACAAAAAGTATTGGTTTTGTTTCTTATTCTTTCCATTGTGACTGGTTGCTTGTGTCTATCTTTGTTTCTAAGATATTGATAAAATTATAACAAAATTCTGTCTGCACGTGGGTAGATTTTCACCCTGGAACAGTTATTTATCACCTGCTAAGCTATTTGTTATATGCCTGTCAGATAAGAGATACAAGGTAACTTAAGTATTTGCCAAAATTCCTTAATTTTAAATTAATCTTAGACTTGGTAAAGCAGAGGTTTCTTTCATGTGGTTAGGCAGTTGTCTTATCCTGGTATGTCTCCAGGGTTTAAGGATAAAAAGAGACCGTGATGTGGCACCACTAAAGTCAATGAAGTTTTTTATTTATTACATGGGTCTGGGTTTTATGGGTTCACATTTTCTAGAACTAGTTGAGGAAGCTGATCCATTACGCAGTCTTTTCTGCTTCCCTTACCTTCTCATATCTTTCCACCTCTCCTTTATCACACAGTCTGATTTATGTTCTCATAATATGACACCCTGATGTTAATTTTTTTCCACTCCCTCTTTGAAGTGCCCTTTGTTCAGAGGGAGTAGTGCTAGTTGTGATTTTACTGAAGTTTTATCTAAACCCACAAGACTGATGAGAAGAATTATTGAAGAACATCCAACAGTGTTGCTGTGGATGGAAATGGGAGAAAAGGCTGGGGATAGAACTCAGCTCTCTTGCAGTTCACTGTACCTCATGGTAGGAACTTTACCTCCTAAGCAGAAGGACATTCAGAGGTATTCCAAAGAAAAGAGCAGAGCCTGGCAAATATTATGCTTAGCTATTATAATTTGCAGTTTGGTGAGGTAGGTTAACTTTGGTTTTGGGGAAAAATAATTTTTGTTCAACACCATCATCAATTAGTGCAATGTGACACAAGGAAAACAATGGATTCAAAGGATTATTAACTGGCTAATACACCAAAGAGAGATTTTATCTTCTCCGTGGTTTATCCTGACATTTAAATGGAGTTTAAATTCACCTAGCTTTACCTGCATGAAAGTACAGCATCTATTGATCCAAATCCCTCAGCAGACAGATCTAAAACAAAAATTTCTTTCTGTCATAAGACTCTGGCTACAACAGATAAATGATTCTGCATTGTCCTAAGGAAGCCTAGGAAGCTGTCTTAGACCTCATGACTCCAATCTTTAACAGGCCAAATTTAGACAAACACTTCAGTTTAGATTCATCCTTATCAGAATATAATCTTCTGCCTAAAAAGGTACAAGCCTCCACTGAGATATTTTTGGGACTTTGGTGGGTCAGTGTTGTGGACAAGTCACCCTCACAAGCGAGGAAGGCTTGGCAGTGACCTCCCCAAACTCTGCAGTTCACCTGCTGCCAGTGCCCTTGCATGCTCCCATACAGCTCAGGATTATCAGCATCTGTACATTAGGACATAACTAAAGAACCACAAAAAAATTCCAATGATTGTTTATTTCATTTCCAATCTGAAAATAAATAGAAAAATATTTGACATTCTCATGACAAGAATTTTTATTTTTTTGCATTTTTCATTCATTAAGAACTTTTTCCCCCCTGAAATATAAGCCCAAAAAGCATGCCTTTCTACCACTTTAATTTTTTTTTCACTCTGGTTCAAAATAAAATTGATTCTGAAGCTGCAAGTCCTTCTGTGGAGTGGAAATTTCAATGCCTACATATTTCTAGAGTTTTCTGAACTATGCAAGCCTTTGACAACACTTTGCCTCTGCCATGCAATTAAAATATGCAGTCTTCAAAGAAGTGTGATTTACAGTTTAATCCATATTTTACTTCTATAAAACCACAACGAATCAGAAATATACTTTGTGAAACAAATGAAGCTACAGACATTTACTGTTTTTATAGCCCAGAGAAGAATCACACAGAAATTTTAAAATCTTTTCTGTTTTAAATTGTACTCAGAACTTTGAAGGAGAGGTTGTTTTTTTCCATTTATTCATCTTACTTAAAGCTGCCAGAAATGAGAAGGGACAAAAGCTGCAAGTAAACTCTACTGTTCCATAAACTAAGAGAAAATTTAAAAATTAAAAATTGTACAGCTGTTTTCACAGTCTGTTTCAGCTCCTTGCAAATGTTATTTACACTCTTGTGCTCACAACTATATTAAATCCACAAAATAACTGCGTTGACTGCCTACTTTAATTCTTGTCATCAAAATTACTTAAAAGCCATTCTGGTAGTATAAACAATTCTTCAAGAATTTACATATTCCCCAGTTTGAAGAAATCCCTTTAGCAACACAGAACACAAGACGTCAACACTTCTCAATCACATGCTAATTAAACTGAACTCTACGTTTGCAGAGTAAATGTGAACAGCACGCAAAAACAACAGCAGCCTCCACTGCCATTATCTTTCAGAGTGTGGCTGCATTTCAGTTCTAGTCTCTGATTTAGTCCATGATAATTTAAAAGGGACACTTCTAAACAGCCACAATTTTTTATGGAAATCCATGAACAACATTTTGCTTTGAAAATATTTCTGTGTTTAGCCCATCTTATTTTTCTTCATAAGCATTGTTTTACTTAAATATAAGAACCTTTCTTGATAATAAGTGCATATATAAGCACTGCTATTTCTTTCAATCATAATCTTCTGCTTGTGTTTGAAAAAGACCCTTTTAATTATCAGGTCTCTAACAGGCTCCTCTTTCATCCTTCTATGTCTCTCTAACCTCCTCTTCTGTAAAAGGTGTAATTCTATGCCGTGTAAGAACTGCTTATTCCAGTAAAGAGCTGATATACTTGTTCCTGGGACCTGGTTGTGTTGACATTAAAGTTCCTGTTATCCTACTTTAATTATATAAATTTACAGAACTTAAACTTAGACTTGGTTTAAAGGAAACTTAATTTGAGATCCTGTTGACTTACAAGCTTTGCCTGGGCTTCACATCCGTGAATAAAGACAATCCTCTGGTATGATTTCCTCCTTGTCACATTCAATTTCTGTGCCTTTACATAGAATTTTGTTTTGGTTTGGAGTTTTGTTGTTGTTGCTTTGGGGGTCGTTTTTTCGTTTGTTTGTTTTTGTCTTTGTTTTTTTTAATGGGCAGCCAACTTTGGCAGCTTGGCTTGTATTTTTGCTTATGGAGAAAAGCCAGGTCTTTGGCTTGTCTGAGTTTTGATTCATCTGCAGGCCTGTCCAGATCTACTTAGAAAATGCCCATGTGCACTACACTTCAGGGGATTAAAAAAAAGGGGAAAAGATTCAAAGCTTTTCATTTACAGATTGCCAATGTGTTCATAATCATATTGTTTCTGCCTCCTTTTTCATTTACTCTTGTCCCTTGTGGAGGTCTGGCCATGTGCTGAAAGAGTCCTCTATTGCACAATAGGAATTGCTGACAAATGTTTGCTCTATGTGAATGTACCTAGAGAGGTCACTAATTTTCTCTAAATATTAAAACCAACAAATAGAATAAAAGTTCATAGCCAGAGTCTTCTACTGAGCTATAGGAAATCTGGGAGAAAAAAAGGGAGCAAATTTCTGCAAACACCATCCTCTTCTTTGAAGGCCAAAAAGCACTGATGCAGTTTAATTTTCTGAAGAAATGGAGCATTGTACTCAAAGCAATAAATAAAAAGTATGAGCTTTTATGCCTGACAGCCTCTGTGTAGTAATTAATATGGTATACATAACTACCAGAGTAAAGGCACAGGTCTTGATTTTAGAAGGTGAAACACAGCAAAGGTGTTTAAAACTTCTAGAATTTGTGAGCAATTCTGAATAGCAAATCTTTAGATATACATGACTGAGGGGAGGAAGTCAGGATTTTTGGCTTAGAGAATATCTATCAGTGATTCACTGTCAAGCAAAAGCAAACAATTAGCTGTTCTGCTGGAATCTGTCCAGATCTTTTTCTACTGAGTCCTTTATCAATGACCTAAGTAGACAGAAACCTGTGGTATGCCCACAAGTGTCATGAAACTGAGGGGAATTTTAACATACATTGGTAAAAATAGACTGGAATTCAAAACAGCAATAGCAGACTGAAGAAAAAGAGAATAAAATGGAATAGAGCTCAATAGAAAATGCCCAATTTAGGAAACATTGACTACACAGTATGGAATGAAGAATCAGGAGTTAATTTAATTACTTCAGGAGAGGAGATGAAGTTTCAATAATGAACCAAATAGGAGATTCATGGAGGAATAGTTCCAGCATGAAGTGAGGACAATAGTCTTCGAAACTGTTGTACAATGGAAAATAATAGCCTATGAGGGCTATGATAGGAAAAAATGTGCTCAAAATATATAAAAAATAGATATAGCAGGCATCAGAAAACATCCAAACAGTAAAAAGTTTGAAAAGATTGGAAAGGATCTGCAGAGAACTGTCAAGTTTCCAGTACTGGAATACATAAAACCTGACTAAGATATTTTCTCATATAATGAAAAGTGCTTTTTTGTACAGGTCCAGATGAAATAAAAAACACTTTATACAATTTCCCTTTTATTTTTTTTTTATTTTATGTCAGTGTTCAAAGATTTATTTTTTTCCCTAAATACCAACAAAACTTTAAAATAGAGAAATACTTCCATGTTAAATTGTTTGAATTTTGGGCATTGCCTATGTCTTCTGTACTTTGAACAAATCTCTGTTAATCTACTTATATTAGTCTCTAGTTAGACACTACCTCAAGGTCCAAATGTTGATCTAAAAATTTAATTTTTCAAAGTTTTCATGCTTGGATAATAAGTTTTTCATCTCCATTAATATAGCATTGAATGAATACAGACTCTTTAAAAACAGCGTTATATAAGCTCTAAATTTCTTGTGGATTTTATCATTCATGGCTGTTTAAAGCATGATTTTGACTAGATAGAGATTGAAGAATGGATCCACAAAAGTTTTACAGACTTTTTTTTTTTTTTTTTTTTTTTTACATTACTGTTTGTGGCACAGTTAAACATTAGTGTAAAATAATGAGACCAGATTAAAGCCCTGTGCTGCAGCACGCACTCCACTGAAGTTACACCAAGGATAAATTTGGCCCAACATTGTTTGAGTAGCCCCAAATGAAGATTCCCTCTGCTACCAGAAGAACCAGAGGGGAAGAGGGAGAAAGAACAGATGCTGACTCACTATTCTTTGGGAACTTTGTTTTTCATTACATCAAACAATTGTGGAGAACTCAGCTGTTGTTAAGACAGCTTTACTTTAATTGAACATATAATTACATAGGAATTTTGCTTCAGAGTAGCACTACTCTTTGAGAAAAGAATAAAAATCTGTAAGATGGTGGAAGCACATTTGACAGGTAATGCTTTCTGTTAGTACAATGTCTACATAAAAATAAACAATGCGGTCTCATTTTAGAAAAACTCCAATTAGCTCTTTAGCTCTCTCTCTTTTTTTTCTTTCCTTTCCATGCATAGGATTGTGACAGCAAGTCTTTGGATTTCTGCTGGCATAGAATCCTACATATGTCCTACTGACACATAAAAACTACCTTTGTGATCCTTCTAAAATCAGCTCCTCTCCTGGATCCAGGCCAGATCTCTGCAAGTGTTTGATGTTTCATCCATACCCTTGGGGAATAGCTCTCATTCATATTATGGCTGCTTCTAGCATTATAAAGGAGCTTTAAAATATCACTCATCGTGACACTTTCCTATGTCTGTGCAGTGAAAAATGGCCTTAGTGCCCATGAGAACTTAATTTTAAATACTAATGAAGAACTTTTCCCACACATCCATGGCTAGGCCTGGGAGGTGCCTGCTCTACAACAAGCAAAGTGGAGGGAACATGTTCCTTCATGACCAGGTAGACAGTGCTGTAGCAATCACACTGGGCCTCCTCAGTGGAAGCAGATGGGCTACTCCACTCACAATAAAAATGAGCAAATTATTGTGGTAAGAGATCATCTCTTATGTGACTGGTACCACTGCACAGATTTCCATGGAAAGTTGGAATGTTCTTTTTCAACAGTGAAGAGTATATCAGGAAGTGTTTTACGTGCAGTGTTCTTGGGAGAAAAAAAATAAAACAGAGAAAACAATTATTTTAAGTCACACTTAAGTTTACAGCTTCCTTTGAAAAATATCTGCCACAGTTAATCTTCCATTGACAGGAACCAATGGACTGGTTGAGGTTTTCTCAGGATATTTACCTGAAGGATAAGAGTTTCCTGAAGCTGGTGCTGATAAAAGCGTTGTGAAAACTGACAGAATTTTTACCTCCAGCATGTACATGGGAGGCCATGATATCAGACTAGAGGTTCTTGCTTGAAATATTCTTGACAATGTTTCAAGTCACTAATATAGCTATATTTTTGATTTCAGGACTTTTTAAACAATAATAATTCTAAAATATCTAAGCTACCTAAACATTTCATTCAGACAGCATGTTGCTGATGAGACTTGAGAGTTCATTAGAGTCCAAAATAATGTTTTAAAAAATAAATATCAAAGCTATTAAGACCACAATGTAAAGAAAGATTTATGTATTCCAAAGCAGAACTATCAAAAAACCTAAAGGCTCTTTTCACAAAGTCAGCCTTAAGCAATGCCATATAAATTTCCATATTTAGTTATAAGAATAGCTACATACATGCATACCAGATTAAATAATATGTGTTTTTACACATGCCCAGAAAAAAGTTGCCTGCGAATGCTTTGGATGTTTGAGTCCAGAATTCAAGCAGGCACAAAATGTGGATGTAGTTTGGCATAAGTGGCCCCAGAGAAGTTCATTAATTACTTTTCCCCTAATTACCCTGCATACTTAGCAAACAAATAAACATGATTTGTTTGACTGGAGCTAAAGCAAGCTTATGACATCTCTTCAGACTTTTACCAGATGCTGTTTCTCTCCTTTCTTATTGTTTGGATTGTGTGATCTTTAAGTAAGATGGTAAAGCCTGTGCTTCACTCCTGAAGAAGTTAAACCCCAGGAAAACCTACAAAGTATTGGATTCCAAGTGCATTAATGTTAATGATAAGGACTAAGTAAAGCACAGAACATGCTGAGCCCAGTGAAAACACCAATTACCTCAACCAATAATTAAAGTAAAACAGTTTGTGGGAGTGAATGGACCATTGTTGGAATCACAATGACAGTGAAGGGAAGTGGGGAAAAAAGCCTGTCGTAGGATGGTTTATCTCTTAAGTAAAGAGTTTGAGCTTCTTTGCCTTTCTTGGGTTTCTGATGACATCTGTGTTATAATCTAAACCCAAGATTCCTCACTGATTTCACCAACAACAGCCTATTTCATGACTGGTATTAACAACACTGCTATAAGACTGCTAAGTCAGAGCTCAAGGACTATAGAAAATTCCTTAATCAGACAGTAATAAAACAAAACCAAAACCAAGAATTTCTTCAGTGCTAAATTCCACTTACATGCATGTTTATTCTCCTGTAGGCTAGTAATGCAAAACATTACATAAGTTCACTGCTATGCTTTAAAGAAATGTCCATGACTACCCTTCATCTTTCCACTTCACAGATTTAAGTCTGAGACTATACAGTGTTAAATTAATCAGATAACCTGATGGCTGCTTCAACTTTTGTTCTTACAGCTTTCTTTTCCTGCTTTTCCCCTATTAGCCATCAACTTGAATGCTGCTGGAGTACATCCTTTGAGCCAGGGCATGCCTTCAGCTTCTGTTCCCTAGGCTTGCCCTCCAGTGTTGTAGTGGTTTGTTTCAGAGGTCTGTTGTATTTACCTAGGACAGACAAACAGTGACCAGGACTTTCCATCTAAATTCTTTCCATTTGTTATTCTCCTTTCTGCTTTTAACTCATCTCAAATCTCTGCACTGTGTCCTCAGTATGTGTTCTGTTATTTTATTCCTGCACTGTTCACCTTTCTTCAAATACAACACACTCCTGTAAATAATTCACTTTGGTGGACAACTAAGCAGGTAAATTTCTTTTCCATATTGCTATTCAGAGAATAAATGTATGACTCGCAGCAACCTCTTCCTTAAAAAACCCAAGCCAACTATTTTTATGGTTTAATAACTGCTCAGTGCAGTCTAGAGATCCACTAGTCCTTGTTCCCAAAGGCATAAATGCTATTCAAATGCACAATACAGGACAGATCTGTTCCAACAACGGACATGATACATTACAAAATAGATTTACCAGGGTGTATTTAGCAAACACTGTAGACAACTGAGTGGGTTTTTTTTAGTATATTAGTAGAAAAACCTCCAGTAGCACGGAAAATTTTGTTTCCATTAAGCATTAAGAAGGAGAGTTTGTCTAATCACAATGATCTCCATCAGTTTTTCTGCTACATTTATTGTTTCTACAGTGGGAAGGATCAATAAATGAAAATGAGGCTGGTACTGATCTTGACTGAACCTGTATAAGCAGGGAGGAGAGTCCTTTTTGTTTCTGAAGCCGTTGTACCCATGCATCAGGAGCCGGACATGGAATTCAGTCTTTTGGGAATCTTTGACATAAAAAGTTAGCATAGAATTTGCATCAGGATTTTTTTTTTTCCTTTAAATATAATTTGTGAAGGCTAGTAACACTGTTAGGGGAAAATAATTTTATAGGCAGAGATGTATTTAAGAGCCTAAGTTTCACCCTTTTGTTTGATGTGCTTCTGGATGCAGAATGTGAACTTGACTGACTTGAAATTAAAGCTGGACCCCTGCACTGGAATGTCCTTCAGGCAGAAAGATCTGCCTTTTACAGCAGCCCACAGCCCTTCCCTCCAACTTATTTGATTTTAAACTATTGCTAAAAATCTAAAGAGAGCCCCCTTTTGGTTTAAACCCCTCTCAGGCGTACATTGTGTTTCTGTCATAGGAGTGATTCTGAGAGGGACTAATTAAAAGTCCAATGAATGTGTGAGGGTTAAACTCACAGGCTCTGCTCATTAACAGTCGCTCACCTAAGAATATTTTGAGACCTCTTTTCTGTGATGGGAAAGGGAGGAATAAGACCAGACAACACTTAAGAGCTCACATTTTATTGCACAAACACACTTTTCTGTTGCTCTACTAGGCCTGCAGAGATGACAATGTCTAATTTAACAAGAATATTCCTCCCTTACCTCTGTGTTTCTTTTGGGAAAATAACAAAAGAAGAAAACAAAAAAATCACTAATGAACACCCCTTCCCCCAAGAAATAAGGAAAATCCGAACCATTTTGTTAATTGTCTTTTTCCTGCTGTTTCCATGGTAATACTGGCTACTAGACTTCACTGCAGAGTGACAGTCCAACAATTCACACACTACACCCTTTCAGGCACAATGAATGGCTGTGAAAGAGGCAGAACAGGCACTATTCAGGAAACATGTGATATCTACTCAATGCACTACCTTTCATCCACATTTTCCAAATTGCAGCTAATTTAATTCCAAACAAATGGCTAAGGGGTACAAATGAGGATTAAAAGGAAAAGAACATCTTGAGCACTAATGGGGACGGTTTGTGTGAAGAACAATACAGCACTTTCTTCTGATGCCAAGGCTGCCGAATTGAAAGATGCACTTTCCCTCTTCTTCTGAGGCCTTAATTTATACTCTACATCAATACTGAAATAAACATAGCAGATTTTTTTTTTTTTTTTTACAGTTTAGGTAGATTTTGGCTTTCCCTTCAGAAACATTTATGTTACGTGTAGATGCAATTTTGATTTTCTTCAAATGAAGAAGAAAATCTGTATTTTTTTCCAAGAAAGACAGCTTTCTTGACTAGGCTCTCATTTGATCTGTCTCTGAAGTTATTGTTTTAAGTCTCATAGAAAAAGCCATGACAAATACTTTCAGGTCACCTTAAGAAACAACAACGGACCTTTTGAGGATGTTAGTGCCCGGAAGGAAATTATTATTCACATTAGATTTAATGACAGTGAGACTTTTTTTCATGTGATTATTTTTATTTTAACATGTAAAGTGTATTATTTTTGCTTAAAATGAATCAATGAAAATGTTGATTTTTGCCATACTCAGTTAAGCATGAGACAAGATGCTTAAAAAACTTCCGTATTTGGTAACTTGTAGTATGACATCATAAACAAGACAATGTGTTAGAAATGCTAGCGACTGCACTGAGCCACATGCACTTTATGTGGAGAATGCAGATGTTGTAGAGGGAAATACAGCAGATTAGCAAAATAACTTCAAAGACTAATTGTGTTTCACTCATTTTCCTCCTTTTTTATTTTAAATCTTGAAAATTATTTAAACCAACAATCTGTGCAAAATGCTTCCTACTCAGAAGAAATACTCTTCATTGCAGGCATATTTTTGTCCAATTGATGTATTCAAAATGACCCTTCAGATGTAATTGCAATCCATATTAGTTTTTAACATACTTATTTATTCTTCAGCTAAAAATACTTCAGCTTCTATGAATTTCTTACACAGAGGTACTATATGTGCCATTTATTTATCTGTCAGAAGCAGCATTTGATACTGTAGTGCCAATAAACAAAAGGACAAAAAAAGCTTGTGAACACGTTTCATGTTTTTCTGATAACTGTGTTTTGACTTGCAAATGTTTTCTATTATTAAGTTCAAGTGAACATACTTACAGACTTGCTTACCTGTTACGGACAAATTAAATTTCCAAATGTGATCAACATTCCTTGCATAGGCCTCAGACAGAGCTGTTCTGTGATGTACCTAATAAGACACTGATTTTAAGAATATGAAGAAAAGCTGAAGACTCTTAATGACTAATTTTGAATGCAAAATAGTGGTTTTAATACCCAGCTACCAAATGTATATCTGATACATCACTGAATGATGTATCAAAATATCTTGGATACTGTCAAATTGCTGGGTTTAACACAGAGTGAAAGTTCTTCAAAACTATCACTTTGCTTTGCATCTCCAAAGACTTTTTGTCTTTTAAGAGGTGTTATCAGTTAGACACCTACTATATTTTATAAAAATTTACACTCCTACAGAGATACTACATCTCTGATTTGCAGTCTGCACTGGTTTTGGTTTATTATTATGCAGTGTTCAAAATACCAGAGGGTGAGAGCATTAATTATAGATTTCCATGCTTGTCTTAGCACAGTAAGAGCAAATTTTGTATTGAAAAAGTATTGGAATGACAGTACAGTCCTGTGCAATTATATGCTGTTTTCTACAACAGAAAACAACCTTGGTATGCCTTTTGAGGTCATTTTAGAGCATGCAATCCAGATTTTAGTGTGTGTATTTGTGAAAGGGGATGGAGATAAACATGCACGTAAGGGATAACCAAGTCTGAGCCTGGAGGCTTCACTTCCTTACCCTGGTCTGGGCAGATTCTTTTCTATGAGAAATACATTCCAGTGGAAGGCTGATGCTGACATAGTTAGACCTGGAAACAGTTGACTCTAGATTTCTCCTGGTATACCTTATCCAAGTCATCAGGACATTTCTTCATGGCTTCCCTTCCTCATCCACCAACTTCAGGTGCCCATTGGATGGTACCCAGGACTTTGCTTAGATGTCTTCTCTGTGCAATCCCTTGGAAGGAGAATATTGAAGATATTTTATTCAGTTTAAATTCCTTTACAAAAGAAAATCCAAAACTTCAAAGTAAAATTAGGACTAAATATTTCAGGCTCTTTCACTGCCACCACCAAAACTCCACTCACAATGAAACACGAAAGATTCATCCTCTTTCCCCTCAGAACTTGGCTCAGTCTTGCCCACAGTTATATAAATTGCCAAAGTTTAGGGGCTCTCAGAGAAAGATTGGCTGAGTTTGTAGTGGAACCTGAAAGCAAGTAAACATTAATCTTTTAGGGAAAACCCCTGGACACATTCCTGTATGATATGTGTTACAAAACAAGTTGGATAATATTAGAGTTTCATCATACGTGAAGAAGTCTTCTCTTTTCCTCTTTTTGATTTCTGCTGGAAATGCCTGAGAAGGAAAGAACAGGAAAATTCAGAGCCATGCTTCTCTTTAGCAAACACTATTGCAGTTAGTGCTTCTCCAGAACAGCATTTTGATTTTCATAGTGAAAAAAAGAGAGAGGAAAAAAAACTAAAACCAGCAAAAGTAATAAATCAGGTAAGTAGGAAAGCTTCTAAAAACAGAACTGAAAAGTAAAGAAATTGTCTGGAATGATATCAACAAATCCTCTGTTTTTGCTAAATTTACATTAAAGTCATTGAAACACATTTACATGTCAATAAATCAGTGAACAGACAAAGATTTCCATGCCTCTAGCAAAGTGCCGTATTCCAAATTTAGCTCTGAATTCTTTAGCAGTTCAGGCTTCACTAAATTTTACCAGACAATATTGTTGCCTGAGCCCAGGCCTTGGTTTCTGTTTTTTGTTTCCACTATATCTTATTATTTTTTGTTAGAATGACCAGCCACCCTCTCCAGGCCACAGCTCTATCCGTGCACGGGCCAGCCTGCCAGGAATATCATTAGTGCAACCAACACGTCCATTGGTGAAGCCACACCATTCCAGGGAGAGGTGCTGGGCCAGTTGCACAGCTGATGCAAATCCG
Organism: Cichladusa arquata; assembly: GCA_026413545.1. Taxonomy (NCBI): domain Eukaryota; kingdom Metazoa; phylum Chordata; class Aves; order Passeriformes; family Muscicapidae; genus Cichladusa; species Cichladusa arquata. Next base: position 12,335,211 of record JAOTQP010001286.1, on the reverse strand, counting down.
TGTTGTGGAGCAGTAAAGATTTGCAGCAGCTGAGGTACTGACTACCATTCCCAGCCAAAACAACTCCAGCCATCCACTGGTTCCAGTATCTCTTTCCAAATGGAAATTCCCATGCAGAATAGAAGTCTCCTGTCAGGTCATTCAGATGTGCAACTATTTCTTGAGTGCTTCCCATTCTTGGAGTATCTTCTCCTCTTTTGCAAAACAAGTCTTGTGACTCTTATATTAAGAGTTCTGTATTTATTTCTAAATACAGAAACATTTTTGTAAAGATGACTCAGATGACAAGGAATAGATTTATTTTTAGTTTATTTTTTAATAAATAAATTTAAAAAAAAAGTGTTTTTCTTCCCTCTTCCACTTTAGTTTGGGTACACATATGTAGATTTGGGGATCTTTAACTGCCAAACCCTCTATCATTCTCTGAGGGTTTTTTCTTGACTGACCTAAGCCTCATCCTGGTTCTAATGTGAAACAGATGAAAAACTTTCTACTCTGAAGGGAAAAACAAAAAAAAAAGAGAGAAACAAGGCAGAAGATATTGTCACTAGACACATATTTGTTGCTTGTAAAGTAGTTATATAGCTCCCTGGGCCCACTTTAAAACCAAGGCCAAGATCTGACCTCAGTGTTTTCCTCTGAGCAGATGCTTAGCTATGAATTCACTTGTCACTTAAGAAAGGAGCCCTTGTTTTTTTTTGCCTTCCTCTACCCTCATAACAATAGTTCCTTTAAAAAAATTGCATCTGTGTTTTCTGTGTAAAGATTTTCCTCTAACGTCACTGGGAACAACACTTCATGTGATGGATTGTATTTAAAGACTGAATTAAACAGTCTTTAAAGATTTAGACATTTTCCAATAATTTGAACCTTTTTTCCAGATTGATTAGTTTGTCTTTTCCATGGGTACTTCCTCAAATACTTTCAGCTTTGTGCTTAGGTATTTCTGCGCTCCCAGATCATGACTCGAAGCCTGCTGTAAAATGTCAGGAAAAGGTGGAGAGAGGAGATGAGTGAAGGACTGCACAGGACCCTCTGCATGCTCTCTGTGCTGTACAGAACCTGTGAGAAATGTGTGAAAGCAGAAGTTCAGGGGCCATAATACTGTCGGTCACCTAGCCAGAAACCTTGGCATGACTCTGAGTCACCACATAGCATTTTAGACCTTACTCATCAACTTTTTGCCAATAACAGCTGTGTAAAGCATTCACAGGGGAACAAGAAACCACTCATGGTTCCTCTGGTTTCAGGTTTCCTTATAAATTCAAAAATGAAGTTCACTGTGATTTGCTAAAGTTTGCTAATCTGTTCAATCTGTTCAATAACCAATTCTATGATTTGAAAGTGTGGGAAAGGAGTGGCTTTTCAAATTATACTGAATGATATATGAATAGTAGATCTGTTAATTCTAATTCTTCAATTTCGATTAGTCAGAAGTTTAATGCTTTGTTCAACACACAGACTTTAAATTAAAAAGAG
>JAOTQP010001286.1:12315499-12330144 GCA_026413545.1 Cichladusa arquata | reverse complement strand
CCCCGTTCCCCATTCCCCGTTCCCCGTTCCCGGTTCCCCTCGGTGCCGTCCCGGGATTCTCTCCAGGCCCGGGGTCCGCGGCTCTCGAGCGCCCCCGCGCGGCGGCGCCGGGAGCAGCGCCGGGCCCCGAGAGCCGAGCGGGGATCGCGGCTGAGCCCCTGCGCCCAGCGGGATTCCAGCGGGAGCGGGGGAAACAGCCCTCGGTGCTTGACCGGGGATTCGCGGAAACATCCACAGCTCTTCTTCCCTCTGCGTTTTCACTTATGTGTTCATTTCACTCACTCACACACCGCCCCCGCCCCACCTGGAAAAGACACCTGACCCGCTCTCCGTTTGTATTTTATTATTTCCCCCACCCCTCAAACTGTCAGAACACAGAAATGTGGGTAGTGGATCCGGTTTTGGGGGCTTTGCCCCGGACTGGCCACGGGAGCTGCTGCACTGGCCACAGTGCCGTGGCATCGGGCCACCATCCCTTCTTTCCTCTCCGTCCTCTTTCCTCCAGACCTCTCATTTTATACTCACACTGAGCCACCAACCATTTCTGACTTTACAGGCCTCGAGTCCTTCCTTTGAGAGGTGTGTTAAAGCAATCACAGAACTTGAGCTGAAGTAGGGTTTTAACTTTCCTGTAGTACTTTTAAGTATTGTAGCAGCTCAAAGTATTTACTACAATAGGTAGAAAAATCACTAAAAAATAATGTTCACATGCTCCTTGGCTTATTCTTCTGGACACTATGACTGCTGATATGTTAAAAAATGCAACAGCACCAGCTGACCAGGCTATGCTTTAGTGCCTACCTTTGCCTCATTTGCCTCTGTGTGCATCATTGCCATCAGTTGTGCCCCTCAAAAGAAAGCTTTGCTTTGTTGTCTTCATCACTTTTTTACAAGACAGCACAATAAGCCACACACTGCCCAATTCCTCAACAGGAACAAGTTGTACAAGTTTATTGCTGCAGTAAAAATAAGTGTAAATCAGCAGACTGGCTTGATTTTACTGTTTTATACTGTAAATTATCTTGAAAGCCTCTGCCTCAGTTCTGTGTCCATGGGAAACTTGCCAAATATTGTACTGGCTCTCCCACTATCATTTGCATACATTAAAAATATAAGCCAAACTCCTTCACTATGGAATAGAAACTGTGCCCACATACAGCTCAAAGCAGGCTTGAGAGCAAGGATTTGGTACATTCTTATCTTCTTTAACAGTTTCCCTAGAAGTAAATGTTCTTGAACTGAAAAAGGTTTTTTGCATAAACATCTACTGTTTGAGAAACTTGCTGTTTTAAATACTGGAAGCCAGATGATGACTTTGGTCTTCCACTGAAAATTTTACAGCCATAAAAGAATAGTTTTCTCTTTGTCATTTCTTTATAAAAAGGTCGAAAACTTCCCCATCTGAACATTTTCTGACTCACTATGCAGAAATAATGGTTGCTGCCTTTCAGTGTTAAATAATACTTTGTGTATAAATCAGTTCTAATTTATTCTAAGCCTTCTGAGTTATGTGCAAGGAAAAGACAGAAGTTTTCTGTTGGTTTAAGCAATGAGGTGCTTTGGTGATTTATTAAGCGAACTCGTATGTATTGCTGCTAACTCCTCTGGTTTTGTCATGAGTTTATAGTGTTTCTCTTAAGCAATCATTTCTTGGAACTGTGTAATTTCATGATACTCCTCGCTTTTTTAAACAAAAATCTATTATGCTTTAGACATCGCACAAGTATAAATTGTTTGTGAATATAAAGTAAATTTATTTCTAAGGCTGAAAAAACCTAACCAAAAAGAGTAATGAAATATAATTCATATTTATTTTAACCAGTCTGTATTCAAACCTATCTTAGGATTTTACTGGATCTTATTCGTAGTTTTCAGCTGTTTCAGTATTTTAATTTTTATTTAGAAAAAAAAAAAAAATAGAGTACTCACTCTCAAGTTTCTAAATTAACTCTAAATAATTTTGAATAAAACAGGATAAGTGCATATAATTTAACTTTATTTTAAGACAAAAAAGCCCCAATCTAAACACTAACCCATCTTGAAACATGGACTACCACTCCCTCTGCCCCAGCCTTAAAAAACCCCAATTCAACAAGAGACAAAACTGTGCAAATCACTGGCTCTAAGGACAAAGTTGCAAAATAAAAATGTAATTCAAAACAATAATTTTTTTTAATATGTGCAGCCTTAAAAAAGATTGATTGCTTACTTATTTTACACAGCTCATCAATGTAAAACAGTAAATACATATCAATTTTCATTGATAAAGTATCTGTGCAAGAGAAGAAAAAAAATTAATTGGAAATGTATGGTACAGAATTACTGTGAGGAGTTTTTAATTGAAGGCAAGTGTCATTACTAAACCTTGACTTAGACATTTTTAAGAGAAGTTTTGGTCAGACTGGAAAAATCAGATTTTGACTCTCCCTACAGCTCCTTGGTGTTGGTGAACACCATCCGTCAGCTCCACAGTCAGTGGTTGTTATTATTATTTTCTCTGTGCTAGAAATACCAAGTATTTCAATTGCCAGAGAAAATTTTTTTTTTTTTTGGTAAAATAATTTTAGACACTTTTCCCCTACTGGCAAAGAAAGCTCTGAAACTCACAATGATCTTTAGAAGCAAAAGCTAAGCAGAAGAGTAAACTTTTAGTGAATTTGAAATGCTGCTATTATATTTGAGTGGTCACCAAAAGAGTAACCTGTGAATGGTCTTATGCTAACAGATAATACCAAATATACAATACCAAAATATTCTTACATATTTTGGCAAAACCCCTGTATGTCACAGCTCATGACACTATAGAAACCTTTAGGTGAAGATTTCAATAAATTTTGTAACATGTCATATAGCCTCATGCACTGAAAGTTATAAGATGGCCAATTAATCCTTCATGTCAGAATTATTTAGGTTGGATTTCAAACTGTGACTTTCTAGTCAAAATCAAAACCAAGTTAAGCTCTCCATCTGAACCAGATATGAGACTGAAAATTAAAAGCTGCAGTTCTGGGTGGATGTGTTAGAGTTCTAAGACACATTTTTGGGGTTGGTAATGATTTGGCAGGCCAAAATGTCTGGAAAGGAGTAATTAACATATGGGATATTCTACTTCCAGAAGATAAGCCCAGAATTATTTTCTCAATTTCTCAATTTCTCAAACGAAATATTTTTCAAAGCAAGGCCTTCTTAGATCTTGATTCTTATACCTAGAAATGCATAAGAATAACACAATGCTTGCCATCAGGGGAGAAACTTGACCTTATTAGGTGTCTGAACACCCTTAGGGATTAATGTAAACCAAAAAAAGGATTAATAATTTCCAATTGCTCTCCCAGTTCTGTGAGTCACAAACTGTGAAGATGTTCTCCTGCCCAGGTCACAATTAACTTTCTGCTGCTGCTACGTTAGTAGGTGAATTATCACACACAGAGTAACAATCCAAAGAAATAAAATTGTGTTAATCCCTGCCCTGAATAATGAAAACTGGCTTCGAATGAAGATTGCTATCAGAATAAAGACACCAAAACCATATCCTAACAAGCACTGTTTATTTCATTTCTTATGGTTTTAAAACTATAGGTATTTTAGTCTTATGATGGGTCTTATGTGTAGCTCTAAATTTCATTCTAATGGTGATTTACCCTTTAGTCACCCATTGCCAGGAAACTTAGTGTTGTAGTCTTATTGGCTGACTGACTGAAGTGGCCTTTGCTGAACTGTAAGCATGACTAATTATTAGGAAAGTAGAGTGCAGAAACAATTTAAGAGATTTATAATATTTGGAACACACATTTCCTACAATAACAACAGTCTTGGTTTTGCATTTATGGCCATATGAGGCAGAGAAGCATTAAAAAAGAAAAAAAAGAAAAAAAAAAAAGAAAAAGCAGTGTTTACTGGAAGAGCTGAATGCCTAACAAAAAAATCACTAAGGTTAGCAATCCTGAAACTTCAGTACTTAGTCACATGAGTGTGTGCTAACTGAGGTACCCGTAGCCAGAGGACATAAAAATGCTTTCTCAAGCTGCTATGTGCAATTTTAACTAATAAGGCTGGTAATACAGATGGGCAAACCTCAAAAGGTTCAGAGTTTGGTCTCTGTTCTAGTAAGCACACGTGCACATTTGAGTGATTATCTACTTTCCTGTTTGCAAAATTGGACTGGAATCCTAACAAAAGTGAGCTTTCTTCTCCAGGGATAATTCAGCACTTTTAGTCATGACTGCAAAGCAAGCTCTCTTCTCTTGGGCTAATTCAGCACTTCTAGTCGTGACTGAAAATGAAGACATTCAATTAAACCAATAAGAACATATACACACAGAAAAAAAATTCTTTCCTTCTGAAAAAAGATTGTTTATGTATCTTTTTAAATTCCCTTATCTCTAGCAGCATAAATACTGTGGGAAATTAAAAGAAGCAGCCTATAGCTTGCATTTTCCAAAATGACATTTAAAATACGTATATACAAGCATGTGCAATATGAAAAACAGAAATAAAAACAGGCTTTGTGATGAAGAGGGAAAAAAAGGCTTGGTATGGTTTTCAAGTATTCTCCTAATATTTGAATATTTGATACCAGAAGTTACATCAATTATCAAGACCAGGAGACTCCTAAATCTACATCTATATATATTGCAGGAGACTTTTATCCATTAAGAAAGAAAAGCTATTTTCCAAGGTATTTTCATCCAAACTCTCAATAATAAATGATAAAGTTAATTGAAGAGTGAAAGATTTAGACTATCATATAAATTTCACTTTAGCTGAAGCCAAAATTTCTAGGCAAAAAAGTAATATTGTGGTTTTCTACAAAGTGAGAAAGAGAGGAAAAATGCTGCACAGATGCAGATATTCACAAACCCAACATGAACATAATCATTATGGAAAAGCAGCACCAGGTAGAACTGAACCATGTCTGATTAAAACTCAGGCAACACACTACTGAGAGTCCTGTATGCTGTGACTTCTGTCTTTGGAAAAAAAAAAAGGAAGAAATTCTGAATATTCAGGTTTTTTTGAAAATGCTTTATTTGTTTCACCAAAAGCAATGAAAAATAATGTTTGATACCAGTTCCACAGAAATCTGTAAGATCCAAGATGTTCACCTAGTTGTAGGCACTTAACTAAGTCAGAAAATTCAGGTGCGAGACTTACGAAAATTCCTGTGCCCGTAGTAAAATCAAAGTAACTGAATGTCTCTGTACAAGCATTTCCCCCTTCTAGATAATTTGAAAGGAAGTGTTTTCCTATGTTAAATAATCAACTGTAATTGCATATGACTACAAAATTTATGCTGTTTGAATGTATGCTGACATATTTGTATCTGGTTGTATAAACCTATCCTCAAAGGCAATTTGGTTTTCCTGCCCTGGAACTAAACACATGTAAACCGCTCCAGTCAACATGGGTGCTTTATTTCTCTCGCCTTCTGTGAGATATAGGTGATTCAGAAGGAGTACTTAGGAAAAATGCATCCACAACATTAAAAATACATCAGCTTGTGACCTCAGTGATGCTTGTACAACTTCTATATAAAGTCATGAGACCATTACACTCAAACAGCAAATATAATAAGGTGTGACAGATGATTTGGAAGAAGTTTCCAAAAAATTGAACAAAGCTGCAAAGCCAGAACAATGTCGTTTGTTGTTAAAGCTTGAAAAATATCTTTTGGATACTGGTATTTTATGAGGACTTGAGGACAAATGGGTCATGTCTGATACAAAACAGGCTGGGAGTCTGGTAGATGTAAAAATAAAAATGGGAGATGGAAACAGCAGCACACCAGGAAAATCATCTTTGCAAAGTCATCCTGGATTGGTATGGAGAGGCGTAGCCTGAGTGTGACTTTCTGAAGGAAAACATTAAGGTAAGTGAGAAGGGAAAGGGTGAGAGTCTGGGTGGCAATGAGAGGATGTGAAATGCTGCATCTTCGAGAAGTTATTTAGCAACAAGTCTTTGAGAATTAAGCATACCCTTGTGAAAGTATCTAGTGGAAAACCTACTGGAGAATCTTCCCAGACTGCAGTGACTTGCAGGATGGTTCATTACTGTTTAGCATAATCAAGCAGAAATGAACCCAGGTGAGGGCTTGGAGTAGCACATTTGTAGCCCTTCTGTGCCTGAGTTCATAGCTAAATAGCTGTGAGGAGGCATCAGAGACAGCCTGAGACTACACTGAACAGGAGCAGTCCAAACAAGAGACATGTCTCTACAGATCGTCAGCAGAGATGGAAATGGAAATTGTGTATGAAATCATCCAAGGACGTGTGAGCATGAAAAGGAGTCCATAACCAGAGCTCTGTGCAGCAGTTTGTAGGGAAAGGTGAAGGGAGGAATTAAAGCATTCAAGGTTCACATAGTGAGGACCATTTGAATCATAGATGGAGACACTGGGGAGAATGACATTAAGGATATTACGATCCAACAAGGCTTTTGGAAGAAGAACTTGTGTCAAAGTCACCAAAGTCTAAATGAAAGTCTGAATTCAGCATCAGTTGTGCGGTTTGGATATGAAAACTTGGTCAGTTTGGGAAAAAATGATGCAGTGGAATATATAAAGAACAGGAGTTGGGTTACTGTTAATTTCCTCTGGCAGGAAGAGATGAAGGAAGGAGCAGCAAGGAAGGAAAGAGGGACAGAAAGATTTTTGGCAGTGGAAGGTTGTTGAGCTTATTTGTGATGTGAAGTTGAAGTCACAGAGGCCAGGAGGCCTCCCTGGATCTTGGAGGGAGCCACTCTTCTCTCATCTAAGGGATGAAGAAAAAAGTGAGCTGGTCACTAGCAATGAGGCAGATGCTGAGACAGAGGGAGCTTTTTGATGTCTGTGTAGGAAAGATACTAAAAAAAGTTGCCTTTTCTGTGATAGCTCTGTGAGAAGGAAAACTAAAAATGTACAGAGAAAACAAAGACATCTCAAAAAGACTCCAAAATAAGATACACAGATCTGGGGAGAAATTTGAAAATGGCAGATAGGTTGGTATATCATACACACCTCAGTGGTACATCACTGCATGTTTATGTGCAGTCAGCCTGGAGACAACATGGATTCTTATTTAGTGTCTGGAAGTGTCTCCTATCCAGAGCTTGAAATTTCTAAAAAAAAACTTGAGGAGCAACTTTCAAAAGCAGCTCGATCAAATCTCTGAATGCTGTATAAAAGAAAACCAAAAAAAAATTGAAAAGTAGGTTTCTGATGGCATGAAAAACGTATAAAAAATAAATCAACTCTACAGCTGTTTCTTATTAACACTATCTTCAGGAGTTTTTATAAGCTGTAAAATAGAACATGCCAACATTAAGTCAGTTATAATTAAGCTTCTATTTCAAGATTCCTTTAAAAAATAGACGTAAAATTCCTACACTAAAGATGAATAATAGTCTTTTTATAAGCCTGTCTAACATAAAATTATTTTGAGATTTAAGGGCAAACTATTTTAAGGACCAAAAAAACCCATGGACTCTTCTAAATTTCAGTGTCATGGGGATTATTTAAAATATCACATAAAACAACATTTCTTACTGTAAATTAACATAGATGACCTAAAGTTCATGAAATTCCAAGAAATTACATGAATGACGGGCCTGGGTTTCTACCTTTACTATTCTTTCATTCCTATCTTTGTTTCAAAGAGAAAAGGATCCTCTAAGGTAAGATGTGTCCTCTGTACATTTCAAGGGCATTTGCTTCTTTTCAAGCATTTGTTTCTGTTAGAAGGGTGAATTTTACCTTTGGAATTGCATAAGGAGATAAAATTTATCTTTAACCGAAGACTCATTACTCCTTCATATTATTAGGCACATACAAAATGTAAAATTTTTTGGCTTACCTCACATACTAATTTCAAGACAAAGTTCAGCCTCTACAGAAGCATTTTTATCCTGTAATTTTAAACTTCAAATTTTATAGTTTTCACCTGGCAGAAGCTTAACTGAAATAGAATTTTGAAATTCCCACAGATCTCATTACAAGAAACTCATTTTGTTCTGAACAAGAAATAAATTAAGAATAATCACTACTGTAAGACTTGCAGTGATGTCACCCAGTTCTATTATAAACCTTTCATTTCTAATTCAAAATTCTCAGATCCAAAGACTGACCTTTTTAAAGCTTCTAAATACAGCCAGGGCTGTTTCCTAAGGCTTTCCTCACATCTTCTCTTTCTTTAGATTTTTTAATAAATAATTATTATTTACTAAAAAAACTTAAAAGATCAATAATCCAAACTACAGACCTCCTGGAACCAAACCATGATACATTTTAATTGGAGTGAAAAATCGTCTTTATAATTCAGACATGAATCCCAGATGCAAATGTAGGAGACCAACTCAAATTTTACTTGAAGTTCTCTTTTTCCACTTCTGTTACCCATAAATTTCCTAGATATGCATGTGTATACTTAGGCAGAGAAAAAGATAGAAACCAAGGGACTTAAATGATCTGCACTATTCTGTATTTCCAAAATTAACTTTTCTTCACATATTTGTAAGTGACAATAGGCACAAGAAATAGCTAGATATGCTGGTAACTGATGAAGACAACTTTATTTTTTGTGTGTTGTGTACTGTTTTTAGCCTGAACTGTTGAACAGAACAAATGAGTTACCTATAAAATTCTCAAGGCAGTGGGGGAAGTAAAGGCAGTTCCTGATTTTAACACAGAATTCCCATGCAAACTCACTATTTTCCTGTGTTCCTGTAAGCCATATGCTACATGAGATGATTCTTGTCCAGACCATATGTTTTAAAATGAGACCATTTTAAAATGTCAGACATAGCCTATGACTACAGACCACACATATATCAAAATTAGGTAATTCACTGCTGATATCTAGTAACAAAATGGGGAAACTCTCCCCCCCACATTTTATACCTTTAGTCAGTCACATGTCAGGAATTTACTGTTTTCATTTAGCTTTTTCTCTTTTGGAAAGAGGAAAAGATAAGGCCAGATTACTCCCTGGGCGCAGTCTGTTTATTGCAGCAGACACCAGGTTTAAATCAATGTGCCCCACTACAGATCTGATTCCCAGGCTTGCATTTTATAGAAAAAAAAAAAAAAAAAAAAAAAAAAAGTTCATTTGAATTACTATAGAGCTTTGGGGGTTGAGCTGGATCCACCTTTCTCAGTCCATGCCTCTCCAGCTGGGCACTGTCAGATTCAAGATTTTAGTAGGACTAATTAGCTCAATCACAGCATGAGTTAATGCAACTGGATGGGCTTCAAACTGAAGCTACCTCACACCCATCTGTCTCGAGGAACAGGCACAGGACTGAGCTCTGCCTTGCCTTAAGCCTCCAGCACAGGTTTGCCTCCAGCTTCACACTCCAATTCATAGTGTGAAACTAAAAGTGTGAAAGCTAAATAGCTACAAAGGTATAAAAGTAACTTGGTGTTGCTTAGGTGGAACAGCACTTGCCATCCAATACACCACTTCCCACTGTTTTAGATTAATTGACAGTACAAACTTTGGTCACTCTCATAACTGCACTGCACAGCCAGTGCCTATTTCTGTGCATAATTTTCAAAGTCTACATTTGCTATGAAGTGAGAGACAGAACAGGTTTATTGCAAGCAGATGACAACTGTAATGACTTGCCTTGAGCTAGAGAAAAATTTCAGTGCATGTTAATGCATTAATTTGAGTGGCTGGGACTAAAGCTAAAGCAAGTATTTGCAACTGTACTAATGGCTGGATAGCAGTTCTTCACTGAACTAATTATACTGCCAGGGGCTTTAGTCTCAGGAGGGTCAAACAGAAGTCGTAAACAACTAAAATGAGGAGCATAATCAGCTGCTGTTGTGCAAGAGAAGGAAAATCAAGAATTTGATTCTGCTGGCTCTTAGATTTAGAATTTTGGCTGTCTTGGTTACCTCTTTTTATGCCCCTAGGAATATGTCATGGAAATAGAGGAAGAAGGAGGGGAACAAGGGGAAAACAGGCAACCTGACCTCCACAGAGGGCTGTAAGAGGCCCCACACTATGTGAATATGGGCAGGGCTGGCCAGGCTGGGAATGTGCTGACTCCATCTACTGTCCCTGGCCAATGTAATGGAGATCTCTGATACTCCCTTCACATTTGTCAAGGTCTCCAGGATAAGAGATCAGTAACTTCCTTCCCACAAGGAGTACAATGCTCTCTGAACAACAGCTGCATTCATAAGCGGAAGATATTTGAGATTTAATTGAGATTTGTATAATTCTCTGGAGTCTTAAATCCATTAGCACAGCTTACGCTGAAAAGTAATTGACAGCACTTTGAAAGCTCCAGTCAGGCCCTTCCTCCTCCTCCTCTTCCTCCCTGCTCAGGGCCATATCTCAGAGCAAGCAGCAGCACTTGCCATGGCTTGTGGTCCTGCACAGAGCAGCGAGCTCAGGCTCGTGATGCTGCAGCCGGCGACTCGCTGCGCCCTGACCGAGCTCCACCACAGGGTTTTGTTTCCCATCCTCCTCCTTCCCTCCCATGAGTAGCTGGGCTGCAATCTGAGACAAATAGTTGCACTGTGTCTGCTCGCTGCGTGAGCCGAGGTGAGCTGGGGAATGGTGGCTGCCAGGTTCCAGATTGATGGCGTGTCGAAACCCCAGAGCAAGAGATGCTGGCAGCAAAGCGATCCTCCGTGGGGAATCCAGCATGATATGCTTTCCAGATTTCTGGGCCAGCTTCCAACTTCTCACTCCTGTGTAAGCAACAACTATCCCTCATGAGGGAGAAGAAGGCCCCTTGCACTTGCTGCTGCTGATTGCCCTAATAAATGTGTTTAACATATGTATGTTTATAAAGCAGCCATAGGGAAGCAATTTGACTACCTCTTTCCACATATATCTTCCTTCTGCCTGCCTGAGGGCTGGCATGATGCCAGCCTGAAGACAATGAAGTATAAACTTGACAGCCATCTATTCATGCATATGGTCAGACGGAACACTGTCCCTTTGAGATTACTCCTCCTATGCTAAGCACGCTGCCAAAGGAAATTACAATACACTTTCCATTTTATGATGCAGATAATCAACATTATAATATTCATGTTATCCCTGAATATTGGAATTTTTTTATTCTTGAGAGAAACTGAGCTGTTGTGACTGTATTGAACACTATAGACCTGAACCAGTTTCCCTGACTGCCGTACAAGATCTCAAAATGCTCATTTCATAGTTACATTTCTCAGGATATGTGGTCTTGGGTATTGCTATGTTCAATCAAATTTAAATTTCTCTGTCTTTTTGGCAGCTTTTGCCAAGGCTAATTGAAGCTTCTCTCCAAACTCTGCATCAATTTGACCAAGTTATGACAACTGCCTGTATTGGATTTTGGCCTCTGAATAATTCTCTGGTGAAATATTAAAAGAAAAAAAAAGTATGTATCCTAAATTAGGGGAAAGTGAATTAGTTGTCTTGAAACTGGCAGATGGTGCTCTTTTGTAGATATTTAGGGTGCTCTGACTAAGGAATTTAGGCATACTCTAACTACAGTGATTAAAATGTGCAGCCTGTGCTACAGTCACCATAGGGGTACAAACATCCCCAAAAGCTGAATCATATCTCTGTAGATACAAGTCTAAAATAGATAGGATGAAATATCTTCTAGGAGGAAACTTTTTACATTGACTATGGAACAACTAACACTGGAGTCCTGTATTTTTGACAAATAAAATTGCTTGAGAGTAATTCAAACCTAGAGCTGTATTAAATTTATAAGAGTTGCCTAAATTTAGCAGATCTTGATAAATCCTTCTTACAAAGAATCTTTCCATTATTCACCTTAGGAGCTCTTGGGATTATCCTACATGTAGCCCCAGGGTTGAGAAATGAGGCAGCATTTTAAGAAAGCAGTCTAAGATGAGCCTACTTCTTTAAAGAATTCCTTGCTTAAGCCTACTTGCCACTGTTATATCAATTTATCATAATTCATTATAGTAGTGATGGCATTGCATTGGAAAACAGCCCTACCCAGTATGTCACTGGGAGATGTGACCGAAAAATAAGGAATAAATACAAAATCAGAGCTGGAAACTTGATCTTGGATCATATTTTGTGCACACTGAGAGACTTGTGGACTTTCTTAGCCAGGGAAAGGTGACAACAAGAACACATTAAAAAGACCTACAAGTATAGAATAGCTTTTTTCCCCCTCTGATACCAGAGTTAAATCCCAAGCCTATCTCATGAGTTGATACTGTGCTGTACTTAAGGCCAGCTTGTGCTGTATGTGAACCAAAACACTGGTTTCTTTAAATTCTTTTTAAGGGAAAAGACATCTGCAAGATAAGTATGTCTCTCCAGGTAGGCAAGATAAAATGGGTACTCAGACTGCAAAGTCTGAGGAGGTGGCAATCTGCTCTGAGATTTGACTGACCACTTGGATTTATCCAAGGAGCACTTACCTGACTTTTCTCTGTTTCTCTGCCTTCTGGTTCCATGCTTTCATGAAGCCTTGCATTCAATATCTACAGATATACTTTCCCCCCCACCCCCCGCTCCTAGTTTTCAGGTTAAATTTAGAGTTATTGGCTTCCTCTTCAGCATATCTGGGAGTGAAGAAGTTCCTACAGAGCAGTTGATTGACCCTTGTAATACTTAGGAAAGCAGCATTCTGTGAAATGAGGAAGCTGTTATAGGTTAGACATCCAGCTCTGTTCTTTGTTCAAATCCCTACAGAGAACAAAAGCATGGAAAAGAAAATAAAAGATATTTAAGTATTGGCTTCCTCCTTGGTCATTTAATACTAAAGTCTGGAAATTGTCCTATCACTTTTCATGCTATGTGACAAATGGTGTGGAGATGTTATCAGGAATGACAAGTCATGGAAAAATAAGAACACACACGTAGAAATTATTTAAAATGTTCTTACTATTTCTGGAAAGAAAAGTATTGTCTTGAGTCAGTGGGTTCACAAAGAAATATTTACAATTTTTAAATTTAACAATAACTTGTTAGGGGCTTATTTTGCTTTTTAGAACAAGAGACTATTTATGGAGATATTGTCAAACACACACATCCTTGTTATCTATATTAAGTGAATGCTCAAGCAATAGGAGTTTGAATAGAACTACATTGCACTGAAGCACATTTATATATTACTGTAAGTGACATTGTACACCTCTCAGGTTTATCACCAAAAGCATGAAATAGACTATGAGTGTTTGGGTTATGAATATAGTTTCTCCATATTTAATGTACTCTCATTTTTTTTTTTGACCAATGTATTTTATGGGAATACCAAAAACAATGGAATATTGCCACAAATTTGTAAATGAATGGGTTATTAAGATATTTTATTTTATAGACACTTTTCCTTATTTTTTGATTTCCCTCACAAATCTTGACAATTTGTTTGCATGTACTGTTTAATAATGACCAGTTTCACTGAGTGTTGTGCCTTAATCCCAGCCCCACACAGTTGCTCCCTCCTTCCCTCCCTCCTTCCCGGTGGACTAGGGGAGAGAACTGGAAGGGTAAAAGTGAGAAAAACTCCTGGGTTGAGGTACAGACAGCTTACCAAGTAAAGCAAAAACTGTGTACACAAGCAGAGCAAGGCAAGGAATTCATTCACCATTTCCCATGGGCAGGCAGCTGTCCAGCATCCCCAGGACAGCAGGGCTCCATCATGTAACGGTGACTTAGGGTGACAAACGCCAGCATTCTGAGCACACACACCCCCACACACCTCCTTCTTCCCTCAGCCTTACCCAGTGATCATGATGCCATAAGTTTGGGATACCCCTTTGGTCAGGTGGGGTCAGCTGTCCCAGCTGTGTCCCCTCCCAGTGTCTCGTGCATCCCCAGCCTCCTCACTGGGGTCGTTCACTCCAGAGCTCAGCAGTAACCACAACACCCCTGAATCATCAACCCTGCTTCCAGCACAAATCCAAAACACAGCCCTGTACCAGCTACTGGGCGGAAAGTTAACTATACCCCAGCCAAAACTAGCAGGCTGTGTTACTCTAAAATCTGTTTACTGTTTACTCAGCAAAGCTCTGCTGAGTCACATGAGAAGTGATTTATATGTACTGTGCAAACCAACATCACCATCTCACAAAGAGAGCCACTTTCCTGTCCTACTGTTATTAACTCAATGTCCTGAATTGCTAAAATAGAAAAAAAGCTAATCTATCTATCTATCTATCTATCTATCTATCTATCTATCTATCTATCTATCTATCTATCGTGATGATACCTGAAATTCAGCAGAACTGTTTCAAAATATGAATTGGAAATGAAGAAAAATGTTTGTTTTTAAAGAGAAATTGACATACAAAGATGTAAACATAAATCTGACCAGACTGCAAGAAAATTAATGAAGTAGTTAATAATGTGCTTTGCTATGAATGACAGGCCATTTATGTTTGACAGCTCAGTAATGTTTTCAAAGTATTCATTAGTGGCACAGAGCTAACTTGAAGCTTGAAACCAGGTCCTTGCCCCAATGACATTGTTTTAAGCAGTAAAGTAACTAATAAAAAAAGCAAGAAAGAGGAAAACCCCCTATTTGTAGCCATTATTAATGGCAAAATCTGTTTCTGTTTCTCTCACTGCATACTGTGTATGAAAAAATGCAAGACAATTATTCCGCATTCAGAAATGTTTCACCTCTGGGAAAACGCTCAGCAGTGGCTATGTTTTTCTACTGCTTTTTTTTTTTTTTCT
>JAOTQP010001286.1:12241229-12304267 GCA_026413545.1 Cichladusa arquata | reverse complement strand
CTTTCTCTTTCTCTTTCTCTTTCCTCTTTCTCTTTCTCTTTCTCTTTCTCTTTCTCTTTCTCTTTCTCTTTCTTCTTTTTTCTTTTTCTCCTTCTTCTTTTTCTCCTTCTTCTTCTTTTTCTCTTTCCTTTTCTTTTCTTTTTCTTTTTTTCTTTTTTCTTTTTTTCCGTGTGTGCTTAGCGTAATGCTTGATTCCAGTTTATGAATGCACTTTGAACTGTGATTCTGTTAGGAAAACTGTGCTTTTCTCTGCAGGTAACTTCATACAGTCCCTGTAAAATAGTGCATTTCAGATACTACACTCTCATGTACTATGAAGAAATAGGCTCAAAATATAACCTGTTATTTTTTTACAAATGGCTAAAGAGAACATGAGATTCTGACAAGTAATTGAATTAATTATTAATGGAAAAAAGGACTTTACATCTTTAAAAATTTGTTTTGCAACATTTAATATACACACCACTGTTTTACCCACATCAAAAAAGTCTCTGTCACCGTTATCCCCCAGATTCTGAATTAAAGGGGGAATAATTACTGAATAATATTTTCCCCCCACTATTACTGGGACTACTAAAGGGGGAATAATTACTGAATAATATTTTCCCCCCACTATTACTGGGACTACTTTTCTCAGAAAATATTCTTTATTTGCATGGTGGCTATTAAGTGACTTTAAGAGCACGAGG
Source organism: Cichladusa arquata (assembly GCA_026413545.1). Taxonomy (NCBI): domain Eukaryota; kingdom Metazoa; phylum Chordata; class Aves; order Passeriformes; family Muscicapidae; genus Cichladusa; species Cichladusa arquata. The sequence goes on along the minus strand of JAOTQP010001286.1, from coordinate 12,303,578 downwards.
AATCTGTAATAGAGACCAGCTGAGTTAAAACTTTCTTTCTGTGCAAGGGCAACCAGTTTCTGTGGTGGAAGCAGAACTGCCCCTCCTTCACTGGGTACCTCCTGAAGAGGTTTTGCAGACAAATATCTGTTAGTCACCTTTTGCTCTTGCCTAGCAGAAACGTTTCTCCAGCCCTCTTTAAGATTTGGCAAAGCTTATGCTGCAAGGAAAAAAACGTATTTTGTATTTAACAGATTTGGCTATCTTGCCTGCTTCTCCCTACAATGTGAGGTGTGAAGATTAAACCTTATGGCCAGGAGCCAGTGGCAGGCAGCAATATGCATATTTACAGGCTATGCTCAAACCTCTTTGAAACCCAAAAGTTAAGAGATGAGCAGTCCCTCGTGGCTGTAGATTATCATTTCTTTCCCCCTCAGCATTCAGGCTTGGTCACAGCTGCTGATTCAGAGGGATTACACTGGTAACATTTCAATAAACATTGAGCACTGCTGGTAGTTTATAGAGCTGTTTCCTGTGCTATTTCCTGAGAAAAACAATTCCCCAATCAATACTTTAATTCCCTGTAACAGTTGGGTGGTAACTGTCTTGGCAGAATTTTAAGTACTTTGATGTAATTGTTCTGGAGAATACCACACAGAAGTAAGATGGCCAGGTAAAAATTTGGGGCTATTTTTCTTCATAAGACTAGCTTAGAATTAAAGTTAGATGTTAGTATGCTTATCAAAAATAAGTGATAAAAAGATCATTCACATCCTACAGAAGCTGAAGACAGAGGCTGATCAAAATTTAGCAACTACATTTTTTCTCAGCTTATGAGGTTTTGAGATTTGTTCCCTTCTCCTGTGCACCTGAAAATGTTTTTCTCATTCCAGTTTCTATGAAAAATAATTCTGCTTTTGGATCAGACTGTACAAAGTCCCCAGTGGAATGTTTGCCTGAATATTTGGCATTAAAGTTATAGGCCTAAACTTATTTCTAAAAGCACTTAAATTATGCTTCTCTTTACTTTATTTGCAACCTCTCAGACTTGCCACAGCAAAAGGCCTTGTTGGCCTTAACTCAATACCCTTCTATGCAATCTCTTGCACTTGTAAAAAACACACCAAAATCCATAACTCTCCCTATGTCCTAACACGTTCTCTGTGCAAAATAAACTAGGGATTAGGTGGTGCTGAGCATATTGGGCCCTCTTTGTGTCTCTTTAGAAACTCTTACCTAGGAAATTTCCTAAGTTTCCTTTTACACTCCTATCTCTCCATCCATTTTAGACACCGTTAAAACAGAACAAAAGCTTGTGACAAAACTCAGAAGTCTGTGACTCTGTATACAGTACAGAACTACAAATAAATAGCGTGTCTTTTAAGAGACAATGCTCCAAGAACTATATTTAAATCTGGAGGCACTGATTGAGTGAAAAACTACATCAAAATTATTTCAGTCATTTCCACTTAGAGTGCTAGCAAATATCAGGAGGAAAAACAATACAAACAAAACTAAAAGGAACTCTTTTACAGTGCTTATCTTGGAACTAAAATTATTTTTATTGAATATATTCATCCAGTTTGTTTCTGATTGCACAACAGGAAGGCATGTAACTAGATTGTCTAAAATGGTGCAATATGCAATATTTCTGCCTAGTCTGATCTGATTGCCTGCTTGGCAAACCCTAGAACTATGATCTTTGTGAGTTATTTAAAGTCATTATTTTCTAACTGATCATATGAAAAATTATCCTTTCCTCCTATATCTTTAAGAAGATGACCTTTGCCCCTCTACTCTCTCCCAGGAGACCTCACCTGGGGTGCTGTGTCCAGCTCCAGGGTCCTCAGTACAGGAAGGACATTGAGCTGCTGGGACAGTCCAGAGGAGGGCCACAGAGATGATCAGAGGGATGGATCCCTTCTGCTATGAGAAAAGGCTGAGAGCTGGGGATTGTTCAGCCTGGACTTGAGAAGACTCCAGGAAGACCTTACAGAACCTTTCACTCCCTGCAGGAAAGCTGGAGAAGGACTTTTTACAGGGTCATGTGGTGATTGGACAAGGGGGAATGGCTTTAAATTGAAAGAGGGAGGGTTAGATCAGATGAAATGCGTTTTTTACAGTGTGGGTGATTAACAAGATGCCCAGAGAAGTTTTGGATGCCCCATTCCTGGAAACGTTCGTGGTCAGACTGCACAGGGCTCTGAGCTACCTGACCTAGCTGAAAATGTCCCTGTCCATGGCAGAGAGATTGGACTAGAGGACCTTTAAAAATTCCCTTCCAATTAAATAATTTTATGATTCTCTGATTTTCTAAGCCCATTGTTCTTGGGTTTAGAGTGGGCAATCCTATATTCACAAAATATTTCTTATGTAATAATAGAGCTGAATCTCTAAAGCCTGTAAATTCTCCTATAGTCAAAAAGAGAGAATGATGCAAATTTACATCTGGGAATATTTCTGTGAAATCTAGCACATATTAGAAGTGAATTTTAGATAGTTAAAGTAAAACTTCTGCTAAAATCCTCCCTGGACACTCCTCTCTTCCATAAACAATTTAAAGAATTTTAGAATTAAGGCACAAAGAATAGGCAAAGGGCTTTGAAAGCCAGCCTGTTTTCTGTAAATGCACAGCTATCCACAGAAAGGTAGGGCCCTAAGCTTTAGCATTGACATGTAGATGCAGATGTCTAAGGAACAGCAGGAATGGCCAAGCTTGGAACATTAAACATGCAGTTTGTCACTTCAGATTATTTCCTCTCTACCAATTAATTAGGATAAAGCAAAATATTGCACATTTTATAGGTGAGAAAAAAATGTAAAAGAGACAGTCTACCCTCAGGCTTTATTAAGATAGGCTTGTACAAATTTATGTCTCTCTTGAGAGGTGTTCCTCTAAGTGTTTTAAGAACTTCTCTAAGAAAGTCCATTAACTCTCACAAAGGCACCTTCAGGTTTGAGTTTCCAGTCTGTGACTCACAGATCTGATTCCTTTTCAATCTCAGATGATGGGCATGATGAATTAGCTGCAGTGCAATGGTCCTAAGCTGAAAGCCAAGACCATCTTAGCAGGACAGGGAAAAAATAAGACATCCTCCCCATCAGTCACCAAATTTCTCATTTAAACATGCTACTTTCCAGGGTGAGGAGAAATTAGAGATCATTGTCACCTCCCCCAGCACTCAAGTCCCTCTGTAAACTACCTTGTCACCTTGTGACCTGTTAATACTTCCCAAAGAAAGATATTTTGTATTGGAGAAAACTAATAATGGTCACTTTTTTTGCCAAGATGGATCTTAGGAAAACTCCATGTGCCTAATAAACCTGTTGCTTAGGTGACACTCTTAGTACTGAATTGGCCACAGTTTAAACATCACTGGTGTAATCTACCTGTTTCTTTCCTGGGTTGATTTCCAGCCCCTTCTCACTAGCACTCCTGCAGGTAACCTTAATGCTCCAGGCTGCAGGGATAGGACACCTTTAGCAAACACACATGCTAAAAAGGCATTTTAGGACTTAACAGAGTTTAAGACAAGTTTTGAGAGCTGAGAAATTTAATATGAGGATATTTAGCTTTCAATCAATCTCAAGGAAGTGTTTGCTTATCCTGGTGTTCCCAGTGTGTCGGTGTGTTCAGAGGAGTCTCTCTGGGAAGCCATCTGCTGTGTCAGAGCACAGTATGTACTGTCTCTCCTTGTTGCCAAATACATGCATTCAATTAATGATAATCATCTGCTGCTTCTACACTGTGATACTTTTTTCCCCCCCTTTCCTGAGTAGTCTTAGCCAAGCTTTGCATAATCACCTTAGGAAACCTTGGTGCTGAAAATTTGACTTCCTTCCCGACTGCAGCGTACCAGTGGGGTCTGACACAGCTCTTGCTTGCTGATGAGGAGGAAGTGGAAGCACAATAGCATTGCTTTCTCTCACACATTCACAGCTGGGCTCCCAGACAGAGTCAGCAGAAAAAAATATTACATAGCCTGCAGAAATGTCATCAGGACTTGAGAGGTGCTGATCTAGGAGTAACAATTGCTCTAAGAACAGCTGTTTCATCCGTGGAGATTTAGCAGTTCCACCAGGGAAACAGTTTAGCCTATTTTCCTATCATGGAAAAACTTATTTCAGATGTGATTGTGAGCAAACTCTTTTAGTGCTAAAGCAAAGGAAAGCCAAATTGCATTCAGGACTGCACCAAGACTGAAATCATCCCTCAATCTTAATTATACTATGTATCACATAATAAATGAAAAGGAAATAAATTTGAAAAGAAAAATAATTACCTAACAGACACTCCATATACATTTATCAGTTACCTTTTCATTCATATCTTATATTAAAAGTAAATTTTGACCAATGTGCACAGGGATGTAAATATATAGTCACCATCCCTGGCTGAGATTAGGACATCAGGTAGTTCATGGTGGTAATTCAGAGCAGCAGTACCAGACAAAAGCTTTTCATGACCACACATGAGAAGCCACAGACCATTCCAACACCTATAGAAAAATGCAGGTTTTCAGTAGAAATAGTTGTTATATAGGTTGCCTTGTGATGATGTTTCAGTGCAGACAGACCAAAAGCTTTTCCATGTACAAGCATACAAAATGTAACCTTACACCGACAGACTAAAATACATGTCTTTAAAAAATGTTGCTAAACTTGAATAAAACACATCTGTGTGGAGTTATCTGATTCTCTCGCTATATAAAAACAGAATACAGAGGAAAAATCAACTGAATAATTAACATGTCTGGGTGTTGCAATCCTCTTAGAGCACTGAGAGCTGTTCTTAAGCCAGGTGGTACTGGCAGTTCTGAAGTCATCATCTTCCTCTTCTGTCTGTGGTACCTTTGCTGTTCCCTGCATGCTGGATACATGCTCATACAGGGATTTACATTTTTAAAAACTGTTATTTCCTTAAGGTAACCCTTTACTCCCTCTTGTGGCTCTTTAGAAAAGTATGTTACTTCTACATGAAAGCCAGCTGAATTATATTTTTCATAGCATATATTTGATATTAAATAAATAGGTCATAATCCTGGGTAGTGAGTTCTAGCCATTAAATATATTCCTTTCAAAATACAGATTACAGACAAATTTCTGACCCAATATATCTGCTTATATGTTTCATATTTCAGTGGTTGTATAAAGTAACTCGAGAAATATTTTGACATAAATTTTCCATCAAGCATAAATGAAAATTGACTGCATTTTAGGAAAACAACCAAAATTTCAGGAGTATATTAACTAACTTCCAAATAACACTTTTTTAATCAGTGTTTAAGCACAACGTTATCTTCTATATATGGATTTTGTTTGTATAATCAAGTTTTCAGGATTCAATCACAATGTCTGGTCTGGCCACATGAGGCACAAATTCATTTTTTTCTTATTGTGTTCTGATTCTGGGTCTATACCCCCTGAATGCAGAGGGAATAGAAATGAGCTGTGGCACTTGCATAACAAGGGTAGTGACAGAATTCATTATTCCCGTGGCACGTCAGTGATCACATTCCATTACTGTTGGCTGTCACACTGCACACATCTCCCACAGATGCAGAATACTGATGGGAGACACTTTTCAGCTTTATTTCTCCTTTTCTGTTTACCTAACACATTCCCAGTGGGCACAAAACCCTCCAGCTTCAATGGCATCAAAACTGTCTTTTCCCCATCTTCATTACACTAAGCTATGCTAATTTTATTTCTATTTGTTATTTGAAACACTTCTCAAGAGATCAGAGTGTAGCTGAAGAATCAAAGACCAGGAGCTTTGCAGAGCATGTGGGTAACATTTGAGTGCCTGTAACTCCACATTTGAAAACTAACAGTGGCAGTAAATGGGAAAAAGTAGCTCAAATCTCTTTCCCTGAAGGTTAACCTTAAATAGCACATTTTCACAATTGCCACCAGCTAAGAATGCGCCCGTGTTGGTAACATTTGAATCCTCTGTTACCCAATTATAATTTCCAGTTCTAGGTCATTGAGCCAGCAGACTCCACAGGTGAGGCTGTTACCAGTTTTTCATCCACTACTTTATCAGTTGTGTTCAGACAACTTGGCTGAACCTTAACATTTTCCTTCTCTAGACCTCTTCAGTTATAAATTTTGCAATCAAATACGTGGTGGGCATGGGCATATGTTTGATGACAACACACAAGATAGTTATTTTGTGCTTCAGATTCTTGGCTATGATGTTTTAAGAACAGGAAAAAAAATGAGGAGTGGCATTTGATGAGGATGGATTGGTTTAAGTGAAAATAAGCTTTTTTTGTTTGGTTTTTTTTTTTTATTATTTGGAGTAAATTGATTTTTCTTTTTGCCAAATATAAAAGAGATCTCTGATATACATAATCTGTACAGTAGTCTTGGAATTCTGTGTCTTCTTCTCTTGGCTTTTGTTGCAGAGATATTTCTTTGAATCCAGTGCTGAAAACTAGAACAGATTACAAGGTCTTAGTGAATCAGCAGTGCAGTCTATAAAGCCTGACTTCCACTGAAATACCCAGTCTGTGAAGCTTCCAGAATCCAACAGTGTTCATTTAGAGATAAAACCAGCTCAGTTCTGATTTTCAGCTGTGGACAATGCACTAAGGAACAAGAATCAAAGGTCTCTTTGCTTGTCCATATCTGGGTGATGACTTGCTACACAGGACTAAAAGCAGGGAATGAGATAAAGTCATAGAATGAATTTGCTTAGAGCCTGAAAAAAGGGGAAAAACCCAACCAAATCCAAGCACTCTAATTTGTCTTAAAATGTTTCAGACTTCGAAGAGAAAATTAACCTAGAATGGACTAGATTGCATCTTGTGTGGGCATCAGGAGAGTGTTTCTTTATTTTTTCAAATTATGACTTGGCGTTCACTTTCCAGTCTGCTGGGAGTAGGGTTTTGTAGCAATTTTATCTTAGAAGCTCACACCAACTAACTGACTCTATCATAATGAATCATTTAGCACAGGGCTATCCTTCCAGAGTGCTTCTACTGACAGATTTCTCAGCCCAGCAGTGCTCATTTCAGAGTAGTCACACCACCAGCATGGCAGACTGTAGCATCCCTTGGGTTATTCACTAGAGGAATAGTGTGGGACAGATAAGGGTAGTTGTACATCAAGATGCTGAAATATTCAGAAAGATTTTTCCTTAGGGAGTTCCAATGCACAATTTTTGACAGGGCAGGTGCATAGCCACTGAGTTATTTATTAGACAGCACAAACATAGAAAACTGCAGTCAAGGTTTATCTTTAATTTGGCATATTCTTTAGAAGCAGTAATTCCATTGGGAAGCAATGATTACTCTGAATTGCTTCAGCTAAAGAAAATTAACACTTAATGTGTAAGAAAGTTTACAATTATTCTGAATACAGGAACACAGACTCAGTAATCACTGGAGACAAGGGAAAGGAATTCAATTAGTATTAATGCAAAAAGGATGAGGTGGGAGTATCTTTTCTTAGCTTACAAGCTTTGCATAAGTCAGACCTGATGCAGGGAGCTAAAGTGAAAAGTATAATGTCTTATGCCTTATGTTCTTTGTCATGTGTGGATATTTATATAGAAACTAAATAGTCTAAGGGAAATGTCACCAGTCCTGCCTCTTCTGCCCCAGTAACCTCTAGGTGTTCTTTTACAGGATGTGTGAGAGACAGATTAATGGGCTGGACCTTTTGTGTTTCTCTTCATGTCCCTGCTGAGACACCCATGGAGATATTTTGGGCACCAGTCATGAAAACCGTGTTGCCATTTTTTCATTGCAGCTATGCTTACTAAATGTGTGTCACATTCACACTCTATTTTTATAGTTACCTGTTGCATCCAAATGCAGAAAAAACCTGTCAAATGCTACACTCCATTCTTATTGAGTTTGGACTCCCAAGAAAATTAATATTTAATAAATGGGAAAAAAATTAAAAGGAAAGCGGGACTTGAAAAACAGTGGAAGTGGGGTGAGAAATGGACAATATAAAACTGATATATTTCTTTATGCATTATGCAAATAAGAGCTGCAGAAAAACTGAAAAGTTGCATTGTAAAAGCCTATAGAATATAATGAAAAAAATAAAACAGCTCCACCAGAAAATATAGTCTGTTGAGGACTGACTGCTCTCTTTGCCTTTGTGGTCTTCAACTAAGAACAGGACTTATTTTCTCTTCAGTCATCTGAATACACAGCAAACTTAATTTCAGGCTAGGGTGGGTACTCTAGTTTGAGAAGATATTTTTGCATTTTGCTGTTGTGTTAGAAATCTCCTTCCCCAAGCAGTCATGCACACCAAACATTTACAAGGACATACCATATTAATTTGCAAATTTCGTCTCCCCTGCACCTCTTGATATATTGTTCTGGTTGCAACAAATAAAAGAATGGAATTCACTTGCTTACACCAATGTTCATGGCCGAAATCCCCCTTTCTAGCAGCTAACACTCTCTGAAAACTTGAAGACATTTGTTTGTTTTCTTTCCACTTGCAGCTATGTTTGGCAGAAAGACCCCCACTAACATGCCTAATGCACCTCACACGTATTATTTCAAAACATTGTCTCTCGTGTAATATAAATGCCAGAAATGCTTCCTTATCAAATCCCCTTATTTAAGTTTGGTTGACAAGAATGAAAATACATGCTGAACCAAACCCTGTGAGAAGTTTATTGTTTTTAATCCTGTTTTCCTCAGTGCCACAATGGCATTCTGCCTCTACTGACATTTGTTTATACAAAGATTGTTTTTCTAGAGCCCATTTAAAACCCCCCAAAAACATAGTTATTGCTCTTTCACTTTAATGTCTCCTTTCTTCCATTCACCTACAACATTTCCATACTCACTGTTGTTTAAAATAAAGTCCTGAAGGCAGGATATTTTACAACTGGTTTCTGCTACCTCACAGGTATATCTTTAGACTATTATTTATAATAAAAATAATATTAAATGAAACAGAGAATACAGAAGAATAGAATTGTTTCTTTTCCATCTTGTTCTTATATTCTGTGTATACAATATATTCAAATCAATTGCACTGAGAAAACTTAAAAGAAAAAATAAAACAGAAAATCCAGTTTTGATGTGAGATGAGATGAGATGAGATGAGATGAGATGAGATGAGATGAGATGAGATGCAACAATTGCTTAAATATATTAAAGTCTCTTCTATTTTCTTATTAGATCCTGGTGTCATTGATGTATTTGAATCCAAAATTTTATTATTCAAACTGTAAAGAAAAGTCTTCAGGTGAAATCCTTTTCTTCTTTTCAAATCCTCAGATGAGCACTCAGTAGTATTTTTTTAAACTATATCTTCTCCTTTCCCTATAGTGCATTTCATTTTTGTGTGTGTGTGGATTTTCTTTTGGTTTATCCTTTTTTCATTTCGTGAGTGAGGGCTGAGACTTTTTGTGGAAAGACTTGGTTGAAGGAATGTAACAGCTTTTTTACTCTTAAAATGAACTAATCTTGGCATCTGACTTTGACCCATTCCATCTCCAACCAACCTACCCTGTAAATCTTATTTGAATTGATGTAGCTGTTTCAGCCTTGGGAGATATGTTTTAGTACTTTGGAATCAAATGCTTCAAAGTATTGAGCCAAGCAATACTGAATTTATCCCTGAATTAGCCACACTTCAACTGACAACAGCCAGAATCCCGAGGAGCGTGCAGACATTTGGCAAAGGTAATTTATGAGTAAGAGCTGCTTTGACAGCTGAGGGCTCCACTTGCCCTGCGGTGCCTGGTGGCTGCATTTGCTTTGTGTGACATCTTATTTCCAGGTGCTGTTGTGTTGATCCTTTTATGGAAAGTAATGGAGTATCCAACAGCAGGAAACACCTTGAATGTGCCTCTTGGATATTTTTTCATGTTAAACATACTGTGGGTAGAACTGTTGGAGGCTTTTTTGCTAAGAGCAGAGATGTTAGCAAATAAAGCACACGTGCACAAAAATTATCTGTACTCGGTACAAAGAAAGGGTGGAGATTATTTTCTTTGGATCGTGCTAATTCCATTACTTTTAAAATGTCTCAAAAGCCCCTAATGACAGGATGGCTGTGGGTGTAAATAAGATTTTGACAGGAAGGCCATGTTCTCTTGGCTTTAAAGCCAGATCTCATAGCAAGACTGTCATTATCTGAGAGGTTTGAATTGAATGTTTGCCCGTATACTTGGATTCACTAATTTCCTACTAGGAAACTAGGATTTCTTCACCTTTTCTTTGATTACAATCTTCAACACACACATCTAATATAATGTAATTCTTTCACTTAATGCCACAGAAGGCCCTCTTGGATGGAATTTGTCCATTTGGTTCTCAGGAGTCTGTTCAGAATTTGGCATGCAAACACTGAAACTTTCATTTCTGTTTCTCATTTTTACAAGACTACTCAAAACATGGACAATTTACAACTCATTTGTCCCACATTATAAATTTGTCATGAAAGCTTTAGCTGAGTTTGATGTGACTGACAGTCCATGAAATTTTGGAGGTTTTGTGGATATTTTATTAATGCAGACAAATGTTAATCATATGCTGACCTACTTAAAAGCCCTGTGGTGACACAATCTCAAATGTGATTGAGATTGATTATATCTTGCCACTAGAGTTAGATCAGCAGGAAATTAATTGTAAATCCCCCTCCTAACTTCATTCCTTCATTTCCACCCCAATCTGAACTAATTGTAATAGTCTTTATAAACAAGAATAAAAAAGCATGCAATTCCTTTCACAGAGATGCCTTTTGAATGGTTTTCTCTAAATTTCCTCTCAGTAAATGCCTTATATTTTAAATTCTAGCACAATTCTGAAAAATTAAAAGTTACTAGCTTTATTGATAAGAAACAGTTCCTTTTTAGTTTTATACAGAGAGTTTGTTCAAATATTATTCTGAAGAAAATCTTCTTTAGATGCTGTTTCCCCTTATCCCTTACCCCTTATCCTAGGCAGTTTCTCTACACTAGGATATTTCAGAAAACTTATGACTGATGTCAATATATGGCATTATTTTCCATATTTGCCAGTGACCCTAACTCTTGAATAACTTGCCTCTTCCATCTGATATTTTTCTGAAGTATATAGAACTCAGAAAGATTTCCGTAACTATGGTGCTGCTTTAATTTGAAAAGCCCACATAGCTCCTTTCAATTGTCAGGAATGGACATACCACCAGTTATACTTGCTAAGAAAACCCCTCCCAGCTCCTGAATTGGAGCAGATTTTCTACAACAAGGAAGAAGAAACTGTGTATCTCATTTGATCATAAGCTTTTCCGTCAATATAAATAAGATTACCAATATTACCAAAAGCTGGCTAATTAATTCTTTCGCCTAGTTTTTCTCTGAAAATACAATTTCCAGCTTTTCTTCTTAGTTAATAGAATATCTTTGGCATTTTCAAATCTATGGAGTTTATTTCTAGATTTAAAGGCAAAGTAATTAGGGTCATGAACTGGAGAATATCACTGTAACACTAAAATCTTGTTTTATCCTGTGTGCTGCTCCTTTTGAAAAGAGTAAGAAGAGCTTTTAGCAATTTTTTTGCTGTGAATCCTCTAGGAATGGAGTTGAATTTGTCTGTCTTTGTACATATATCAGCGAATAGCAGCCACAATAGCAGGTTAATAGTACAATATCAGTAATGGTAGAGGTGCGAGGTTTTTTCCTTATCTCTGTGCCACTAAACTCATTTACTTTGAAACATGATGACATGTTAACATTAATACCATTAACAAAGCACATTAGTGGATGTCTAAGAAGTTCTTGGCAATCACAACAGGAAGGTCAATCTCTACTGACTTCAGTGAGACTTACACTGTTCATGCTTGCTGGATAGGAAACCTGCCCTGGGTCAAGGCTGGTGTGACAGGTGAGTTACTCCTGGGAGCTCTGTAGACATCTGAACGATTGCTGAATCGTGGTCAAATTATATGTTCAATCCATTTGAGGGTTTAGGTTTCATTAAGACTTTGGATAGACATCTGAGCCACACTGGGTCATAAAGTTAAAGAACCATTTAAGTTGGAAAAAAAGTCTAAGACCATTGAATCCAGCCATTAATTTAACACTGCAAAGTCCACTACTAAACCATGTCCCTAAATATTACATCTACATATTTTTAACACTTCCATGCATTTATTGAGAATGTTATCTTGATGAAGGAGAGCTGCTTTGAATAGTAAAGCCACAGTCTAGTAAACCCAGACTTACATGGAAAGCTGCAGTTATTAACCTACTTCACCCTATCTCACACCTGAATCCTTACATTCAGCCCCAAAGGAATAAGAATTTAATTCTCAATGAACAGGAGTTCAAGGGATAATTCTACAGACTTTAAGGCTTTCTTCCAACCCAAACCATTCTACAAGTCTGTGGATGTATGTGTTTATGAAATTAAGACAGTCCAGGCACTTTTCAAAAGGAAGTAAGAAAGCATATTATCATAAAAATCTTACAGTTTTCAGAGAAAATAAAATGAGCTACCAAACAGAATTAAAATATTGTTCTAAAAATAAATTATACTATCTTAGCATTCTTTGAAACAATGCTTTTGTACTTTGAGCCTGGAGATATTTTGGACTGATACAAAGTTTTACACTGCTTTGTGTAAGGGCTAGGTATAGCTGATATTTGCAATACTTTCCGTCTCGTTCTTTCTACATAACCAGGAGGTCTAAGTCTATAAATATTTCCCATTATATAAACTATCCTTTCTATAAACTTAATGGCTCTGGAGTATTTATATAATCCAGTTAGTTTCCTAATATGGCCAACTTTCAGTTATCCCCAGTTACATCATTTTTCCTTATTACACTCATATGTCTTCAGTGCTGTGTCATACAATCCCAGTGATCTGTGTGGAAAAAGCTGATAGCTCCCTTCAGTTTATGTTCACCCCCAGCTTCACCTTTCCATCTTGGAACTTAATTTGAGTATTTTAAACTTTTACAGCAGTTCCTTTAATTTTTCATTTCTCAGAAGCATTTATCTTTTTCTACCTCTGTCATTCCACTAAAACACCATTTGCATTTTTTTTTATGAACAGACCTGGCAGGCTTCCCCACGTCCTGCTCAGCATGGGTCTGGCTGTGCAGTACTGTTTTTGCCAGTCTCTGCCCAAAATAAGGCTGGTGACAGCCCTACTGCAGCCAGAGCCTTCTGAGCCTTGGTGCTCCTCTGCAGACTTGTCAGTGTACCTGGAGCATGAATATACACCTGACATTGCTCTGCTCTTCATGAAAAAAGAAGAAGTTTTGTTGAATTTTAATGACCCTGAAATTTTTTTTGGCCACTTTCCCACCCTGACGCAGAAAACACTTGCAGCTCTCATGCAGAGTTTCAGAATTCAAATTTGCAAAAGGAGAAATAAACCTATTTGATCCCAGGTGGTATTACTCTTCTCAGTGTGGATGCTTAGAGAAACCTGGAGGTAAAATCTGAAGCGTCACTCTTGACGTGTAATCAGCTTACTCAAGGAATTCTTTAGCAGCAAGAACAAAATTACAGGACCGAATGGCCTAAGGAGTTGAATTCCAAAGATTAGCTAGAAATCTAAAATCTATACAATACACAATATTCAAATCAATTGTTCTTTGAGCAGTTGCATACACGCAATATTCAGGACAAACTTCACTTTTAGACAGCTGTAAAAATCAGTAATGTAAAAATTACTAAAGTAAGATGTAAAATTTATAAGAATTTACATATGCAAACTATGGGTTTAAGACTTCTGCTAACCTAGAAATCTCAAATATCAAGATCAAAAGCTGTCATAAAAATCATAAAAACTGCATGTTGTCTGGAAGGTAATAGGAGGGGAAATGAGCAACATTCTAAAATAATCCAAACATAGCTAACAAAAACTGGTAGGTGCAGAAAGTTTAAATTCAGGACATATGTAAATGTATAATTCTTTATCACCCAGAGCCGAGTAAAATTTGGAACTTAGACCTGTGGTAACAATTCTATTATAGTTATGGCTTTATTATGTACAAGGTAATTTGTGAGCCCAGACCCATCTGAACTGACCCAGGGTGCAAAATTAATCTGGAAATGTTGCAGTGAGTGGCAACAGTTCTCCACTGTTGAGGATGCTACAATGAGAAGATTTAGCAGTAAATATGTTCAGAACCTTTATTATCTGTTTCAAATATGGAAATATGAGATTCTGTCCTGTCTTAAGTGGGTATGGAGTGAGATTTTTCCATCATGAGATGACAATTTCACTCTTATTCTTTGAAAGTTACAATGGTCCCTAAAAAATTTAATTACCAAATTACTAACCGCCTGGAATTACACTAGATTTATTTAAATAATCCACCATAGACTTTGGTTCCTCAGGTTTGCACTCTTTTCTCTAAATATCACAATACTAGCATGTGTGTGACTTATTTTGTGGGTCAGGATTACAAGGGCCTGAACCTCTCAACTGTATCAGGAAGGCTTATCCAGATCCTCTGCCCTCATACAACAGGATATTTGTATTGGCTCCTTGATTCCCTTGAAAAAGTGAAAGAAACTGCAAAAACTTTTGAAAGGTGTCAAAATTTCACTCTTGATGTAAAGTATTATTGAACTGGAGCATCATAATATGGCCCAAAGTAAATAGACATTAATAGTATATGTCTAGACTAAAAACTATGTAAAGGCAAAATAGCCAAGGAGAGTACTTTATTTAATTTTTTAATTTTTTTTTTTTTTTTTTTTTTTTTTTAAGAGGAGACTTATTTATTCTTTGGGTAAAGGAGTATGGAACATGCCTGGAAAAAAGAAAAAAATTACAGAGAATATTGTTTGGTGTGTATCTTTGAGAAATTTGGAACACAGAAGTGTCAGAGAGGAACCACTGAAGTCATTACATTGTGGCTCAGCCCTCCCTTCTGACTGCATGGCAGCGTTGCTGTCAACAATGGAAAATTGGAGGTACATGGTGTGCTTGAAAAAAAAACTTTATATTTTGGTAACTATGCAGCCAATTCAGCATGTCACCACTGTGGCTTTTTTTCCTATATTTTGAGTCACTCTTAGATGTGTAACAAAGGAATTAAAAATTATATCCCTTTACTGGTACAGTGCTTATGCGAAATCTCATGTAATATGGCACAGCCTCTGTGAAGTTATAAGATCATATTTATCTATGTTAATATTTATGCTGTTGCTATTTAATATTTTTGAGGTTTTTTGGGTTTTTTGTTAATTTTTTGGTTTTTTATGATTTGCTTTTTTTTTAAGGAATTTATAATGTCAGTTTTTTGGAGCTTGGTGAAGATTTTTCTTAGGTGTGGAATATTATGTTGGGAATGACAAAGAATGCTGTGGTCCCAGATGAAAAGGAAGAACAAATATTGATTAATTGAGACCGATGGAAGAACACTACAGTAAGCAGTTTTCCACGAATAGTATTTATAGAGAACACTGCAATAAGTATGATGGAAAAAAGGCTTCAGATTAAAGCATCCAACTGTTTTGGGCTTTCCCATTTATGTGCAACACTCTAAAACCAGAACTCTTGGCAGATGTTTCTGAGGTTCAAAATTCAATGATTATTCCATCATAAATAGTAGAGGCATTAATGGAAAGATTTTTTGAAGATATTTATGAGATGGATTTTTCACTCCCTCCTCACATAACAGAGGCATTGTTTTAATTTCTGACAGATTAACCTCAGGCAAGAATTTCCAGTCTGTTGAAAGTGCTCCTAACTGGATAATTTATTTTAGCTAAAATGTCTCCAAATAAAAATACCAGTCTACACCCCAAAACCCAACCTAAAATTTAAATCAACTTTAGGCTGACAAAGTGCATTACTTCATTCTTTTTAAGGAATCTACTATTATAATGTGGTGTTTGAAGTGCCTTAGTGCTGTTATGCAGCAGAAAACCACACTCATTTTTGTTATCTTACTCTTCAGGCTGCTTTGGTCGCAGTTCAAGAGGACATTTCAGTCTTAATTTCAGTGCAGTCTGGATGTTGATCCTTAAAAAGGGGATGTAAGCCTTTAGATATATGAAGGGGACTGCTGGTTTTAACTCCAAACTCTAAACTTTTTCTGCTCTCACCAATGAATCCTGCCAATGTGTGACAGCAGGGCACTGCTGGCTTGCTTTCTCTGCATGCAAATCCTGTGCAAGTTTGCTGACTGGAACAGATGAAAGGAAGGCAAAAAAAGGGCTGGTGGTTCATCCTGCTGCAGCTGTTAAATGTTAACTTCAAATGATAGAGTAAATCCTCCTTTTGGTGGTGATGTGTTTGGAGAAGCCACCACTTAAAAAAAGAAATGTAAAATAAAGATTGTAGAAGCACAGCAGCATAGAATCATTTAGGTTGGAAAAGACCTCCAAGATCATCAAGCCCAATCTTTGACCAAACACACCATATCAACTAAACCACAGCACAAAATACTGTAAGTTTTTGAGCACTGCTAGGGTTGTCAGATACTTGACAACCCTTTAGGTAAAAATGTTCTTCCTGAGATGGATTACTTCCTTCTCCTATTGTCTGCTATCATCAAGAATTAATTCAGTAATTCACCCTATGTTCTATTTAATGCAAAAATTTGAGCCATAAGTTCCTAGTAATTCCCAATATTGTTATAATATACAATTTTATGTATTAACATATGGAAAGAACTAAGAATTAACTAGGCTCATTTTCTTTAAATACAGATTTCCTACTTTGTGAATTCAGATTTGGGTTTTAGCTGAAGTTGTAATATGTATAGGGAATATGAGAATGAATATAGGGAAAAAAGAGATCCCACTGTGAACTATAAAAGGTAGAATCTTTTTTTGTAGTCTAGATTAATATATGTAGTATTGATACAGTTAGGCACACAATTTATCTATGACATATTTTTAATGGAATTAATCTGCTTACCCATTACTGTATAGATTCTTTCTATTATTCCCTTTGAAGGAGTACAAATACAACAATTATATTCTTGGTTGTTTCAGTACACCCAGATAAATAAAGGAGTTTCTCTTAAATAAGCACATATATTTCATTTTTCAGCTTAGAAATTTCTTCCCTGTCTCCTCTACCATCGCCTCTCTCTAAGCTATTGTTAGTGTCATATGGCTATGTCTATGGAAATTAAAGAATCAGCATTTTACTTAATTAGCTGGCTTTACACAGACAGCAACTCTCAATATTTGTATTCCCAGGGAGCTTAATTTCAAAATCATTCTACTATTTTGTGAGCCAGAACTTAAAAAATACATGCAGTTGATGAAGGTTGTCTAGATTGAAATGCAAAATTGGTACTGGAATAAAGGATTAACCTTAGACCAAATATGAAGTGATTAAATCATTATTTCATTGAATGTACTTCTTGTTGAAATCTATAAATTCTCTAGGTTCTAGTCATTCCTTGGATCTCTACTTCTTCTGCATCTTAAATTGTTACATCCCTTATTTGCTGGCACCTGAAGGCATATTTATCAGGCATTAGTCTGTTACTTGAAGACCTACAAGAGACCAGGGTCTTTGGGAAAAGTCCTCAGTAGGTACTCTCTGCAGTATCCTTCTTGGAATGCTGTTTCCTTGACCAGTTCCACTGCTGACAGTTTTTGTCCGATCACACTTGTAGGTGTCAGGAGAAATCTTAAGTTCACAGGTGTTGCATTAATGTGCAAATCACATCACCAACAAGAACATCTGTCCCTTCATGCTGTCAGGCCAGCCTCAGCACTTTTGGGACAATGTTGTGGTTCAGAGTGGTGCAGCCAGAGTCCTGTCAGGCTTCGTGCTGAGCAGATGCACAGCCAGGGAATTTCATTCTCCTGCTAAATCTCTGACATACAGAGGAAGTTCAAGTTCAAAGCCCTGCAGAAAGGAAATGGAGGTGGCATTTTAGTTGATGATGTCTTTCCTCCCTCTGCATTTCTATTTAGGGGAAAGTTGTTAGGGAAGCCTAACTAATAAATTTTATTTTCAGATCCAGGTTATCTATGCTCCTGGGTCCCATTTAACACTAAACACCTTGTAGTTTCATGTGTATTATGCAATGATGCTGTCTTGTTTTTTATGAAATATAGGGGTTTTTCATGCACTATTGGTTTGGCAAAATGTGCTTGGTCTTGCTTTTATGTTCTGTAGAATATGTGATACATAAAAAATGAAAGTTTACTTTATATTAACTATTTCCAATTCCTTTCCCAATTTATTCTAAATCCAGGTTAGAACTCCCCTCAAAATTAAGTCTCGAGCCAAATGAAAAATGACAAGGACTGTTGAGGTTAAACACTGCTTTATGGGAGCAAATATTAAAATTGCATATATTTTTTACAGTATTTCACTCAAGTCTATCTCTTAGGAGCAGCACCAAATCTTTCCAAGTATTATTATTTCAGTTCAGTATTTCTACTTCAACATTTATTTAAAAGTCTACGACTCAATGTGATCCTCACTACACAACACAAACCCATTGCTTCAGAAGAAATGAAAGACTAAATGGTTCTATTTGTGCTTCTGATTCTTTATGAATACTAATGCTCACAATCACAGATTAAATTAATGTCAGTTGCCTCAGTCACACTTGGTAAATGAATCATAAAAGATTAATCTTGATACAGCAAGTTGTCCTTGACAGAAAATTAAAATCTTAATAAGTGTCCTATTCAGAAAACACATACAAACACATACTCCTCATTCCTACAAATCACGGATTTATTTTAAGTTTTTTGTTTAACAAAAGCTGCCTATAATTATGTATTATTTCTTAAATGCCCTGCTATGTTAAAACAGGGAGTTTAAACCTTACAGGACAATATTTCTGCTACTGCCTCAGCATTTTAGTAGGGACAACCTCAATAAAATACTGAAAGCAAAAGCAAAAGAAGAAGAAATACAATAATTTTATTATTCTTCAAAGCACTCCAATTTTTTGTGGGTTTTTGCTGTTAAAGAGAAGTTCACATCTCTCTCTTGAACTAAAAATTGGCTTTTGTACACCTTTGAATACAAAGAGAATGCTTTGTAATTGGTAAGTGGGAGGAGCAGTTCTCACTATTCAAACCTAGTTAGCTCATGTCTGTAAACTACTGGGGAGAAGGGAGGAATGGGAAAAGAAAATTACAACTTTCCTTTGCTTTGGAAAGATGAGCAAATAAACAGCCAGGACTGTATATGATGTCGGACAGACTACTTGGGTTGACTTCCATAAATTATATGTATTAAGGACCGAATTCAATGTGGTGGATCATAACATGTAAATTTAGAAGCCATAAATGATCTCTTGCTCTCTTACAGCAAAAATTTATGCAACATATATAACAGGCATTCTAATGAAATAAAATGATACTTAATTCCATCTGTAAATATTTTGAAATTCAGAATTGATTTTCATAGCTGTAAACATAACTTCTCTATTTCCCTTATCCAATAAAAGGACATTGTATGATTTAACACAAGATGAAATTCCTTGGTAAGAAGCTTGCTGTATTTTGGCAACAGCAGGTGTTTGAGCAGCTTTCTGGTTTTGCAGAACTCTTTCATCTGTCACATATTCATTATATTTTCGAGAGCGAATTCAGAGCTTTTAGGCTGCATAGCACTAATGTCCATACAGTGCCACATAAAGAATCTTTAATTATGCAGTGCAAGTCTGCAGACACAGTAGTGCTTATGAATTTCTACAGAAAATAATTACTGCACACGTGCAGACTATACTTTTCTACATGAAATAATCCTAGACTTTTTAATTCATTTTGTCAAACAACTAGCTCACATTCTGGACTAATGATCTGCAAAATTTCATTTGTAGTGAAAAATAATACCAGAGATGAGATCTTTTAAAATCTTTGTAGAAGAGTTACTGGTGTGTGTTTCTATCACACTATCTGCACTTTATAATGGAACCAGTGACAGTCCTTTTTAGTGACAGAGCAGCAGCTGAGCAAGTACAGCAGCTGAACAGACAAGGTCATCCACAAAACCCCAATATATCATGGAATAGGCATCGTTGTTCAGACTCAGCAGTGTTGCCACACTTAAAACAATCTGTAATGAAAAATAACAAGGTTTTGTTAAAATAACAGAACGACAATTTTTTGCTCTCCTCAGCTGAGTTTGGAGAAACTCTAAGTCTTAGAAGATATAGAACATAAAGATGTATATATGTGAAGCTTTTGTTTCCATAAGGCCTTCCTGGTTCAGTTCAAGAAAGATGATCTCTTGCTCTTGGGCAGCTACACCTCTATAACCTTTTTTATATTCACCACAAATCTTCTGAATACAATCCCAGACACAGAATGATCTATTTCTTCATGGCACTCTTTGAATTTAATTATAGCTTTGAGTCCTGTGTGAAGGATAGTGAATGAAGCGCTAACTTTCTGGTATGCTTCAATAAAGCTGCCTTTATTCATTGAAGTAGAGAAAGATGGGAATTAAAAACAAATATTAACTATGACAAATAAGTGCTTTTAATAGCACTATTAACTGTTAATGTCTATCAATACTGAGAATAATTTCAAGGTGCCAGATTGTACCCTTTTTTAGATTTTATGGTTAAGAATGGTTTGAACTTTTCCATTTTTTTGGCTTTGGTTTCCATTTTTTTGGCATTATTTGTTTGAACTGTTTACCCATTTTTGAGCTATCTTCCTTTATGTCAACAGAAGGAAATATAATGCAGAGTTAAAACTAATTAATTTGGCAAATTTTAGACAGCATCTTTAAAATCAAATGAACTGTGTCTTATACTCCACAGATTATATTGACTGTATCTCTGTTGACAGAGGAGGCAAGCTACTTTATAGACTTCTCTATTTAGTCTGATTAATCACATTTATATATCAAGTTGAATTGTAGACTTGGTAATGTGCACATCTTCACATAGAGATTTACGAGTACAGTAGCTAATCCCTGGGTTTTATACTTTTATAACTTGACTGTGGGACCCAGCTTTCTCTTAATGAATTCACTCAGCAACAGATTCCAGCTTCTGAAGCAAATAAAGATGAAGTTTTGCAGGCAGTGGCTTTGTACAGCTTGTCAGCCCTCTGAGGGGATGTGGCACAGGAGGAATGCCCATGCCAGGAGAGTATCAGAGCAGTTGTGTCAGGAGCTGCAGTTCCATCAAATGGGTAATTCCTACTGTGATGTAACTGTTGCTTTAGATCAGAGATTGAAAATTGCCAGTCTAACACACGCTGTTGATAAGGTACCTGGGGAAAAAATCAGTTTTGCCAAATCTTAGAGGTTGAGAAGACAAAAAAAAAAAAAATCACAAATATTTGGAAATATTTTAAAACTCATAAAACTCAGTTCCCAAAGAAGCAGACATAACAAAACACAATCATATTCAATGTTTAATGAAACTCTTTCTAATTTTACCTGTGAAAATAATAGAATTTTAAAATCAGATGCTGTTTCTGTGAATTTCATCCAAGTCTGAAAAAGGCTGCTTCCTTCTAAGCTTTTCTTCTATAGCATAATTTGGCTATTACTTGTCTTGTTTTCCTCTTAAACTTTCGTTCTCTCCACAGGACAGGCAAATCTGTTAGCCTGATAATGCAATCATCTTCAGGCATAACTTATGCAGGACAGCATCTGTTAGGAAAAAATAAATCCTTTCTTTATTAAAAAGAAGAAAAAATGTATTATCTTCAAGTGTTTTGGTTGTAAAGTGTTCAAGGCATGTGCACTTCACAGTCTTGCAAGATATGCTTCTTTCTTTAGTGCATGTTGTACATTTGCTTGGTGATGAAAACACTTCATTTTTGACTGAGGAACACTGAGGTAATATTGAGAGGAAACAGGCTGTGACTTTACTGGGCACATCTTTGGTCTAAGGAAAAAAACTTTCCTCTAGAATTTCATCAGCCATCACATTATCACCTATATCTGCAAGCATTTCTAGGGTTGGAAATCTAATCTGAATGGAAAGAGCTGGCAGACTTGGTGTGTTTTGTCACTAACGTGCTGTCTGCCTTCCCCTGGCAAGAAATCCTGGGATCAGTAACTGACAGTTACCCACTGCTGTGCTGACTAATATTTCCTGAGCTGTGCTCGGCAGCCTGCTCTCTATGATTAATTGACCACATAAAACCATATTTGTTAATGGCTTCATAGTATTTTCCTTAGTCAGTTGGCTAAACAAATACTCCTTATCTTTGAAGGCAAGGATACACTTTATTGCTTCCACATATGGCTCTAAAAGGATGTGATACAGAGAAACACAATGTGCCTAAGCCAACAGGAAACTTTAAAAAAGAAACATGTACAAAGGCTCTAAAAAAATTTGTTTTTCTTCTCACTCAGTTTCTTGCATTATTCACTCCACAGAGACAGGCCAGCAATTTAAATAGTGAAAGGGAATCTGGGACGAGTATAGATAGCAGAAGAAAATTCAATAATATAAAATATTAAGATTGTATAGACTAAGCTGTGATGTTCTGAATTTTGACCACAATCAAAGAGAATTGTTTAGGAAATGCTTAAGCTATTAAGGAGAAGACAAAGTGCTTCACAGTTTAGGCAATGAGTCATGAAAACCCCATGTTTGCAAACACTGCTGCTCTTCTGGAAAAATAAAAAGCTAAACTCTGCACCACGGACAGGTTAACACAAAATTCATTTGGCCAAAATGTCTTCATTTGACTTACTTGATCACAAAGGATCCTCTGTGCTCAGATTTTTTTTTTTTTTCCCATGAGTCATAATTGAGCCTCTTCAAGTGTTTCTCCAGCTATTTGTTCCCAGTACCCTCCATCCCCAGCAGTATTGCTGTGCTTCCCTGAGGGACAGAGACCTCCAACATTTGGGGAGCCTCTGTGTGAGAAAGACTGCAAAGCAAATAGATTTCCTGACAATTTCTTTTCTTTAAGTTTTTGAATAAAGATGTATTCTGTATTGTTTGTTCCTAGGGAAAAAAAAAATTCTTAATTTTCTTTGACTTAAAACCAGAAGCAGGAGTAGCAGGCTTTAACTTTTGTCTTTCTTGCAGATCTGGCAGAGTACTGATGACAGCAAAGTAAGGCACCCAGGAAAAATACTGGGTAGAAAACTTGAATAATATTATGTCTACACTGTCAGATAATTTTATTATCATTTTATTGCCACTGAGGGGAAATCAGAAGCAAGGAGCAGATAAAGAGTTTGTTTGTGCCATTATCAAATGGGGTGTCCATGCAATTGAAATGTAGACATGATGCTGGAGTAATTACCACAGAAAAGTCCTGTTGTGATTTTTATTTTCTGCAGGATGGGAGGGTAGGTTTTCTCCATGCATGATTTTCAGAGCTGTTAGCTGAGTCACTGGGGTTTGGTGCAGTGCCGAAGATCCTGGCTTTGATTAGTTTTTCTTCAATTCTGTATCCCAGAACTTGAGCTATTCTGATAAATTTTATTTTTTAATAGCTCCTATCTGTTAAGTGTATGCTGTGTTATCCAATATTACAATTTTAAAATTGTAGTGTAAAAATGTAATTGACATACTTTGCTTCTGATCAACTATGATGCCAATATAGTTTTCTTTGTAATTCTGACTCACTATAGCCTGAATCAGATGGAAAACTTTGCT
Organism: Cichladusa arquata; assembly: GCA_026413545.1. Classification (NCBI taxonomy): domain Eukaryota; kingdom Metazoa; phylum Chordata; class Aves; order Passeriformes; family Muscicapidae; genus Cichladusa; species Cichladusa arquata. Next base: position 12,280,091 of record JAOTQP010001286.1, on the reverse strand, counting down.
GCAATTTATCACAGCCAAAATTTAAAAAGTAGTACTTTTACCAGCATCACATGCTTAATGTCAATTTTGAACATGTCTCTTCACTGCACTATATCCTGAATATCTCTAATGATTAACCACTTTTTTTCCCTGAATCCCTGTGCTAAATCCAGATTGACCTTTTGTGGGTAATTATATGCAAAAATTCCTGTTCTTATGGGTGACAGAGCAGAGACACTAAAATAAGCAAACAGGAGTCCTCTAGGCTCTTGTATGTCCTGGGTAGAACTACACTGCTTAGATATGCTTATATTTAGAAAGGGCTTGTGTCCAAGCATACATGCTTGGTGCTCTCCCAAGCTTAGAGGAAACACACAAGTTTAATCATGAGCTGAGGAAATAGTGTCAAGTGTCAAAACTCTGATGGGAAAAACAGATAAGTTAAATTTTTTCTATCAGAGTTAAAAATAAAATTATATTTTAAATGAAATTATTATATGATATAATAACAATAAGTTCAGAAGTGAAAAGGAAAATATTCCTCTTCAAAGTTATTTTGAAATGGAGTGTTACATTGTATAAAATTTCTCTATTCCTCAGACACAAAAGAACAGCAATATGGACTTACATTAGGAAATGATTTAAAGAAAATTTTCTAACAGAACACTATTCTGCAAAAAATTTTCAAGACCTAAAGCAGACATGCTGAGTGGCTCATAAAACATTCAGAATATTCTTTTCTTATCCTGAGAGGAACATCCAAAGTAAATTTTAATCCACATGCAGAGCTTCTTGAATCAGCTCAGTCATAAAATAGTTCTTAAGCACTCTACCAATATTCCTTTGACTCTTAAATCAGAGAGGCTCCTACCCCAAAAGTGCTTAAAATGTTTACAAATGTCCATGATGGATATTTCACTCTTCTTGGTAGTTACTGTCAGAGGCAACAGCAAAACCTCCACCAAAAATTGGAAACAAAATATATTTTTAGAAACATCTTCAGGCAAATTTGTAAATGTCTGTTTCTTAACATCTGAGAGGAAGATGAACCAAATGAAAAACATTTTGTTATTTCCTGGTAGAAATGCACGTTACCAGCAGAAGGTAACAGGATCATGAACCTCATAATGGCAGTATAGAGCCATGCCTAAAATAACAAATTTCTTTATCTGACACAATCAGAAAATATACTGGATGAAGAGAATAGGATATATTAGGATATATGTGCAAGAACACTTTTCAATTTTCATTACATCTAAATGGAGCTAATGGCATTTGGGAAGTTCATTGATAATAAACCTGGAATGGATGAATGTGTATGGAAAAGCAAGGTAGAAACTAGTTTTAGACACCAGCTGTAGATTCAATTTTGTACATCCCCTTAAAAAATGCTGGCTTTATGGTCCAGTAGCAACTTACTTCTTGAATGAAGCTTACACACTTGTCTCTTGCAAAACTACTCCTGCAATTGGGTTGTTAACAGAGAACTCATAGGCACTGTTTACTCATATGGAAGCTAGAAATGCTCAGAGTTTGCAGAAATAATTAGAGAGTAGAGGGCAGAAACATCAGTGACACCATTGCAAGAACTGTTTGCACCTTTTACAATAAGATCTAACTGAAAATAATTCTCCCACTGATCAAAGTTCAAACAATAAACATCAAGAAATATGCCTTGCTGCAACTTGGGGAAGAGTTTTAGAAACAGAGTTGGAAGAAAAAAATTTTGCTGAACCAAACAATTATCTAAAGCTCTATGCAGTCATATACAGAATAAAAGATTTCAGGGATGGTTATAAACAAACAGTTATACCACCTTACAACAATTTTTACATAACTATTTTTAGCGTGAATTTAAGTTATTAGAGAAAGAAATAAGTTATTAAGAAGAAACAAGTTGGAAATATATTTCATACCATGGTTTTCTTAAAGATATATATATATATATATATATAAAGTGCTTACTGGAGAGGCTACTGCTATTCAATTGTAGGCAATTGTTCCCTGTATGTAATACCTAGCTTTAATGAGTTTTGTGAGGTTTATGTATTATTTGATCAGTTCTTGAAGATGAGCACTGGAAAAAGAGGGGCATATATTGAAATATTATTTTCTATTCTTATCAAGCTATATTCTTTGAAATTGTTTGTCCTCCAGTCCAGTGGACTTGTGAAACAAGTCTGGAAGAGACACAGTGTATTCCATATAACTATATTTTAGAGATAAACATGTCAAAAGGAATGTGCTTATTCCTTGTGGCATAGAAATGCTTCTTGCTTTTTAATATATGACATCTCCTGCTCTGGCAGTTTTTGAAAAAGCTTCTTAGTCCAAACTCACTCAGATGCAGCAGCTTTTGGATCCTAAGCTTACAATACAAAATATAGGCAACTTTAAAGAAAACAGTGTTATTTATGAACTGCAAGTAACAGTTCAATAATTCAGGTCCATTAGTCATTTACTCATATCTACTTTAGGTCCATCCAAGGCAGATTTATGAATACAGTTCATAACAAACAGTAGTCACTTCCCACTTCCTAAATCTGCTTAACATTTGTAAAAGTTGAAAAAAATGCAAGTATATGCACTGAGGGGCTTGGAATCTTTATGTTTTTTATATAAATGTCGGAGTTGCTAACATGTGTTTTAAAATATCTATAACAGAGAGCATTACCAGATACTTTATTTTGAAAAATATCCAAAGGCTTTTAATTATGGAAAAAAATGGTGGAAGAGAAGTGGGGGCTCTATTTTTTTTAATTTGTAGTTTTCATTTGATGCAAACATTTCTAGGGAGGGGTAAATTTATTGTCATTCTTAGAGCTTCTTGTGGTTCTTACTGAATAAGGAAAAAATTTCAGAATCAAATTTGCTTGCGTTGAATTATTTTCACTTTCAACCATTCAGCATTTTTGAGAAGTTGGAGAATATCAGCCTGTAATTAGCACAATGATAGTGATTAAAGGCAGTAACGATTAGTAGGGTGACTTCTGGCCACTCAAGCAGTTAAAATGATCAATGGGTCTCCAGTCTGAACATTGTGTTTTAGCAGTTGATGCGGAATTCCAAGTGTCTGGGTGCAGAGTATAAAAGCAGCAAGATAACATGGCTGGAAGGTATTACTAAAGCTGACATCATGTCTCTTGCAGCCAGACGTGTAGAGCAGCACTGTATCACACATGCCAGACTTGAGCAGCCTTTGGAAAGGTGCTGGCGTTCCACACTTGAAAGGAAAAATATCCTATTAATCATGGAATAATATTTCACGGGAAGAAAAAAAGACCCAGTGCTATGATTTTATCAGACTCCTCCAATTCTTGCCAGCACCAGAAAACAATGGTTCCCAGTAGCAGGAAACCACAGTCAGTTCCTGAGAATTCCCATCCTACCAGCCTGCAGATGCAGGAGAAGATCTGTCTCAAATTTTGTTAGGTTTTAAAATATATAGGACAAAAAAAAAGGCTACTACCTGAAAAGGAGCTCTGCAGGCTTCTAAAATGTTTGTAATTGCAAAGACTTCCTAATAGTTCTGTCTTCTTCTTCCCAGTGTCTGAGGGGATTGGTACTCAGCTCAGAAGGAATTTAAAGCATATTTTAAACTGTAACAAACAACTCTGACAAGTGCTGTTTTATGAGTAATCTCATCAATGCCTTTTTGGACTGTGATATGGAAGGACAGCCACTCTGGGCTTTATTTCATGTCCTGTGAAGCATTAACCTAAGTATGAATTAACTAGGAAAGGAAAAAGATTGAAAGGAAGCAGAGAAACTCAAGGCTGGGATTACAGTAATTCACATAACCAGATGATCTGGGTTACAAAGAAAGTTTAGAGTATTTCAGAGTCACTAATAATCTTAAAATGCTTGTGATAATATAGAACCAGGAGAATCATCAAGACCTCTACATTGATTTATTATGGTGGCTTCATGATTCTTTTATAAGAAATCTCATATATTAATACCACAGTAGTTAATTTATATGCCAATTTTTATGAATTTGGCCACTGAAAAATGTAAAACCAAGTAAACCAAAAAAGAGTAAAACAAGATGCAATAATGCAATAAACAAAGCAGCATTTGATAGTTAATTTTGAAATAAAGCTAACATAGTATACAAATAATGTACAAATAAAAGCTGAATTTTACCAGTACAAATCCACATTAATTTCACTACTTCCAGTCAATCTTAATTTCTGAAAAACTGCAGACCAAGACTGCATTGGTACAAGTGTTGTTTTCATTGACTATTAACTATGAAAATCAAAAATTTTTGTACTCCTATGCACTATTTCAGCAGCCAATCTACTAGGACTTGTAAAGAGAATATCACTGGAGGAAGATTTTTTTTTTAATGATTTATTAAAGGTAATATGATAAAACAGATATTGCATTTCTTAAGGAACTCCTTGGAATGTGCCACAATCCAGGTCAACTTCTAGGCAGAATGAAGATATAAAACAGCTTACAAAAAGAAGTGTGGAGAAAGGACTAACATAAATGACATTATGGTATAATGGCTATTGTATAGTTTCCTTTGTGCTGCTGATCCATAATTTTATTTCATCTAATTTCATTCACTTATAAGGATCACTAAACTAGGAAAAAAATCTAGAAATAAGGGACCTTCCGTACTTCTGTTATTTTGTCACTGATTTTTCCATGTTACAGTTTCTTTTCCCCCTATGTCACTGCTATTGCTTACAGTGTACTTCATTGTATTGTGAAATTTAGGATCAGAGTGAATCTTAAAAAAAAAAAAAAAAGTTTTTGATACATTTTCAAAAACACTCAACTGAGCACAGAAACCTACTAGCAGCAAGGTACTTCTGAAGGGTTGATTGATGGTGCTGGATTTGATTTAAACCCAATGCTTATGGGTGACTGACAAGAATGGCTTTCCCTGATTTTTATGATGGTTTTCTGGAAGCCCTGGAAAGTAGTGATTACTAACCATAAAACTAGCTTGGACTGATGAACTGCAAAATGAAGCCTGTTCTGTAATCCTTTCTTTGCATCTCCTTATTCAGTTTGCTTTTAAATCGGTGTGCAGAAAGTCAGTGTAATAACAAATTGCCACATCAGCAGTGGACTGATAAAATGAAAGCAAGCCAGCAGGTAAGGCTAAGTTAAAGGAGGGTTCTTTAAAGCTGCAACTACATTTTTGCAAAGTTGCTTACCAGGAGAATTATTTTACTGTACCTCTGTTCTTCCTCCCTCACAATCACCAGCTGGCTCTCAGCTGGGGGATGTGCTGTGGTGAAAAAGGTTTTGAGAGACGTTGGATGAAAACGTGTGCCAGCCTCACCGTAAAAGCTTATGTTAACCAACAGCCTCTCTGCTCTTTTAACAGAAGTGTGTGTTCTATGCCTCCTGTCTGGGAGCTGACAAGCAGCTCCTGATTGCCAGGCATCTGTTACTGGCATGAATGGACAGTGAAAACCCACTATCCAGCTCTGGGTTTAGAGATGGTTGGCTGCTGCATTTATGGAGAACAGCTCTGCTTCCAATAAAAAAATGAATTAGAAAAATTTACTATCTCACATCTCTTCTTCTGAGGACAGGCTGGCTGCTTTGAAAGGGAAATATCTCCAAGAGTGATATGACTCTCACAGTGGCTGTGAGGACTTGAATGCAAGATTTATGCTTAAATATATAGACTGCAAATCGAGGCTAGGCTTGCAATACAGAGAAAGTACAAGGGAAATATATTTTCCCTTCTGAAAAACCAGTCAAGCAGTGATGCTGGAGGTGGGGCTGTGGCTCAATGAAGAGAAAGCCACTGAAGGCAGGGGATGCTCAGCAGGATCTGCCACATTTGCTCACCCTGTTCCGTGCACGCTGAGTTGGGGCCAGAAACAAAGACTTCTGTGTGGTCAGCAGACCATTGGACCAAATGCTTTTTTTATTGCACAAACAAGCCTCAAGGCATGCTGATAATGGCAACATCTACGTAAAAGTTACTGTTTGCATACGTAGACACTCTTGGGCAAAATCTTGCCCAGTTTCTAATAGGGTGGAAAGCAATAAGGCAAAAAATAAGGCTGCTGAAGAGCCATATAAACTGTGAGAGTAACTTATCATTCTTGCCAATAGGATAACTTCAGAAATCAATTAAACCCCTTTGGCTGCCTTTGCTGCACATCCAGCAAGGCCAGCAAGTTCTCATCTCCATTGCCTACTTTGGAGTGGCTGAAGTACTGAGTTTCTTAGTGCCAGCTGGATCTGCCACTGAATGTCCATAGTCTCTGACTGCCTCAGTCAGGACTGTAAATAAAGCTTTGCACTGAAGAATTGACCTGAAATCCTCTACTCCTGCTGTGTGAGGACACAGCAATTCACATAGTGAATCATTATTCAAGAGCAGTCCATATTCTTCTGTCCTATTTTTACCTTCACACACAAAAATGTGTGTGAATGTATTTATTAATTTGTCATAAACTGAGCAATGGTAAGTTTTAAGAGCACGAAGAAAAAAAGATAAGTAAAAGCATTTACATTTTAAATTACTATCTGAGGAAATTCCAAAATTATGACAAAGGGTTTACAAACAAATACTTAGGGGAATGATTATTACATTTTATGAAGTAATTGCATTACATGCCATAGTTCATGTCGAGGAGGGGACATTGCAAATACATCTCAAGTAAGATTGGAATCAGTTATTAATAGCAGTATTATTACTTATTAGTAGCAATTATGTTTGACGCTAAAGTGAGTAGAGATTATGTCACAAATTGAGCTACATCTGGAGCAAGACAGATTGCTGCTATTATTTTCTGTTTGATGATCAATGATAAACAGAACCTATCAAGTTATTAGAGGTAAAGCTTAGGCACTAAAGGTTCTGGAGGAAGCAGAAAGCAGAATTTTGTCACACTGACAAAACTCTAACCTGCTTTAGACCCTCAGCAAATATAAATGAGGGTGGTCATAGCAGAATCATTGACTTTCAGTTGAACTTGATCTTCACGACACACAGCATTTCTATTTCCATACATTCAGTAATCAGGTAACTTGCACTGTGGGATAAAAGTATAATACAACATTTTGTTATGAAATACAAATTTCTGGACTTGTGGTATCTTCATCCTCAAATGAAAATCAGTTTCAAGAATGTGTTACCAATAGGAGTCATACAGCAGTGCAAGAATTCTGGAACAGAATGAAATTATTGGTCAAAAAAATCTGAATGCTAAAGCACAATACTTGCATTTCCCTGGTCTTGTAAACAAAAAACCCTGATTACCTGTCTAGTGTTCTATAAAAAGAGAAATAAAGAAATGAAAACTCACATGCTGGCAAGCTGGATGAGCTATTACCAGAAGATGGCAGTGATGTCTTTTTGCAGCTGTAGCCACCATGCCATTTACAAGAATAACCTAATTGCTGTACAGTTATATCACAGTAAAAAAGGGACATTGGTACAGTCAAAACAATTACCTCCTGGTATCTTTATAGGTTTATCTAATGTGGTACAATTTTTCAGTAATTTTTAGTTCAGTTTTCTTTTATGTTTAGACTATGGTTGTTTTGGAGATCAGCCAAGCTCTAATAACATGCATAATATTTTAGGTGTAGCATTAACAACAGTTTGAGAAACCTTAAGTTCAGTCATTATTAGAAGAATCTCATTGGAGGTCATTTTCCCATCACTCACTAGACCTATGCAGCCTTTATGAGCTTCAGCTTTTTGCTAATTTAAAGGTTCTTTGAAATAATAGCAGAAAATGTAGCAAGTGCAAATTTATTATAAACAAGAAAATTTATTTCATTGTATCCACCTCATAGCCTTCGGTGTAAATTCCAAGATGCTAGACCACAGTGTGTTACATTTGAGGGCAATTCCCTAATCTCAGCAGAATTATGCTATGCTTGCAAAATGCCTTTAATTTCATGTTACAATGAGAGTCTGACAGTCATATTCTATCCTGGATGATGCAAGGAGCTAAATAAAGAGAAAATCAGGGTTTCTGCTTTTATTTTCATAGGTCATGGAATTATACCGTCCCAAACTAGACAAACGAGTGATTTGTGGAAGATATGTGATGCCTTTTGCCATAAAGCCTGTCACCCCTACACAGTTCATTGTCTCATCAAAAATGAGTGTCTGCTACTGCCAGTGCTGCCACGATCCAAAAGCTGTTCAGATCAAAGGTGCTGCTGCTTATCAACAATTCAGCAATAATAATATCATCTGCCCACTTAATTTTTTTTTAAAAATAAAGGTTTTTACTTTTAATTGTACCATGAGCTTAAGCACTGTTATTGACAATAACACTGCCTTAAATGCGGTTTTTTTTTCCAGTTACAGATTCCCTAAGCTCCTTATTGCTATGTAAATGTGAAAAACTCAAACCTTAGCAATGGATTGGAACCACTGATTCTCCTAAAGTCCCCTAAGCAAACTGAACACTGAGCTGCCATGTCAAGCCTGTTAAGTCATTTGAAGGAATTTGGGAAGTCAGCACACTGGGGTAATTTCCTGGCAATTCATCTATAATGTCTACTGCCTGTTCCAATTTCTGACACATAGATATATTATACTCAACTGTGACCAGCCTGCATAAACCGTAAACTCTCTTGAAAATATAGAATGTGAAGAAGTAGGCTTTTTTAGTACTTTTAGAAAGGTAGATAAATCATATCAAACTTGAAATAACAGATGACCAGCTGAATGGCTGAATACCAGTGTATATTTTTATCTAAGAACATAATGCAAAATATGTCAATAATGTAACTGGATTAAGAGTTAAAATTATTTCAGAGTGCTTGCCAAACACCTAAGTACCTGAAGCAATCTTCAACTCATGACTCAGTTTCATGTTTACCTAACACAAACTTCACCCATTTATTTATAGAAAATGACTTAAGTTCTTTCTAAAGTGTGTTTGATTTTACTTGAATTTGTGGATCACTTGTGGATGTCCTGTTCCTGTAAGTCTTCAAGGCCAGGCTGGATGGAGTTTTGAACAACCTGGTTTAGTGGAAGGTGTTCCTCCCTGGCCATGGCATGGAACAAGGTGATCTTTCGGGTCTCTTCCAGTCCAAACAAATCTTTGAATCTGTGATTCTGTGAATTTAGCAGGTTACCGGTGCATATTTTAAATTATGTGACTTTATGGAAATGATAGGTATGTCTGATTGATAGATAGATAGATAGATAGATAGATAGATAGATAGATAGACAGATAGGTGGGGTTTTATAATAAAAAGGAATGGGAAACTTTTAAAAGATCAAGGGCATTTAATGCAGACATGTAGGTCAGCTGAAATTTAAAGTTCATGGTGTATTCTGAGGGCTTTTGAATACATCCCAGTAGGAAATCTGTGAGTAGGACTTCAGGTCCTTGCCATGTGGAAATACTTTTTTTCTTATCAAGTTGTAATGCTGAACTCCAGAACCCTTAGATCTTTTTCCTTTCATTATTGTCTGAAGATGTGAAGTTCTGTTGGGCTCTTCATCACCAAATGATAGCTGTAACTCACGCCCAAGGAAATGTATAATTATTTTATAAGTTTTGATACACTACATTGTGAATTTTAGAAAAACATTGCGGATATTTTGTTTTTAAAGGTGAACAGAATAGTTTTATGGATGAAAGAAAGCTGTTTTAGAAAATTAAATATGTCCACTGTATTTGAAAATGAAAGCATTTCCTTTACAAATGGATTACAGTCTTCCTCAGCCTATTGAAATGAATATTTTTTTATCATAACTAGGGTTTTTTCAGATCCCACTTCATGATCTTTTTCTTCCATCATAGTACAACGTTGAATGAAATCATAGAGACTGCCATCACACAGCCCAAAGACTGGTGATGAAATCTAAAGAACTGTTTCCTTTTTATGCTCTCACTTCTTTAATTTCCCAACTATGTACAAATTTTAGAATATTTCAGTTCCTGGATGCAAAACATATTTTCTAGTCTTTGTAGGTTTTTTAAAAATGGAAAAAAAAAATAGAAAAAAAAAATCTATATTCTACTGAATACAAACATTTATTTATATCTCTTCTCCACTGTGATGACCAGAACACCTCATTCTGGACAATGGCTTTAGTTGTAATTTCTTTTATTTTTGATAAACCTATACTCAACCGAATCTCCTTACAACTGTCAGTGATGTAACTTAAAAGAAATATTTTTGTTGTTATGTGTAAATCAGACCAAAATACTCTCTGGTTAGTATTATTTATACCAATTTCTACTGTGACTTTGTCTATTAAAACAATCAAATGCAAAGTTCACTCTCTAATGACTGAAGAATTGGATTGTGCAGCAAATAAAAAATTGGCAGAGCAAAACATCTGAGCTGTAGGCTATAAAGGAAAAAGAAACATAGAAAAGGTCTCTGTTTAAAAGAAAAGCAGTGACTGAATAATCATTTCTACATTCTGGAGATCTCTTGAAAAAGGGTGACTGGTAACTGGGCAGACAAAGAACACATTATTAGTGAGCATTGACTTCAGGACTGCAGCCAAGGGACAGATATTAGAAAATGAATAAAGCACTAAGAATCTCTTTCTATCTCAAAACTGTAGAAATATAATGGCAAATTAATTAAGAGGAAATGTACAATCATGTGCTACGTTCTTGTCAATTCACAAGCTATGAAAGGTTGTATGGGGTCAACATTTGGATGCAAACCCCTCTTAGGAGCAATCAGATCAACAAAGTCCAAGCTTCTTAGACTAAAGGCCAAACACATCATTCAGAGTATCAAAGGGCTGACATCTCCTTTTTGGACAGATTCCATTATCTTTTCTTTAGGTAGCTAAAATGCAGAGCAGAGAGTTGAAAGCTTAAGTCAAGTTTTCTAGTGGAAATTCATGTGCACTGCAGGAAAATAATTACTTCTTATAGCAAGAAAAGGTGTAAAGAAAGAATAAAAATCAAAAGCTGAAAATGAGAAATTCTTGGTGGAGACTGAATATTTAAAAAATCAACTGCAGGACGTCAAAAGGTGAGACAAGCTTTTCAACGTGAGGCTGGTTGCATTTAAAAACTAGCTTAAAAACACAAATAATTGTAAGATTTGATTTTGAAAGAAATAATTAGACAGACTAGAACTATGATGACTTGTGTTTGATTAGAATTTCTCTCACTTAAATTAACCTCTAAAATCTTTGAACTTGTTTTCTGTGCTCACCAGTTACCACTTGGACTAGAAAGAAACACTTCTAGAGGGAGAATCTGTTAACATTTTCAGACACTGTCTGTGGACATCCCAGATGTACCTGCTTCTCCACAGAGTTTTGAAGAAGCTTGAGGTGTTTTGACAATGTGGAAATGTAACCCATCCTCATTATCCCTATTCTCCTCTCACTCTCTGAACACATGAATGATCTCATCTCACAGGAGAGCTGAGTTCCACAGGGAGGCTATGGGTGGTTTACAATCCAAACTCTGCTAAACCCCATGGAAATGTATTTATTGAGGTGGTTTTGTCAGCTCAGTACAGCACATCGTTTTGTCTGCACAAGAGGATGAGTAAGGCTGTGCAGATGTATCTATTATAATAGGAACCTGGAAGGGACTGTAGAATAACAAATCCTAATCATGCTTTTCATATTCATATTTTAATACAGTCCAGAAAGTCAGATTGCATGCACAAAATGCCTCAAATGTCTCTTTCTAAAGCAGTCATTGGTGTGTCATTATAACTTTCATTTGGGAAAAATCTTTTATGTGGTAGCTTTCACTATCACAGTAGTGATAGAAATGCTGCAGTCACTACAATGATTTGAAAGAGAAAGTATTGTAACAATTCAGTCGGCATCCTAAGGCATTACTTCTTTCTGCAAACCTTGTTTTAGTTATGGCTTTTGACTTGGAAAACACTGACCACGGCATGAAGAATAATAGTAAAGGCAGGGTATTTTTGACTGAATCCATGGCTTAGTTTAATGAGGAAGACTGCCATTGTCTGAATTGTTAAAAATCACTTTGACAGTTAACCAAAAAATGGAGGAAAAATTCACTTGGTGCCTCTTCAGTTCCCTCTCTGATGCTTTTTAACCAGAGTTACAATAATAACCCGTTTCCCTGACCCGCATAAGGAATGTGGGCTCAGTTACATTTTCATTTTTAAAATCAGAAATTCCAGCTGGTAACAGCAGCTTTTCTTTCTGCCCTTTGAAGTAGAGATAACAGATGATATTAGATTTACAAAAAGCCCAGCAACATTTATTAAATTTTAGAAGCCTTCCTTCTAAACACACAATATCCTTTAAAAACTTGATCTGAGGGGGATTATGAAAGATAGAGTGCAGTAAGGGAAGAGAGACTGCTGCCTGGTGTGGTTCAGAAGCAACAGAGAGCACTGTACAGAGTATTTCTTCAAGCGATTTTCGTTTGCTGCTTTCTTAGTAATTTTTAGGTACAGTGTTCAGTTTGAAACTGAGGACAATGCTAATCTGAGAAGATACATGCATCTGCTAGAATGCAGATCTACCAACTTGTGGTATTTTCCAATTTGGCGTCCCAGCTCAGTACAGTGAGATTTTTCCTTTTCTGCAAGAGATGATAAGGAACACACAGACAATCACTTTGAGGGGCTGGAAGAACAATCTCTTCTGAACAAGCAGGTCAACACATCCTTAGAGAGGAAGGTCAATGGCAATATTTCTTTTCTAATTTATACAAATAACCAAGATTTAAAAAAATCTGTTCACACTACTTTTCAGAGGCGTAGAAGGGCAAAAATAAAAATACATTCATATTGATGATAAACAGTAGGAATAATGCTCAGGTGGTTACTATTCCTCTAGTGAGATTAAGGACTAGCAATGATTAGCAACACAGACCTCTACTAATTATTCTGTCAATTCATATGATGATAATAGTAAAAATAATTAGAGTTAGCTTGAGTCATCAGATCCTACTCCATATAGGAAGAATATACCAACATGCACAGTGTCTACTGAGACCTAAGACACTGAAGGTCAAAGAAGATTTTCTGCTATTCAAATCCAGCTCCTCAGGGAACTTTTTACTTTTCCAGCAAAAGGATTAAGAAGCTGAAGCCAAAGCTCTGTGAGGTCAAGGAAGATGTGGGATGGGCATTCAGTTCTGGCTCCTCTGATGAAGAAGAAACACACAAAAGTGTGTCGGCAGGAAATGGAAGAAAGTGCTCCTCTCATACAGTCACCCAAATACCTACAAATATGTGATTGAATATTCCATTTTATTTGATCTTTAAATATCCAAGTTTTGTTTTATTTCAATTTATACCCAAGATTTATCAGACTCAAGGATGACTTGTTCTGCAATTAAATTTTTTGAGGAATAATATATGATGTAAAAAGTCCAGCTTCCAACCTTCAAGAATTCAGGGTGAAAACTTTCTTTTGATAAAGGAGAGAATGTGATCAAAGGCCTCTCCAAAATCCAACAACAATTCATACATGAAGTGATACAAAATATGTCAGTTCTACTTGAAAGTAGAAATTTGAAAGTTTGTTTTTGAGTTTTTCTGGTTTTTTTTTTTTGTTTGTTTTTTTTGTTTGGTTGGGTTTTTTTTAATGGAGTATTGAACTGGTGTGGGTTTCTTTGTTTTTGTTTTTTTTTTGTTTTGTTTTTTGTTTTTTGTTGTTGTTGTTGTTGGGTGGTTTTTTTTGCTTTATTTGATCGTTTGTTTTTTTGGGTTTTTTTGTTGGTTTTTTTTTTTTTTTTTTTGTTAGAAAGAGTATTTTGAAAATCTTACAGTCAGGTGTTCTTTCATGGAAAGAGAATATTTCATTTTATAAAATGCATTCAGCCTAAAAAAAAAAAAGAAAGAAACAAAATGCCCATGAGGAAAAAGATGCACACACACTTTTATTAAGAGCATTTACTAAGACAGCAGTTGTGAGTTAATTGACTGATGTAAAATTCCTGGTGAATACAACTTTCAGAACACTCCAGTTTCAGATGAACCAGATGTCTGGTGCATATGTGGAATTCCCTGCGTGACCTGTTTATAAAATACTTGACACCAACAAAGCCATAGGAAAATATGCAAGTGTAGAACATTCACTGTACTTGTGAGTCTTATGCTGCATGTGTTCATCTTTAGGGAAATAGCTGGAAATTTAAAGTAACTCATGTCTTTTGCTTCATCTCTGTCTTTTCAGTCAGTAAAGAGAAAATATCTAGAACTTTTCTGTATAAAGTTCTGTCATTTGGGCAACTATAGCTGTAGTTTCAGGCCAGCTGTTGGACTAAGTGGGAATATTTTTTTCCATGGAAATACATGTTCATCTTCTAATTTGGCCTCATTTGAATAAAAATTTGAATGGTACATTAAGTTCTTGGTTGAACAGTGGAATATCTGCCAATATGTCATGTCAAAAGCTTTAATTCAGCACAGCAGAAAGGGTAGTGAGCAATGCATAACAGCCCAGCCACAGGACAGTAAAGTTTGATGTACACAAGAGTACTCTGCATTCAGGTTTCCTTTTACTAATATTTTTTGAGATCAGCAGTGACATGAGCTTTGTGCTCTGTAGTCAACCACCAATGTCAGGTTTTCAGGGAGTCACCTGGATGGACAGGTGCTGCATTTGCAGCAGCCTTAGATGTCTGAATGACTGACCACTGGTAACAAATCTGTTTTACACTTCTCACCAGCTGTGCTGCACCCACTGGTCACAGATCAGCACAGGCAATTAGACATGGAGCTGTAAGACTCACTGATTCATTTTCTCACAACTCCCATTTGTACTCTCTTCCTGCTTTGAAAGTAAACTTCCTTTAAGGTAGTTTCTAGGAAATCTGGCTTCTTTTGCATGAATTCCTCAACTTTCAATACCTGTAAAAGTATTCTTGAACATTAATAACTGATAGTATTGCACTGCATGACAGCTTTATTTAGCACTAAAGCTGTTTGAATTTTAAATTTTCTAAACCTGAGTTTCAAAAAACAAATCGAGTGCAAAGTATGAATCTACTTGAAGTTTTCTTGCATGTCCTACCATTTTTGGTACCATCAACACAGCTGTTCCATTCCTACACTCTAGAATTACACAAAGACTTTTTCCAAAGCAGGTGTCCATTTTGTCCTATAAAAAAAACAAACTCTAAAAAAAGAACGCAAAAAGAACAAAGGTTGGCATTTTCCTCTTTAAATCTGTCCTGCAGAAAGTTGTGATTGGGTTCTTTTGCACTGTGCTGCATACCTGCTTCTAACAGCCATGATCTATGATGCTAAAAATAACAACACACAGCATGAATATTAACCCACATCATCATCCTGCAGATAAGGATTTGTAGTTACATATTACATCTCTCCAGAATTTTTGTATTTATGGAAAATTGTATATCACTTAAAAAATGCATAGACACATTATCAGTGTGAGAGCTGGGTAGTTTGCTTACAAGAAACAATGGACAACTGAACAACAGCATGTTTTACTACAACCAGTGCAATTTTTCTGTAATTTTTTAAATAACTCACCAGATCATATAAGCCATCAAGATATCTTCCATGTACTGACCTGTCAAGTGAAAGCTACAGCTAATTCATCATGACATCATTATCTAAATTAGATATTCTTCAGGTTTTGTTAACTGCTTTGATTGTCAAAGTTTTACATAAAACTGCAGCTTTCAGTTAAGAAATTAGGTGGCAAACGAATCACAGAAATTGAAAGACTAAAATGCTATTTTTAAAGCATTCTGAATTTTCTAGGTTTTTGAGGATGAGCATTCAGCAAAATGTCCCTTTTTTCCCCTCAGCTTTGTTAATTTGCTTCCTTATCCGTATGACTCTTTTCCTTATGCACAAGAAGCACTGCTGTAGTAGGCTACACATATGGGCTTGCCTCCTACTGCATCAGTGCAGTGTCTGGCCTACTCCTTCACAGAGCTATTTCTGCAGAAAATGACACTCAGTGTATCACAGATATGCAGATCCTTGGTTTCCTCAGTCTCATACCCTGTGCCTTCTTTCTGTCAGCTAATATTCCAGCTTCCAACCACACATATCAAAGTACACAGTATCAACCCTATCTTTATGGAAACCCTTATACAAAGAGACACAAATTTAATCAGTGTTAGGAACCATGCTCATGAATATATTTTTCCCCCATTCAACCACCTCTTCCAGCAATGTCTGAATAAGATTAAGAAAATAACATATATAAGTTGTTTACCAAAGAGCATTTTATATCTGTCATTTTATGTAATATAAACATAAGCAGAGCACTGGAGAAAATTTCCTGAGGTGCAGATTGACACTGAAATAGTTTCCCAGTGAAAATTGAATAGGAAGCCTTAAGAGACTTAAAGCTAAACAAGATAAAATAAAAGACTGTAGGGGAAAACATTGCAGTGATAGAGAGTGAAAATATGTGTAATAGGTCTTTTTCCATCTCTCACCTCTGTGTTTTCATGATTTTTATTTCTCCCTGTAAATTTTGAAAAAGCTTCTTTTTGATAAACAGAATGAAGCCATCTAAAGCCATATGATTTCAGACGATAGTAACTAACTCAAGAGCTTTGAGTTAGAGTTCTTGAGGTAACACTTGAATGATGATAGAACAAAGAGGAGCAGCAATTAAATGCATTTTCAGGATAATCACAAAAAATGTGATTTTGATTTAAAATACATTGATGCTGTTCTGCCAAAGGCATATAAATTCTGAAGAACACTACTACTGATCTGCTACCCTCATTTAATTGAAATAACAGAATTAAATCCAACTAAACATGTATTTCTGACTTCTCTGTGTATTGGCCCTTCTGTTCAAGCTTGAGGAGATGAAAATTTTGTTCTGTATTTGAACAACTTATACAATTGAGTTTTATTCCATCACACAGAGTTACAACTACAGATTCATCGGAAATGACAATCCAACCTACCTTGCTGATGGCAGATTTAACAAAGTCAGAGACATTTAAAAACATTTAGTTTCTATAAAAAGAAAATAGGTGTAGGTGTAGGGATAATACACAGAAAACACTGCACTTAAGATGAGACATAATTGCCATTTATTTATTTATGGATAAAAAAATTGCAAGACCTAATATGAATTTTTGAAATTATTAAGAAGTTTTAGGACTTTGTAATTCTCTTAAGAGAGTCTTGTCATACCACATAAAGTTAAAGGCAGGGAGGCAGTTGTACTGCAGAAGAATAATTATACTAAAAAGCTCTGTTTTTTTCTTTATCCTCATCTCTATTCAAAAAATGTACTAATTTAAATAAGCTGATGTAACTATATATAATGATATAGTCAAATCAATACAAACTCAGCATTTATAGCAGTTGAATCTTTTTCTGAATTAAAATCACCAAGTTATGTGAACGTTATTTAGGTAAAGGCGTAACTGGTTCATATGTATCTACTGTACAATTAGTTTCACTTCTCTAGGATGGACAGGGTTTGAAATAGAACCTGCAAGAGCCACCATCTCCATTTAAGAAGAGGTACAGTTTTCTGAGGTCACAAACACTGTATATATTCAACAAGCTTTAACTAACCAGGAAGGAAAATAGTTTGAAGGGAAATGATTTGAAATGTGCTTCTGATATGCAAAACAGAATTAATTATTCTGCAAAGAGTAGAGGAGCAAATAAAAAGAAAGAGAGGTGAAAAACTAAGAAAATGGTTGAAGGTAAACAGTAAAAAGAACCAAGAGGGGCATCTTTGCCAGCACAAGGGCAATGATAAAGGCCTTTGAAATGTAAGAAGTGTAAGAAAGTATTAGAGAAAATGGGTTTAGTAATACGCTGGGGGAAAGAAATTAATTACAACTCCAAAAGACTTGTGATAATGACTTTTTTCTGTTAACTTGTCTATACCAGGAGAATAATTTAGAAACAAAATGAGGAGAATTTGATAAACTATTAAATTATATTTTTAATTACTGAATTTAGATTTACTATAGGATGTTCTTAGTTAGGATAAATTAGTGTGAGGTCCTTGACTACAGTGAAATTGCACTGGTATCTGTCAGCTGACAGCTTGGTGACTTTTATACAGTTTTCCAAATATCCTAACCTTAATAAAATGCTTTTCATTGCTTGATATCTTTCCCTGTGATTTCCTTGTCAAGTTACAGGATCTGACTTGTTCTGTTATTCTGTAAAGACAAATGGCTACAGCTATTCTTACAGAAGTTCTGATTTGTTTTCTCACTTTGGTACCTTGTTTGGGTGATTCTTTAGCTGATTTGAACAGAATCTATCTTGCCCATCAAAGCATTTTATATAACTTGGATAATTAAATGGATGAGGATGTATTAGAAGAGAACGTGCAACAGAGAACATGATCTTTGATTTTTTTTGTTTCATCTTTGATGGGTGGAAATCTTCAGGAGAATACACCTTGAGGTGTGTTTTTCTTTCACTTTTATTAGTTTAGACAAATACTTCCTGTCAGTTCATGATATTCAGCACTTACTGCAAGACATGCAGCAGCCTTCTGCCTAAAAATGAAAACACTCTAAATCATCCATCAAATTCAGAATTATAATTACAAGACAAGACAAATTGCAAAAGCTGCATACCTTTGTCCTGGTGTACACACCAAGTCATCAACTGAGTTAACACAGTTATTTATATGAAAGGAAAGAGAGATGAACATTTAAGTCATATAGTGGTCTGTGGTCTGTGAGGTGTGAGGAACCTCATGCCAGCCTTTCCAATATCCCTGGCAAAGCCTTTACTTGTGTATCTTGGATTTTAAAACATCTAGTTATTTGAAATATGGAAAGAACATACATCTTGGTACTGAAATTTTAGTTATTTCAGGTGGACCATTTTTTTACCAAAGTTTCTAAGAGTAGATGAATAAGCCTACAAAGGTACTTTTCATGATCAGTGGAGAGCAGTGGGGTACTTTCCTCATTTGACTCATTTATCTGATATAAATGTTATCTGATGCAGTTATCTGAGATAGATCTGATGTGTCAATCTCACATTCCTATTTCTTTTCAAAGACCATTCAGAGGTCCAAGGCTGACTAATGCAGGTTTTGAAATATGCCATTTAGAAATCAAATATTAGAAATGAATTCTATGGCACAAGATTTGTCTTGAAAGGCTTCTTCACAGCTGTAAATTTAAGCTGTACCTGCTCACCTACACAGGGCATTTGACCAAAGGTCAAATAATCTGTGCATTTGCATGGATGATGCCTCTCAGCACCTGGTGGGGAAATAAGATTCTTAACAGAAGTAGAATCCAGTAAGTAATGCTCTGTTAGTGTCAACTAAGTATCATTTAGTAGTCTCTCAAAAGGAGATTTTAAGTAGGTGGTGCAGTCATTACTGCAGTTGAATATAACTGCAGCCCCTCAATGGTGCTGCTGTAAAGCAGAGCCATTGAGAGTGTTATAAAAAGTTAAACATCTTTCCTTCCCACCCTGCTGTAAAGCTGTCTGTACTGCAGCAATGGAATTCTGACAGTAATTGCACAATATGTTACAGTATTAATGGTACCCTGAATAAGGGTGATTACATTTTTTAAAGTCTTTAAAATAGCATATTTTCCTGATAATCCCTGATAATAGTTTTGCTTTGCCATCTGTCTAGCTAACTCCTGATTCTTTGTTAAAGGCGAGGAATGTAAGCAGATGCAGATGGCATCAGAATCCAGGATATCTACAAAGATTTGCATGAGCAGAACAAGCAGCACATGGATAAGGTTACCACGGAGTGGATTTGCATACCAAATAGAAAAACAAAATAGGAAAAAAACAGGAGGCTGCACTGTGTATCCGGTATATGCCGTGATCACACCAGGCTATAGTGTTTCATGTGCTATTAGGGCATGTATATTACATCAAATATTAAATGCCTGTAGAAACAACAGAAGGTACTGAAAGATACCTTTGTTTCCTGGAGCTCTTTAGGAGCCCTAAGGGGTTAGAAGAACACTGGAAATCTGTTACACAGTTAACACTATCAGAAAACAAATTTAATACATTGTTCTTCTAAGAAATGCATTATATTTACAGGGTTTTACCCAGTAGGACTCCAACCTTTTACAGCTTTATGAAAATTAATGTTGTTACATGAATGGAAATGGTAATAATCTAATAAATAACAATTAATTAAATAAATACTTCAGCCTATTTCATTAGTTCCATTACATAGCTACGTAAAATCTAAGAACACTATTCCATGCTAATACTTTCTGACTATTTTTCTCATTTAAATTTGAAAATAAATTAGATCTTTTGATATTCCTTAGAACTACAGACTTCTATGGCAATGCAGCAGGCCACACTTACTAGTGACTTCCATTCTCCTGAGAAGGAAGAAATTATTTCTTTCCCAGAATGAAACAAAACCCCCAAAATAAAAACCTCCACATCAATAAACTGATTGTATTAGAAAGGAAAACCATATTTTTTTTTACAAAACAACCATGATGCAGCATTTCTTTCTAAGCTAATTCTCTGCCATGATATTTCAAAATGTATTTTTTACAAATAATAGATTTACTGTCCAAGCTAGTCCTACTCAAGAGAAAAATTAGGAACTTTTAAGAGATCTAGGTTCTGACAAGATATTTCTGTTTTCCAGGATACTTTCTGGCTGGACCTGCCTATGGTGTCCAATGACAAGAAGAAAAGTACCACTAGGAGACATAGTCTTAAACCACTGACATCCCTTGAGACTTCTATTGCTAAAGGTTTTAATTTTCCTTCTACTGCAGGTATTGCACTAAAGAACTTGATCACCAAGAGGTATTGGTTTGTCTTTTTTATGGTTTTAGAACAGATTATTAATTTATAAATAGTTTGGGTGGCATTTTCTGATTCTTACTTAGATCTTCCACTGAGGCAGGATCTGTCACTATTTGTAGCCTGTTGGATTTCTGTGCACCTGTCAGTATCATCCAAAATGAGTCCTAATTGCTTAGAACAGGTTCTGAAGAGATGCTTTTGCCTAATACACAGGATTTTCACTTAATTGTTAATGTCTCATTCCCATAACCTGGTTCCAAATAAATTACGATGCCTTCACTTTTCATCTTTCAAAATTTTTTTCCCTTGTATTTTATTGTACTTGTACACGCAAGTCCAGTGCTGCATCCATCCCACAGGAATTCTCTCTCCATGTTTAATAGTCATGAAACAGTTAAAATCTTGTAATAGTTTAGATATGGTGTCCCAATTTATTGTTCGTGCTGAAACACCTCAGACTACTCACTGCTCACTCACTTCCCCGCCTTCTTGCAGGGTGAAGAGGAGAATTGGAGGAACAAAAAAAGTAAAGAACAGAGGTTGAAATAAGAAAAATTTACCAGAAACAGCAATGGGAAAAAAAAGAGTCATGATAGTGGTGCTAGTAAGAGTGTGTCCAAGGCAGAGGAACAATTCACAGGCGATTTCTCACCCAAGAGAACATGAACCTGACAACATCCCTCAGCAAACTGGGAAGAACACCCACTCTACACCCCCCTAGGCCTGGTGTGAGCTGACATTAACAATCCCAAGGTCCTGGCTGTGCCCCTCCTGGGTGCTGCAAAAATTAGCCCTGTCCTGGCCAGAATGAGACCAGATCTCTCCCCCATGACTGAGTTACTGGTGGCACTGCTGTCCCAACAGTGTACAGCCAGAAATCTACCCTGTGTTGGGGCAGTTCAATCAGTCTGATGTGGATATTCATTGTTTAGCCCTTCTCAACTGCTTTTCAACCTTCTCCTCTACAGTGATCTATGCCAGCATTTGAATCAATCACATCTTTTAGTTGAACAGAGATGCATGCTTCTATTTTTTGTATTTTCACCAGAGCACTTTAACCTCTTCACAATGATGTTATGGTACAGCTTGCAAAGTGGCTATTTTCATCACAGTTCATAAGAAATATGCAAAGCAATTCTTCACAATACAGCCCTTTTTTTTTTTTTTTTATTTGTTGTTGTTGTTGTTGTTGTTGTTTGAAGATCCAAAGCTATCTGTATGGGTTTAAATAAACACCAGTTACTGTGACAAAGAAATTTTGGCATAGACCTCAATGTGTTTTAGACATCCTGGTGTTGGCAAAATTACACTTTGAAGCATATCTGAGTATTTCTTTCCCAAAAAATAATATAAATAAATTGATTACTAAACATGGCATTCAAAGGATAAGTCTTTTAGTGTTAAAACATATCCTATTAACATCTGATCTGATTGTAGTTAAATGAAAGAGACATGCTTATCAATTTTATTTGATACAGCTCCACTGAATTCAAGAGAAGTACATTTTTACATCTAGTGATAATTTTGGCACATGGACAAAAATTGATCCAACACAAATAATAGATATAAAGGTGAAAAAGTGTCAGTCAAAGCTGATTATCTTGCTTTACATTTTACTATGCATGGTACATTGTAGCACTGTTTCTTCTTACCGCTTCTGAAAATTTGTAAGGATCTTCCCTATGACTAAAATTATAACTGTGGTTTACACTCTATTCTCGTGGAAATGGCAGCTTCAGGAACATTGGGTAGCATACGAAGAATGGAAAATGGGTTGAAAATAGATTTTGGTGACTTGAATATTGTGCAGAAGGTACATGAATATTATTTTTACTTTCCTTTTCTAAAACCAATATGTTATTATGTGTTCAGCTCTAACTTCCAAGAGGAGGAGCTCTGTGTTTTCACCTTTGTGCTATCATCCCACAGGAGACATAGATGTTATAACTGCCCCATTCCCAAGGAATGAATGGCAATCTAGGTCTTTTCCTCATTGTCTATTCACACAAAAAGGCTACATTTTAAGCTTTGCCATGATCCCCCTGCCATACAAAAAGAGGATGTGGCTGGATGTAACAGGATCACTGTCTGTTTGCTCTGCACTTAAATTACAATAATCCCACGGGCTGGGGCTTCCAGAGGGCTCTAATGGCTGAGGAGGGAAGAAGCCTCCTGGCAACTCCAAATTTTGTGGCTTTTGTGCCTTCCTGTAGGGCTGAGGTGTGCCATGACACAAAGGGACATGAGGCAAGGTGTGAAGAGATAACAAGGAGAATTTCAATTTCTCAAAACTTAGCATATTTTCCTTGCATATTCAAAATTTAACTGAGCACAAGATTAAGTCACATTGGAAGGAACTGAGGGTATTTCTTTGGTTGGGTCCTCCACAGGAATGTAAGTGATCCTGAGTTTTTCCTGGACCCATTGCCATTTTTCCATACCAAATTTTGTTAGCTTCCTTCTTGTTCCTTCCTGCTCTGTTTCCATGGAAAATGATATTTCTTCTTTTTAATCTTTCATTACAGGTTTTATATCTTTTAAAATGGATGGTGGAAAGGCTCATGTGGGAACATGTACTGCAGAAACTCTTTGGATCCCCTGAAACTAGACATCAAGCACAGCATTTCCTGTGATTTCCAGGGCATTAATATGTAAGTTCCTCATGGTCTTTTCCAGTTCCACATTCCTACTGTAAAAGACTCCTGAATTCACTGTGAAATAAGTAAAATTTCATAAAAAAGACCGAATTTGACAGAGAACTAACAGGAATATAAGGAAAGGGAAATAAAAGACGATACTGCAGTCTTATCTTTAAACCAGTACGGTTTATTGAACTTCTAGAGCCTTCTCACAGCTCTTTTCCTAAAGCAAAGTATAAGTGGGATTTCTGCTTCCCCAAAGACATTGAGGGAATGCTTCATTCAAGCATCAAAATGGCACCAAGCATACAGGCAGAGAAAGGACCAGTGACAGCCAGAGGTAAATTTTGCATTCCACTTTTGACAGACATGGGCTTGTATGGTGATTTATCTCCTAGGCTAGAACTATATTTGGACGACAACTAATACACTTTCTAGTCTGTGGCCCACTCCTTCCACTGACTACAGTATCACCTAGTAAAAAAATGATTTCATTTTCAGAGTGATTTTCATTTTCTTGCCACATTTAATTGTCTGTTACCTGAGGGAAATAAAATACACAAAATGCAAGAAAAAAATACACCTTCACACACTTTTGTTTTTTTCTTACTTGTTCCATTACAGACCGAAAGACTCTGGAACTTTCTGCCTGATCAAGGAAACAATGGAAATAAGATTGTGCAGTAATACAGTTGAATTTTGCCTTTTCATCTTTATTCATTTACCTGTTGGGGTCATATTCAAAGAACTGCAGGTAAGTGGTTTAAATGAGATATCTTATCAAGGAAAAAATTTGTACCCATGCTTCTCAGAAAGAGGCAAACAAATCTGTACAATCTGCAAAGCATCATCATTCTGCAGATATGTTTAGCTAAGCAGAAGAAATTTAAAAAGTCCATATGTATGCATTGCCATCCCATTCCTCAGCACAGATGTTTTCAGAGAAAGAATACAGAATGACTTAACTGGGAATTCAGCTAACCCCTTGACTCTCATCCAAAGTCTTTAGCAGGTGACTTACTAGGCCTTCTGTGGCTTAAATTTCCTTCCACTTAATCTTTTTCTCTAGTAGGTTGCAGCTGTAGATATGTGACGGAAGAGTTACATTTGAGTGGGATATCAGATTGTATCACCTTGGATACTCTAGCTAAAGAAATGAAATCAAGTCTGTGCTGGTTTTTTGCTGTGCATTCACCACCTTTTTTTCTTAATACTGCATGGAAAAATATGCATTTTAAAAAGTAAATACTGTACAGACTTTCTCTGCAATCCCCTGCTGTGAGCTCTGCAAGAATAATTTAGTCTTTGAAGGATTAAAGATCTCAACAATTCTAGGGCAGTGACAGCAACTGAATTACATCTTCTGAAGTTTAGTATTCTGTCATATTAGATATTTAGTCAGATCTGAAGCAGTCTGAACACTAAACCCTAACTGGCTACTCATACAGAATTTTTTCATACATATATAATTTACATGAACTTCCTTTCTTTTCTCCAAGGCTGCTGGTGTTAACTGACTATCTAGGAATGCTTAGGAAAGCCTAGCTGGTCTTCACAGTGGAATATGGGGAATGGGAGGAATCAGTAAAATCTGGACATGGTAGTGATGCCTTGAGAGGCTACAGAGAGCAGAGGCTGGACAATGTTAAAGGAATAAAGTGGGTATTTATTAAAAGGCCTCCAAAGGATACACCTTGGGCAGTACAAGAGCCTACATCCAAGATGGACCCCGAGTCACGAGATTTCACAATTTTATAAGTTTTGGCCCATTTATATATTGGGGTTAATTGTCCAATTACAGCTTCAGGTTATGAGGTCCCATCCTCCCAGTTTGCTCTCCTCAATTCGCTGAAGCTGCAGCGATGTCCTTGTTTCTCAGGATTGTTTTATCTGACTAAACTGTGAAGAGAACTTGTTAACATTTCATATGAAGTTCAGAGTTAGATACTAATGCAGTACAGAATATGGAGAGTATTATTCTTAATGCTTCAGGCATCAATAGGTAGCACAAAGCATTTATGACTGGACTTCTTAATAGAATAAAATCTAAGAAGTAGAGTGCATGTTTCCAAATGAAGTGTCCTGGGTTTAGGATGCCACAGCACTCTTCTGCTCTGCTTTTTCAGGAATCAACTAAATTTTAACAACATTTAAAATTTCCAAAGTGCAATAGAGAAGACTGAAATCTGTAAAGAGCTTCATGCTTTGACTCTGATTCCCATGGTCTCTTCTGTCACTGTCTCTGGGGATGGCAGAAAATGATTTGGTGGGGAAAAGTCCTGCCAGGCCAGTCTCTGACTACCTTTCTTGATCTCAGAAGTATAATAATTCTATTCAATCTCTGAGTTTTCATATTCCCTACCTGGTCTTCTGGGTCCTCTTGCCCAAGTGGACCAGAACAAAGGTTAAGCAGAAAAAATAATTTGTTCTTGAAACTATATTTAGAAAATCGTTTTGATAATACTTCAATATTTTCAATTCCTTTATATATCCCCTGTATTTTTTGCAGCAAGAATAGTGAGAAAAGGAACAAGACTGAAATAAGAAATTTGTTCTCTACTCTGCAACTCTAGCTCTGATCTGTGATTTTAAGGACAAGGAAATAAAGTAATGGTCTCTGTGACTTGCACCTAATTACAACGTGTTCAAGTGGGAGGAAATAGAATGTGTGCTGGCTTTGTGCACAGAGCCTGGCATGCAGCAGTATAAAAGAGTGGGAGCTCTGCAACGTACAGTTTATCTCAGCAGCACAAGCAAATCCCAGTCCTTTTCCAATAGCTGTGTTGTCAAAGAAAGGTGTAAACGGAATTGCTGAAGCAAACATTCAGCCAACTGGACTTGTGTGGGTAGACACAGGTTGTTTTAGCTGGTTGTGATTTCTGTTACTCATTTGAAGTGGCACAAAAGAGATGAAGTAAATAATAAAGCTTGACTTTAAATTGGATCATTTAAAATATGTCTATGTGATGTGGTGG
This sequence comes from Cichladusa arquata, assembly GCA_026413545.1. NCBI lineage: Eukaryota > Metazoa > Chordata > Aves > Passeriformes > Muscicapidae > Cichladusa > Cichladusa arquata. Next base: position 12,253,822 of record JAOTQP010001286.1, on the reverse strand, counting down.
GAAATTATATTTAAAAACATTGTAACCCCCCTCTGGAATGAAACTGAACAGGAAAAGAAATTCCAAAAGTCTCAGAAACCTTCGCCTATGTGGATTAAAAATGAAGTGACAGTTATTTTTCCAAATGTGTGGTTACAGTAAAAAGGCTCAGTTTAGGCATAAGAGAAACCATTCTATTTCTGTGTTTTATTGCAAGCACAATTTGAACAAACTGGCTGGAAGGGCTGTGGATTCCTCTTGGGAATTTTGTCAAAACAGGTTTAGACAAACATCTGGTAGGGGAGTTTTCCCACTCTTCTAAGCACCAAAGAGAGTGACAAAATATAGACTGTACAGAGGAACTTCAATTGAAGAAAGAGGAAGAACAGAGCAGGAAGGTGTTTGGGGGGAGTGGTGGTGAAAATGGAGGTTAAGATATATATTGAGGTTAAAAATGATGATGAGTGAAACAGATTGAGCCAGTGCAGTTTCCTGGGGGATGATTTTCAGATGATTTTCTCTGTTTTATTTTGAATTTGAAAAGGTGAATTTTTCCCCTGCTCCCTTAATAATAGAATTATTTTGCAATTCTATAGTGTCTTCATCTTACAGTTTCAAAGAACTGCAATGAATTAGGCCTCTGAATTTTCCTCCAAGCAAGATAGATGGGCTCCAAGTGCCACCCTTTGTATGTCTGACTACCTGCTTTTGAATGTCATCATTCTCCGATGGAATGAGGAAACATGAGTAATGGAGGAATGAATATCTTTCAAATTGACTACATGAAAGCATAATTTTCACAAAGGCAGATTCCCATCCTGACACTTAATGCAAACACAGTGACCCACATACATCCAGAATGGGACTGACAAAACTTACATTAACTGCTTGATTTAAAATCAACAGCTGACTTCAAAAGAAAAGAAGTGACACAAATGCTTTTTTCTAATAAGAGAGTATTGCCATATTCTCTCATTAATATGGTAAATAGTCATATTGTGTACATTTTAACACATGACTACTTTGAAGCCAGACTTCAAAGCAGACAAGTAGAGTTACATGCTTTTGCTGTAAACTTCAGAGCAGAGAGCATTCTACTCATCTGTCTGTTCATCTGCTGGTCTCCTGAGCTATCAATCTCTTAAAAGCAAAATATCCCTCACCATAATGTCACTATTTCACAGAATGCTGATATGTTTTATTACTAAAAAAATGTGAAAACGACTGCATGTTCCACTATGAATAAATACACACAGATGGAAAAATATACTAATAATAGATCCATCTACAACAGACCTTTTTTATTAAGATGATTCCATGTGACTATAACTGGAGTAGGTCAAATGCTGATTTGTTGATACGTAGGATATTTTTGGTATTTTTCAAAGCTTTTATTCTGGGTTGGTATACAAACAGTAAAATCCTGACATTTTCTACAGAAATGAATTTTAAAAGATTTTCATGTTAGAGCAGCCTAATTTCTTTCTTTCTATTTCCTATTCCACCTTTTTCTCCTTCAGAGAATAAAAGAGCCTGAAAAGATGATAGAACTGGTCTGAGAAACTTTGGACCAGAAACAGTCCTGAGAGCTTTCTGAAGCTCAGGTAATAATCTAACAGAGGCCAGGAGAGCAGTAGCCCTGACAGATTTATGGTAATTGCTGGAGTGAACCCCAGCTGTGTCACCAGGCCAGGTCAAACCCCACAGGGCTGTCCTGGTACAGCTCCCTACTCCAGGAGAACAACCAGGGAAGGGGACAGTCCTCAGTCCCTGGAAATCAATTCTGTGGCTGCTTCCTGTAAGTCAGGTCCTTGGCTAGGAGAGGTTTCTTGGCTGAAGTAAATCTAATTGGCATATCTGATTAGGAAATGCAAGTTCATGATGTCCCAGCAGCCTGCCAGGGCAGTAGGCACACTGGTACTGGAAACAGCTGGCATTTTGATGGGATGTCATCAAAACCATCCATATAAAATAAAATGTGGGCTTGGCCCATTTTGCCCTATTTGTGTTGCGGGACATACTCATATATCCCTTGAATATTGTGCCCCTGACATATTCCTGGTGTTTTTGACCAGATATAACTACAATAACAAGTCTCAAACATGCCACTAGTATATATTAATTATGATGAATCATAGCTGAGATCCCTTTATTTTTGCTTCCAGCAGCTTTAATTATTCTTTCCCTTCGTTTATGCCATGTATCTAAATAGTATTCCTTTGGAATTTTTGCCTGGGTGATCTCAACATTTATTTGAATGCTGTTGATCTAGCAATAATGTTAAAGTCAGTCTGTTAAGGTGGAACATGCAGCTCTACCAGGAAACTCCACCCTATGAATCATTAATAGGATTTGCTGTAGTTTGCCCCTAAGGATGACAAGCATTCATGTGTGCTGTGTGAATCATCCTCTTGCTATGATGCCTGCCACTGAAAGCCCTATCAGATTATTTAACAGAGTTACCAGGGTCTTCTCTATTTTTATTATTGTTGTTTTATTCTTATTCCTTTTGTTATTATTCCATACAAGAAATCCACACAGACCGTTTGAGGCTAGTTATTCCTGTCAGATCTCTCCACATACAAAGAAGAAAGCAAGATCAAAAATCCTCATATAATTGTTTTGAGGGGGGTCACAAAATCAATGAGATTATTTGTTCCAGGAAACTTGGAATTCTCTCTCTCTCTCTGAAGAAGACATAATTATGTAATGTGCTATTTGCTCAACAGGTGATGATAATAAGAGTAATGGACTTTAATTTAGCTGCTTGAAAATCTGGCTTCAGGAATGTAGCTGAGGGGTATCAGAGGAGATCAGTACTTCAGGCCTCTCATCTCATTTATTTTTGTCCTCAAAATCTAGTTAACGCAGCATTTAGTTTTCAAAGAAGAAAAAGGGGCACCTAAAATTATTGTACTCATTTGTGCTTTAGGGATTGATTTTCTTGAGACTTAAGCATCAGAATGTCACACATTAAAAAGGGCTCTAATGTTTTATACAACAAGGAAGTACCATTGTATGAATATATAAATACTTCTTTTCAACTTATATTACACAAAGGCTGTGCACAGAGTGTGCCATGAGGCTTTGCTTTGCTTTCAAGCTATCTTTAGTACAGTGCTAACAGCCATAAAACTGAAAAGCCAGCCACACCCTGCACCCTCAAACTAACAGATTAAGTAGTGCTCATCTTAACTCAGCCTGCTCCAAATGCAGCACCCTCCAGGCCTGCTGCACAAAAGTGTGGCTGTTAACTGCAGCAATGTGCATGGGCAAACAAAACAACCAAGACAGATAAAGTGTGTGACAGTCAAAAACAGATAAGAAAAATGAGAATTGTCTGGCTGAAAATGGGACAGCTGGCATGTAGGAAGGTAGAGATGGAGAGCATCGCTATAGAAATGCAGTAATGAAAACACCAGTTAGGCATAGAAAAAATTCAATGGTTTTCATCATGCTGAGTCTGCGTGTCGCAAGATTTCAGTAAAAAGGCTGCAAGTTCTTTCTTCAGCATTTGACCCAGTCATTATATTTTTTTTCCTGCTGGTTCTGCAATAATAGTGCTGAGGAAGTGGCATAACTAAAGAAAAGGATGAAATCAACATGTATTTTAGACATACCTCAGGGATAGTATATTTTTAAAAGTAAATATTTTTTTTTTTTAAATTTGAAACTTTCTAATTTGCTAAGGCTGTGAGCAAAAGGCTGCATTCTGTTGTCTAGAATTTTTAAATTTGAAAAAGTATAGAACACATCAGAGCCTTAAGTGAAGGAACTTCAATTTAAGTAGTAGTGTGCAGGAAAGGATTGGGTTGGCTGCTTTAAAAGATTTCTGTATTTCTGATTTCCGTCAGCATATGGAATAAGTGTTAAGGCTAGGAACATTCAGGGGGCTGAGGAAAACTGAGGTGATGAGTAGCATTGACTCAGCTTCCCTTGAGGCTACTTGTTGATCAAAGTGCTTATCTGAGGATGCTCATTTGAAGGAAATGCTAAGCTAGTCGAGTCTGTTCAAGCAGGCCAACTCCACTGTCCTTTTGTTTTATGGGAGGGGAGAACAAAGAAAAAGTGCTGAAAAGGTATGCACAGGCTGTCAAACAAACAATTCCTTGTGGCATCGTAAGGCTCTAGAGAGTCAATCTAAATAGTTCAGGCTTCGGTTCAAATCTAACTAGCTTTGAGACTTTGAAGGAAATCCCTCCTGTTTCAGACAACTGCAATGAGCAGAAAATGGCTGCAAGGTGCCTGAGAAGAGAGCAAATATTGAGAACATTTTGAGAGAAAACTCCAGAGCACCTGCGAGCCCCAGTGATGCTGTCACTCTTCTTGATAGCTGAGACATGGGGGACTAAATTGTTATTTCACATCCCTGCAGCTTACTTATCCAAATCAACCCAAAAAATGAATAAAACAATTCCAATTAACTTGGAATGAATATTTTAATTCCATGGGAAGAGCTGGATCTTCTGTTTATACTGATTGGGCTGTAGAATGCTTTGTGGAGGAGCTATATAAACAGCAGAGAGGACAATCTTGCCAAGTTGGACATTTGTTAGAGGACCTTGCCCCTTTCATCTCCACACATGCTGGCTTCCCATTGTCTAAGTGAATTTACATTTCACACACTGCTATAGCAGCAAGGAGCAAACTAAGCCATTGTAAGAGATATTAAGCTTACTGTATAGTGTAAGACAACATGCTGTGTCAATTATGTCCACCTGTTCAATATATGAAACTATAAGGGCCCTTCTTATCCTGTGTAATATAAAAGTATATTTAATAAGGAATCTGGGGTATTGGCAAAGATTTGGTTTGGAGTGCAGAGAAAGATAACAGAATCCAGAAATGCTTCATGGTAATTTAATATGTATTACTTAAGAAAACCATGTGGGTTTAGAATAAATCACAAAATATTAAAGCAGCATGGAGTAATGATACTGACATGATATTAATGTGGGATAACTCATTTTTTATTGTGTACAGGGATAGCTACAAGGGAGCAGAGTGCTTTTTATGTGCCTTCAGTTCAAGAACTAAGGCACCAAATGTATCAGCACAAGTCTTATTACGCACATAGTAAAAATGAGGAATTTATTTTCCCATGACTTTGTTCACATAAAAACGTTATGTAAGTTAGAAAATCAATCAAAAATTGACCAAAAAAAAAAGGTGGAAAATGCTAGGTACAATTGCAGCATCTGTGACTCAGCAGGTCTTGAACTTGGAGTGTGGAAAATGCTTTGGAAGAGTTCTGCTTTCCTTCCTCAAGTGTCTGCTGATGGCCACTACCAGACACAAGACAGTTGGTTAACTGGACCTTCTCAGCTGTGTGTGATATTTATCAGCCAAAACCAAACTTGTGTTGTATATAGGAGCCAGATGGCTTTTATCCTGATTGGGGCTGAATGGTGGAATTAACACTTACAGCTCTAAAAAATGTTAAAACCAACATAAAAGTATTATTAATAGAAATATAAACACATAATTCATGGAATTTTAGTCTAATTTAACCTTAAGCATATTTAATGAAGGATATGTCTTTATGAATTTTCTACCACTTTTCATTCAATATTTTAATCTCAAAGTTATTATGCATGTGGAAGGTTTAGACAAGTCACCCTTAGAGATGTAACCAACTTCTTGCATTAGGCATGAGGGAAACTGTTTCCCTTTGATTGGAAAGGTTTAGTTTCTGTGTTTACATTAAATTACATTATCTACTCCTGCTATGAAGAAAATTGGAAAAAATTTAAAGTGAATTGGAGTCCTCAGCTAGTGAGGCAGGAACTGCTCTGAGTTCAGAGTAAAGATTGAAGAAAGTTATACCTCACAAAACTGAGATTCATAGAATTTTGGATTTTCAATTTTTAAGCATTTGTTTCCTTTCCCTCCTTTTGTATTTCCTTAAATTCCCAATAGGAATTTAAGACATGTGACTTATCACATTTGAAACAAGTTCCTGGAAAACAATTTGCTGGATGAGATGAAGGAGCTGGTTATTTGAGATTGAACCATATGAAGAGAGACAAGAGAATATCTTTCCAAAATTTAGTTGGCACAAAGGTCACAGTGGCTTTGGTCTGAATTAACTAGAAAGCTGACTTTTTCCATATCACGTCATCTAGAGGATTCTACATGGAGCATAGCCTACAAAAACTGTAAATGGCATTGCACAAGTTTTCTGGCACCTTGATCTGCAGAAAACTTACTCATCAAGAAAATACTTCTCTCTTGGAACAGTTAATATCTCACCTTGCTTCCAGGTCCCACGTCAAGAGAAATGTCACATTTGAGTGAGTTTGAGACTCTTTGATATGAGACTGCAACAGGCTCTGACAGAGGGCATTACCTCTGACACTCAAAAGACACTTTATTAATGGAGAAATCCATAAGCTAGAGAGAATTAGAAGATGATGATGACGATGATGATGATGATGATGACAGTGATTATGAGAATAGTGATGATGAGTAGACTGGCTTCAGTTGAATGAGTATTTTGAGTTTAGAGTATTCTTTGTACCTATTTTGAATCAATTAGGTTTGTGGCTCACGGACCGGATGAAATATTCTTAAGAGAAATGCAAGTGTGATAATCTTACAGGAGAAAATTAGGAGCAAATCCTAAGGTAAACTAAAAACCTGTGGAGCTTCTAAAATTTATTTTTAATGCAATTTTACTTGTGCCACTACCTATTTATTTTTCCTCTTGATGATCTATGACACATTTTTTAGCTTAGAATAACCTTCTCAAGGTTATTCTTGAGAAGGAAACAGATGCTCTGGTAAGAAGTGATATTATTTGTATGTAGAGAACTGACTACCTTACAGATGCCAATGGTTTTAACAGAGTCTGATGTTTATTTTCTAGCAGAAAATGAACACTGTTCATTTTTCAAAAGTTAGTTTAGAATCTCACAGGAAATCTCATGTCCTTTTAATTTAGTAACTGGATTAACTCACATGAAAATACATTTGAGTGACCATCATGAAAGATAAGAAGCAGTAAAACAATCAGAATGCTTAGTACAACGATATTTGGGAACATATTTTGATTTACTGTGAAATCTGAGATGGACTGTCTGTTGTTTCAATGACAAATGAACTGAAGAGGTCTTTTCTTGCATATTATTTTGGAATACACTTCATTTAAAAAAAACCAGACATTTTCAGGTATCCAAACAACCTAGAATAATCAAATTTAAAATAACATGAAAGTAATGTATGGCTGTTTGGTGGACTATCAGGCGTGATTTGCATGATCTCAGTTTATTTTTCACAGTGTTCTCTTTTTGAGTCCACTGTAACTGGATTCTTCCTGGATTCGCAACAGAAAAGCCAAGACAAAAGGACAGTGAGGACTATTGTAAAACTTCTGACTCTGATGTCTCATTTAAAAGTCTAACTAGTGATTTCATACATCAGCAAAATCTTTCTTTGCATTTAATAGTTTTCTATCATTATTCCAGAGACTTTTGTCATGCAAATTCTTTCATTCCTGTATAGTATTTCATCCTCATCATAATCATGGGAGCAGCAAATTCTGGAAAGAAAGAAAAATGCAATGAAAATTAAAATACCACTTTCCTGACTTTGATTGTTGACAATCTCAACATCTTTCTAGCATATGAAGTGCCCCTCAATATTCTCTATGCACCACTGGCAGATAAGTCCCCCAGGATGAGTTACAGAACAAGAGAAACTGTAGAGAAGACAAAGTAGGGTGAGTTGTAGTCAAAAAGAAAGACTGCATATCAGTAAATTATAATAGAGAAAGTGAATGCATTTCCTTATAACGTTAAAATAAAGCAGAAAGAATTATTAACGTGGTCTTTTAAAACTCAGATATTAAACAACAGGTTTTGTACCAACATTAGGTTATGACGCCAACACATGAAAGGACTAGTCTTAAAAAGGAGCCATTTCAACCTTGCCAAATACTGTGGTAAAAAAAACCTCAAGTTTTTACTAAATAATTTTTGGTGTTTTGAAAAAATTATAACAATTTGTACATTTTAAAGGTTAGATATATGGAAAGTTTTAAATATTTCTCCAGAATAAGACATTCATATGCTAAAGTCTTTGAAATCTATTCTGCAGTACTAGTCAAAAATTTATATTTTATATACTGTCAGTTAGTTTTAGCTAGATCAAGTACTTATCAAATAGGAGTTGTGATGACATGGAAATTTGGGAAGTAGTTTTTTTCTTTCTGTAAAAGCATGAGATAAACATAAATTAGACACAACAAGTCCCATTGCTCTCTAGAGGACAGCAAAAAAACGAATTCTGATTGTTGAATCAGACTTTAGGTGATGGTTTGTTTTATACAAACATTTGAATTATTTTTATTACCAAAAATTGTAGAACTCCAGTGAGAATGCATGCAAGCATCACAAATGGACCTAGTAGCTTTTGCTTAAGTTTTTCTGATTTTCAAAGGTCACACACCCTCTTTCTTATAAAAGTCCATTCCTATAACTCTGACTTCTTTCAAGTGAAGATATGTATGTTTCTTCCCATAAACAAGAACACTAATAGCATATTAATCTTTAAAGTAACCCCCTGTGCTTTCACTCTATCAGTGAGTGTCTGGTTTAATATTCTCCCTATTTCTAATCACTTTCAAGAAGCTGAACTTTAGTTGCTTTCACATACAATTTCCTTTGTTGTAACTGAGCTGTACAACTGCACATCATTTGATTGATACTGTTGGGAGGACTGCCTTCCCTAAGACACAGACTCTTATTTCCCTACCCATTAAAACTTCTATTACACTTTAAAAGAGATAAATCTCATTTTAGGCCTGTTTTCTATTTCCAAATGTAGCATGAGTCTGGAGAACGCCTAGTAAAATTATGTTTCTGGTTCTATTCCTAGCCCTGGAATATGTTAACATTTACTACACACTGAAGTATTGATCACCTGCCTGAAGAAATGGCTCAAAGTTCATTGCATTTGAAATGATTCTTCTTTGATCCCTGGCTCTGGAGAGAAGATGGAGCAGTTTTGAACTACTTCTGGGAATTACTGCATTTTAATACCTTTCTGCACTCAACATGGCAATTTTTTGTATGTAAGACTCTTTAAGTTTCAAAATACTATTTTGGAGGAAAGAGTAATGAAAGTAGTTCTAAACCAGTATTTACTAACTCCGAAAGATCAAACACATTTTAGAATCCTGCTTTCTTTATGCAGTATAACTCTTTGGAAAAGATTAATGTGATAACTGTGGCATACATCCAGTACTTTTTTGTGAGGAAAGTATTAAAGTTGGTTAATTTTCACATTTCTGTGTTAAAAGACAAAAAAAAAATTGTTAGCAAGTCTCAAATTTTTATATCAGACCACACGTGTTAATTGCTATTGGCTTATAATCCTGGGATGAATTCCCTTTGTACAAATTCAGGCCACCCAATAGGTCTCAGAGTTCTCTATCTATCTCCATAGGCTGCTTGGAGATAGGTACCTTTCTATTTCAATGCTCTTTCATAGGACTTCCCTTCAAAGACTCAAGTCTATGTACTGCAAGAAACACTGTTAATCAGTTCTTTTGTCATTTCCTTCACATTATCTCTGTTTTTGAGATATAGTAATTAAATCAGTTTAGGGAAGCTGAATCAGAAACATGTCCTTTCTAAAAACCTCCTTCTTCTAATTTTGTTGACACCCCTGTATCCTCTCTCTAGAGACTCAAACTTAGTGATTAATATTGCTGAAATTGAGTGATTCATGGTTTTCTCACAGAATCAAGGAATTATTATTCTTATTCAATTAAATTGGTACTCAGAGTATGAACATGGAGGCAGCCACCAGAAAGTGACTCCATAGCTTCCTTGTGATGTTTAATGATTTTCAAAGGTGACATGATAGCTTTCACACAATGATTCCAAACCACCAGGTGAAGGTGGTATCTGTCGTATACATTATAATATTTAAAGGACTAATAGAGCCATAATTATCCTATGGATAATTGGGGCACGTGTCTCTTATTTAGTATGTTTAAAAGGTGCAAGTCAATAGTTAATATATTTTGACAAGATTTCCTTTTGATGTCATAAAAAAATCACAATCAAGTATTCAGAAATCATTATAGCATTAACAATTTTGGATTTGAATGGCCTTATTGATGTTTCCTGCAGGGAGAATGGGTCCACTTGTGTCTGATGTGCCATTTACTGAGAATTATCCACCATCTGTAATGTTAGGACTTACTCCAAAATCCTTTGAAGTCTATGGAAGGATTTGCATCAACGGCAGGGGACTTTTATTAGGTAACTACTTCTCTGAATTTTGAAAGCTAAATGCACTTAAGTCTAATCCTTCAAGATTCAAAGGTGTGGGTATTTTGAGGGGATTTGAACAGATGACTTTGTGAGTGCAATCATCATGATATGAGTACTGACACAGTACTGATTCTTCAGCAGGATACAGTTTTGTTTCCTTTAAATTTTTGAAAGCAAATTTTTCAGGAAGCAATGCAAATAGCAAAAAAGATCAGATAAATCTCTTCTGTCTTATTTAACACATAACTAAACTTCTACTTAAATCCTGAATGTGTTTAGAAAGGATAGACATTCTTTAATAATACTTGAAGGACTTGTGAATCAGATCTAGGAAATCTCATTTTACAGTTCGCATGTGAAGTCCTGAAGCAAAATGACATGTCAAAATTTAAAGAGAAGAAGACTTTAATTAATCAAATTCTACTTTTCATAAAAGTAATAAAAGAGAACACATTGTAAAATACTGAATTTACCATCTGACCTTGTATTTCCCACCAGCCTGCCATGGTTTAACCCCAGCCAACAGCTCAGCCCCGTGCAGCTGCTCACTCGCTCATCTGCAGCGGATGGGGGAGATAATCAGAAGGGCAAAAATGAGAAAACTGGTGGGCTGAGATATAAACATTTCAACAGGTAAAGTAAGACCAGTGCATAGTACAAAAACAAAACAAGGGATTATTTTGCTATTTCCCGTGGGCAGACAGGTGTTCAGCCATCCCCAGGACAGCAGGGCTCCATCACATGATGGTGACTTGGGAAGACAAACCCATCGCTTTGGACACCCTCTGCCTCCTTCCCCCACTTTATATGCTGAGCATGACACCATATGGTGTGGGACACCCCTTCAGACAGGTGGGATCAGCTGTCCCAGCTGTGTCCCTTCCCTTCCTTGTGCCCCAGCCTCCCTGCTGCTGGGGTGAGAGGCAGGAAGGTGCTGACACGGCGCACGCCCTGCCCAGGGATGTCTGGAACATCCCTCTGTTACCAGCCCTGCTTTTGTCACAAATCCAAAACACCATAACAGCTCCTGTGAAGAAAATTTACTTTATTCTAGCCAAAACCAGCACATAGTTCTAACATTTTCTCCACTGTTAATTAGCATTTCTCCATGATTCTTTGTCATGCCAGGTCAACATTTGATCATCTGTAAAGTTGTGGTTATAGTGGAGTTTGATATCCATGCTTATTTTATCCTCTTCTTTGCCCAAAGGAACAGAATTTTACATTTGCCCAGTCTTTCACAAAATGAAAATGCAATTTAACTAAGCCTAATTTGAAATGAAACAGCTGGTGTCTACTGAAAAAAAAAACAGAATCCTGAAATATATCAGGAAATCTTTCCATAACAAAATTTATTTTCTTTCTAAATTGGTATATCTGGTGAAAAAATAATTTCTAAAAAGTAATATGAACTGAACATTTAGTGATTAAAAATAAAGTTATATTCAGAAAAAAATAAGACTGTAATTTTGTTCTAAAATCAAATTATAATTGTAAATAAAAATTGAATTTAAATATCAGTGATTTCTTACTTAGTTGAATATAAGGTCACTTGAATAACAATATAACTGCAATGAAGTTTTTTGAGTTAAAATTTTCCTCATTGCCACAAGTTTAGGTATTGCTCTACACTTTAAAAAGTTCTTCACTTCAATCCAGTTTGTACTTAGGAGTTACTAGTGATAATGATGAAGTTATTATTTGGGAACTTAAATCTAGGGAAACACTGATTTTAGGTGACTGATTATAGTCACAATGTCTTTAAAGAAGCAAACACGTGCCATTTTCTTATTCCTTCTTTTGTCATTCACTACAGTCCATTCTTTCATGTTTCAGTCATTCCAAAAGAATAGAGATATTTTTTTTAGTGAGCAGCAGTAGAAGGGCTGATACTGGACTTGATTTATGGAACTTTAATTAACAAAGAAGTAAGGAAAATATAATTGATGCCAATCAACATGGGTTCAGGAAAATGAATCATGTCAATTCTCTTATTTTTGCCTTGCCGTGTGTTTTTAATTGGATCCACTGCCCTTCCTCCCCTGCTTGTTAATGCTTTTCTTTGGGGAAGCACAAGTTTTTAACAGCCCTGCAAATGCTCACTCCTCTTGGCCAAGCCAAGTCCATTTCTTGGGGATAACCTGTCTCTGACCTACTTTTAAGTTATACAACAAATGTTCAGCTTTCAGCTCAGCCTACTACTGTTCAAACCCATACCATTCAGCCACCATTTGTACACTTGCAGGAGAGCAGAGGAAAGTCACACCTGACAGCTGGTCTCTTCAGGAAGGCAAGCTGCTTCCCTGGAGGGAGATCACCTACCCACCCACC
>JAOTQP010001286.1:12218256-12232180 GCA_026413545.1 Cichladusa arquata | reverse complement strand
TAAAAAAAAAAAAAAAAAAAAAAAAAAAAAAAAAAAAAAAAAAAGCAGATTTTTTAGATGACAGCAGAAAAGAAACAAGTTAATATTCTGGTTGGATACTGCTTTGCCTGGAAATACATTTTAGAAAATACTGAAGCTCATCCTGTAACTTTCACCAAAGAACAATGTATGTCCAAGCAGAACTGGGGTGGTGGTTGTGCAAAATTCACCCTTATAAGATTTGGAAATCTAGATGGTATCTCTCTTGTAGAATAATTGTTTCAGTTCTCCTTATATCAGCATCTATGAATGTTCTATGAATGCCAGTCTAGTGTTTACACTTTTCTACAAATACAATGTGTTTTGAACTCAGGTCAAAAATAGAAATTGCAGGTTTCAAGTTGGAATTATTACAAGGTAGACACCTAAGATTTAAACTAAACATTATAGTAGCTACATCCTTCTGCAGTCATTTGTAAGGTCTCTCCTAATCCTGAATTGGGTTAATCACATGAAGTGCTTCAAGGCTTTTTGAAAGATTCATAGGATTCACTCTCTAACGAGCGGGTGTCTAAATATGTCTGGCCTTGATCTAACTTTGAAGGTGATGGGATCTTAAGCATTACTATTATTTTTATATCTAATCATGAGACTGAAATTCTGCATCACTTGTATATCTTCAGGAATAGGGCTCTACATGTATGGTTTCTGAGAAATTATTGTTAATTTCTGAAAATTATATAAATTTACTTCTGATTAGAGGGGTGGCAGAGGATACAGAAGAGCTTCATTTGTAATCAGAGACAGAACACTGCATAGAATTCCCGGACTTGGTTTATTTTATTATTATTTCAGTACAAAAGCAATCACAAATTTATAAATGCATAAACAAGATCCACACCGGAATATGAATTAACTTATAAGGAGTGCTGTGCTGACATGAGTAGCAAATTTTCAATTCAGAAGCAGCTTTGCTATTTCTGCTTGAGACAGCTGTATTCTTTAGAGACAAACAGAACAGAAAAGAGAGCCCAGAGCACTCAAAATATCGAACCACCAATATTTTGGAAAATCATTAAGAAATGTGAAATTCCAGATGTCTGGAAGAGGACAAAGCCTTAAGATGCAAAGAGTGTCAGAAAAATAAGGTGAATGTTTTCCCTTGAACGTTTTCTCAATCCCTCTTTCCCAAAGAAGCTGATAGGAATCTTTAGGTAATTAACCATTTTTCAATTTTATCATTGATGTTATTGATAGTACATCTTCTGTAAGAGAACAAAATTAGAAGCTGTGGGGTTACCTTCCAGGTCCTTTGTACTGCAGAAGTCAGTTCTGGTGGATGTCGTTTTCTGTTTCTTCTGAGACTCTGGATCTTTATTCTTTTATCTTACCAGTTCATGGTCAGCTAAAGTAATCTGAATGTTTACTCTTGGTAACAGTTCAGCATTTACTACAGCTCATTGTGCTTTTTGGCTCACACTGTTAGCCTTTTCTATGGTATTTTTCATCCAGAAATGGGCTTCACAAGCAGGGCTTGCTATGTTCAAGTCTTATATTCTCTCACTTGTCTGTTATATTTTACTTGTATGGCTAAAATCAGCACTTGCTGTGAAAAAAATTGTAATAAAATTTTAGTACAAGGTGGGTTACACATTGAGGAAAGGTGAATAGAATCAGTGTTTGCTTTCTGGGTATCTTTATTACTCAAGAGAAGAAGCAATATAGAAAGAAAATTTGGATAAATAGAAAAAAAATATTAGAAATTAATGAATTCTCAGCTATGGTGAGAATTGTTTTGCTCTGTGACTGTAATACCTGTGTCAATGATTGATGGCATGGTACCATGTTGTATTTAAGCCGTGAATTCTTGTGGTTGAGAATTTTTTATTAAGCTGAATTAATTTGTTGAATAATATTTTTAAAAGGGGAAAGTGGAAGATCTAGGGAAGTACAGGTAAATAATTTCTGTGCCAGGCAAGACCACAGAGCAGAATCTCCTGGAAACATGCCAAAACAAGGAAAGCAAAGAGGTGATTGGTAACAGCCAGCATGGCTTTACACAGGGGAAATCATGCCTGACAGATGTGGTGACCTTCTATGACAGGGTTACAGCACTGGTGCTTGGGGCCAGAGCAACTGATATCATCTACCTGGACTCAGGCAAAGTGTTTGACACTGTCTGCATGATATCCTTGTCTCCAGATTGGAGAGACCGGGATTTGATGGATGGGTTGCTCTTGGATAAAGAGCTGGCTCCATGGCTGCACACAGAGCTGGTCAAGGGTCTGTTTGGACACCAGTGATGAGTGGTGTTCCTTGGGTCACTACTGGGGCTGATACTGTTCAACACCTTTACCAGTAACATGGACAGTGGGATTGAGTGTGAGTTTGCTCTTGACACCCAGCTGTGTGATGTGGTCAACACACTGGAGAGAAGGGAAATCATCCAGACGGTCAGGGACACGCTGGAGAAGTGAGCCCATGCAAATATCATGAAGCTCAACAAAGTGCAAGGCCTTACACTGGGATGTGGCAATCCCACACACACCAAGACGTTGGGTGAAAAAGTGATTGAGAGCAGCCCTGTGGAGAAAGACTTGGGGGTGATGGTTGATGAAAAACTCAACGTGAGCCAGTGGTGTGAGCTCTCAGTCCAGCAAACCAGTGGGATCTGGGCTGCAGCAAAAGGAGCATGACCAGCAAGGTTGAGGGAGGGGATCCTGTCCCTCTACCCTTTTGAGACCCTACCTGCAGTATGGAATACAGTTCTGAATCCCCCAAGAGTCAGAAGGACTCGGAACTCTTGGAGAAAGTCCAGAGGAGGGCCATGAAGCTGATAAGAGAACTAGAGCACCTCCTCTATAAAGACAGGCTGAGAAAGCTGGGGCTGTTCAGCCTGGAGAAGAGAAGGTTACATGGAGATCTCATGACGACTTTCCAGTAGCTGAAGAGGCCCTACTGGGGAATTGGAGGAGGATTCTTTGCCAAGAAGACCAGGTTAGATAAGGCCTTGAGTAACCTCATCTAGTGGTAGGTGTCATTACACATGGCAGGAGGGGTTGGAACTAGATGAGCTTTGATGTCTATTTCTACCTTTCAACATTCTATGATTCCATGATTTTTAGAAAATCATGGAAAATTCCACCTGGTTATTTGAATAAAATGTGTTTGGACTATTATTTAAAGTAATTCCAAGGGTATTATTCTTGTGTCACTTAGAAATTATTACATAATACTTTCTTACTTTTGTTTGCAATTTTAAATTATTAAATGCACTACATGTCATTATGAGGCTGTCTAGCTTATGTTGGCAGATGTCAGCATTTCACAGTGAAGTCATTCCTCTAAGAATTGTACATTTCTCATCTTGCTAAAGATATCTCATGAGCTACATTGCTAAGTGTCTGGATTAGAAGAAACATTTCTGAAACAAAGAAGTATTTATGAAAATGTAATAGAGTCCAATGAGATGACAATGGCACATTTGGTGGATCTGACAGTGCTGCAAATCGAGACAAGAGGGAACTGGAATAATTATTATTGTGCTTAAGTATATGTGATTGTGTCTCAGTAAATTTGAGTAAATCTTAAAGAAGAAACTCTCTTGAATTCTTCCATGAAGATCTGTGACCAATCCAGACCCTATTTTAATGTGAAAAAGAAAACAGTTGACCTTCTGTTTTGATTTTGCAGCTCCAAAATTCTTTCTTTTGGAACAGATTCGATTTGGAAATACTGAAATACCACAAGAAAGGCAACAAATGCAATAATTTATACAGTATTCAAGGGGAAAAAATTGAACTTTCTAGGTGGGCTTTCTTGGGAGAAATGACCCTTCTCCCTAAGAATAGGGTCTGTGTAGAAGTACTTGTTGCAAAGCTCTGAAAATGAAAGGTTCCTTTCATGATTATTTTCTCTTTGTTTCTCCAATTCCCATTAACATTTCTTGTAAAAATTCAGCATAAGAAAGCTTTCACAAAGCTCATCGATTCAAGGTCACAAGTGTTTCATTGAAATTTATTCAGTGCAAGTCAGACAGTTTAATATACTCTAAATTCTAGGATTCCAAGGACATCTACTAAGTTTTTCAAGGAAATGTGAAAAAGCTGCCTGAAAAATTCAGGGTAGTACATGAAGACATGCTACATTATAAGATAATTCTATTGTCTAAATGGTGGTAAAAATCATTCTCTATGAAGAATTATTAACCTTATGTCTTGTGTCACTAACATTGTAATGTGAGTTTACTAATTTGCCATCAGGTTGAATGCTGAACAAAACTCCCTATGCAGGACATTTCAGCCCTTTAACCCCTAAAAATGCAAGAGCAATATGGAGAAAGAAATATTATATTGGTGTATGAATATCATCTCACATTATACAGCAGGGGGAAAAGACAAAAAATTTAAAGGCTTCATTTCCATGTGCTTCGTGTGAAATAAATAAGACAAAAGAAAAAGAACATGAGAATATTACCATTTTATAATAAAGTGAGAAAATTAATAAAAAAAAATTTGGACGGTTCAGTAATAAACAGCACAGTAGATTACCACTAAAAATTAGCATAACTGGCAATTGGCATGTACAATTTGTCAAAGTGCTAGGAGGCAAGGCAGACTTCTGTAGACGTTAGGGGGGTTCAGTTCTTCTTTGCTTGAAGATGATCAATGATTCCTTTAAAAATACTGGCTGTAGATAATCACAAAAGAAAGCCATTAGATTTTTTTTTTTTAGCTGCTAATAGAAATAGAAAGGTCTGCATATTAATTTACTATGCTACTTCATTAGTTTTGTGTCATTTGTTTCATTAGTCATCTGCTGTTTCACACCGATGTCAATGATACAAAACTAATTTCTGGCTAAATTGTACTGGTGAATTGCACCCCATTACACGAATAATTCCATTGTGCTCATTTGTATTTGGAATGGATGGTTACACCAAAGCTGTTGGCTCTAACCACTTCATCCAAAATACTTCTGCTGTAAAAAGAGGAAACCTTTACTATGAATGGCTAGAATGGTTAGATGGTGCCTGAGATTTTGAAAGGCAAACAGTGAGTACCCGAGTCCTTTTGTAGTTCTGGTTTTAAATGCCTTCCCTGGTGCATGTTTTATGCAGGATTCCTTCCATGCTCTTCTAATGCATGTATGTATGTACAGCTATTACATGTGTATAAACTTAGGAAACTAAGTCATTAAAAACAAATAAATAAACAAACAAACAAAACCAGTCACGACCACCATCCCAGAAACAGCCCTGGAAACCTCTTGCCAGCATAGCACAAGCAAAGTGAAGAAACACACCTAATAAGGACTATAAATCTTCATATCAGTCATTAGTTAGTGGGTTAATGAGTCTGTGGGTATCTCCCTCCCATTTCTCTGTGGAGAGGAAGCATTAATTTTGTTTAAAACTTTTTTGCAGGATTAATATCTAGATTAATTCTTTTCTTGATGGCTTCAGATCCTATTGAATTTGATAGGAATTCTTCTAGTCAACAAGTGTGACATGTTCGTTATATGGCATATCTGTTTCCAGGAAGAGGCTCCAATTCTTACTGTTATCTAGAAGGTTTCTCTAACATCAGGTCTTTGAAAAAGCAAATGCAAGAAAGGCAAAAAATTGTATTTTATACTGCAAGAATAAAAAAAATCTGAGACTAAATTATAGGAAGAAAAATCCAGTTCAAAAAACCCCCGGATTTTCTCCATAACACTACCAAATTCATACACATAAACTAGATCTGGAGGAAGTGCCTTATATAAAATGAACAAATGACACAAAATCTAGCCTGACACCTCCAGCTGAGACTGAACAGCCACAATCACATTCTCTTATTTTCCTTCTATTATGTACTTAGAAAGTGTGCAGTGTGCTACTGTGTAATAGGAGAAATAAAATACTGTAACATTTGTGTTTGAAGTTCACTCTTACTATATCTGATTAAACAATTTTTTAAAGGCCAGAAATATTTTTTTTAATGTCACAGAATAGCTATTCTCAGATATAGAGAAAATATAAGGATTTTTTTTCTGTGCTTCCAAAATTGCTACATTTTGGGCAGCTGTTATCAGAAGGAATTGGGTACTTCTGCAGTCTAAAGCAAACTGGCAGAGCAAATGACAATGTCTTAAAAGGAGAAAGCTACTTCATTCTGAAATGCATAGCACAAAATGACAGGTTGTGACATATTGAAAGATGTCTAGCAGGCACATTTTTAATCATCTTGCTGGTAACCTTTGACCACTGCTGTGAGTGCTTGCAGGTAAGCAAATGCTGCAGCCCACCACTGTGCTCTGTGTGAAGTTACACTGTGCTGTGTGATTGATCTGCTAAAATAGTGCATTATGCTGCTCTGGGTCAGGGGTTCAGAGCTGTATTAGGAAGAACAATTTCTGTCTCTCCCCATGTTTGTAGGGTTAAGATACTGTTCCTGAACAGGTCACTTACTCCTTGTGCCTTAGACATAATTTCTTCTCATTTGCAAGTTTTAAAAGTAAAAATCATGAAATGTTACAATCACCTGCATATGAATACGGATTCAATAATATGTTTATTCATTTTTCAGAAAGTTATTTATGATTCATCCTAACTAGGATGTGACTCTAAAATGGTATAAGAAATCAAAATTAATTCCAGGGACTTAGGTGGCATCAAAAGGACAACAGGCTCTTGAAACTAGATTTCTATAAACTTTCTGCTCAGGAAGTCCAAGCAGAGTATGAGGCTGAACAATTATTCAAATCTAAGGGTGCATTTGAGGTTTTCATATGAGATTATCACACACTAACACTGGCAAGAACATAAAGAACTCCTCTAAATCAGGCAGTTTGGTCTCACTCTTAACTATCTTAGTATTGAGGATTCATTCACAGGACAAAATTAATCTGGAGTGTATCTCCTCTCACTTTAGTGAAGTTAAATCAGGTGATACATTTGCTCCACTCTCTTGAAACACTGCTGTACTTGATGTACTTTGCTTTGTGTATGACAGGGAGAAACCTGACAGTATGTGAGTGATGAAGTTTAATATGGTTATCAGATGGTCCTTTAATGACTATAATAATTCCCAAATCCTGAGCTTGTCAAGCTAACTGCTTTGTTTTCCTTTAATTGTAACTAATCATCATTCTCAGGGACAGAAAAGGAGAACTAAAATACAGGAAGAGAAAGATGAGTTACTAGAAGGGACTTCATATGACCTTATACTGCTATAAACAATTAAAACCCCCAATCATTTTGTTTGATTACATGGTTTGCACCCATTCTGTTCCAACATGAGCTACTTCTGATCATACTATTAATCATGTTGTGTAAGTGGACATTAATCTAATGTCTCTTCTTTATGAAAAATGCTAAAGAGGCAAATTTGTCTCAGTAATCAGACCAATGAGCTTTCTCATTTCTTTGAGAGTAATAATTAAGAAGTGATTTTTTTCTACATAGTATACAGAATTTCAGATCACAACAATTGTGAAGGCAGAGCATCACAGCTTTCAAAATAAGAAAATTAACCTCTTTTTGCAGCAGCCTGTTTTTTCTTTATGAAATGAAAGAGCAACATGCATACCTCAAAGAAGCCTTCTGACTCACGTGGGTCAATCACTGTAGTTTGAAGTGATTTTATGGAAATCACAAAGCATAGTACATTATTATGAAAATGAGTGGAAAAAATAATCCACAAAGCCATTTATTCAGAAACTGCTTGCATATTAGGAATTTGTGGAGCTTTAATTTTTTTTTTTGTTTATTTTTGTTTTGTTTTGACAATCTACACAAAAAAACCCAAGAATAATTACATGCAGTGTGTCTTAGCCATTGCTCTTTTTCAGCAATTACACATCAAACAATCCAATTTAATGAACATTTAATAAAATAAGAGGATTAATGCTTTCAGAATTTGTGTTTAATATGCAGATGGGGTGTCATTTTGGTTAGGCATCAACTGTTGCTACTATGCTTTTATAAGGCGCAAAAATTGTCTTTTTCAATAACAAAATGCATCTTAATATTGTATGACTGAGTTGAATCAAAATATCAAGCATAAAAGATAATCTGAATGCCTAATTTCTAAGGTTCTTTTTTTCTAGTGTAGCTAGACAAATCTCATACTGAAATTCAGGAAATATTAATTCACATGAAAACACTTGGAGCTATCTTCTCCCTTAGTCACTGAGGGACTGTCTGAGGAAGTCACAACGGGTAAAGAAACTCTAATAAAAGAGCACTGAAGAGATAAGATCATCTGGTTTAAGGTCACTCCCAGGTTTTATCACAAGCCTTGTACAAGGGGAGGTGCCTTTGTGTCTCACTTTAGGGGCAAACCAGCTCACTGGGCAGGCAGTGAAAGGAGCAGGAGCCTCGTTCCCTGAGCTGGTGAGGCACAGGAGGTGTGCTGCTGCCACTGCCTCCTCCTGCACAGCATCGAAAGGTCTCTGACAAAAGGCCTCCAACAAAGGTTCTTTACATTAAGTTTTTCTTCTATCTAAGCTGTTAGCAGTCACCTGATTTACTCTGACTGAAAAAGTTTAGGGGAGAGATCCCAGCAGCAATCTGAAGGAGGATGAGGCAGAGCTACAGCCAAAAGATGTGAAACCCCAGTACTAAAAGTTCAGTCTCCATAACATTGTTGAAATACTTGTACTGTTATCTGTGAAGAAATTAGATTAAAATATTATTCCTTGACCTCATCCATTTCACAGAGCAGACAATGAGATACTTGCTGGGCTTCTTGACTCCCATTCCCCACCTTCATTTGCCCTTCACTTGTTTCAGAGCTGAATTGTTATACAGTTATATCATTCTGTACCAATAAATACTTCTTTGTTTTTGTCATTTCAGGGCTTGGAATAACTCTTTGGAATTATTTCACTATCCTTCTAAAAACCTGTAGTGTACAATCGAGCATGGTATGAGAAAGAAAATCGAACAAAAACTAGGAAATGAAAGCAAGAAAGGATCTGACTCTTCTGGAGCACACCATTGCTCCCAAGTAGGTGCAAAAACCACCAAACAGTAGTGTTTGCACCTGCCAAGAAACAGTGTAGGGAGCAGAGCTACACAGAGATAGGTCTAGATGTTTTGTTTCCTATAAATTTTCATTGTCTTCTGCCTGGAGGAGTGACTAGAATAATAACATCACAAAGAATTTCAAGAATCTGTTTTCATTATGATTAGTTAACATCATATAACTTATTTAGTTTCAGTAATAATCAATTTAAACACCAAATGAAAGGACATATATTTTTTAATATATGCATACATAGGTATAGACATCTGTAAGTGTACTGTACACACATGAATTTTAATTTTTTATGCTGGACAAGTATCATAATGAAATACCTTCAAATATCATGCCATAATTTCCTGGAAATTGTGTGACACATGCCTACAATTTCTCTGTGCCACATTCTGGGACCTTCCTCTGGAACCAGCAAAACTCATTTTCATGCTGTTACTAAAAAAAATACACACATATATATTTGTATGCACACACAAGTGTTTATCCATATAGTCACCATTTATAAGTATATACCTGAACAAGACAGTCTTGCATGTAAATTGTATAGGGAAAAATCTCTATTTTCTATTTTATTCCTTGTATTTAAATGAATTTACTGTACTGTTTGCTATCATTGCTTCCCAGTAAACTCACAGTAAACATTCTGTCAAATAAGGAATAAGGTTTTCAGAAATTCTTTGGGAGGAAAAGTGAACCCTAGAGATAAAGCATTAGATTAGTATAAATTGTTTTGAGTGAACAAGTAAGTACCACATTTCCTAGTAACATCTGCATATATGAGTAGAGCAGACTTTAACACCTTGGTGTCTGAGTGCTTACATACTAAAAATCCTTTCTCATCTCCTCTTCATGCCTAGTAAAATCCAGGAAGAACAAAACTTGACAGTGCCCAGTAAAAACCAAAAACCATTGAAAACACACACACAGAATTTTATTCATTAGTGGAAAGGGACGTTTTCCTCCTTGGAGGCACCTTTGAAATTGGTAATGAAAAGTACAAGAAATCTATTCACAATCCAGACCTTTACCATACTTTGCTGTGATATGTATAACCTTTCAGGGGCTGTTGCCTGGCTCTGCAGAATACAGTGTATTTTCTCTGGAGTCCAACATGGGCATGGCAGGGCTGATCTGGTCTCCTGTGCTTCCCTCCCCTTCTCTAAGGGGCAAAGGGTGAATTTCATTCATGGCTGTAAATCATGTGATTGCTGTAGTAGCTGGCCCGTATAAGCAAAGCAGATCTCAAAGACAGGTTAGAGAGATAAAAAAACATATCTGGATTAAGAGACTGCCAAATAACATAAGGGTGCTGA
Organism: Cichladusa arquata; assembly: GCA_026413545.1. Lineage (NCBI taxonomy): Eukaryota > Metazoa > Chordata > Aves > Passeriformes > Muscicapidae > Cichladusa > Cichladusa arquata. The sequence continues at coordinate 12,221,865 of JAOTQP010001286.1, read as the reverse complement.
AAAGAAAATTCATAAAAAATGTCCTGAGAAGGCATGGAAATCTGGGATGGCCAGTTAACAAAAAAGAGATATACTAGCTGATATATGGGGAAGCTGAAGTCCAGATCCCACTGGCGCTCTGCCTTCATGAGGGAGAACAAATCACTGTGGAAAACAGAGACAAAAATCGAAGTATTTTAGTATTTTGAAATTTCTTTATGAGACTGTTTTGGTTTTGAATGGGGTAGAGTTAATTTTCTTCCTAGAATCTGGTAGAGTGGGAGTGGTTCCATGGTACTTAGTTGCCAGCTGGGGTTCAAGCACAACAGAGACCAACATCTTACCAGGTGTGCATTTCCTCTGGAAATCCCACTGGCCCAGGGTATGAGGAGTAACAGCTGTAGGGTGCTATAGCACACAGTCGTGAGCAAATTCCATTTCTTTTACTGGTACATGCTTTTATACAGCTTAATCTTATTCTCTGACACCACACTGTTGATGCGATGCTCTTCCTTTTCTCTTGACTGAAAGCAGATAATCTTTTTTATCTGTCTAAAACAGATGTTTTGAAGCAATATACAACATAATTGAGAAAAAAAGCCTTCGTAAAGAAAATAATGTATTCCCAATGCTTAAGAGTTGCAGCTTGCTACCAAAAATATTTCTTCATGACCATGATCCTGCATGAAGTGATGAAAAGGGGGAGCTAGTTACAGTAATACAAACTTTCATGGGTTTTCTGCACAAGTTCCATTTAGCCTTGTTAGTCAATTTTCTTCTTGTGTGGGAAAGAAGATATTTTTTCTGCTATTCATCTCCAAAGTTTGAATCTTCAGTGCCTGCACTTTTGAACTGACAAAGCTGTTACATGAAAAACAGAGCTGGTTCATAAATCAAAGGGGGGCTGAGGTCACTGTGACTGAGTGCCTTCCATGAAGACAAAATTGAAAAGAAACTCTTGCTAACCACAGCAATAAAAAAATGAACATGAAAAAATTATGAGACAGTGGATTTTACATTTTATTTCCTATTTCTTCACTGTGAATATGACTGAAACTTAGCATTGCCTGTTGACACTGCAGCATTCAATTTAAATGTTTATTTTTTAAAAGAAAATACAGAAACAGTAACAGCTTTTTGGATTATTCCCAAAATTAGTTTAATGTCTTTGCTCTGCGATGACACAGATACAAAATTTACTTGAATGGGTAAATATGAAAAAAACAAACAAAACAAAAACAAATAAACAAAAAACTCCAACCCCCCTCCCCCCAAAAAAAAAAACCTCAACCAAACAAACAAAAACCCCACCACAAAAAACCCCTCACAAAATGTTCTTGAACATTTTTTATGTGATTTTCATCTTCATTGCTTTTGGAACCAGCTAATGTTCAAATGTTGCTGGAAGGCATATTCTGTATTTTTATCTATGTCTTTCTATAAAATTATTTCACCTTTTCATTTATTTCTGTTTGGAAAAATTCTAGTGCTTATTCTAATGCCATTCATTAGAAGATTAATTAACATTTATAATTATGATTCAGATTTAAAGAAATATTTCAAGGCTAGGAATCTAATTGTAGTTACTGAATTTATACATGTTGAGTAGCAGAGTTATTGTCTTCCAATTAAGCATTATACAGTGTTCAATACTTGCAAAAATTTTTAAACATGTAAAATTAAAAAAAAAAAGTTAAAATTTCAAGCTTTGATTTCTACTCAGTATTTTGGTTGACCTATTATTGTGCAAGACTATGCTAGAATTTGGTTTCATTATCATCACTTTATACCCTCACTTCCTCAAAACCCTCTGAAAGAAATTAGCAGGAAAAAAAACACCACTAATCTTATCAGGGTCATATTGGATTTGGCTTTTTTTTTCTTTGCTGAGAATAAAAGAGAATTAAAGTACGTGGTAACAATTTATGTAGTAGCTAAACTTTCTTCCTAGCTTTAAAATTTGCCTTTGACTTCAGTAGGCAAAGGACTGGAGATGAAAGACAAGTGAAGCTGAAGTTTCTGAAAAGGGGTTAATAGCTACAGTGCTTGTTCAGCACAGGTCTAGCACAGGGTTTATGCTTTGGTTCAGTTCACTGGTGATGGATCTTTTGGCAAGGTCTATTTCTTTGACAGATATTCACTTCACAAACTGTATTTGCAGAACCAATTTTAAGCATGTTTTGAACGTATTTAAAATATGTCTAGTCTTTCTATTTGTTGAGATTTTTGTTCTGATCAGAGGTAATTACCACTTTTTACAGATGACAAAAAGTGCATTGTTTTCACTAAAGTGTAAGAAATATTGTCAACTTAAGGACACATGTTCCATGAAGGACATTTTGCTGCTTTATTTTGTAAAAATAATAAAAAAGAAATGATATCTATATTACTTAACGTTACCTGAAATTCTTTGAATCATAAGCCTATTTTGATTTTTTTTTTCTGCACTGTTTTCAAAGCCAGCTGAATGTTAATTAAGTTTAAACTGCTCTTCAGTCTATTGTTCATTTGTTTTGCATATTATAAATGTAATATATCTTGAAGGCTTGATTCAATTGCCCACATGTTGCTGGCTAGTGACATTTCAGATGCTCCTTTCTGCCATCTAAATGTCACAGATCTCCCACAGGTCCTAAGAACCATCACAATGGGATATCTCAGATACTATTAGGTATTGCATTAAGTTCATACCTGTGAGCAATCCAAGTAGGTTACAAGTGACTGCCTTGATTTCTCAGTTAGGTTTAGCTCATAGACATGAATTCAAACACCTTAAATGTTTGAGTTCAAATAAAAAATTAAATTAAATTTAAATTTAAAAATATAATGTTTGCTTTAATATAATCTAGAAAGGTAGTACAGACAGCTAGCGAATGGAATTAACAGAAACTTTAGGGAACTTTCCGGTTTAGTGCCTAGTTAATACTTGATATTCTAAACAGCCCTTTAGACCTATGTCTCAGCTAGATGTCCACTGACACACACCCAAAAACCCCAAATTCAGGTGAGGAAGGGGTCCCACACTTGTGTGCAGTCATTCTCAGCTACAAATAGGTTCAAGCACATTTCTAATGCTCACGTTAAAATTTAATAAGTGATGGCATCCTTCTACCTAAGTGGGGTTTCTACTTGCAGAAGTATGGTAAATTCCTTGCATTAAAATAAAAACCACAAAAAGAAGTTTATTTATGCTAGTGCAACACTGGAATATGTTTCTTCACCTGTGTTTTTTGCTATGTATTTTCTCATGTCTTATATATTTTATGTGTATAATTTATCTCTTTGATTGAATACTCCTAAAAGGCTTTTCTTCCTACCTTTTACTGATAATTTAAAAGCTCTTTCTCTTTAATATAATTTTCTTATTAATCTGCTCAATTTGTCATTGATCATCTGTTTCATTGCTAGAACTTGGTTTCATCAAATCCAGCATATGTTAGTTTTGCAATTGACACAAATCTAAGCACAGTCAATTGCCCTTAGATCATCTGCAATGTTATTATTTCTTGTCCAAACAATTTCATTTCCAGGATTTTTTTTGTTGTGTTTTTTTTTTTTTTTCTTTTTTTTTTCTTTTTTTTTTTTGGGCTTGTTTGGGTTTTTTGTGGTTGTGGTTTTTTGTTTGTTTGT
>JAOTQP010001286.1:12177294-12218156 GCA_026413545.1 Cichladusa arquata | reverse complement strand
TTTTTTTTTTTTTTTAATTGTTTGTTTGTTTGTTTGGTTGGTTGGTTTTTTTTTTTTCTCTGCAGATTTTCCCCCCAGGAAACTGATCCATAGAGTCAGTGTCTTTGTCTGTTGTCTAGATATTTGTCTTCCAACCTGTAAAACAATAGTTCTATATGACAAAATCATGACTTTTAATCAACTATTTATACTTAAAAAACAAAAAAAATCCTTAAATTTTATTGATTTCTACAAATTCTACAGTAACTAGACTCCCTCTCGGATACATTTGGTAAAATATTTTCTTTCTAAAATGTTGTTTTTCTATCTAATTTAGTCTTTTTTTTCCTTATTTTCTTAATTTTTGTATTGTTTTATGTCATTCTTTTCTATTGTCTTTTTTTTTTTTTTTTCTAAATCCTGCTAGTCTTAATTTTCATATTTTCTGCTTTTTCAGTCTCCATCATAAATTAATCTTGATAAATCAGTCTCCTCAGGTCTGTGAATCCATTGCACATATCAGTGAATGTACAGTTCCTCACTATTCCCTAATAGAGCATGGTTTCTATTTCACATCTGAAAGCTAAAAATATGACTCCTTCTAGCAGTAAAATGAACATATCTCATGGCAGTCAATCTTCCACCTATTCTCACTTACTTACTGAAAAGGTAAACTACCAGCTTGACTGATTTCTAAAGAATAATATACACTTTACAAAGCTGCCTTTTTTAGTATACTATCAAAAGTCTATTTAGAGCCTATCAAATTTTAACAAGATCTTAATTTTTGTACTGGAAAAATACTCAGCATCTGTTCTAACACAAGCAGCTGAGCAGTTGTGTTGATCTAAACCTGGTCTGCCCCTTCACTGCCCCTGCTCCCACAGATATCTTTATTTATTCCTCTAATGTCATAGCAAATATTCTGCCTCTCACATTTAATTACCTAAATTTGCTGTAGCTTCTGCATTCATGCCTACCTCAGTGCTTGCTATTTTTAAATTTTCTTGGAGAGCTACTGAGTTGATGAAGCTTTTTTTTTTGTTTTCCCAAGGTCCCTTTCTTTGTCAGATTTTCTCCTAGAACTCTTATTTCTCCTAAGAAATCTGGTACCTGTTCTTCCTTGCTTACACTGAGAGGTTTTTTCTGTCCCCTAATGATCAAAAGGATATTCTGTATTTTTAACACACTTCAAGATGTTTTTCTATCTCAGGTTTTTTTTCAGACATCCTTTATCATTGTTGGTATGCATTTCAGGGCACAAATATTGAAGTTATTTCTCTGATTGTGTGATACAGCCCTAAGGTCCTATTTCCTTTGAGTAGTCCTCTGAACAGTTGAACTCTTTGATTATGCACTCACCTATGCCTTTTCTTCCTTTTTTTCATACCTAATGACTCTGTAGTATAAAATTAATGCATATGTACAGCCAGTTGCTCGTGCTACATATTTAAGAATTACTTCAGTGTTCAATCCAGACTATGCTGGATCCATAAATTGCTTTTAATTAATGCTAGGTCTCTAGCCATATTTCTGCTCTTTTACAACCAAATGTAGTGAATTTGTCATCAATTTTTTCACTCATCACATGAGTTAACTGACCAAAAAAAGGGCTACCTTCTTTTCTAGACAAAAGCTCACTCAAACCTCCACTTTTCCATTACAAAATAATTGGAAGGCAAATTTTTACCAACCTTGTCTGTAACACTTTTCCTAAAGAAAAAGAAATCATAAAGGTTGGCATTTGTGCATATATATATCACAAAGTGTTATAACTGAAGAATTGTTCTAATAGCTGGGGGTTTGGAAATTTATCAGCTGCTTGATGCAAACTAGATATTAATTGTTATTGCCATGGAAGTATATGGGCTACAACAGAAATTGAATAAACCAAAGTACCATAATGCAGCTAAGAGAAACTACATATTCTTGGAAAGAATACGTAAGTTCTGCTGATTCTAGCAACTAGTACAGCAGTGGGAATGGGATTCATTAACTATGAAAATGAAAACTGAAAAGTTGTATTTAGTGCTTCTTTCTGTTTAGAGAAAGTCCAGGGTCTACACAAAGTTGACTGCGTGCCCTGCTGACTGTGTAGCCATCACAAGATATTTAGTGGTGACAGTATTTGATATCTGTCCTAAGACACTGTGTAGAGTGAGTCCAGCATTAATATTCCCTAATTTGAATAAGAGATTGAAACCTTTTTCTTGTAACTGGTGGTTTATTTTTCCATGTATATTTTTTTTCTCTGTCATTATTGTATGAAGACTTTCTAAAGAATTTTTCCTTTTGTGAATTTGGGAGAAACCCTTTCATTGACTTTCAAGTACACAGAATTATTACATTTTCTCAGTCAGGAAACATGCCCATGAAAGATGATCTAGAAAGTTTGCAAGCTCTCATTTCCATAATGCATCTTTTGGGGCTATAAATATGGGTGTATGATATTTCACAACTTTTCTACCTATTTTATGCCTTATTAGTGCTTCTCAAATGCAATTTGACAAAGAGAAGGGGATTATTTATTTCATTTTGCATATCAAGAGACTGGGAAAGGAGAGCTGAAGTGAATTTTTCAAGGTCAGCTGGGGGCAGTACCTGATACAGAGGTAGATGAGGTCCCAATTGGTTTCAAGAGGCATCTGGGAGGGCTGCCTCTCAGCTGGGAGAATAAAAGAATACTGTCTTTTGATATGCATCTTTATGCAAACATGACTGTGTGTGAATGCCAGGTACATAGATGTACTGATATAGGCTGAATATATGATGTGTGATTTATTTCCTAAAGGAGCAACTTTCTGAAATCTTGGAATTTTCTCCTTGTCTCACTGATCTTCTGCTCCAGCACACTGAAAAGGTCTCGACAGTATTTAATCTCATTCATGCGTTATCATTACTACTGTCAGGAGGTTTTGGATAACAAATGCAGTGCTTTACCAGCTAAAAACATTTTCTTTTTGCACTGACACCGACTCGTCAATAAAACCCCACGGCATGTTAACTTCCCATCTCTCAGATGTGGCACACTGGCATTTACAATGCAGAGAAAAGTAACAAAGTGTGAAAGAGATCATAAATCATTTAAAGAGAGTTAAAAAGAGACTTAAAACAAAAGCCTTCAGGAAAGGAAGAAAAAGTGAAAAAGTGTGGGCACCAAAAATTATTTTATACAAGAATGAAACAATGACCTTTTCACCTATCATCATTCACATTGGTTTTCCTTTCTCAGCCTCTGGGGCTCAGAACAATTCAGTCAGTGTGCAGAATGCTGCAAGAGGAATGAACCTTTTATTTTATTATTACCCAGGGCATGATACCCTTGAGAGGAATGACAAAAACAAATAAGAGCAAACAGAGCAAAAGGGAAAGAAAAGGCACTACAGCTTTGGGATAATAAAAAGCAAGCAATGAATGTAATATACTGAGAGATAGCCTTCAATTCAAAGTTCACAAGGCAGGTAAATGCATTTCATTGGAAACTTTTAGATTTCAAAATATGTTTTACAATCTTTTCACTCAGCCATTTAAATAGGGACTCTGCAGACGCCTGGAAATGTAGCAAGGGAGAGGGGCACACTTCATCATAGCTTGGAAATGTGAACGTACAAACAGTTCTCTTCAAGAAGGCACACAACAGAAGGTTGGATATTTATATGATCAGCTCTAAATCATGATGTTTTACAGGCAAGCTCTGTTTTAAAATAAGTGCATCTAGGAAGGTGATATAGGCTTGTAACCAAAATCACAGATGGTGATTGACACAGATGTCAGACTCCTCAACTCCCCACTTTGGGGAAAAACATTTTATACCACACAATTAAGTGAAAATTTCTGATGTGAAATACAAACAATAGTAATTATCAATTGTGGCTAGCCTTTCAGAACCCTTTTTATAAAGAAGAAAAGCAAAGACTGTGACTCTGAAATCAGCAATAAATCACTTCTGCACATGCCAAGTAGTTCTTACTGAGAACAATAACATTAATGTATATAAAGCATTTTGTTATCAAGTACTTTACAGACATAACACATAAGCTAGTTTCAGATTTTGAAACACTAGTAGTCATCTGAAGTCTAATTACTGCTAAAAAACACCAAGTAAAACTGTGTAACAAGTTTTGGCAGGAAGAAAGGAGTAATAATATATCCAATTAACTGTGTAGAAGATATCTTAGGTAGATAGATTGACATTAGTAAACTAGAATTTGAAAATTACTTCACAGTAAACCATTACCTTTGCTGAATAAATTAAGGAAAAGAAAAAGAAAGCTATTTCTTGGTGTGAAATAGACTCAGACTTGATCTGTGACTCTTGTTTGGAAGTAAGTCACAGCAGTATGTAACACAGGCAGAGACTTAAATTTCCACTTCCCTGATCATTTCTGATAGTTTCTGAGTCATCAGTGATTTTCCAGCAAGTTATTTCCAGGCTGAGAAAAATAATTGAACTGTCTTGCTTGTAGAGTCTGAAAGAGAAGGCTTCTAGAGATAAACATTGTCCGAATGTACAATTCTGAAAGCACTTCTTTTTTCTTTTTCTTTTTTTTTTTTTTTTTTTTTTTAATTTATTTATTTAATAGAAAAGACAACAAAAATGAAATATCAGTAGAAACCACTTGTGGGATTTTTTGCTAGCTGGCAAACCTCTTCCATTTCATCCCTTTCAGGATCTGGAAATGAGCAGTACTGACTCGTTCTTGCTTGCCCTTTAAAGTCATGTGTGGCTTGCTGTCTGCTATCACAAGCTGGTCACCAGGACTGTTCTTCTTTCTTTCTACCAGCAAGAGTGTATTTTGAATTCCAGTCACCACCCTGAGGTTTATTAGACTATATTTGTCCAGTCTGGATCTGACTAACTGTCCTGAGACTGCGTTGCCTTTCACACACTGATTCAGACTGTTTTTTGACTCACACAGAAAGTTCCATCTATCAAAAAACAAATTTTAATATTTTTCAAATGACATGAGATATTTTATGTCTATTTTTAAAATCTGATTAGTGAGCTTCAATATCATACTTAATTTCAATTTTCCTCTATTTAGATTATCACAAAAATGCAGTCTCTTAACCCTGTCAAAAGGCTAGTAAGGAGATGAAAATAGCTGGTGCTGCATAGACATTCTAAATGTGGTTGTTTCTAAAGCAGTTGTAAAGGTCAGAATACAAACATGCATGAGGAAAATAAATGAGTATTTTGCATCTCCTCAATGTTCAAGTCTCCATCACTGTTTGAATTCCTCTGATGCTTCTCTCAGAATGCCTTATCCTCCATTTTGCACTTGCTCTGGCAGACCCCATTGTTTTCTGCAGGCATTATGTCTGCATTAAAAAACCTGGATCTGACTAACAGTTATCCTTAGAACATACAATATGCCACACAGAATGCCACAGTAAAGGAAACTGCAGAAAGATGATATAAAAATTGTGAAGGAGAATACAAACTTAGTTTCCACTAGGCTACTTGTCACAGAAACTTTCTATATTCAAAGTTGAGTTTCTTCAGTTAGTATTCTTTCTTAGTTCTAGAAGATTTTTCTTTTTTCCTTATACAAATAAGGCTTTAATGAGAACATTTATAATGGTTTCAACTCCTAATACAGCTCTAAATGCTAGTAGAAAACACATTCTGTAATATTTCTTCTCTTGCTGAGACTGATACAAATGCAAAATTGGGAAAAATATTCATGATTATTCCTGAGGTTCATTATAGCATCTTAGTCAGCACTTTAATTTCTGGTTGGAAAACATTTTAGCGGAACTGGAAAGATACAGAATGCCTTTTCATTTTTCCTCTCCCTCATAAATCAAATGCACAATAAAATTACAGCACTAATAAAAATACTAATAGTGCCCTGTGAATCTTTTTAACCAATTATCCCATTTCCTGCCTGGCTGTTAAGTTGCACTCAGAATGCTCAGAGAAAACACATTTGCATTGTACAGTAAAAGGCAAGTTTAAATGCATTACATGACAGCTGGTGTATTAATGTCACTTGTGATCAGCAACGAGAATTGCCTGTCTGAGAAATTCATGGACAGTCAAGACAATGAGCAAATTATTCAATGGGGAAGAATTTTGTTTATTTTACGATTCAGTTAAGGTACATAAATGTAAGTAATAACAGTGACCCATCTTAAAACATGGGAGTGTTTCGTGATTGCTACTAGTAGAGGGTCAGAACTTAGTCTAGAATGTCAACACCTTTGAAAGTTTAGAACATTAATTCCGGGGTCAGAAATTAGTCCATGTTTTCATTTTGTTTAAAAACAAACAAAGATTTTTCCAGTGATGTTGGATAGAGGAATTATATGGACATTCAGAGTGGATCTTCTTTTATGGCTGTTTTGTCTTGTGTAAAGTTGTGATCATCAGTGTGAAGTAGTTCAGAATTATTATGTTTCTTTTTTCATTTTAATAGGCCTTTCTTTAAAAAAAAATTAATCATTAGTCTGTGTACATAATCACCTATGGCCATATTTTAGCTTCATGATTTCTATGCTTAGATATTTGAAATTTTTCCAGTGAATACCAGTAGCATGAATGCATTTAATGCATGCAACCTTTTTAAAAAAGCTCTTCATAAGAGACAGTGAGTGATGTGCAGGAAATACTTTCTCACACTTAGAAATCCCTCTTTGTAAAAATTATTATAATATCAAATAACATGATCATATACATAAGATTTTAGGGTCTTAATGACTGTTTATGGATTATAGTTTACAACACTTAGAGAAATCTTGGCATTATTGAAGTCTAAAAGCTTTGAAAATTGATTCCAAGGAATTTGTACAAAGAGTTTCATGCAACTGCTGCTAAACACTATTGCTCCATCAGCATCACCTAAGACAGTGATTTCATGACTTAATTTAGGTTTTCCCTTTGGTTGGTTAAAGGACTAGATAGGGACAATAGCTGCACTTCACATCTTTGTGTCATTTGTCTTGTTCTGGGTCATTAAACACGACAGACATGCACTTATTTACTTTCCTTTTCCTGCTCAGATTGATGAGGGAATGCTGGGCTCAGTGTGAGAGCATGTGTAGACAATAAAAAGGCAGAACATGATGGAACAGTGTTGGAGGTGTTCTGTAGAGACAGAGGCAGACTTGCTATAGTGACAGGGGGTTGGAGACCAGAGCCTGGAGAAACTCAAGAACTAAGACATTTGGCAATAGGGTTCACTGAGAGGGAAAACTACCCAAGGAGCCTCGGAGCTCACTGTACTTGGTGGGGTTCACTATTCCTCCTTAAGTACAATTATCTCACTTTTAAACTGCAGTTCTGTTGTGAAATTTCTTTGACTATAGACCAAAATTCTGTCAGTACAAGACTGACATAGGAATCGTAATAGCTCCGTGGCAGTCAGATGAGACACATAATCCAGATTCTGCAGCTGGGGTAGGGCAATCCTGTACACACAGACTGGGAAACAAGAGGCTGGGAGTAGTCCTATGGAAAGGGACCTGGGGGCCCTGGCTGAAAATAAACATGAACCAGCAGTGCCCTGGAGCCAGGAGGGCCAACCCTGTCCTGGGGACATCAGGGACAGCATCAGAGCCAGGCAAGGGAGGGATTGTCCTGCTCTGCTCTGGGCTGGGGCAGCCTCATCTCCAGTGCTGGGGGCAGTTTTTTGGTGCCACGGTATAAGGAGGATATAAAGCTGTTAGAAAGCATCCAGAGGATGTCTACAAAGATGGTGAAGGTCCTAGAGGGGAAGCCTTATGAAGAGCAGCTGAGGTCACTTGGTCTGCTCAGCCTGGAGGAGACTGAGGTGAAACCTCACTGCAGTTACAGCTTCCTGGTGAGGGCAAGAGGAGGGTCAGGCTCTGATTTGCCCTGTGCTGCTCAGTGACAGGATCCAAGGAAATGGCCTGAAGCTGAGTCAGGAGAGGTTTGGGTTCAATATTAAATTTTCTCCATGCAGAGTCTGGTTGGGCACTGGCACGGGATCCTCAGGGAAGTAGTCATGGCCCCAAGCCTGACAGAGTTCAAGAAGTATTTGAACAATGCATTTGGGCACAAAATGGGATTTTTGTAGGGGTCCTGTGTAAAGCCAGGAGTTGGACTCAGTGATTCTTGTGGATCCATTCCAGTTCAGGATGTTCTATAATAAGATTTTTACATTACACATCACGCTGTCAGTATGACTGAGAAAATTGATCAACATTATTATACATTCTAATAACTCATCAGCAAAGATCAATATGTAAAAGCAACGTTTATCAGGGTATAAATTTAGGTTTATTTTGGTCCATATCTTCAGATCTCATTATTAGCAAAATTATCTTTGAATCCAGTGAAATTTTCTGGCCTCGAGTAAAGCTTTTCATGTAGCCTGTATTGCATGTCTTTCTGAGAGCATGCTCTGGTTGCTTTTTTTAATGACAATTGCTAGCTCTCTGAAAGGACCTCTATTTTTATGTGCATGTAGAGAATGTGTGCTTTTCCATGTGTCTGCAAAGAATGTAAAGACCCAGAGTGCAAGAAAGATCTGTGTTAGTTTGTGTTTCTGCAAGAGAGAACATGGAGTTCTGGATAACAAGCTAAATCTTCAAATACACATAAGACCAACATATTTCAGGAGAGCTCATGAAGACACACCTGTGAGACTGAGATCACAATTTTAATCTTGTCATTACAGCAAGCAGGATAAAGAAGACTTCATTTTGGAAAGTGAGACCAAATGCATGGACCAAAGGATGTGATGTTCATAACTCCTCTCCGTGTATTTTTCTGTTCCTTTATTATTAAGTAGTTGAAACAGTTTTCATCAGCTCATGTGAAATGTGCTGTTGGCATTTTTGCCAGCAGAGGACATGGTCAAGACCTCTGTACCATTAACTTCTCTCCCTAGAACTTTGTTAGCAGTGAGGCTGGTACAGCCTCATTACTTTTTCATCCCTCGTGATGCTATCATTCCATCTATAACCAGTCTAAGTGTTAGGTTTGTAATACAGTCAATGAAAGTTTCACTCTCTCTTCTGCAGAGCTGGCCTCTGACATTAAACTTAATTGTAACTACAGCTAGTATATAAAATTTCATAGATCCTGGAAGATTAAGTCTGATTGTTAATTTGCATAGTTTTATGAAACATTTATTGGATCTTTCTTTAATGGCTTAGCATTTTACTAACAGATAGCATCATTTGAAAATAACAACAAGGGACTTGAAAGCTTTGTGGGGAATTATAAAACCATTCCCCAGAGGAATATTATTGCAATATAGCTTTTCAATGTAGTTGTTCTGTAACATTTTAGAATTATATGCTATATCTTTAGTATATGAAAGTTATCCACTTCTGTTTCTTATGCATGAAGCCTTTTACAGCTACAGTGTTTTCTCTGTGCTTCTGATTTTGATAACCATCCAGGGGGAAGAGGGGGAGGAACAATGGTCTTTTATTAGCAGTTTAATTTGGTTCAAACCACTTCCCTTAATTCCCCTGGAAGTGCAGACCTCTTCCTTACTTCTATATTGTTAAACAGAAAGTAAAAAAGTACAGTGCATTCCTCAATACCTAAGGAGTACTGAAATGTAAAGTTTAAAATTTTTCATGTGCTATGAATATCTGTGATGTTTCTACATTATAAATTTACCTTACTTAATTTTATAATATTTGATATTGCATTGCCCAGCAGGGAAAGAAAATATTAAAACCTGAAAATTCACAATTATATATTTGAAATTAATTTTGAACAACTGTAAATTCGAATAAAAGAATTACACAATTTGTCCCCCAGCAAGGTAGAAATAAAAATTTAGCAGGCTAAGTGCAATCTCAAATATTTTTTAGAATTTCCTCATTGCACAATGGAATGCTTTTGATAGCCCTAGAGTATCACTTCTACTGCTGTATCTGACATGTATAAAATTACCTCCTTTCCTCAAATATTGTGAAAGGTTAAGACTTCACATTCCTGTGAATAAAAGGATCTGGAGCTCCTTGTGGACACAACGTAGAATATCAGCCAGAAAAACCCTTGCAGCAGAGAAAGCCAACAGCATCCTGAGCTGCATCAGTTACAAGGAACTGATCCTTCCCCAGTTTAAGAGAGACATGGACAAACTGGAGTGAGCTCAGTGAGGGTCTGTGATGGTCCTTAAGGACTCAGAACTTTGAGAAGAGGCTGGGAAAGCTGGAAGCATTCAGCCTAAAAAGAAGTCTGTTATGGTCACCTCAGAAAGACTTAGAAACAGGACTAAAGAAAATCAATGGAGCAATGAAAATTCTTACTGGATATTTAAATTTTTATTTCACCAAGACCGCGGTCAAAAGAGTTGTCCATAGAGGTTTTGGCATCTCTATTCATAGAGATAATAAAACCTGAACAACACAAGAGCTGGAAAAACCTGATCTGACTTTCAAAGATCAAGTTTTTGCCTTGGAAAATGGTTAGATGGTTAGCTGACCTCCTTCCCAAACTAAATTGCTCCAAAATCCCATGATTTTAACATCCTACAATGAAATTAGGAAAATAAAAATTCCAGTTTTGATCTTGGACTGAACTTATGAGAAAAAAATTGCATTATGTTATACACTTGGCCTGACAGAAGGTCCTTTTATCTTAACCATTTCTCAAACTCTCTACATTCTAACTTCGGGCTTAAAGGTCAAAAACAACAAGAAAGAAAGAAAGAAGGAAAATTGATCATTAACTGGAAAGTCTTAGAAGGAAAAAGCCAAGAAATAAACAAAATTATGATGTGAAAAATTTGGAATTGCTCCTACAATTTTTATTCCTTACCTCCTCAGCTCCTATGTGCATTCATCACTTGCGTTCTTCAAAAGTGGCTCAGGCTTGGAAACTTGAGTCCTTTACATGGTGCTCATCACTCAGCCAGTCTTTTTTAACCCTGCCATCAGTTTCAGTTGCATAATTTTTCACAGGATCCCTGACTTTTTCAGTCAGACATCATTCATCATATCAGTCAGTCTTTGTACTTTTGTGCTTTTATCGTTATTGAGAATATTGTGCCACAGTTCACAGTATTTAATCTTGCTCAGAAAGAATGAAATTCCCCAAAACAGCAAGAAATGTTACATTAAGTTGCACTTGATGTATATTTTTGCTGTTATTTTAATGTATTGAATCAATTTTGTGCCACAATGAAGGTATTTTACAGCTTGTCTTTTCTCATTTTAAACCCTTGCACCAAAAACATTAGAAAGCATAAGTGCACACTTAAATTTAGAGTGAATATGTATGTAAATATGTACATACAAGCACAAACTTATACTGGAGACAAGTGTTACCATATCAGATGGCAGTGGATACAGCTCTAAAGCTGGTGACTTGTCCTCTCCACCAGTTGATATCTGATTCCTCTGAAGTCTTTTAGATCCAGCTTACAAAGGGCTGTCAGTCAGATTAATTAATATTACACAATTATCAACATATTTTGAAGTCTCCTTTGCCATAAAAGGATAATATATCCAGTGTTGCTACTGAAGGGCTGTGTTCAGGAGAGCCACTGTGGGTTAATTCCAAAGTTCTCAGAAAAGTATGCAAATCTTATAATTTTCACAGCATGCTCCATTGTTCATTTGATTACTTACAGCTCCCTAAATATGAATTGGTTGTTTGTTTCACACAGGTTTTGTTTACACTGGTGATACCCTTTCATCTTTTCAATGAGGCTGTTAATATGAACCATCCAAAAAGTACTCAAGTTACAAACCAGAATGTCCTTTCCATACCCTCCAAAATGCTGCTATTTGCAGAGCAAATGTTTTCATTTTAGAATTTGCTCTTTGAGGATTTGAACATGTGCGGTTCCCCATGACTATTAGGTTCTGACAATATACAGAGTGGATCATTCTCTCAGTTTCTGTAATTCCAGCAGCCATGCATGTTAGGAACTCATTTGGCATAAAATAACCATAAATTTGTCTAGCTTGAAGACTGCTTTTGAAAGTCACAGGGAGGATTTAGGAACCAAATGATTCTTCAGGGGACAAGGACAAATAGAAAATAAGTAAATTAGGATTTGCAGTTCTTGGGTGCTATGCACAGCACAAATTATCTTGGCAATCATATAGTGACACATTGCTACTCTAAATACTCAGATCTGCTTAGCGTTAAAGGGGTATTATGATAAATTGTAGCAGATGTCTTTCTATATGTGAAAAGTATATCATCACTCATATTGAGTTAATTCAGCTGAAGATGGTTGCACTTGTACAATTCATTTAGCGTAGCATAAAAACCCCCCAACTTTGTTACACTGGAATCCAGTCAGAATTGTTTTATAGATTTCAACTCACTTGCATGTCTAATCTTAGTTAAATAAAAATATATTCTCTGGAATTCAAGAATATACTCCAAATTAACCTGTCATGTAGGTGAGAAATCTGTCCACTGAAACAGCATTAAGGTCTTAAAGGAAAAAAAATGAATTAGCAGAATTAATATCAGAATTAACCATAAGAGGATTTTAAAATTAATATATTTCATGAACTACAAGAGAAAATAAAATTTAAAATGTCTTCAATTAATATAAAAATAGGTGGATTTTTTTATTTGGGATTTTTTTGTTTTGTTGTTGTTGTTATTTTATTTTCGTAATTATTGAGGGACTCAAGAATTATGTCTGAAAAAATTCCCCTTAATAATTTATTCTGGAATGGTTCCAAGTGTTATGCCAGATCAGGTCCATTAAGAAGTGAAATGTGACCATCTCCAAATGTATTGTGCTTTACTGATGCGAAAACATATTTTGAAGTGGTAGCTGAATGTCAAATAGGGTTTTCTTCTCTTTGACGAGATCTCGAGTAAAAGCTATATATAAAATCAACTGGGTGTGGGGGAATTTTTCATAAGCTGTTTCACTCAGATAAGTTTCATTTCTGTGGTGAAGGCAGAAGGGAATCAATAAGCAGCATATTCTGCCTTTCTCCAGTATGGCATTTCCTTTTTGCTGCTTTAACATGAACATTATAGAGTAGCAGACATCACACCCACAGAAGTCCCATCCTCCTTTTAAATTCTTAAAATAAGAGTTAATTAGCAGGTCAGACTCCAGACAGCTTTCAAATGGATCCCTGTTCCAATGTAATTCTAAATGCTGGACTTGCTTGTTTCATTCTTCTGTTGAGTTCTGGGGTTCCAGCCAGCAGGAAAAAAAATTCCCACTGGTGATTACCAGCCATGATTTCATTGCCATTGCAGAACTACATCCAGCTTCATCTGAGGCAAATTTCCAATGTAAAGCAGTCCAATATTCCATGAACATATTGTCACATCCAAGCATGAGCTTACTTGCTTTCTTTATTCCAATGTTCTAAGAGGCAGGTTTTTTCCAGTCTCTTTTGTTGACTTTTAAATTCACTGTATCATTATTTAGATCCTAATAGCATCTATAGTTATCTTAATTAAAGAAGGTCTGGCTCTCTATTTGTTTCAAATTCATAATTACTCAAACTCTTAAAAAACCTTAAAATGACATTTCTTTCTGAGTCTGAAAATTAATAAAATAATAAATAATAAAATGATTAAAAATGTTCGTATTCAGACATATTCAAAACTACTTCTTTGTCATTATATCTGTGTTCTAATTTACTATTTGACATGTTCAATGTTTGTATTACAATGTATGGATTCAACTAAGACATAATTAGCAATTCAACTTTAGTAGAGAAAGATGGTCTTGTGATCTAAGTAAATAACATGGGAAAAGTCTTTGAGGAATTCACATCACACACAAGGACCTGCTTCTGAACTAAAGAATAGGTTCTTGTTCTGTAAGAAATACAAAAGCCAAACTGATAGGAACCTTGTATTAGCACAGAGCTCTGTGAAGTGTACCCATGGTAAAACCTTTCAAGGACTGATGACAGTTTCCAATCTGAAGTTCTGATTTGGAGCTCTAGAGGCTTTAACCAGAAATATATGGAAAAAATGGATTGATGAAATCTAAAATCTACTGTATAAAGTATTTCAGGTTTGGCATATTTTGCCAGAACTGAAGAGAGGGGATCCAGCTGGTAACCTTGCAAGTGCTGGTTGCCCTTTCTACTTTATTTTTTTTTTTTTTTTTTTTTTTTTTCCCCCCCAGTAGGGAAGCTTTCAGTATTGGCAATATATGTCTAAAGATAGAGAGGAAGTTTCAATTCCTAACTGTAAAATTTTGAGATTTGGTCTCAGAAACAATTTTCTGAAGTTTCTTTTCTTTTTTTCCAACTGGTTCTGATATACAAGATGAAAAAAGACCTTTCATAATTGGATGTTCAGAGCTAATGCCCCCAGTTCAGGAGCACACTTCAGTCGACTGGCAGAGCCCCCACTGAAGTATGAGGTGGTTACTTCCAGAGTCTTCTCTAATGTTTCAACTATTCCCTCATTTTTATTCTGCCAAACTGGAAGAGAAAATGTGAACCTCATGATGTCACAGCCTAAGGTGTCTCTTTATGCTTGGGATCACCTCAGTAGGACATGAAGGTGGTCTGGAATTCAGGTTTTTCCCGATGCCCGCCGATGAGACTGTTCTCAGAGGTTTCAAGGTTGTTTATTGTTTCTTATCTCAAGAATTCTTTGCCCAGCTAACAGAGATCTGTTCAGCCAGACGTCCAGGGTGGAATCTGCCTGGCAGAGGCAGGTCTTATCTTTTATACTCTAAATTACGTACTAGATATTTACAATTAATTCCCAATACACTTCAATCTTATTGTAATGTCTAGTTTTGTCCCCATCCGATCGAAGGATGCCAAGGTGGCACTTCAACATGAAGGCATGGAGAAGGAGGAAGAAGCATACCACGCCCCAAATCCTCCATCTTAACCATGAGCCCCTTAATATAAACATTTCTAAAAATTCACTTTTCTATCTTCTAACAGCTAATTTATACTCTACTTACTTTTTGTGACTTGTAGTTCTTCCTGCATTGTTTGCACCTGGGTCAGGACAACCCCTGGAACAGGCTGGGGGATGAAGGGTTAGAGAGCAGCCCTGCTGAGAATGATGCCCAGGAGCACCTTGGGCAGAAGGGCAAGAGAGAATTCTGCCCCCTTACTCTGCTCTCATGAGACCCCACCTGCATCAGCTCTGGGGTCCTCAGAACAGGAAAGACACGGACCTGTAGGATCTCAACACGGTTTCAATGTAAATTTCACATTCTGGATCAGGTGCAATCAAGTTACATGTTACAGGGCATTAACTCTGTCATTTCCTTATTTTTCAAAACACCCTGTTCTAGGTGTCAAGATGAAAGGACTTTGACCTATTGGAGAGAGTTCAGAGGAGGCCACAAGGATGATTAGATGGATTGAGCACCTCTCCTATGAGGAAAAGCTGAGAGAATTAGGGATGCTCAACCTGGAGAAGAGTCCAGGAACACCTTCAGCCTTCCAGTAAGAGACCCCACAAGAAAGACGTAGAGGGACATTTTTCAAGAGATTGTAGTGACAGGACAACTTTACACTGAAACAGGATGAGGCTGGATTTGATATAAGGAAGAAATTCTTTACTGTGAGGATGGTGGGGCACACTGGAGCAGGTTGCCCAGAGAGGTGGTGAATACTACATCCCTAGAAACGTCCAAAGCCAGGGTGGATGGAGCTCCCATCAGACACTGGAACCCTGCAATCAGATCATCCCTAAGGTGCCCCTTTTCCAAGCTGAACAAACCCAATTCTCTCAGCCTTTCCTCTTAGGAAAGGTGCTCCATCCCTCTAGTCATGTTGGTGGCCTCCTCTGGACTCTCTCCAGCTGGTCAACATCCTTCCACCTTGACACCTATACAGGGTACTTAGAAAAATAATAAAATGACAGAGTTAATGCCCCATAACATGAAATTCAATTGCAACTGATCCAGAATGTGACATTTACATTAAAACTGTGTTGAGATCATTGCATTCCTGGACAGAATGTAATTTTAGTATATGTAATATATAATAAAAATATATTATGTTATTGAAAATAAATGAGGGTTTAAGACTTTCATTGTAATGATCAAGTCTTCAGTTAAAAGGAGAATATTTAAATGTAAGGCTACTTTTAATGCGCATTAGAAAAAAAATAAAGGAAAATAAATAGTCCATAGTGTGCTATTTTACTAAATACTGAAAATATTTTTAGCATGTCAATGAGCTATTAACTCAGGCAATTTTTCTAAAAGCAGTTAGTTAAATGTTGCTTCTCCATAAGTAAACAACCCATTTTACAGATTTACATTTTCCTCTTACTCCATAAAACCAATACACAGTTTTTGCATATCTTGTTTTTCAACAAGGAAGTCTTCATTATTATGAATTTGAAGCAAATTGAGCACATTATTTGAAAGGTATAGAGGTTGATATTGTTATAATGATGTCTTCAAGTTTTTTGGGGTTTTTCTGCTTTCTTCTTATATTTGGGTTTGACACACAGCTAAGCCAATCTGAAGTTCAGAAGGTAGAATAACACAATTTCTTCTGAGTTCAGAAACCTCTAGATCAGATAGGTTGGCTAACAACCCCCTAGTACAGAAGTATTCTGATGTTTGCCACAATTAAAATAAATACTTTATTTTCAACCGAGTAAGGAGCTTCACTTGTCCAATCTGTAGGGTTAGGGTTAGGGTTAGGGTTAGGGTTAGGGTATAATAATAATAATAATAATAATAATAATAATAATAATAATAAACTGCATAATTTTCAGTCCTATGTTGCAGAGTGGGCTTGAGAAGTTTTGAAAGGTAATGAAAGTACCAGTTAATAAAGTTCTCGCTTCTGTTTACTTTTGATAAGTTTAGGGATTTTTCCATTCTAAATATAGGGTTAGGGTATAATAATAATAATAAACTGTATAATTTTCAGTCCTATGTTGCAGAGTGGACCTGAGAGGTTTCAAAAGGTAATGAAAGTACCAGCTAGTACCAGTTTGGGGATTTTTCCATTCTTAATATAAAGCTTTCCAGCAGCCAAACCATACTTCTGAGGCTACCAAACCATTTAGGGCAACGACTCACTTTTTGTTAGCAAATCCCTTACAGAAGATTTGGTTTCTCCAAATAAAGTTCTAAGATATGCTTTCATTTTCAAATGTCTGCATGTAAGTTTTTTTGGAGAACCCAACATCTCAACTACTTGGATCTTACTATGAAAAGTCATTCCACTAAATAAATGGCTTTTCAGGGTGCATATCATTGCATCAATGTTATATTTTACTCTCTTTATATGTGTATGACTCAAATCTCAGCATGACCAGACTTGGGTTTGGTTTTTTGACATAATTTATAACTTCTTTGTTGATTTATATAAAGATTTATGTAATGAAGTTTTCTTAAAATTACCATTAACTTTGGTAATTTTTTTACTATAAATATAAGGAGATCATGCTATTACCAAACTGATCTCATGGGGCTGAGGGAAAGTATTTAGGGTCAGAAAGTGTGATTTCTATTTAAAATTCACCACTCTGGTTTCTAGGATTAGAACAGCAAAGCCTGGAACATTCCCTTAAGGTGACTCTCTAGAATAGATGCCTGAACACCATGTTGAAGACCATGGTGGGTTACCCGGTGCCTTGTGTATTGTCTTCTTCTGTTCACATGTGCTGCTTTCTAGCAAAAAATAAGATTTAGAAGCAGATGATAGTGAGTGATATCTTCTTTCTCCTGGAATTTGTGCTCAGTTTTTACACTTGATGTGAATGCCAGACAACCTACAATACATGGTGACTTCAACAGCAGCTGGGGCACCTGGCACTTTCTTCATCTGTCCTGAAATTCATTCTTTTAACACATCTAGGGGTGCAGTGCCCTTGTAGAGGTGTCAGCATAGCATTATCAAGGTCTGAGATGATTATGAGACAATTTTCACTGTAATTTATTTTTCAGTCATTTTTGCTCATTTCTTTGGCAGGAGATCAGCAGTGAGTATTACCTTAAGTCTGACTGTTGGGAAGGATGAACCAGGAAAACCTTACAAATATAAATGCTTAGATTCTGAGAACATAGAAACCATAAGCGAGATTGAAATGAAAGCCATCTTTGAGATACTGAAACTCAGTTACTAAATAACTATAAAACAATAGAATAGCCGAATTAAAGTAATCCCCTCTTGATTGAACAATGCCTTCTGCTGGAAAGCAGGTCCAAAGGTCAAAGAAGACCCTGCTAGGGTCCAAAGAGCAGTTTTTAGAGTTTAAAGTATAACACATTATGGTAATGTAATGGTTCTTATAGGCTATATGTAAATGCTATAGAATTTGTATCTTGTGTTAGACTGGTTAGTGGTAATTAGAATATTCAACATAGAAGATGATTTATTGTATTGTAAACAGGAAAATCGCTCTCTTACTTTCTTACTCTTTTACGCTCTCTTACTCTCCCTTACTCTCTCTTACTTTCTTTGCTCTTACTTTCTTTACTACTCTCTCTTACTTTCTTACTCTCCTTACTCTTACTCTTGCTCTCTCTCTTACTCTTGCTCTTGCTCTTACTCTTACTCTTATTTTCTCTCTCTCTCTCCCCACCCTGCTCTGAGCTGCAGCTGGCAGCTCTTAGCAGGACTCTGTGTTCCCACACCCTTAAACTGTTAACTTTAAGATCAGCTTATACAGAGCACCTGAGCATCCTGACACAAAGACTCCCACATCTGACTAGTGAAACCAGTGCTGAAAGATGCTGCTATTTCCTAACATTTTCAAGGTCAAAGGTTCCCACTGTATTTCATAGTCTGGATATGTGAGGTTATTTCACCTTTAAGATTCAGCAACTGCCATGACAAACCCCATGGAAGTCATCAGCATAATTTTGAAGAGGACTTTCAACAACACAAGTGTTAGATTTCATCCTTGGGCCTGTAGCTGACAAACTGCAGAGAGGAGAAACCCAATGTTGCTGGTTTCAAATAGGATAAAAATCAGAGGTTATCTTGCTAATCCCTTGTAAAGTCTTTTCCACTGTGCCAAGTTTATCTATAGCAGTGCTGGTAGTAGTCTATCATTGATCGTGAAAGACATAATTAAGTGGTGTCTTCTCACTTTGAAGAGGCAACAGAGTGTGAATTTAAGTTATTTTTTTATTGCCACTCTTTTATTTCCTATACTGAAAACTGTGTCTTAGAGACTTTCCAGGAAAAGGGAAAGGATCTTTTCAGACCAGTCCAGTACAGCTTCTCTGTGTAGTGTTCCAGGAAGGATACTGCACAGCTGTAAATGAAGGTTTGTAGGGAAAGGTTCATGGTGGATTACTTTGCCAAATTAAAGACTTGCAGGGAGCAAGGGATCATTTTCTATCATGGGATGATGATAGAAAAAAGCTGTGAATGAATGAAAGAAAGGGAGATTTAAATAATATTTTAGATCCCTTCATTTTAAAGATAGATACAACGATTTTTTTTTGTTCCAAACACTTTTCTTACACTGCAGGATAGGCATCTTCAAGTTATCCCTTGAATACAGAGAATTCAGAGAACCAGATTCCCTAAAGATTTATACACCCTTTGTCAGAATGGAAACCTTTACTGCTGCAAACTATCCCGATCCTAAGAAACTGTTTTGGTTTTTTTTCTCTCTTTTATTTCTTTGGCAAGATTACCAGATTTGTCAAGGGAGGAAGAATTGTATTAGTAAAAGAAGGGAGTGGGTGCGGAAGAGCAGAGTTCAAATCCAGTAATTCTTTATTAGCATAGAGGCCATTAAAGAGAATTCTTTTCTATAAATACATAGCTTAACCCCTCTGAAATGACATACCAGTTGCACATCTGAGAACAACTAAATCATAACAACAGTGGGTGACTTTATATAGCTGAGTCAATTTTTTTTATAATGAAGGAGGCTAAAGCTGCCATTTCTAGAGTTAAAGCATTGGCTGTAAAACTAGCAAATTAGTCATTTATTTATTTTCTCTCCTATTATTCATATTTATTAGGAGACAGTTGACCAAAAATTTTAAAAATTAGCTGTTATGAATGACATTCTCTCAGATCATTATTTAATTTAAATGCCTTTTTGCTCGCAAAATGTAGAAGAATGCTTTTATTTGATTACCTCTAGGGGAAAAACAATGTTCTAACAAAATTTATGTTCTCAAAATAATCAGTAAAGATATTATTTGAAGAACAGTTCTTCCTTTCTTCCAAAACATGCACAAAAATTGAATGGATAAAAAAATGCATATTTGGTGGTGTTTTGCTCTGTCTGTCTCATGCTTTGTAAAGGGTCATCTGATGGTCCACTTAGATGTCAATATGCCTGTAGTTTTTAAAGGATTCCTTTTAGCTGATTCATTTGCCTGGAAGTTTATGCCTGCTAAAATGACTCAGAAAATGAAAGACCATCCATATTTTCTCTATGGCAGAGAGAGAGTGGAGATAGGTGAAGACAAAGATTTTAGCTGTTGATTTGGTGTTGCACAATCTGAAGATCTGGCATGATTCAGGAGACAGAGATGGCAATGGAAACATGCCTGTAGTCTGATATCCAGTGATCACTGCTTTTTACTCTGGAATCTCTGCATCCTGCTGAACCTCAGGTAGGAAAAACCCCACAGATTTTCTCTGGCTTTCGTTCTAATTTAAATGGATTGGTGCATTTTTCTTCTTCGCATGGTTTCAACTTTTCCTAGTCTCAATCTTATTTTACCACTGGGCCTCACCATATATAAGTTGTATTTATAACCATGCATGTTCATGAGCTAGATAGAAGAAATGTCTTTTTTCCCTTGCCCTCTTCCTTCCCTATCTCTATGATCTCATACAACCAAATGAGTCTCTGTCACTCCCAGACTTCTTTCTTGGAGGATCATGTGTGCGATTACAGGGTGTGACTTTCCAGTTCCTTCATCAAAGGGGAGATCTTAGTGATGCTGCTGGGTCCAACTGGATATAGGGCACAGCAAATTGGCCCTTGCTGCATAATAATGGAGCCTGAGTGTGAAACAGAACTTGTCTATGATTTCACATCTTTCCAACAAGTTCTTGCTGACTTTATTTGCTGCCTTCTGTCACTAAACCCTTGTAAACAGATCTGGGTCCTGTATTTACTAATATCTTCATATCATCCTCTGGACAGGATCTTGTTGAAGCTGACAGAGACTGTGGCTGAGACGTGTTGATGATGTTTTGGCAGCCTTTCAAGGAAGCACAGATGCTCTGAACACCTTTCTAGAATTTTTAAGTAGTCAAATGTCTTCCCATTAAAATGTACAAAGGCAATGGAGAAATAAAGCTTAATGTCTTTTTCTAAACAGCTAAGTTACTATACTGATGGTGAGCTTCAAATGTGTTCTGGTTAGAAGTCTTGTACATAGGAATCAATATATTCTGTAAACACTAAAATTCATATCCTAACTGACAACATAAATACACCAAAGACATCTGAACAAAAATAAAATACAATCAACCAACCAAAAAAACCAAACCAAACCAAACCAAACCAAACCAAACCAAACACCACCAGACAAAGTAGCACCAAATCTGCCTGCAAGATCAATTGTTTTGCATAAAGTTTCAAACAAAAGCAGAAATATTTTAAGTCTTTTTTCAGTATGTTATATAAAATAAGGAGAGATCTCATGTTTGGTTTTGTTTTGAGTTGTGGTTGTTTTGAGGCTTTTATAAATGTGCATATTATATTCACCAGGTGAAGAAACATCAATCTTTACTTTTTGAATGTGAAGGGAATATGGCCATTTTAATTTAAAAAACTATCTACTAGCATTTTTAACAAAAGAGATTAAGGGCTGAAATCAATCTTATTTAGCAAAGCCTTAAGGAACCACAGAAACCATCTATCTTTTCTTTAACTGCTTGTCTGGTAATCTCCAAGTAAGAGTCTGTCTTTCACTTTACATGGAAATGAAGTTGCAATTAGAAAAGTACTTCAATCATTTACTGCTATCCTTAAACTAAGCAAAAAAAAAAAAAAAAAAAAAGAAAAATTAGCCTAGGTAAAAATAAGAACTGACCCTAAACTGACTGTAGGGTCAAACTGAACTTGAAGCAATTATTTTGTGGTTTTTTGTAAGTTGAGAAGACACACTGAAATAAATACAGGGGAAAAATAAAATCAATTCTTGCTGTAGTACCTAAAAAGTCAAAGTGTCCTGAAAATAGCTTTTGTGAGGTTTACAGCTAGAACCATAGGAAATATGAAAACAAATGACTGACGTGCCTCATTTCACCTAAGTGCAGAATCTGGCTATCTGGGCAGGTTGTTACCTGTTTAGTCTTTTTAACACCAATTCAGGCTCTGGAGGCCCATGGGCCTTTCTGGTTGGATTCCCAGCTGGTGCCCAGCTCTGACCTAACTCTGCTCCCTCTGGACATTCCAGGGCAGTGTCAGACCTAGAGCCCTGGCTAGGCTTTGCCCAAATACCTGCTCACAAATCTGCAGCAGGCATTTTGCCACTAGGTACCAATCAGTACCTGGTGCTTCCTGCCTAAACACTTTCCTTCCCAGCAATTCCCTGAAGGAATCATCCTATCAGCATCCTGAGGGATGAATAATTCTTAAAGGTAAATCTATCTGCAGTGCAGCTCCTGGTCGGTGATGGTCAAAGAGGAGCAGGGCAGGCAGGGCTTGCATCTGCATGGAGTGAGGCACCGTGGGGACATGCCAGGGATAAGCCACCCCATGCAATTTCCCGAGGAATTCATGGCTTGAGGCAGCAGTTCCTGTGAGCAGGGTGCATGGTCAGCATCTGTGCAGGAGAATCAGCCACTGCTGAGTCTCAGCAGCTGTCGTTCAGCCCTAAAAGCTGAAACATGCTACAGTCCCTGAATTGCTGTTAGTCCCAGGACAGCCCACACCAAAGCAGGGAAACAGCCTTGTAGCCAGGGTTAGTGATCAGCTTATCTACAGCCCTGCAGAGAGACACTTATTGTGGGGATACCTCCTTGTCTTGTTTAACAAACTGGATGCACGTCTTGCTTTACCTTGTTCAGAGTGGTTTTCTTTCTCTCTAAGAGCTCCCTGACTCCTTCCAAAATCAGAATGGTAACTTCAAACATTCCATTTCTATGGCTTCCTGGCAGACAGGTTCTAGTCCTTTCAAAAATCTTTCAATACCAAACTCACCTGTGCCCAATTAATTTATGTTTTCATGAGTTTGATGATTATTTAAAAGAAAGATCCTTTTTTATTTTTTTTTTATTTTTTTTTTTTTATTATTTTTTATTATTTTCTTTCATTTAGTCTCACTCTGACCTTACCTCAGGGCTAATGATTGAAGTACAGGCACCAGGCAGTAGTTTTTCAAGAAGCAATAGGTGCTGGCTTTCAGATTTAGAGTCAGGCTTAGAAATGTGAATATAGGATGGTGCAGCAGAAGTGGAGATCCTGCAGCTGTAGTTTAGGTGGTAACAAAGTGTTTTTGCAGACATTTCTCTCAATTGTAGCTGAGCACAGACGAATCCCACTCCTCCTGGGTATGTGAAGCTAAGGAAAGCCTGGCCAAACACCTTAACTCAAGTAATCTTTCCTTCTTTCTTTTATCCTAGTTTCTTATTTATTTTCTGGCAGGCATGAGCACTCCTGGGAAAACATTCCTTGTATGCAATAAAAATAAGATTACTTTTGTGTAGCTTTTGATTGTCAATGCTTTTCCAGCTTTCAAAGAGCCCCACTTCCATATCCTTTGCAGAGAAGTGTGTTATTGTTATGCAGTTTGGTTTAACTTCATGATTTGTAGTAAACATGGTTAGTGTTTTCTTTGTTAAAGGAAATAGAATAAGTGCATATCTTTAAGCTACAACATTTCTCAGTTGCCAGCAGAACCAGGCAGAATGAAAGCCAAAAGAAAGAGGTAGCACCAGAATTACTCACTTATGTAGCTTTTTAACATATGAAGAAATTAAGGAGTATCATGTTTTTTGTTCCTGAAGATCTCCTGTAAAATTGTGATACACAACATTGGAATAGTTTATGCTAGTAAATTATAGTTATTTAAAATGTTAACTTAAATTTATCTCAGTTAAGAATAATCCATCTAGTTCTATAATACAGTTTTAGATATTCCAAAAGTGACAATATATGCAACTGGTTTCATAAATCCATGTTTTAGTGAAAACAACAAGGGAACAGAACTTCTGTTTCCCCTAATAAACCACAGTCGTATCACTGGCTCATTACTGATCAGTCACATAACTGACAATAAATGCTGCTGGTTTCATGTGGCTATGAGATCCACAGAAAGATTCTAAAATGAAAGTTTGTGACTTTGCAGCGAGACCATGATTAATTTAGGTCAGCTCCTTGAGCTAAATGAGAGTTTTTTTGTCTCACTGAGGGTACTTCTTAAAAATAGGAAAAGATATAACTGGGTATAATTCATTAAACTCATAAATATGCATAACAGTATTGAGGCATAGATATATGCACACCAGTCATAATTCTGCTGCTGAAATATTTGCAATAGCTAGACTTCAAGGAGACAATAAGACATTGTAAGACATAGTCAATTGCTCTGGGGTAAGAGGAGGTCTGAGCAAACAGTTTGTCTAAAATTTTACAAATATATTGAGTCTGAAAATGTTATTGAGAACACAGCAATTTTGATGTTACATTCTCAGAATTTCAATCACTGAAAATGGCTTTAACTGGCTCTAAAACCAGGCCACATTCTAGCCAGGAACAATAGGTTCTAACCCATATTAGCTGGATATTTATCTGAGATGTGGAAGCCATTTTTTTCCAGTGCTGCTTTTCTTAACTCAGAAGAAACTTAAAACTTGGGTGTCCCAGGCTATACATCCAGCTATATAAAGATACTAAATCCCCTAAATTCCAGTCTTCAGTTCTTTCTTTGAGCGACTAACTTCATGGCTAGATTGTTTGGAAGTCAAACATTTCAGTTGCTTTCTTGTGAGGAATAACTCAGATTGGTTTTATAAATTCTCATGTAGTAATCAGTCCTTTCACTTGTTGAATACAAGTTTCAAAATAATTTCCCATGCTCCAGCTAAGTTTACAGAAAATACAGACTTAACTGCAAGCAGCCCAGGGGATTAATAATGATCTGCCTCTATTGCTCATCCTCTTCACACCTCACAAAAGCCCCTGGCACTTTAGCACGTTAACATTTACCAGATGAAAAGATATAAGATTCTTAAGGAAAGTATACAACTGCTAATTAGAGACAGAAATTTTTTTGGATCTAGCTACAGTAGGTTCAGTCTGTAAGTATTGTGAAACAGAGTTATGGGATTTATATTTGTTGTGAAAAAGTTCTATTGTTTTTGCATTTTAAGGAAATTATTCAGAATATTTGGTCCCTTTAACTTTGCTGAGGCAATAGACAATTTTTGGTTTGTCATCTACAAGAAATGTTGAAATTCTGATGAGCTCTGCATGTGCAGAAAACGCTTTTCAAAGTTCTGTACCTATTAGTCATTCAACTACCAGTAAAAAGCAGATTAAAATGACATTAGGAATACAAAACTGGCTAGCAATAATAAAACTGAAAACAATGAAATACATAACCATCAATTCCTCGGGAATATTGTTATGATTAGTAACGTCAACCATGAACAAACTGTTTTAGAGAAATTTCCTAACAAGGTTCTCTCAGTAGATATTAAGAGTTCAATAATTAATTTTTCTTTTTCCATTTCCAAAGACTCTGTCACTAAGTTGTGACTGATCAGTGCAATGGCCCACAAAACATGCCACAAGCTTCACCCTGGATTAAAAAATCAACCACACAATAAAAAATTAATATCCTAATTTTGATACTGCAAGATCAGTCTGAAACCTACTAAAATAACCAGAATTTTAATATAGTCTTGCAGCTTGAAGATGCTTAGTCAATATCAAAAGTGATACATTTTAATCCATGCTATTGTAAAGTCAGCTAGGATTGACAGCTTCAGAAAAAAAATATGGCATTTTCAATGAAATTAAGAAGTTAAAAAGTTGTTAAGGGATATCCAAAAGACCTTTTTAAACTACACAGAATTTATCACAATAACTAGTCTTTTTCCACAAAGAAAAGGGTTTTTTCTAAGATATAAATTATTCCCCTGTCAAGTTTTAAAATCTATATGGAATGGGACAAATCCTTATTTTTGACTGATGAATAACATTCAGATTTTCCCCTCTTACGTTTTAAAACTAGAGAAGCTCAAAATGCCTTTTATTCTCTCATTTCTGTGTTTTGTTTTTGTAAGGTAAGATTTCCTTTTCTGATACACTCTTCTACCATATAAATCAATGCAAAATATCTACTTCTCCCCCCCAAATTTATACTTTTTCCATGGCATTTTATTTGGACAGTTTAGCACTATGGTATATAACAGTAATCATATCAATAGAAAAATAGGAAAGAAGCATAAGAAATTGATCTTTTTACCATCTCACACCAAGGAAGCTGAGTGAAACTTGATTTTAATACCAGTAAATTTTTTCTTGTGCTCATTACATTTGAAGCACTTTTTTTACCCCAGTTTTTCCTCAGTATTCCAAGCTTAGCTCAAACATCACTTCTCTCTGTGGATAAATTTGGAAAGTGCCCAGATTGAACAGCAGAGTGGGTGGACTAATACAACTGAAAATCATTTCTTGAACTGATCCTGGCATTTTAGTTTGCTCCATGATTAAATTCAGAATGAAGACCTTAAAAGCCAAGCAAGTTGTGAGGAGAAAATAAAGTCTGGAGGAAGACCAGTCTGTGGAATGTATCTATGAATTCTGGATCATATTTTAGAGTCTGGACAACTTTTATGTAGGCACAATGTACTTCTGAGCTTATGGCTGTTCTTGTTTGAACCCAGAATTGCCTCTTGCAAGGTACAGCTTTGTGTCAAATCAGGACAGTTTCTGATGCACATACGTGTACATGTAGGAACACTAACTAGGTATATACTTCAAAGGACAAGTCCCTTGTATTAAAAGTAATTTAATTTTGAAAATAACAACTTTACTAATGAAAAGAAAAACCACCTTAAAATTATAAATTCCCAATTAAATAAGCACAGCAATACTGGACATATGGAATCCCACTTCTACTTGACTGTTCTAATCCCTAGAGTACAGACTTGCATTCCCTCTGCATTTTCTCTGCGTACAGAATTTTGAATCATGTTCAGTAGTGTAGGGAAAGAACAGAGTTGGAGGGCAACCAACTCCGAGAGAGTTGGAGAGCAACCAACAGCCTGAGTCAGGCAATAAATTGCTTTAAAACAAGTAAGCAGGGTATATAACTCCCCTCTCAGACTGTGGCCTGAACTGGATCTCACAATGCTGTGACCACGAGGTTAACACAGATGAGAGAAAGGCACTTCCTTGTCCTAAAGTAAGATGGTTAGAGGCAGGCTGGCTTATCAGGAGGAAAGCCTCAGCTGTGCCAGATAAGAACAGAATGTCTGCTCCAGCACTTATGGCACCTGAGAAGTGCTTGTTAGGACTCCTGCTTGCCCTAGGTCCCGGCTGGTTTCTGCTGAGCTCTCCAGTTTGTGCTGAGCATGCAGACTACTTTGATTTATACATATAAACTATCTTTGCAGCCAGGTTCAGACTACCACTTCATGACCCAGCACTTGATTTTTTGATTGGGTAGTGAAGAGCCTGCAGTCTGAATTCAGCTCTGATGACCTTCTGTTATAGAAAAGTCCCTGAACACATGTAGCAAATCAAGCGTCCAGTTCTCTTACTGCACTCAGTGTAAGGAGTCTGTCACTGCAGGACAAGCCTAAACAGACCACAGGAGGACTCATAATTATTACTATTGCTATTATTGCTTCCCATCTGTATTTATTAGCACACCTGGTAAAAATCAGCTTAACCTTCTGTCAGTTTTGTGCTGTAGCTGCACTGGTTCGTACAGAACATTTTGGTATCTTACTGCAGCCAGCCTGCCTTCCTCAGTGCTCAAGGGAGTTTCCTTGTCTCTCCGTGTCTCCTTGACACCACCACCTCCTCACATAAAACCTGGCACAATCTCTGAATTTCAGAGCAAGATTGGACTCTAGTTTTTGGATTCTGGTTACAGAAACCTCACATAATTGGAGTGTGTTCATGCTTTCCATTATATAAAACCGTCATATAAGAACTCTTTTGTCTCTTCAATGCTCAGTGGTTTTTGAATCCTTCCATCTGATATCACATGATATTCTATACATATAATTAGTGGATTAAGAAACAATGTAGACAATATTTCTGCTAAAAATTCTACAGATTCAGACTGAAGCAATCTGGTGTAAACAACACCTAGTATTAGTCAGTTCAGTATCATTAGTTCCTTGTAGCTTTATGAAATGTTCAGATGGGGCTGGCCTGCACAATTCAAATTAGGCTAGATTTTAAATCTTTGGACTTTGGAAGACTGAATTCCATTTTCTTTTCTTTAGGTCATGATGCCCATAGCTGGCACTGTAAAATATAACTTATGAGACTAGGCTTTAAAAGAACACATCTCTGGTCCTTATAATTATTTATTATTGCAATTTTTGACCATATTTGCCTTATTTATTTTTCTTAGTTTACTAAAAGCACATTCTTAAAAATCTATGTGGGAAAGTACATTTATGAATAGTCATGGACAGATAGTAGTAAAGATAGGGTGTAAGGAGCAAAGGAAATAAACTAGTAATAAGCACAGTGAAATTTCCCTGCCCTTTTTCAGTGTGAATCAAGAGAGATATTTTAACCTAAATTCCATCTATACACATGCAAGTGGGTTGGAAATTGGATTGAAGATTCTTATTGATTAATGGACATTTAAAGAAGAGTCTCATTTCTGGTCACATGAACAAGACATCCTGCACAGACTCTAATTTATCCACTGATTTTTTTAGGTACTGAAGAAATAATAACATTTGCAGGACTTTCTTTAATCTATTGACTTTCAATAAAATTTGTGACAGAGAAACATCAGAAAATATCATGTTCAAATACAGAATGTATATTCATTATATAAATTACAGACACATTGAAATAATTATTTCTTTTTGTGAATGAAAGCATACTTCTTTATATATATTTTTTCCTTTTAACATTATGTACAGCTGGCACTATTATATGATGTTTAATTTGTTGCTCAGTTGTTGGGGATATTTTCCCTATTTTCAGTATCGTTACCTCTTTTACAGTACTCACAAGGTGGTAGGCATGTAACAAATGTCTTGAAACAAACAGCAGAAGAGATTAAGAAAACTGAATAAAAAATTTTAATTCTCTAAGTGATCAGGAGGAAAAAGCAGGTGTGCATGTCAGTCTATAAAGTCTTCTAAAATGCATCTGACATAATATTACATTGCATCTTCCTCAGAAATATGTGTGGGTTTTAAGGCAGGACACAGGTAACTGGTAACAAAACATCAACCACAAATAGTCTTGTGTAGATCAGATGTCAAAATTCCTTAAACCCTTCAAACTGCCAAAGGGACAGGCACAGCAATCAGTTACATTCCCCAGTCTGGATACCATCGAGACCCACCTCCAAGACTGGGTCATTTCATCTAGAATATTCTGTGAACCTATTAAAAAAATCTTTCAGATGATTCTTAATCCCTGATGAAATACAAGTTACTTTCATGCCTGCTCTGCGTGTCAGCAGGAACCGTACAGGATTTTTTCCCCCTACCTTGACCCTTTCTTTGCTGTTTTATTGAAGGTGGGAAGAGAATGTGCAATTTTGCTGTTTTGTTTTTGTTTTGTTTTGTTTTTTTTTAAACTGCTTTTGTCTCTTCTCATATCCAAATTTATGAAAATCGGTAATCATTGATTGGCCTCTAAAGAGTTTCTGATTTAACTTCAAGAAAATTGTAATATTTGTACTGCAATTCTCCAGCATTCCATTAATTAAAAAAAAACAAAACCAAGGCATTATCTCAAGAATCCATGACAATAGTCACTATATTTCATATTGAAAAATAATAAGGGTAATATTCTAAAATTTCTCAATTCTGTCAGATGTAGCTGCTATTATGATCAATAGTTTTGTGGCAGGTTAAGATGGAAAGATAAATACAGCTAGTAATGCCTGCATTGGGCTTTCAGTTTAATTTTAATGCTCATGTCAGGCAGTAATAGGAGATGAGGAAGCTGATGCATTTTTCAGATCAAATCAATATTGTTTAAAAAAAAGCAGAAATAACATAAATTTCAGTTTGTTGATCTTGGTAGTGGATTAAGAAGTAAAAAAATTATGAAAACGTACTGGCCTAGGTTTTTGCAAGGAAGAAACATGGAACTAAAAGAAGTTTTATGTAGTCATAAATGTTCTGCACATAAAATATGTAAAAAAGTACATTTAAAATGTTACTAAGGATGAAAAAGCAAGATTTAGACTTAGGATATGTCACAGTGAAGATTGCCTGCACAGTCTGTCTCTATATTCATGAACTGTGACCTAATCATTAACTATCTGATCATATACTTCTTTTTTGATACTGTCTCTGCCTTATTAAACTCGTATGAAGGAGAGTGTTTTATTACTTGTTGCATTGTGTCATTCTCCATACATATTAAAACCTCTGCTGAAGAGGTAATTATAAATTTCCTTCTTATACTCAGATCCAATGAGCTTCCCTATAGCATTTGATCATTCTTCATTTTCACAATAGCCCTCAGAAATAAAGGAAATACATTATCCTAATTTTAAAGATGGTGTATAAAAAGCTAAGGCCAGAAATAGCTGAGTTACTGCATGAGCACACATAGCCACAAATGGATTCAGCTCACAGTTAAGACACCAAACTGTGATTTTCTGAGGATGTGTACTGAAAGTCTCACTTTATACACTGGAGATTTGTTTAATACAGCTGGTGGAATGCAGAGAGCTATTGACCTCACTTTAAAAGAGATATACAGAAGTCAGCTTTGCTGCCTAAACATACAGATACACAGAAAGCATACTATGCTGCTGGGTAAATATTCTTCAGTTTAAGGAGAGCTTTACCACCTAATTCATGCATTTGACTAAAGGCAGCTGCCTTACTCAATGAAATGCTGAATCCTGACCTGAATGTTGTCTAAAATCCATGTTAAGTGGTTGTTTATATAGCAAATGTACTGTAAATTAATTGTCAGCCAGACTTTCATAAAATGAAAGCCGATGTATTTCAGGCCCTCAAACTGAAGCCTTCCCAGTACCTCAGGGTGAATGCCCATCACGGCTTTGGCTTTGTGCACCAGACTGGAAAAGTTATTTAGTGGTGTTTGGCATTGTATGAGCACAGCATTCCTCACTGCAGTGGTGCTTGTGAGAGTCTGCATCTCAGGCTCTGAACCTCATGGATGCACACAGAAAGTAACATGTAATACCCTGCCCCATCCTTTGTTGCCAAGTCCAGGTTCATCATCAGATTTGTCTTGGATGTGATCAGGTAACTAAAGGCTGAGCCATGCCTAGAGTGGTTAGAACTGAGGTATTACCTGATGGAGTGGCTTTCTGTGTCTGCCTCTACAACACCTTTAAAAGTCTTTCAGAGCATCAACACATCACTTTTCTAGATCATAATTTTTAATTCTCTTGGTTCTGGTATCGGAGAAATGAAAGCTAGGTCAGCAGTGAGAAGGGAATCACTCTGCAGAATAGTGAAACAGCAATTGTTTGTCCAGGTGTGCAGATGCCTGCAACATTTGTGCTAAGAATGACTTTATTCTGTAGAGTGTAGGAGAGAAGGAAGTGTGGAGTTATTAGAACAAGATAATTTACCTGAAAGTTCGATGAAGGATTCTGCTACCTATGCTGGAAGACTTGAACTCAATTTTATGATCTCAGTATTGTTTAGCTGAGTATAATGGTCACCAAAACAATCTCCTGTAGCACAGCATTATAGATAATATTAAAGCAAAAGACAAAACATTTGCTGAGAATGTGAAAGTTCTGTAAAATTACCTGTCCCCAAAGCCACTTATGACTGCAAAGCATTTCTCCTTTTGGAGATAAAATCAAGAAAATGAAACATTTGCTGAATATGTGACAGGATTAAAGCAATTAAATGAGCTTTGCCAGTTTGGAGGGAGTTTAAGTGATGCATTAAGAGAATGGTTAGTGAGCGTTGTGCAAAATAATTCAATCCAAAAGCAGTTTTTTGATAGAAACAGAATTGACCCCAAAATGTGCAGTAGCTACGGCAGTTCCAAAGGTGCCAGAGAGATGCAATACTTCATGAAGCTTATACAACAAATAAATTAGATAGCCTCAGAAGGCACAGCACAGAGAACTGAAAGATTAGGTGCCTCCATTGAAAAAAAATCTCCTGATGCCTATCATTGGTGATTTAAGGATAAGTTCTGAAGGAACTGGAAATAACATACACATTTGGAAAGCATTTGAGTCAGTGCAAAAAGTAAAACTACCATCTCATAAGGCAATTATAAAGAGTATCTGGTGCACCATCTTGTAAATAACCTGTTCAAGACTTCATGGGATAAAGTAGCCTCTCTAATCCAGTTACTTTAGATATTTTAAAAAGAAATTAATGATGTTTAAAATGCAGCCTGAAAAGGATTCTGTTGTTCCTGTCCTTCAAAAGCAGAATTGTAAAGACCTTGGCACTTCAAAGTATGTATACAATGGAAATTCTTTTTCTCCTGGGTGTTATTCTGCAGACATTAAGGGATAACTGTAAACAGCTTATGCTAATGCTCTGGCTTGCAATACAGTGGTCATGCATTCCTCAATAAAGAGTGTCTGAAAGAAATTCAGCTGGACTGGCCAAGTGTAAAGCACGCAGACTCCAAAAATAATTATGAACTGTTGCCCAAAGCAAAAATTAACTGAACTTTTGGACAGCTGATATTTTCCTGAAATTATATCCAGAAGTTTAAAACATATGAATGCAAAATGTTGTGATTGCCCTCTCTTCAAGCACAGTTTCTGCTAAGCCTGTCCAGTACCTTTGTTTGCAGGACAGCCAAATATGGAAGGGAAACATCACCACTTTCTATCACCACTAACTATCCCTGTTAGCCTTTTCCCCAAGGTCAAATGAGGTAAACTGCAGTAGTAGCAGTAATAGAACAGAATCAGGAATGTGGTGATTCACATTCTGATCATTGAGGAATGCTTGGTGTGCTTCACCAGAATAGCAGATATTTGTCTCTTTGGTGGTTAGGAAGGGAAATGATCCTTAGGGATCATAGTGGTTAAAGCCTGTTGGAAAATGGATTCTAGAAGCAACAAGCAGGACCTTACAGCTCTTCCAGCCAAACAGGCTGATGTTTAGAATGGCACAGCTGCTTGCCCTTTGATGTAAACAACCACTGTTGGTTTTCATGACACTGTTATACGTTCCTCACTGTTATTCAGAGTATGTGACCATGGAGGAGGCAGGCTGAACTCCTTGAATGTGTACTAAGACAGAGTAGAGTTTAATGCAAATGATGAAAATTGTCAGTGTTCCAATAAAACAACTTTATTAGATGTTTCTCAGTAAACAAAACTGTGATATCCAGTGAATTCTCTTGCTGAAGCCTAGGTACTCTATTTTGATGATGTCAGTTAACTTACCACTTTACAATAGTTTCATCAGTTTCACAGTTCCAAGTCCAGTAACTTTGCATTTAGATATCTGATCCCTATATAATCTCTATTCAGATATTTTTTTTATCTCCACGGTTTTCAAATAAATAAATAAGATTAGAGTGCAATCATCCATAAAGGAGGGAGAGATCAAACGGAGACAATGAGCACTGGAGGAAAAGAAGGGCAAAGATTCTTGCTTATTACCCTTTTCTTTATAAAAGAGGATAAACATAAGTAATGCTGGCAGAATCACAGTTTTGTTGTTGAATAGAAATAGTTGATATCTTGATAGAAAGTCATTGCTGTTTAATTATCCCATATGAAAACACCATTCTGTTTATGTTGACTTTTTTCACCTATTTTTACAAGATTCTCTCAATCACTTGTAAATATTTTAATCCCCAGATTTTTAATTTTTTTTTTTTTTTTACTATAGGAAGCATCTTGTATTATTTAAATGTTTCATAACTGTCCTTTGACATAATTCAGTAATGATTATCACATAAATAAAATAAGGTGCACAAGGCAGTTGTATGTAATATACTGCTATGAAACCTGTTAATAATACCAGAATGAGAATGATTTCCAGAGATATATGCTATAGCTGATATAATAAATCTACAATACCCAAATATTAGGGTTTATCTCAGACCACCTAAATCAATGGAAAGAATTTACTCCCAAAGGCTTTGAATCACGACCTGTAGGGAATGACAATTTTTGTTCCATCTTTTATTTAAAACTCTGAAAAAAACATAGGTAAAAATAAACAGTGCACCAAGACTGTTTTTCTGCTGGGAGACAACAACCACTGAAGGCATATCTGACATCTTAGGCCAAGATTTTCAAGGCAGGATTTCACAATGTCTGGGTGATGTAGATGTTTGAATCAGCAGCTCTTCCACAAGACAGATTTTATTATTGTAATGATATACTGTGATATTACTTAACAAGCACAGTCAGGAAGTAATATATCTCACAGCACAAGACAACACACATAGAAATCGTCCTTCCCTCATAGTGCTTAAAATCTTCAAAAGTCAAGCAGCACAACAATTTGGCACGGGAAAAATAAGGAAATTTAGGAAATATATTGTCCACTTGAGGGTATTGCATCCCTGGCCTGATTTAAGGCAATTCTCTGGTTTTATGGCGAAGGAAAAATTTCAGGAAAGGAATGGAAAGATGACAGTGAAAAGACTTTACTTAACTTCAAAGAGTTATTAACACTGTGAGTGGCAACATTAGCAAATCATAAAGGTGATTTCTTGAAAATCTAATCTGGTGAAAAGTGAGGCTACACCTCCCCTTCCCTGTTAGGAACAGCAATTGAACTTAACTCTAGTGAATATGGCAGTTTAAAATGCTGGATTATTCTTGGTAATTCTGAAGCTCAAGAAAGCAGCTATTAACACTTCTGTCCTTACATTCCAGCTATGTCTATTTTTGTGAAATATTTGAAATGTTTTGTGAATTAAAAACTTAGTTATTCTGTATGCAGAGCTGATTGAATTCAAACTCATATATGAATATTCCAGGAGATGGACACACAGCAATATAATGAAAAATGGGATTATTTTACACAGAGCTAATCATGAATAAAAAGCCCTTCCAAGTACAATATGAGCAGGCATGCTGTTAGGATGCCAGTTGGCTTCATCATATGGAGATATTGCTGCCTTTAGTGTCTGTTTCTCCACAGACTGACACAATAAACTGATGCTCCAAAAAGCTAAGGGCTTCTTAACTGCTCATTGACAATAAATAGTGGTCTCCAAGTACTCTTTCAGATGTCATTATGCTCCATCACGTCAGTGATCCATGGATAATAAGAGCATCTCATGTAAATCACTGGGGGGTGTTCTGCTGGCTTGTTAGGTTCTTATATAAATTTAATAACAGATTTATTTCATTTCCCTTTTGAGAAATTAAAATGGTTTGAAATGCCTTAGATATAGCCACAAAAGCAAAATTATCTCCCTTGTTTCACAGTGATGTGTTTTGGTTCTCCAGCCCATTTTCCTCTGATTCCCCTCTTTAAATCAGAAGGCAGCATGTTCCACCCCTGTTTCACCATCCACCAACACACTGCAGCTCAGCTCACAGGGTTTCTGCTCTTCCAATCAACGTTTTCAGTCCTTTCTTCACCTGCTCCTGCCTGGAGGTTCTGGCACCACACAGGTGCAGGGAGCAGGGCTCAGGCTCTGGGGGTGGGAGGGATTTATCACAGCTCTGCTGGCATCAGCTTTCAGGAGAGTTTCCCACTTGCAGGACTTCCAGCTGGAGGAGAAAAGTATTCCTTGACACTCAGCAGTGACATAAATATCTTTCATTACACACCCATTCGCTGCTGCTCACGACTTTAGGGATATCCCCTTGGTTTTGTGTGGGCATATTGGTGTGCAAGCTTTGAAACTGTGCCCAAGACAAAATTCACTCTCATTTTCCTTCCATTTATATTCAGACTTCAGAATGAAAATTTAAAGATCAGCTAAGAACACGGGATATATACACACCAAACCCTTCAATTTGAGCAATTTCCTATACTAAAGTTCCTATTATACACATAGAAAGGTATCTGTTCCATTTAACAGTTATTCAATACAGCTCATTACCATTGAAAGCTCTATGTTATCTGCAATGATTTTATTTCAGTGTCTTTAAATGATCTTGAAACATTTGATTGTGAGTCAACTTCCTTTTTGAAAAAAGTCTCTATCACTCCCACAACAAGTATGAGCTGCACATGCCCCTGACATACTGGATTTAATTATGCAAAAATCAACTGACTGCCAGATGTTTTGTCAACATGCAGAAATTTGGATATTTCAAAAAGCTTAATGATTCTTTGTTCCTCAAATTACTGAATGATACTTTAATGGAAGTTAAAAAAATTACATAGAGCTTGAATCTAAATGGACATTTTCATTCCTGAACAATTCAGATTGCTATTTTTTCAAAAATGATAATATGAGTCTAAATTTTAAGAAATTGCATGATTGAGCAGATTACATTTTTCCTTCTAACTTAATTAGAAATAATTGGCATTGGAGGCCTCTAAAACAATTTAAATAAAATTAACTTCTTTCTAAATTTCATTTCTAAGAGAAATATTTCTGTTTCAAACAACTGTGAGTAGATATAACTACATTACAGCCTCACTAGGAATTGTCATAATAATACCAGCTATATCTGTTTATAGGCTAAAAAAATGTTAAGACTTGATGACTTACATGATCAGATCAATTTACTCAGAGCATTTGTGAAGTTTGATAGGTATTGTGAAAATTAATCTCCTTGGTGCTAGTTTCTTTGTGTGTGCTTAGATTCACCTGGTAAAAGCAATTCTCAGTTCTGACATTACTCCACTATACAAATTACTGTGGCACTGAGATAACCTGCTTGATTCTCTGGGAATGTTGTTGGGGTGTGTAACACAAAATCTCTCTCTGGATGGAAATGTTGACTGTCCAGTGTAAGCCTAATGTTTATGGTTCTCTAAAAGGCACCCATGAGAGGCAAATGCATTCAGAAGAGAATCATCCTATCCTAAACCATGTCTATAATTTTGTCAGTTAATGACTCTGAAATAGCTTATCTCTCAGTGTGTTATAGCTTAGATCACAAATTAAGTCTGCCTAAATTTTAAACAGCTGCAGTCAGATTAGATGCATCATCCCATTTTAAATTACTTTTTTTTTTTTTTTTTTAAATTTACTCTAAACCAAGATCTTCTGTGGTTTCCGACTTATAGATTTCAATTTTTCAGCTTGAGATCGATGGTTTTTGAAGCCTCAGTTGTTTCCTTGCATATTGTTGGTTTGTTGTTTTTTAATTTTGTTCTCCATTTTTCCTTTGACTTCCTCAGATCATCCACAAATATCTGTTACTGGAGCTATCAGAACTAATGTAATAAGAAGCCTGTTAGCAAAAATTGCATAGTCTGATCCTATTAAACCCAAAGATTCTCTCCCAAGGAAGGTTCTTCAGGAACATGACACTAAAGAAAAAGGCACACATTTGTGTCCATAGTGAAATCTGGTGCATCATCTGACTCTTGTATTTGCTGACTTCTGCTGATGAGAGTCAGGCCATAGTTACTGACTAGTTCCAGATATATCACTCAACAATGTTCCTTTGCTTTATCATGGCTTTCTAAATACCTTTTGCCCACACTGGATTTTATTTGGTGATGTGTTTTATTGCCCTATTTTCAGTGTTTTCTTCCTCTAAAAATAAAGAAATGTAGTAAATATTTTGAAAAATACATAAAAAGCATTCATTCCGTTGAATTCATGTGAATTAGTAAAGTGTGAGTTTAGGGGAATAGAAAGTCAAAGGTGTTTGCCAAACACCCCTCCTTGGTTTTATGTTTATGTATCATTCATTTGGTGTGTAGAATTTTAATGAACAATCTCTCTATGTGTAGGAATATGGTGCTGCAGTATTTTAAACTTCCCTCTCCTCACATTTCAGCAGATCATTCTCTGATTTATATCTATGATATTTCTCTGACTGGAGAGGAGCTATGCAAATGCTAGATTGGGATTTGCCTCTATTGTCTTCCTCTATTGTCTCAAAATCTGACTTCATCAAAGCCAATGTTCATCATAAATTTCAAAATAAACATAATTAGAAAATCCTGTTATTCCACAAATTAGACGTTTAGTTTATGGAGGAAATTAAAAAGTTAATGAGAAAAATACTTGGTTCAATAACATGTTTCCTGACATTCTATGCTTGTTAGAAAAAGGTGAGGAAGCTGTGCTTTAATGAAGGATTAATTTGATTTTTAAGTCCTTAGTTAGTTCAAGACTTCCTTGTAGTTCACAAAAACATTCTTAATCCTACAATGGAGCTGAATGAGCTTTTAAAGGCTGACAGAAATATCCTGGGCTGGCTGCACACTATTTCTGTTGGAACCTTATAAGGCAACTGGAACCAACTTTTTGTCTAAAGTGTAATTACATGATGAAGAGGGGTGAGAGTTTCAATGCTGCTTTCTTTACAAATTAAATGGTCACTTGTAAAACATTGGCTTTTTTCCCATTTAAATTTAATAATGCCATTGCTTTAGTGGTCATCAATCCTTTAGAGACACTGACTCCAGACTGAACTCCTTGGGGAACAATCCCAGCTGTCAGATGTAAATCACAACAGTCTTCATTGCTCTGTGTGCAAACAGAGATCATGCTGGGGGTGTGCTAATTCCGAGGGAGACTTAGATCTGGATTGCTGCAGAAGTGGCAAATGCCATAGATGCTAAATTTCCTATGTTTTCCCCTATTTTCTTAAACCTTTGAACTCAAGTTTTGTCTTGAAAGAATAAGAAACAATATATAGTAACAGGGGAATTAATTTCATGAAATACAGGACCAGTTTCTTCTGCAGAAAAAAATATTGAGAAAAATAATCTGCACATAATTATACTCTGAACTTAAAATCTGCAGAACTACTGTCACAGAATTACTGGGGATGGAAAGCACCTCTGGAGACCATCTGACACCCTGCTAAGAGCACAGTCAACAACAGCAGTCTTTTGGGATTTTTCTATGTTTTTTTCCACAGCTTTTTACTTCTCCTGGATACTCAGAGCCACTCACAGTCTGAAATGTGCCGACATACAAGCAGTCTAGGTAACTGAAAAACATTACCTCAAGAATATCCCATTATGGCAAAAGTCCTCTATTTTTTGTCTTTTTTTGTCTGCACACTGGAGAAACTTAGGAAAAGAGTGAAGGTTTTTCTCTAATGAGCAATGTCTTTTATATACTGCAAGCATATTAGCTGTAAATAGTATTTGATGCCATCAAGATTTCTCTTTTGTAAGTATGTGAGATGATATAATGTTATCAAAGTATCTATAAAAGTGATTATTGATGTAGCTATGAAGAGTAAAGATACACTATTAAATTTTGCCTAGCTCCATATCTGTTCCAGAAAATAAACCAGACTCGCCTGGAATACAAACGACCTACACAATGAAATATTTAACTGTATTGAAGGATATCTCTACAGGAAAAAAATCCCACAGACTCTAGGAAAGACAATTACTTGGTAAATCAGTTAAATCAAAAAAAGCACAAATGCCATAAAACATAATTCTTTCAAATCAGATAATCCATTAACCCGACAAAAGCCCAAACCATAAAAAAGATGAGATTTGAGTCGTTGCCTTTACAGGTTTACGAGCCAGTATAAAGCCCTGAAATTGCTGTGCAGGCTCAGGAGAAGCAGACCCAGCCTGTCAGATCTGCACTTGGATGCCTGGCAGAGTTATTGACTTCTGGTACCAAAACTTCCCATTCATCTTCCTGCATGTATCAAAAACTTAGAGAGGCTTGTGGCATTCACTTCAGCCTACATGGTCAGAATGAGACATCACTGCAGGGAGCTGGAGAAGCTCTTATTTGGCTGCTAATAGAGTGTGATAACAGCATGATGGTGCCTGTGTCAATCAGACTTTGCAAGAGGTGGGACTGGGAGGAAGAACACTCGTGTGTGCTAAGACACTGCCAAGCTCTTGCTCTGCAGAC
The DNA here is from genome assembly GCA_026413545.1 of Cichladusa arquata. Taxonomy (NCBI): domain Eukaryota; kingdom Metazoa; phylum Chordata; class Aves; order Passeriformes; family Muscicapidae; genus Cichladusa; species Cichladusa arquata. The sequence continues at coordinate 12,178,243 of JAOTQP010001286.1, read as the reverse complement.
AGGCAGAGGGAAGATGCAGCTATCTGTGCAGGAATGTGCAGCCACACAGACAGGAGGAGATGCCAAGAATGTGGTGTGAAAAGATACCTCAAGTCACACTTCACATTTAGAAGAGAGGTTTTATGGGTTTGTCTAGGGGAGTTCAGCATTCAGAACTGAAATCCACTACTGATAAGAGGGCAAAGGAGGCAACTGTCTGGAGTGTAACCATAGGTGGCAGGTGAAGAGATGAGAACAAATCCCTGCCTGCAAACCCCTGGCAGACTCAGCTGGGAAGTTCCTTTACAGATGGAGTGCTCTTGCATTGTGTCTGAGCTGCTTCAAATGCTGGCCAGCACACCACTTACTGGAGAAATTGGCTCACACAGGCCAGGCACTCTTCAGAAATGCAGTGGTCTCTTTTCTGAAAGAATAATAGAGTGCTTAACAACAACTGCATATCAGCTGTGATGGCACAGTCATCAATAACTCTTTTTTGCTGACTGATTCCAAAATTCATAAAGAACATTTATTCTCAGAGTACAATCTTTAGCTGGATGTGCAGTCATTTTCAAGTTGGAAAGAGCTAGGCCAAACTAGGCAGCAAAAAATGATAAGAACACAATAATAAAATGCATTATTAATATTTTTAAAGACAGAAAACCAGATCAGAGTGGGCCCATAGTTTTGTTTCTCTAAATTGAAAAGGTTGCAATAAAGCTGTGCTGGAGAGGTTTAAGCTGCACTTTAGGAAGCAAGAGGGTCAAACACTAGAAGAGACTTCCTAGAGAACTGATTAATGCCACAAGTCTGACAATGTGTAAGGGACATCTGAACAATGCCCTTATTTTGGTCAAACCTGAATTGCTCATGCAGTTGGACTAGATGACTGTTGTCCCTTCCCTTCCCTTCCCTTCCCTTCCCTTCCCTTCCCTTCCCTTCCCTTCCCTTCCCTTCCCTTCCCTTCCCT
>JAOTQP010001286.1:12160687-12177194 GCA_026413545.1 Cichladusa arquata | reverse complement strand
CTTCCCTGAAACTTCCCTTCCCTGAAACTTCCCTTCCCTTCCCTGAAACTTCCCTGAAACTTCCCTGAAACTTCCCTGAAACTTCCCTTCCCTCTTTTATGAAGATATGACTAATCTCACAGATTATAGAATTTTGTATGGGGCTGCAACAGTAGGATTGAAAAACATTTGAAAGTTTTTGTTTTTCCTAGACATAAAATTGTGTCAGTAAATAGAACTTTTCTGGACAGATAACCATTATTTAAAGATTGTTACTCAGCTCACAGTACTATAAGAAATTAAGTTGATTAGTAATCTATGGCCCCAAAACATTGTGTATTGTTAGTTGAGCATCATTTCCTGGATCAGAAGACATAGATTTAAAAAAAAAAAAAAAAAAAAAGATGAAAGGTAGGATATTTTCTCTCTTATCTTCTGTAACTTCCTTACTTCATCATAAATGGCTATTTAATTTTCTTTGCTTAAGTTTAAAAGTACTCTATCTTATGGCGTTAGAGTGTATGAAAACCAGAAAATTTATTATTTTTCTAAAAAATAACTGGACAAATATTTTTGAAAATAAGTAACAATGTTCAAAGAAATTTTGTCCCTAATATCATATGCTTTTCAAATCAAACATAATTTTTTATTATAAATGTCATTCTATCAATATACTTTGCAAAATGCAATTGAATCTCTTAGGAAATACAAGCCTCAGTAAAGAGATATTTAATACAGTTAGATAGTTTGATTTATGTTAGGAAGTTTTGTGTTCCTAGCCTAGCCAGACCTAGAACTTCTCCAAAAACTTTATGGAAATGATTTTTGTTTCTTTATCAAAGGCTTGTCGCTAGAATGTGCCCTTGGAGTAGCATAATCTGAATTTTATACTTCAGGAAAATCTTTGTTTTCTTAATTTAATCAGTCTAAAGCAATGTACTTAAGTGATTGTTTTGTATAATTTACAGAATCATATTTTATGGCATCAAATTAGGTACTAATGGCATTTCTTAACATTAAAACTATCACTTCAGAAACCAGGTTGATATTGGCTTTTGTATTTGGCTCTTGGGAACTATTAAGGGAATGAGTTTGCCTACAAAATTTCCCACTCTGCAGAAACAAATTTCCAGTAAGAAAAATTTATGTCTTTAAAAGGAAATACAGTTAAAATGAGGCATGCTTGATATCCTAGCAATGCTATAAGAGGTCCATATCAGGAAGAAACATCAGGCTTTTATTATTTTTTTTAATTAGAGACATTTTATCAAACTAAGAAAACTCTGCTTGATCTTTCTGCTGATATCAGAAGTGAACTTGTGAAGGACTTGTTCTGCTAGGAGACTGAAAATTCATAACTCACTGTCTAAGCATTGATGCAGGGTTGAGACTGAAATTACAACTGTTCCTGATGACAGATTGACATTCAGGGCCAACTTTACACCATCTCTTCCAACTGATGGAAAAATTTAACTGGATGGGCTCAGCTGGACAACTTGAAAAATTATTTCATATCCTGAGCTCAAATGATTAATAAATATTTGATCCTTGGCAATAAATCACAGCCTTATCAGGAAAAAAAAGAACAGCCATTTTTTGAGATCTAACACTGCATCAATAAAGAATATCACACACACACACACATATATATATACATGCACATACAAAAGAGAAAAGGTGAACACAAATGGATGTAAATGTTGGACGTGCCACTGAACCCTTGAAATGATGGGATAGAGCCATCTTACTTGTCATACCCATGAGATATATTTTAAAAATATTAAAATATATATCCTACTTCTTCATGGAACTTGTCTTGTCCTAAAGTCAAACATAAATATAGCAGAGAAAACATCTTGATTGTTTGCTATAAAATTCACATTCTCATAATCAGAAGCTACCAACGGCATGAAGTTCTATATATACTTTAGTAACAAGAATTTCAATTTCATGAGATCACAGGAATTTTTAAGAATATGGGTCATATGGACACATTCATTTTAATACTTGCAGTAGCTGCTTTTGATTACTGAGTTTCTTGCTGTGACTGCCTCTGACCTGAACAAATTGGAAAATGATAATTTTAACAGGTGAGGAACATGAGACTGAATTCAGAGCAGCCCATTCCTGGTCTGCAAGGTTCTGTAAAGATTCCATTGTTTTCATTAGGCTGGATAAAACAAAATCCCCTTTAAAAGTATGGGGTATTTGTAAACCTGAAACCAACATTATTATCATAAAACTACTGCTTTCTCCTCTTAGTAAGCCCTGCATATTTCTTCTTTAACATCTGCCAAAAAAAAATTAAAAAAATAAAAAATGCAGCCTTCTAGAACAAAGAGGACTTTTTTTCAAAAGGAGGAGAAGCACAGCTCTGCTGTTGGGAAAGGCATCAACCTCTGTGTAGCATCTTGCAACCTTGTGCAAAACACCCACCTAAGCAACATCACAGGCAGTGAGTAAAATTTCATTTTTGCTCTTTTGTCCTTTTTGCAGCAGACAAACAACCCTATTGAGCCATGCTATATTTCCTCTGGGTGGTCAGTTATCTTGTGTTGTATCCTGTAATGTGCCACCCCTACATTTTTGTGCCACACAGGACAACTTTGTAGACAACTGCACATCTTTTGGGCACCCTGAACCAGCCCTGAGTTAAGCTGTGTACAGTCAGCCTGGAGATCCTCCCTCCAGCAGGAAGAGTGACCCCAGCTCTGCTCTGCCTCTGAGAGGAAATTTAGGGATGCTCTGTAACAGGAAGTGACTTCCACAGTCTTATGGTGATCTGTCCTTCTGCTCCTTGGCAGTCCTACTATCTTGTGCCAAATAGCTCTCTCCAATTACAAATATAATTTTTTGGGTTTTTTTAGAGAACTATTTAGGGCAACTGCAAAACCATATTCCAGCAGTCAATGGAAATAGTTAAAGAAACAAAACTTCAGTCAAAGCTATAGGTTTGTGGTGTGTATACATGTGCATGTATATCTGCTGAACCTTCCAAATAGCTTTGCTTTACCTCCTGTCATCTTGTGTACTTTGCTGAGAGCTTCATTTTTTTGGTTTGTTGATTTTTTTTTTTTTTTTAATGTAAAAACATTACATGAGCCATATGAATTTAAGACTAAGGGCAGTGCTGAAAGGCTGCAGAAGACATTGAAACATCCTGGTACGACAGCCCAGTGTTTGGAATTTGAGTTTCTGTCGCAGTGAACACTTCCAGATTCCTAGTCCCTTACATAACTTAGAAAATCCTGTCATCTGTTTCTGATAGCATCTACTTGTAAGGCTGGAATGAGCAGTGCAAACATTCCTGAAATCCCTCCTGTTTGTCATGCCAACATGTTCACAAGAGTATCAACAGCATACCTGAAAAAGGATACAATGCTTTGAGTGCTTAAAATATAACATTGCAGCAGCAAGAAATGGACTGCACCAGACGAGCTGGAGAGAAAAGAGTTTGAAGAAGGAGAGGTTTTTTATTATTGTTTTTAAGTCTCCGATTTCTATGAACTTTTTCCTCTTTTTCTTTAAGTAAACTTGCCCCAATATCCTTATCATACTGTGGTTAGAAACGTTTCTAAAGTTTTCCCTTCTATGGCACTTCAGATCATATAGAAATTATGACTTATGTATTTAAACTTCTTAGCATCCCTGGAAAATATGGATATGCAACAGCTGAATATGAGAACTTACAATACCCTAAAAGCAGATGTTAGTGCAGCATGTCTGAGAAAGGCAGCTCTAGATTTTTAAGAAAAAAAGGAGAGAAAATTAAAATGGGGAGTCTGACACTGTCTCTTTTCTGCATTAATAAACACACTATGTTAGTCTGTGTGCAGTGCAGGTGTAGTAAGAGAACTCATAAGATCCCACTATTTAATGTTTTACCTCTTTATTGAGTGCTTTGGTATTTTGCTCCTACTAAATTACATAGAGCTTATAGGAATATTAGTAATCTCTAGGATTTCTAAAGAGGGGCTTTAATTTTGTTTTTATGGGGCATAGGTAAAATTTTCTATCTTCTTTTCTGGCTGTGTGGTTTTTTTGAAGTTTGAGAGTGAGTGAAAGGCATTGTAATTTGTATTGGCGTGAGCTAAGTGCTGAATTTGTTCCTGAAGGGTTTATGAGGCTTGTTATGAAAACAGAAAATATCTGAAGTGTAAATCCTTACAGCAGAAGAAAACAATATAAGCATGATATGTGACGACAGTTCTGTATCAATTATTAAACCATCCAAAGTATACTTTAGCACTTGTTAGGTCATTTTTTTTCACTACTGCACTAATTAGGAAACATTTCCTAAGGGTAAATGGGCTAAAAACAACCAGATGAAGCTACAACACAAGCATATAGGAAAAGAGATTAAAATTGGTAAAAAACAGGATCAAGTCAAAGATGAAAATCATTGTACTCTTTATTACTGCTACTATTTTTAAGTTTTTCACAAGACAGTTTCATACGAGGAACATCTCACTTCAATTAAGGTGCTGGTCACTATGCAGCTAGAAATAAAGAAAGAAGAGAAAACTACTGGAAATATGGAAGGCTATGACAAAGTAAAAATTGACAAAGATTGCTTCCAGTATGTGTCTGGTGAAAAACAACAATGGGAAAAGTCACAATCTAGGTGATAGCTGAGCTAAGAGGCCCTGGAGCACAAATATCTCTCTACCAAACAACTTTACAGGCATTTGGGATTTTTTCCTGTATGACCCTTAAAGGAAAGATTTGCTAGATTAGGATTATGCATAACCGAAACAAAACAGAATGCATTTGAGGCAAAAGGATACACATCTTGTCAAAGGAAGAAAGAGAATGGCCGAGGACATCTTCCAGCTGCTGTGGAGGGAGTCCAGCTACACACAGCCCAGAGCACCAGGAGCAATCCTGATGCCTTTCCTCAGGAGCCACTGGCACCTTATCCAAGGTGGTTAGTGTTTCTGCAGTTTCAGTCCTGCTTTCAGCCCCTTGCACCCCAACAACTTTTTCTTTCTCCTCCCTTCACTTATCTTTGCCCACCAAAAAGAGGGTGTAAGAATAGAATTTTATCCCTTCTGATGTCGAAGGTGAACCAGAGGCCATTACATGGACGTGTAATGGTTACATGGGAGATTGTATAACTCACTGTCCAGCCTCGAGCACTTTTGGGAGTGATTCCAATCTGCCACTCTTTGTGGCCCAGACCAGCTCTTTGCTAGAAGGCAGTGTCTTTATGCCTCAAAACCCTGGCCACTCAGCCTTTCCACAGACCACTCCTCTTTGACTCTCTTGTACACCTTTTTCTTGCTTTTTTAAACTTGAATTCCATGTCAAGTGAAGGTATTGCAGTGGGATTTTCCTCTCAAAAATCTGTTGATTACTTTCAAGATATGTCTTCCATTGTCCTGGAGCTGGTGACTCCTCCCTGTGATGCAGTACCTGCTCAGCTTTGCTCCTAAAAGTGTCTGCTGAGCATACAGATAGCAGGTCTTGGCAGCAGGAAGATCCAAAGGTGAGTCAACTCACCTGAGGACTTTAAAGACTCTGCAGTTTCTTATTCATTTGACATCACTAAGAATGACCATAATCCTGACTTTTGTGACTATGGGACTGTTATAATCCTTTAAAGATTGACACAAAACAGCCAGGTTCAGAGATAATTATTTGGTGTCGAACTTCTGGGCCACAGCACCAGATTGGCATTTCTTCATCATTCAGGTTACCTGAGTCTCTGGCATGCCACTGACAGACTCCATAAATAGAACTTCAACAACTGGACTGAGTAGAGTCCAAATAAAAACAGCTTTCAGGTTATATCCGTAAAAAGGACTCCTAAGTAATTAATTCCTTTGTCTTGTAAATGACACTTTCTTCACTTTAACTTATTCTTGACTTCTTTTATTGATCAAGATTTAGCTGTTTCATCTGAAGTCCTCTTTTAAAACTTCCTTGTTTTCAAACTTTTATTTTCTTCTTAGACTACAGTATAATTCTGATTTGCTGAGATTTTACTGATGAAGCTTGATTCCTTTTTTATGTTTTCATGTAATTCAGTCTGCTGGTTTTGAACTAATTTTTGCACAGATTTTTATGACCCTCTCTACATTTTCTTTAACTAAGTATGTGGAGGTAGATGCAGAAGCACATAAAATATAAAGGTCTTTGGTTTGATAAACAGTTATCTTAAATTTGCTTTTCTATGTTGTGCTTTTATAAAATGCAGGCAAAAGAAAATGAGTGACTACATTGCACTGCTCAGAAAGCTCATTTTCAGAAAACTAAATATCAGATATGGCTGTTATTGCAGCACTCTGATACATATAGAGATACATCACTCATTTCGATTGAAATTAAAAATATGGCAAAGATCTTCTGTCCACACAAATTATCATAAATAAATATTCTTACAAGATCAAGAGCAAGCTCATATTTTTCCTATCTGTAGGCCACTCTTCACCTTCCACTCATTAATTTGATGTATTTGGTGACCTTTTCTATAGAATAACCTGTTATCAGGTTGAAATAGTAAAATTATTGGTTTAGATTTATATTTAAGCAATCTGTACTGAAGGAGATTTTTCTAATAAGGTTCATACACTGATCTTAATAACGTTGATAAGAATCTTGTATGAACCCATTCATTCAGTATCGGTTCATCCTTTTCCTTCTCTTTTTAATAAAAGAAATAGCCTTACAAGAGGTCTTAGAAAAACAAAACCAGAAGAACAACCAACAAACAAAAAAACCACCAAAACACCAAACAAAAATTTCTCAAACGATAACAACAAAACCAATAAACAAAACCAAACCAACCAACCAACCAACCAACCAACCAACCAAAAAAAAAACAACAAAAAAAAAAAAAAAAACCCAAAACACACAACAAAAAGCCAACCTGCTGTCTGGACATGTTTGCTTTTCTGGAACTACAAGGCAAATGAAATGCTTGTAATAAAATTTTTGACACTCTTGCCAGGAGTCATGCTTTGTGGTGATTACTGAAGTGCATGGCATTGTTTGTCAAATGCAGCCATTTCTCAGAAATCCTGTGTTGCAGAGGCACAAAAAGCCATGGTTCCTGAAAGATGTACACCAACAAATCTTTATATCTGTTCATATCTACAGTCATTTTTCATGTTTGTTTAACAAAAAAAGACAAGATCCTGAAGACTTCATGGTGATGTTGACTTATTTCTTCTCCAAGTGTCCAATTAGTCATGATGTCACAAAGGAAGATATTAGCGCCATATGGAATGCAAGATGCTGAAGACACCAAGCTTTTTCTCCCTCTCATGAAGAGCAGGTAAAACAGCCTGATGGATGTGGGAATTTAACTTTCAAGTACTGTTTCACATAAAAACTCATGAAGTGTGAGACAGCAGAAACATGTCCCTTCTGTGCTATCAAGGAAAGGCACAATGTGTGCACTGTATTTTCTCTTCTCTCTCAAAAGGGTTGTGATAAATCCAATAGGATTTACTTGTCTCAAAGCCAAAGATTTTGTTTGGATTAAGCTGCAGTGAGAGTTAGAAACTCCTAATTTGAATTTTAAAATGTGTTTATGGATATTTTTGGGTCAGTTTGCTATCACAGTGGGGTGTTTATCTTATGTATTTCTTAGGAATGTATGTGTTACTTTATAGTTTATAATAATGCTTGTATTTTATTAGCTTCAAAGTACTTTTATTTTTTCCTTATTTTTTATTTTATATATATTTTTTATATATATTTATATATTTTATATATATTTTAACATTAAACTGTTTTTATTATTCCAGTTGCCAACTCAAGTTCATTCATTTAGTTCTGAATGCTATTTTTTGGCTGTTCCTTTGCTATTTCTTCAATGACGTCTCAGTTTTGAGTTATCTTAAACGTAACCACCTACATTTTTTTTTCCTCCCCAACTTAAGATATTAAATGAGGTGAGTTTTGAGTGATATTCTGGAATTTCACAAGTAATCTCCTTTGGACATTTCAAGTATCTTTCTCATCAGTCTTGCCTATTACCTTTCCTAAGCTACAGTCACTGTACATCACCTTTTTTTTTCCCTCTATTTTATTTCCTATATGCCAACACAAAAAATGTTATATTACAGTCCAAGTAGATAAAATATGAATGTTTATATACATGTTTTTGTCTATGAACTCAGTTATCTTAATGATGAGAGTCAAAACATTAGTTTTTGAAGGTCATTCTTGGATAAACAGGCTTGGTTTTCACATTCTCCTGCATAATGCTGAAATTTGTATTCTGTTCCCATGGTGCCATTAAGTGGACAACATCTGTTAAAGAAGCAAAAAAAGAGAATATTCCCTTAGTCTCCTAAAGGTACTTTGAGGAAGAGAGAGAGTTCAGGAATAAGAATTAAACTTTTGGAGTTCCAAGACTAAAATCAATACTAAAATGTATTGAAAAAAAATCCAATCTCCATTTTTCTTTACTGGTCAAATAACTTTATTTTATTTATTGATTTATATATGAGAATTGGATAGAGATGAAGGAAAAAGGTAGGCAATTTTACCAGTGCTAAAAAGTTCAAGACGAATCATGGGAACCGAAATTTGCAAAAACAAAATTGAAGAACTTAGATCTAAACTTGAGGGAATAAATTTTGAATCTTCATGGAATTTTGCAAGCCCAAATGTGTGCAACTGAAATGATGACAGTAAATATAATAAATAGATTTATATAATTATCAATAACGTTTTAAGCTTTGAAATAATTTGCTTCAGAATGCTTGTTGTTCTTTGAATTTCCTTCTGTTAAAGAGAGACCATGAAGAGGGACAAACCAAATGAGACAGTGTCCTCTGAGAGTCGTTACAGAAGCAATTACTGGTAGTAAGGGTGCTTTACACTGTGTAGTAGCTCTGTGCACAGTGCCTGTATCTATCAACCCTGACCTCAGCCTTCTCCACTGAGCAGCTGGGCAGCGCAGTGCAGTGTTTTCTGGAAGGCTGCTGGAGCTAACAGAGCCCTCAGTGCTCAGGAGGACAGAGGGAGGATGCTTCCCTTTGATCAGCCTTACATGGGTCATCTGTACACCAAGGATGTGGTTTGCTTTGCACAAACAAATGCACTTTCCGGGAGCTGAAGCTACAAATAATCCAGGTATTTTGCCTCAGTTCTTGCTTGTCTGTCCTTACGGATTTGAATTATACTAATGAAATAAAATTTAAAAATATCGCGGTGTATCTGTCTTAAAATTGGCCAAACATTCATCAAATAGCCTTTGGAATAATGTTTGGAAATAGGAGTACCTGCTATGCACTATTTATAGTCTCCCTTGGAGCCACTATTGTGCAAAACATAATTAGAGAGTTTCTAAAATGCATGCTACAGTCTAGGTCAGGTAAATACATAATCAGGGAGTTATTAATGGAGCTGCAATTAATTAATATGCCTCCATCGGAGCCATTAAAGCTGATTAATGTTATGGCACACAAAGAGAATTTGTAGCTAACAAATCAATGACCCAGTAGACCGTATTGTCTCCTTTGGAGCCATTACAGTGTACCATATCAAAGCCTCATTAGAGAATTTTTAATTTACTGATCATCATCCCTAGTAGTCATTAGCTGTCCCAGGCTGATGAAGCATGTGTATAGAAGAAATGTGAGATAGTGCTCCATCAGGAGATAGATCTCCTCCCACTTACACTGCTCTAAATCAAGGCTAACACCACTGGAACCAATGAATATACATGTTTTGCAAGGAGGGGAAACCAAACCCTGAAATTATACTCCAAGAGTCAAATCAGTTGAGAGTTTTCAACCTCCATTTATTTTCCTTATTCTATAACTAATTTCTAACCTACCAACTAAGATGTTTGATTTTCTTTTTTACCCTAGAAAGGGAACCCACTCTGAATTTATAAATATATGATATTTAGGCAGGAAAAAGCAACAAATTACATATTTTCATCCCTGATAGATTTGAATTCCTTCTGAGGTTTATCCTGGTTTCTGAATTTTCTGTATGCATTTTACTGGAGACTGTTGATACTCCCAGCCTCTTTCTAGGCATAGATTTTTTTCTGAAAATTCACTCACTATTCCTCACTAAGGATAGCTCTTTCTCTGGCTTTCATTAACTTTAGTGGAGATATAGCTGAGATAATTTTGTACTAAATGGTTTAATGTAGAATAAATGTTCGCAACTACAGTAACCAAGAGCCCTTGAGGACAGTGCAGAACATATATTGCAATTTTTACAAAGGTTGGGCCAGGTCTTTGTCTGCCTAAATTCAGAAACAGACTTGCTGTGGGAGGTCACTGTGCCATCCTGAGAGTTCAGGGAGGGAATGGCTCTGGGTACAGGATTTGCTGGGAGACACTTTCTTTGTAGCTTTTGTTACACTGCAATCCCCTTCAGTTTGCCTAAGATTTAAGGACCAGATTCTTGTTTTCTTTTCCTTTTTGAAGCAAGGATTATTATCTGATAGTCCTGCTCAGAAATGTAGATAAGGGTTCGTTTCTTTACTTTTGATGTATTGTAGATGGTGTGTGTACTCCTTTTCACACTTTTATTTTTACAATAGGCAGAGCTTAGAGTATTGCTAAGAAGGAGAGGATTTACTACATATTGTACTGCTTTTGTTACCTATCTTGTACTTTCTGTAGTCATGGGTTTTACAAGAAGTTTGATTGAAGTAGAATAAAGGCATCTCAATATTAGTTTAGATTAGAAAAACTAAATCCACCTTTTACAGTAACTCAAAGTTGAAATGAAACAGCCCCTCCACCGCTTCCCTTTTCTTATTTTAACTTTGACAGTAATATTAGGCCAGTTATTTTAGAGAAGCTTCCTTTAATTTTCAATGTTAATATGTATTTCAGAACCATGGAACTCAAATTTTTTGAGAAATAGGTTTTCTAACAGGTGTCATCAGTTAAACAGTGCTCCTGCTCCTGATTTTAATTCCTTGCTTCATTTAAATCTTTTTACTCCTACCATCCTCAGCCAAGCAGTGGGTTCTGCCTGATGACAGAAATTCACATTACTATATTTCTTCACTAGAAGTTGACCAAAATCTTGTGGTACAGCCATATTGTACCCATAGTTTGATACATTGGTGAAATAAATCTATGTGCCAAACAATGATATTCTTTTGGTACTTCACATTTTCAAAAACTTAAAAGATTCAAGACCACAGGAATTAGGAGGGATTTTTTTCTGCTTTGATAAAGTTTCATAAAATATTTTAGATGCATTATTGCTAGATTTGGCAGAATCAGGAGACGCTCCCTAGTGTCAGGGAAATTTACATTTTACTCAGTTCTTATTCATCTTTTTCACTAGATTCCCGACAGTATCCTTAATCTTAGCTGTTTGAATTTTGAGTGTATTCATACAGAATAAAGCTTTATAATCCATTATGGAGAGAAAATTTTAGCTAAAATTAAAGACTTACACAGAGACAACATTCTTAACAGGTACAGAGTGATTGAATTTTGTGGGGCAGTGTTGGTCCATAGCAAAATACTTAAACTGCAAATATCCAAAGAAAACACCTGAAAACAGTTGTCTAGCTGTCCAGAGCTTTTCAGAGCATAACAGTGAAACAGAAATATTGTATGTATTCATATATTCATGAGCATCAGCAAAGAAGAAAACAAAATGATATAACAAATGATTTCTCATAAGAATTTAAGTCCTTTAAGAAACCACAAAGCATGCAAACCAGAATCATCATCTTTGGAGATGTTTTTTTCACTTTTTCAGCAGTTGACAGTTCTGTTTAGCAGCAGCAGTGGAAACCAGGATTGATTGTGCATATATTTGTCCTTGAAAATTTTGCAAAACACTTTCCCCCTGCCTTAAATTGATATGCTGGGGTATCTTTCAGTATATTTGCTGCACTGATAAATAATTATTCTTTTTATTTTGAATGTTTTTGCTGGTATTAAATAATTTTAGACTCAAAATTAATCCTCCAAAAAGTTCTAGAGGAACTGAGACAAAGAATTTAATTCCTTTTCCTACTTTCTGCACAAATGTACAAATCATTAGAATTTTGATTTTAACCTCCCTGCTATGCTCTCCCCCATTTTTTTCTCTGTTGCTTTGATTTGCATCGTGAAACAGTTTTAGACTGCATGAACAAGAAGTTGAAAGGAACTGGAAGCTGTGCTCCAGGAGTGCTCCTAATGGACACTAGATACAAAAAGATTATTCAGTCCAGAAGACTGGATGAGAATTAACCCAAAATTAACAACCATGAAATGTCAACTGTCATTTTAATATTCCTCAATACAAACTAGTTCTTTCTGCATATCTATTCTCTTGAGGTCCCTGCTACATACTCATATAAAAACAAACAAACAAACAAATGAACAAACTGTCATTTTTTTTTCAATGTATCTAGACTGTAAACAGCTTTGAACATTTGTTTTTCTATGCTGTGTGATAATTGAACCTTAAATTAACTAATGTAAATTAAGATATTTTAAAGGGGGAATGATGGCAATAATGACCAGAACAAAAAATAGTAGATAGTTAAATAATAATAAAAATGCTGTCAAACATACAGGCTTGATTAGCACAGTGGCAAGATAAGAATGATGAGCAAAAAATGAATCCTTGATGCTTCACCCACAGATCTAGAAGGGTTTTACAAGGGATGAGGAGGCTGTGGAGCATCATGCAGAAGAACTGGAAGTGCCTGCCAGTTTTAGCACAGGAGCTTTCCCATCTAGCAGTGCAGCACAGCAGGATGCCCTGGCTGTCTGAATCAGCTGTAAGAAACCAAACTGCACTTCCTCACCCAGCACGACTCTGCCACAGGCAGACAGGTTTGTCCAGGCTGGAAATCTCACCAGCCCTGTTTGACACAGCTAACACAATTCCCACAGCCCTGGGGTGTACACTGCACTCAGGGAATCAATCAACAAATCAGCCAAATAAAAATATGTAAACAAACCATTATGCTTGGTATTTAAGCTCTCTCCTCTATTGACCAAGAGTAGCTGTATCATCTCCATGTCACCTAACTCTTCCCTCGTGACAAATCTATAATATCAGCTATATTTTTCCTTTTAGCACACTTCATATAGCACAGCTAATAAATTCACTTCCTACTAGATGTCTCATATTTTAAAAGTGTCAAAATAATTTCACAGTAATAATTATGGTACTTTGGCAATGTCAGAAAAGCAGAACACATTTTACCCTAAAAAGGAACTAAAAGACACTTATTTATTGTTTTTACTAAGCCAAATTGGCCACTAGAAATTCAGGTAAACTAAACCTGGACTTTTAAAAGGACAGCTGAACTGAAGAAGTGAATCAAATTCACTGATTGTTTTTTTTTTCTTAATTTTGACAGATGATATTATCATCTGGGATTCTCCTACTTTGTGTAAATGCAGCACAGCTAGAATGAAATTTCCTAGAAGATTGGTTAATTGTATTTGGTTGTTATCAATGCTTTATTCAAAAATAGGTTTGCATTTTCAGTGAGATTCAGCTGTTAGTCCAGTTCTGAGCTGTGTCAAAGGATGATGAAAGAGGCAGCAGGTGACTGACCCCAGTCAGCAGAGCGAGGCTTTCCTGGCCTCCAGCTCTTTGCTGTTTCCATTAACAAGATGATTCTGGCCCCCACCCCCACTGCACCTTTGCAATCCTCTCTGTGATTTAGCACCAAGGACAAATAAAAATGAAGTCATTTACTGTGTGCTCACAAAGAGTGAATGTACTGTAGAGAACTGAGAATCTGAAGTATGTTGGTTATTTACTAGAACTGAAGTAGAAATGCTGTAAATTCTTTGTCTTTCACCCAAAACCTGATTAACCTTATGTGAGGAATATGTGTTTATTTTCTTACCTCTGCTTCGTGGTTCATAGCAGGATAGAATTGCTGGCAACAAGAAGAAAATTCCTGTATTTTAACTTTGGACAAGCTATGTTTACAGTCATTGATATGCCTAGCCTAAACCTTCCTCTGGTACAGATAACTAGATTTATGTAAGATGAAAACTTACAGATTGAAAAATTTTATTTGGTAATAAACTTATACACCATCATTTGCAAACAAATTTTTTCCATTTTATTTTTACACACTTTTTTTCTCCCCTCCAAATGTACTTTCAGCAAGGTCCACAAAAGAAATGTAGAGCATAAATGGAAAACATAATACATTATTAATAAAACTGAAAGCAACAGCTTAAGTGGTAATCTTTAAGTAAACTGTAAATCCCTCCAATATGTCCTGTGAATTATGTAAGCACCCTGAGACAGACAGAGGATACAAACTAGAGTGAAGTAAAGAGAGAAAAATCAGCAAAAAACATTATGAATTGAAAATCTATTCCATTGTTTCTTCTGGGGTTTTTTTGGCAAAGAAGAAAGTATGTTCTCAGCAAATACAGCAATGAGAGCTCAGAGCACTTAAAATTCTCATTTATGTTATAGTAATGCAAATCAAGAACAATTTTGTAAAGCTCCATGAACATTGTTGAGAGAGAAATGAAAAGCAAGCTCCAAAATTCAGCTCTTGAATTCAGTTGAAACAGCACAGATCAGCTACTTGCAAATAACCTGAGGGGAACATGCATCTGAATCCTTTAGTCCACTTGCTAAAATACTGATAGAAAATTGGTTCTATGAATAGAAGAAGATGAGAGGGATGTTACATGGCAATACCTAATGTACCACTGTTCCCCTTTCCTCCTTCAACAGTATTTCAGACCCTCCCAATGTTCATCACACTTATCCATGACACAGGAGCACTGGACTTTCTCAGGTAGAGACACCATGGGACTTGTCACAGGGGAGGGTTTTGAGCTCCAGATGAGCTTCTTGCAAAGAGTGGCAAAGTGTTTTGGTGGCTCTGAGGACTAAGGTATCTTAAATATTCAGCTATTTTAAATTAAAGGAGTAAAGCACTTCAATTTGTAACACACACACACACATAATCTTAGCAACTTGTTGAAGACTGTGCATGTCTTCCAGGAGGAAATTCTCCTGTCTCTCAGACTGATACTGCAAGACCAATGTATTACTGTGAATTCCCATTTAGTTCTGACAAGATTAGTTAACTTTATGTATTGTGCTGCAGTACAAGTTTACACTTCTAATTTTGTGAGTAAGTAAGATAAGAAACATGGAGAAAATCTCCATTCTTCCATTGAAATTCACAGTTTTACCATTAAAAAATCAACCAACAATATATTACTATAGCCACAGTTGGTAGATAATATTTACCCTATCTACTAATTGGCTATGCTTCATTAATGACTGAAATTTCAATTCACCCATGAAGAAAGAAAGAATACACAAGACTAAAGTTAGAAAGGTGGTCCCTAACTGTTTTTAATGACTATTCTGATTAACAGTATTAAGTATACGTATGCATCCAGCCAGTAACAACCAAAGTTACATTTCAGCCCCCACATACCCAAAGAAGCAAAAAAACCCAAAACAAAACAAAAACTGAATACAATAGTTTGAACCAATAATAAAAATTTTGTACAACAACTTATGTTTCTCTTTGAATCTTTTATTTCTGTAACACAATGCCAGAACCCTGATTCAAACACCTGGGCAAACACTAAATAACCTCTTTGCTCCAGGCCAATGTTTCCCAGTTAAATTCAGTGTTTGCTAATACTGTTCCAATTAAGCAGTGGTGGTACTTTGTGCTGTCTTAAGGCTAACAATCCCCTGGGAACATCAGTACAGCTATCCATTAGATACACTCTAAAGATTTTATCTATCTTTTTAAATAGGGAAAAAACTCTAGTAAAATGGTTAGCAGCTAATAAATTAATCTAAGAATTTGCTTAGCACTTTCTATCCACTAAAATTCATTCTGTAAATAAAGGATGTCCCACACTGCAGTGGGGGTGTTTTGCAATCACATCTTTATCCACACTTCTATCAACATGTACTGTCTGTGTGCAGGTCTACCTTGCAAGTCAGTAGCCAATAAGCATTGGGGGAGTTCTGGGGGAGAGGGATACGGAGAGATAAGGGAGAGGATGAGCAAAAATTCCAGTGTGCCCATCCTGGAGTCCTTGGGTGTCACCTGCACTGCTCCTGCTGGCAGGGAGAGAATTATGCTGGCTGCAGTCCGGGTGGGGAGCCACATCTGGGCAGGTCAACACACAGATCAGATCTGCTGGCTGGTGGCAAAACAGCCGATCCTTTTCCCCTTGCAGGACCTGCCTAACACCTGTTAAAGGCTTCTTAGTGCAGACAGCACCCACCCCTCACTCCCCAACCCATCCATACCCTGGCACTTCTGGCAAGAGATCCTGTCCCCTTCCTTTGAGGATTTCTGAGGTTTTAAAAATGTTTCCTTCTTGTAGTAGAAACAACACCTTTTATAAATCTAGGGTTTTGGGAGTTTTTTGTTTGTTTGGGTTTTTATTTGTTTGTTTGTTTGTTTTCTATTTTTTTTCTTTGAGAACAAAATCAGAAAAGCATAGAATTTTTGCTTTAAAAATTACAAAAAATAACATTAGAAAGTCAATCCATTGCTGTTGATGCTGTTTTACTCCAAATAAAATATAAATTGAAACAGAACATTTCACACATCGGGGTTAGG
>JAOTQP010001286.1:12144075-12160587 GCA_026413545.1 Cichladusa arquata | reverse complement strand
ACCCACCCCTCACTCCCCAACCCATCCCTAACCTGGCGCTTCTGGCCAGAGATCCGGTCCCCTTCCGTTGAGGATTTCTGAGGTTTTAAAAATGTTTCCTTCTTGTAATAGAAACAAGACCTTTTATAAATCTAGGGTTTTGGGAGTTTTTTTGTTTGTTTGGGTTTTTGCTTGTTTCTTTGTTTGTTTTCTTTTTTTTTCCTTGAGAACAAAATCAGAAAAGCAGAGACTTTTTGCTTTAAAAATTACAAAATATATCATTAGAAAGTCAGTCCATTGCTGTTGCTGCTTTTTACTCCAAATAAAATATAAATTGAAACAGAACATTTCACACATCGGGGTTAGGTTTTAACACATAGTTTCTTTGTTTGAGTTAGTAGAGAACAGCAGCTTGAGTAAAGCATTCATCCCATTTTTATACACTTGCGGCAATCTGCTCTTTGAAACTTCTATTTATGCTTCTTTTTTCTGCAACCATAACTTTGGTGACCAGCTTGGATTTAAAAAAAAAACATCTTCTGAAGCCTGATAAAATTAACAAAACTAAGGAAACTAATTCTGCATTTGTCTTTCTTTAATGGCAAACTTTTCCTAAGAGTGAGGGTTTTAATCTCTAATTTGAACTAAAAGTCCCAAAGGATAATCTAAACAGCAAAAAAAAAAGAAGAGCACTCACTCTAAAATTAGATATGTAAGAAAAAAAGAATTATTCTATCCGTTAACATTTAATTATAAATTTGCCAGTTAACATTTTGGAGGTTCCCTGTTGAGATCTAGAAAATCACCTGGAAAAAAAGGCTGAAAACTTAAAAACAAACCAGGAGACAGATCAAGGTTTTCTTAATCTATTTTTATCAAGTGGAGGAGAATATTTGCAGAAGCTTCACAAAATAGAGGGAATCATTCTCCCTGAGCTGAGAAGCAATAAAAGTAAATTACAAGTATTACTATGACTCTGTCCTGCACTATGATTCTTGTCCTTTGGGTATAAGTGAAATGGTAATGGCTTAAAATTACTTTCACAGGCTACATATATGCACACATCACCCATTTTCTAATCTGTTTCACTGTTTCATTTGGTTAATGGATTTCTAGAGGAATATTTAAGTTAAAACTGAGACAAGCATCATTAACCCAGGATGCAAAGTCAGGTGGTAGATTGAACTAAAGTGCCTGAAAACTACGAAAGTCCAGGGAATCCTCATCAACATGAACAGTCAGATCTTTGTGAAAGTCCAGTCACAACATGGGCTATAAAAAAGGACTTGACTAGTAAATTCTATCTTAACATCCCTCTCCCTCCCCCACCACCATTATTACTATCAAATCTGTGGGAAAATTTTAGGAAAACAAAGAAATAAGGACAAGGATATTGCAAGGATATGATAATAATATAAAAAATAGCATTAATCCGATCAACAACAGCATTGTTCCTAAAAAGTAACTGCTTTGTTATTTCCCAGTAATGCTGGAATTCACACTGCAAATACACCATGCAGAAAGACAATAACCCAGTCTGTGACAGGGCAGAACCACTTTGTAAAATCTAGAGACTAATATCTTTGCCATAAACCAGCACAGTCATGTTTTTTTTTTGGTTTTGTTGGTTTTTTTGTTTTTTGTTTTTTTGGTTTTTTGGGACCTAATGAATCAAATTCAGGTCAAAAATATCATTGAAATGCGAACCTCCATTGTTATATAGTACAGATGAAATGTCTTTATATCAATTCTTCAGGAAAGAAAGAAAGATATCCATGAAAAGCTTTGGGAATCTCTGGTGATACATCTGGGATCAAACTTGTGACAAATCTGGGTAGAGATTAGGGCAAGAGTCTTCTTTCCTCACTCCTGCACATTTCATGCTCTGCTCCTTCATCTAGTAAAATTGCCTTTTTCTCCATGATTTGCACTGAAGCCAGCTGAACTGTCTGCTTTTGCCTCCAAAATCAGCTAATGATTGACTAAAAACAAAATACTATAAACAACAGTTTATGGCATAACTATGTGTTGCTTAAGAACCTTAGACTATGGAATTTTTGGCAATAATGCATTCTCTGGCTCCTTTTGTTTCATTAATTATTAGAAGCCTCACCATCTTCTCACTAGCTTCTCACATAACTATTCATTACCTTTATTTCTGACCTGCCTAATTTTTTCTGAACTTATCTTTTCTCTAATGCCTAAAAATGGTGGTATCTTGCAAAACTGCCCAAGATATAAGGAAAAAAAATAGAAATTTGATGGGCTTCGTATGTGTTCTTAATTTACAGTAGCTATTTGTAGGTAATTGTTATAACTAATTTGTTACAATTGATATATTGAAGAGACTACATTTTTAAAAATCTTCTGACTTATTATTTAATTTTCTCCAGTCATAAGAATATATTAAGAACTGATGATTTTCTGTAAAGACTTGTCCAGTATGTTTTGATACTTCTTTTTCATTGTTTGTGACCCAAACCTAGGATTTCAGCAATTCTTGCTCTTTAGACTAATGAAATACAGTATAAAACTTTTGTAGACTCGAAGTTAAACACCCACTATTTTGCATAAGACACTAATACATTTGGTTCAAGCTGTCACACTCTGTTCTGAATATGTTATGGTTTGTACTTTAAATTTGATTTAAGGAGTTAGTTTAATTTTCCTTCTGAAAGTGCAAAGATGGACACCTCAGGAATGAGGAAGAAAGCTACTGTACTTCTAGTATATGTAGATTTTAAGCTACCTGAACATTGTGAGAAAAAAAAAGCTATACAGCTCTAGAAGAGTAGTAACAGCAGGGTTTTATTGCTTTTTGGGTTTTTTTAAATCAAATTAATAGAAATTCAGGATAAAATTAGAAAGAGAGAGCTTCTCTTAACTAGTAGAGAACATTTCATTCTGTTTTGATTTTTTTTTTTTTACAAATGATCATCTGTTACATTTATTTTTCCAGATTATAGTAATTATATTTCTAAAAAAAATGTTTCCTTCCTGAGATAGTTTGCTATTTAACTTGAGAACTGGGATTTTAAATGATCTAATCAATGTTAAAATGCATAATAAGTATCTCTAAATAGAGATATAATCGCCATATATTCTAAAGGATCTTAGTCTTCCATTTCTTTCTCTCAAATAAAGTAAACAGTGTCTTCCAGGGTAGGTGAGAATCTTCCCAGTTGATTGCTATGAGTTAAGGTCAAGATTAAAGTGAACCTACATGACTAGAGTTAGATGAGGATAAAAACAGAGGAAAGACTGTTTAAAGGAGGTCTACAAAATAGAATAGATATGGCAAAAGTTTTTATCCTCTTTAAATGTGAAAGTAAAAGTAAACTAATGGCTGTAGTTTCTCACTTAGGAAGTTTTTATTGCATAGTAAAGGAAAATTATAATTTATGTTCAAGGAACTATGCTGAAGAGAGCAAACATCCCTGGATATCCCTATTTTATAAAAATATGGTATCTGATATTGTTTCATCTGTTGAATTTTGACTCATCTGTGTTTTACATTATGTATGAAATTCACCTAGAATAAACCAGGTACTTAACTTTGCTCCTTTCAAGTGTGCTTTCCAAAACATTTTAGATTTTCCCCAAATTTATTAACAAATAATCTCCAATCAAACTGTAAATCGTTCATCAGTTCTGACATTTCTCAGTGATCATAAGTTCAGAGGGAGGCACTACACAAATCAGAAGGTTCAGAGCACTCCCTGACTTTTTTCACTTACTGTTTTTGGGTTAAATTGTGTTAAATCAGCCCTATGATGTATTTGAATAATTATCTGTTACTTCTACAAAGAAGCTTTAATAGTTCTTTGAATATACAAATGTTTCTGCAAATCTTAACTTCTTCCTGAATTAGGTTCTCACTTCATAATTCTCTCTTTGATCCTTAGACCTCAGAATTAGATGTATTTCCTTGCAAAGTGCAATGGGCCACTGTTTCCTTAACATATTTTTACTAATATATGTACTTTTCTTCAACTATGAAACAACGTTCTATTTATATTGTTACTTTTTAAAGCTTAAATATTTTTGTATGAGATCCCAAATAATGTGCTCAGCTTTTAAAAAATGCTTATAATATATGTATATAGTATAATAATGTATAATGTTGTGAACCATTGTAACAGCTGAAATTTAGTAGTTGTAAATTAAGGCTTTTAACAGCTTTGCACTTCTCAGATTCCCATCTAACATGTTTTAGAGTGTTAATCTGTGTCATAGTGGGTAACAACACGTAAGAGATTCAGACCTTCATTTCTGTTTTCATTTTCTGGTTTCCTTAGAGTGGAACCCTCAGATTAGTGTAGCAACTCCTTCCTTTTTATCCATACCCTGCCTTAAAGAGATCTTGCCCACTTTCAGTTGCAAATGGAAAGTGTTGGCTACAGAACTGCCTTGAATAGCAATAATGTTATTGAATGTTTACATTTTAACATAAATTTGGAGTAGTGTTGGCAAACCTGCACTTGACTCGGACATCACTGTCTTCTTGTAATGGTTGTCATAATCTGCCTTGTCAGCTTGCAGTGCTTTCCTTATTAAGCCCTGTGCATGGATATTACAGTTCAGTTTTGCCATTCAGCATCCTAAGTGCACTGTAGGGAATTACCATAATGTATCTGAGAAAAAAGCCAGAATGCACAATGGACTGTTCCGCTGCTTTCTTTGTTAATGACCTTTTTTCCACAGGCAAACTTTCTCCATTAGGAAGAGCCCATTTAATTATTTTGAAAACCACAGCTACAAATCCAGATCCACTGCCCTCCTGATTTTGGTAGGAAGCCACTAACTTTTACAGAAATGTGCTACTCTACTGTTCTGTCTCGTGATTTAATGAATCTCTGGATGAATGACTGTTGTGTCTGCAGACAAATCCTATTGTTCACACAAAGCCAGTCTGTCCCAAAAGTGTTGGACTCTGTGCATGTGTTGAAGCTGTTCTAAATGCACAGAGTTGTTTATTGAATTGGAGGCTCATGTCTAGAACAATAGAATTTAGGCAACAAGTCAGACACAGAGCATGATTCTTTTTCTTTTGGATCTGTCAACATTATGTGGTCTGCAAAATCTTCCACTGGAACAAGTTTTAATCTCATTGATATTGATTGTGTGATTGTGTAGTGTTATAAAGTACTAAACGGAACTCATGTATTCCATAAAGGCTACATTGGATAGTAATTTCATTCAAGCTGATTTGAATGCTAACTGAGTATATCTCAATGGAACCAGGATATTTCTTTCCACAGCTCAGTCATTTCCAGTTTTCTTGCCAGGAGAGATTGGCCAATCTTCTCTTCATCTAGAACAGCATGCTTCTTGGAGAGCCAAGCTCATAAAATTGAGGTCAGACTCACCGGTTTACTGATTTTGGAGACAGCACAAAATTTTTATTTCAACTAGCCAACTACTTTATCTTTGATTGCCCCTATCATCACTATGGCTTGCAATATTGCCAGTTCCTAACAAGAGTTAGGAACACATAATCCCTTTTTCTCTAGTGATTAAGAATATTGTATGAATGAAACTACCTCTGCCAATATTTTATGAGGTCGCTTATGGATCCAAAGAAAAATGCAAAATGGTTTATACATTCCAGACTACAGCTGAGTAGCAATCAATTGTGGTTTGAAATTTGCCTGTAAATTAATATAAAAGTTCTACTTACAAACTGGATTGCATTTTCCTTTAAAATGAATGTTGCTTTCAGACAAATGTAATGAAAATTATGGAAACCTAGCTGGTCAAAAAGAAAATCTAACTTTATTGATCAATGATTTAGATAAAGTCTGTTTTTCTTTTTTTATTGTTAGCAAAACATACCTAATGTTTATAATGAAGTTAATGGGCAAATCAGTCAGAATTATTAAGCAATGACCAGATCTCACTAGAAAAACTGCTTTTAGAAGTAGAACCTGAACTTAAAGCACTAATTTGTCCCTGCATTCCTCTTTCTTCTTCCTAAAATGAAAGGGCAGGAAGTAAGCAGACAAACTGTTTACAGTGGCTTGGTAAAAACCAATTCTCCAGTTTTGTGCCTTGACAATATTGATGGTCAGAGTTCTAAGGATCTTCCCAAGCTAAAGGAGTGCTAAGGCTGTTCTCGCATTGCTCCAGTGAGAAAACTAAAGTGGCCACAGACTGTTTTACAGGTGTCTTTATCCATTCCCTTAATTCTAAAGTGTGGGTTACCTGAGGATAAAACAGCCAAATTCCTTCCTACCCTGTAGCAAGCACCAGAGTTTGTTCTTAGATGCACTATAACTCAAAGAGATGGACCCAGGGTCCTAGTCCACAGATGCCTGACATTATAGGCAAATTATTAACCCAAGAATCTAGACTGAAGTCAATTAAAACCACAAGAATCTGGAATAAGTTTGTAAAATAAATCCCCGATATTTTTTTATCCTGTCATATCTTATGAGATACTGGATAAGTTGTGAAAATACTGACGGGTGCTTTAAAACCTGAAGAACTTAAGACCATAAGTCCTCTTTGATTTGCACAGAGAGAGAATGTATAGACAATTCTCCTCTGGGTGAAGTAGTTTTACCACCAGTTTTGCATGGAAAACATTTTTGCCCTCTACTTCATTGAGTGTGCATTAATTGTGTAGTGATGAGATTACATCATGGAACCATCCTGACACGGTAAATTCTTAGCCATGGGCTCTTACTGAAGAGACATTTTAAAGTTCTAAGCCTCTGAAAAACTCAACATTTTCATTTTCTATTTGCTTTAATTTAGGAGCTATGAAGTAAATTGCTGTTGCTATTACCATAGCCACACATCTGATCCTGCTGCCCTTGGCCCTTTGTCCCTGATTCATTTTCAGCTGTTCAGTGTGAGAGGAGGATGAACAACGGTGAGACAAGAGTGTGATGGAAGGGCTCTGGGGTAACGCAATCAACAGCATTTTACATTTTGTTTAGACTGTTCTGGGGGTGGGTAAAAGTTCCCTCAACCTTAAAGGGTTTCCATTTTTGAGTGAACTCTGTGACCTGTTCATTTTCTTTCCATATACTATTTTGAAAATAAACCTTTCTGATAGGATTACTTGTTACTCAGCAGGCAATTGCTGCACCCCCAGGTGCACAATTCTGAATTATGCTTCTTGTCAATTCTTGAGCATTAAAAAATGGCAATAAGCAAGGAGATATATCCATGGCAGCTGAATATCTATCAGTTCCTAAATTATTCTGAAACTCTTACTGTATTTAATATTTTCTGAGGTAACCAGGGCCTCCATGCTTATCAGTGTCTACATGCAGTGATAGATTTTGTTAAATCTTTAGGATATTTCATCACTTCTTTCAGATGATGCAGAAACAAAAAATCAATTATGAAGCTTTATCACCAACATAATAGTAGTAGTAGTAATAACAATAACAATAATAATTTAAAAAACCAAAAATCTAGGTATGTAGAAAAAAAATTGGAATACAAAGGTTACTGAATCAGTACCATTGAAGTACTGATTGAAGGGCAGTGGTTAAACTGTGAAGGGTCTCGAATACTAAACACAACAGGAAGTTTTTTACTTTCAGATGTAATATTGTTGCTGAAAAATATCTTTGTCTTTTTATGAATAACCTTAAATAGCTATTCTCCCTGCTTAATACTTATGAACAATACTTGAGAAAATAGGTTTTTAAAGTGTGTAGATTAACAGAGCTCTCCATTCTGAGAGTTAGAGACAATTAACTCATTGACTGAAGAGGAAGATTCAAAATCTCCATTTAACAACTCGCTATGGCTACTCAGTCTGTGGATTTTTAAAACAAATCAATTCTCTCTTTATGAAATATGTGCAAACATTTATTCATTGGCTTAACTATTCAATAGTAAAATAGAAATAACTAATACATGCAGGCTATTGTGCTGAGTATGTTCATGAACATTTTGAAAATAGACAAACCACAGGAATTAGTTTAAAAGGAATTTGTATGTCAAAAGCCCTACGTGTGCTATATGGAAAATGGAATCTCCTGGCAAGATACAGAAGTGCAAATTCCAAGGTCTTGTAAACTTAAGCACTTTGTAAGTAAGACTGTTGACAGGAAAAAGAAAATAGAAAAAAAAAAGAATGCCTAGATAACTTCAGAAAGACAGAAATAATGTTGCTGATTATTCCTTTTGGCTATGTAACCAGTTTTTTAATATTTAAAAGAATAGACATTACCCTATATATTTCAATTGCTTGTTGTCTTTCATAATTTCCTCTTTATACAAGTATTTTCTTCTCCTAGAAAAAAACATTGTCTGAGTAAGTAGTTAACAAGCAAGTTTGACATTGCTTATGGTGAAATATAAGAGCTCAGGCTACTGCACTGATAAAGAAAATTGCATTTTTACTTTTTGTAAGTATGTTGACCAGATGTCCTTGAATTTAATTTATTAAAGCCAACACTCTTGGAGTTGCTAAATAATTTATAGAGACTTCATTGCAGAATTTTGCATTTAGTGACTTATTGAATCATTTTTTATTAATACATAACTTTTAATTAAATATTTAAAGATCTACTACCATATATAACTTCTTTAGGGGAAAAAAATCTTGTAATCAATATGTTACAAATATCGTATCAATAATCACAACACTTTGTGGTGCTATTTCATACTCACAGACATTTCTGTCATTATTCCAATGAAATGAAGTAATTTCTAAATAGCAGATAAAATTGAAAATGGTGAGCAAAAGATGGACATGAATTTCAGTTTCTTATTTCATAAGACAATTAAATGTAAAATTTGTAATATTTTATTTTCCTAAAAATCTAGCTATTGAATTCTTAAATTAGCATAAACTGATATTGTTCAGTTTTCTCTGATTTTTTGTTTTGTTTTTGATCTTGTTCACTTAAATCCTCTTATAAGCTCACATACTCCTTGTCAATGTTAAGCACTCACATTTAGGGTTTGAATCTGAATTTTCAGAAACCTTGTAGGCTGATTTGGTGATGCAGAATAGGAAAAGCTTCAAAACTGGATTGTGACCATAAAGAATTTGCAATCTCAGTATCTGTTTCTTTATTCAAAACTTTCTGGTTTCATTTCAAAACCTGCCCCACTTTTCACCTTTACTATGAAAAGAGTTTTTTTCTCTTAGGTAATAAAACTGTCCACAGAAGGTGTTAAATCCTATATTCAGATATAAGCAAACCCTTAGAAGGGTATTTTCAATAACACTGAGAGCGAACTGATCATATCAAAACCAATTAAGAAACTTTACTAAGATGATCAAGTATGCATTGAATGTAAAAATTTGGCAACATGTTAGGTTTGCTCTGAGTAATTTTGTTTGTTAACCATGTTGATTCACTTTAAACAATGCAATCCTAAATCTAAAAATTGCACAGATCCAAATCTTAAGGTCACACAGATGCCTGAGCTACTTTAGAAAATACATTTCTAAAGTATTCAGCAAGTAAACACTACAGTTGTATGCTATACATTATTCAACTAGCATGCCTGTTGGTTTGGCTACATATTATAATGATGCTTGTGTGGATTTTCTCAAGAACACTTAGCAACAACAACAAAAAAATTCTCTTCTTTTTGTACATAGGTTTGCTTAGTACTGTAGTTTCCATGGAAACTCCTAGAAATAGCAATTTCATTCCAACCTTTACAAACCCACTGTGAGCTTTTCCATTTCAACTTTTTTCCTCTTTTGCTTTAATAAACGCTTAAATTCTAACTAGCTAGAACAAATAATATTTGATTTGGATTGCTGTTTATTAGGATATTCTCTTTAATTTTTTTTGCTCAAATAAAAAATAACTCTATCATTGTCCTTTTACTGCCAAACCATATGAAGCAACATAATTTTAAAAAATATTGTTTAAATTGACTGTCACTATGAACAGCTTTGTTTAAGTTTTTTACTTCATTTTAGGTCTCTGATAGGATCTGAGTCACACAGAAAAATTATATACCTAACTCTTAGCATTATTAAAATAGCTGCAGCTGGGAGGTGTAACTCCATCGTGAATGAATAGCAAAGTAAAAAAAAAAAAAAAAATATCCTCTGTAAGGAAGCTTCTCAATGAAAATGCTGGTAAACAAGTCTGAGAAAAAAGGAAACAGATGCTAAGTGATAAGAATGTGCTTATTCTGACAGGGAACACCACCAGTATGTGTGTGTGACGGGTTGAATGTGTGTGTCTGCAGGGAGAACTTATTCAGCTGTTTCCTCTCTACATTCAAGAGTGAACCAGTAAAATAAGACTTGCTTTTCAGCTGGAAAATGACACTTTGGTTCTGTGTTATAAAGGAAATGTCCCTTTTGTCCTCTAGGGTAAATTACTCTTTAGGAATTCAAGAAGGATCCCAGTGCAGCCAGGATCTGGATAAATTATTTTTCAAGATGCAGAAGATGTGTCTTGTTGCAAAAACAAGTAAGTGGCAACCGGTACCAAATTAAAACAACTGAGTGGTCACCAAGGATGGAACTGGTAGCAAATTTTGTGGAGCTTGATTAACTTTGTAGTCTAGTCAGGTATTTAAGACTATTCACAAAGAGATCCTGCAGAAATTCTAGTGTCTGGAAGCTGGCTAGAGAGCACATGTTATGTTTAACATAGTCTGAGTTATGTCAAATGGCAAAATAATTGTTCCATTATGTAGTCTATGTAAATAATGAACTAGTTAACAGGAGAAGCTATATGAATATCAATCAGACTGATATTGCCTTTACCAAGGTTGAAATCTTGGGTATATTTTAATGGGCAATTTCAACTTCATTATGACTGATAGAGTTGAACTTGGATGATTTAGGAAGCCCCTGTGTGGCATATCCATATCTTTTAACATATCAATATACATCCTAAATCTTCACATGACATATATAGTCCTACTGCAGAAGACAATTGCTACTGAAGATTTCCATTTTCCTGGTAGGAAGGCAGCTTGAAAGCACAGCGTCCAGTTTTGACAGAACAGATCAGGTACTGCTTTTTGGATAAAATATTTTCACATTTTCCATTTTAGCAACAACTAATACCTTGCTTAGTGAGCATTCTTGATTGTTGCGTTATCCTCTGTTTTTGATCCCTCTCAGAAGAAATATTTCCAAGAATATTTTATTT
Source organism: Cichladusa arquata (assembly GCA_026413545.1). Lineage (NCBI taxonomy): Eukaryota > Metazoa > Chordata > Aves > Passeriformes > Muscicapidae > Cichladusa > Cichladusa arquata. Next base: position 12,149,506 of record JAOTQP010001286.1, on the reverse strand, counting down.
ATGATGGTGTATAAAGCAGATTTGAAGGGCTCATTCTGTAATCTCAGAAATGTATATGTGGTGAGTATCTGCAGAAAGCCATTATCTGTCTATGGTGGCCACATTCGTAATGACTTATTTTACATAGAAAACAAGAGATCTTTTTACATAGTATACAAATATTGCCATTTACATATTGTTATCTAGATAGTGAATTTATGTATTTTTCTCTTTCCTTGAGAAAAATTTTTCCTTGATAAAAATGATAGTATTTTAAATCTAGTTTCTGCCTTCTTAAGAAATTTTAGATTCTTCACTAGGATTCTTCAAAAACAGAATAGATACTCTTTTTGTCAGATCCCAAGAGTACTGTGTGGTCTCTGAATCAAATGGTACCATCTGATTTCCACTTTCTATGTTTTGTTTACTTTGAGACCAAAATTATTGTTCAGTCCATGCTTGGGTTGAAGGTAAAGGAAGTGTTCAAAGTAAAGCACACGCAGTGTGAAAACTACTAATGGAAGCACCACAAATTCAGACACAAACTTTTATTGCTTTTAAAGGCATAGATGCATTTTCAGCTCCCTTATCAGTATATTACCTGGATTACCTGGCTTGTATTGAGAACAGTATAACTCACAGATAATAAAGAACAGCACTGAGTAAATAAACTCTTTCCTGCAGCTGTAAACCAAATATCCCAGGCTTGGGATTAAGCTTCCTACAGTAACTCTACAGTTAAGTATGCTTGAATCTTACACTTCAATCGATGGAACTCATCTTCTTTGAGGCTTGGGGGTAGAGATGGTCAGCTCTTATAGTTGTGATATTCTGTGAAAGACTCATTTAATGTCTACTTCTCTTTCTTTTGCTTTTACTTTATCTTGAACAATGTGATATGCATCTGTTAACAGCAATACATCTGCAGTAAACTGAAAGTAGGGTCTCTCTCTCAATCACATATGGGTGTAACTTGATTAAGATGAGCCAAAAGTTCAGCCTGCTTTCCCCTCTGATGTTACTCGTTAGAGCTATAAGATAGGGCATAGTTTTGTCATTTTTTTATTTGATCACAGTAAGAAGTTTACCTGCAGCTCCATAATAAAGTTTGAGTCCCTGAGGTACAAATTCAATCTCATGTGTTAACAAGGCTTTGGAGAAAAGACTACAAGGAAAATAACATCTGTTGAACAGCTCTTGGACAGGGTTCATTTTGGAATGTAGTGCTAAAGTCCTCCCTCAACATTTTTAGTTTCTCTGCTCAAGGCAAAAGAACAGACAGTGACTTTACCTCAAAACCAGTGTAAGGATTAAAATAACATTGAGCTTCAAGGCCCATAGGTGACAAATTCCTTCTCTTATACTGATATTCAGCACAACCAAGGGTGCTGATCCCTCTTCAGTCATCTGCCACCAGAAGGAGTCAGAATAAGAGCTGTTTTTAATCTGTTCTCCACAAACATGCTTTGAATAGCAATATAGAAATATAGCCTGCAGAGAAATATGAAGGTGCCTTAAAGGCCTTTGAGGAGCCTTTGAGGTGAAGGCAATATTTCCAAGTTCCCAGCACTACTTTTGCCATCAGCAGAGTGATTTAATTTCACAAAGGAAGGAATGGGAAATGCAAGGAGACACTTTGGGGGTCAGTGTATAAGTGGGTCATTACATCCATGCTTTCTGAACATGTCTGTGGTCCAGGGCTCTGGGGTATAGGTTTTCTTTCAAAACCATAAATTAAACTGAACAAAGCAGTACTTGTGGAGGGCTAAAACAAAGGCTTAACCTTATACAAACGTGTCAATTGATTTTTACCTTTCAATATTTGGGCTGAAAGTAGCATTGATTACAAGCACTTTGAAAATGGTAACATCTGCACAGCCAAAATTTGTCACTGCTCAAAATGTCAGTAGACGATCTGATAAAAAGTTTTAGAACTTTGAAATAAGATACATTTCAAGTGATTTTAACAACACATATCTGAGTCCTGTAAAGAGATGATGACGGAAGCAAAAACCTTCAGACAGAGGCAGTAAAAGTTCCTTGTGATAACCTGCTATTGAATTAATATTAGACCCCATGCCTTTTACAGCAAAAAAAAATAATACATTGAATTCTAATACAACTGATGCTTACATCAGATGCACATTAGGTTGGACTGTAAATAAATATTTTAGATTAACAAATCTCCTTTTTATAGTCAAATGATAATTCAAAAAGAAAAGACATAATTTCTATGAAGAAATCTCCATTCCTGTAGTATGGGATTCCCATAAAAAATTGCTTCAACAATTATATAGTTTCCTACATATTAATTATTTTATATTTTAACTAAAAACATCTCCATTTGAAGGTCTAACTGAGAGAGGAACCAATTCTTAAATAAAAAATAAAACAATAAAATAAAAACAATTAAAAAGCAAAAGAACAAAAAAATTTAAATAATATCTAATAATTTCTTTAAAACATTTTTGCAGCGTTAGTGAGATTCAGTATTCACAAAATTGCCCCAGTTTGAGGTTAACACAGTTAGCTCCAGAAAGACAAGAATTTTCTATCACTGTAAGTTAGCATTAGTGAACTTCAGTTTCCCCGTGATAGCTGTGACAGAGAATGTTTTAATGAGGGGGTTATAATAACCCTGCGAACTGTGGGACCTAGAAAAATACACTCCTTCTGACTTCTCTCATGCAAAAGGGCAATGAGGGAAACAGAGGTGGCAAGATGACATACCTTCTGAGTCTGTGGTGTATTGTTTCCAAACTTTATGCTTTGATAAGAGAAAATAATTAAGATAAAAAATTCAGAGCTAAAAGGATTTTAAACTTCTCTGTTTATATTAAGTTCTTATGCAGAGCCACTAAACTTCTCTCGTACTTGAGGTTAATTTAGATTTGTGGCTTCGAGGAACAGTTCAGTAGTCATCTATAAAGTATTAGTTTAGGTGGGAGAATTTTAGATAAGACATACAATTATCTTAAAGTCTGATTTCACAACCTGTTTGGGGAGAACAGATACTGCTAACACATCACTATCCTGTGATGTCAGATTGGTGCCTATAATGAATTCTTCTCAAGGTGTATTTGTCGTATTTTACAATTATCTTTCAGTGATGGATATATATTTAGCAAGTGAGCAGCTACTCCAAGAAGATTAATGCTACAGACGTGGAACAAGGATGGGAAAAAAGGGCTGATCATGCAGAATTGCTGAGAGTTCTGTAAAGGAATATAAATTTAACAAGACCTTTCTAATCTTTCTGTTAAAAGGTATGATATCCCTGTATTTCACTGAATGAGATTTTTTAAAGTACTAAATAAAGCCTTCCACAGGAATTTTGCTATGAGCTTGTGCTTTCTTGTGCAGTTTGCATTCGAAACTAAAAATGCCTTTTTCATCAGCCATCAAATCTTCTTTTCTTCTTCTATTTAGGACTGGACAGGCCTGTAATGTGTTGGGTGGGCTTTACTCAGGAAGATCAAAATTCCATAAGTTTGGGATGGGAACACTGGTGAACTCTGGGAGCATGAATGAAAGCTTTCCTTCTCATTAACATGTCTTGTTTCCTTCTCACTCCTTATTAATGTTCTCCCAGCCAAAGACAGTCAATACCACTACGTGCACAGCTATAAATACAGCTTGTTTCCCAAGCATATGAGAAAATAAATTTTAGGACAAACATCTATGGAAGTTAATATTCCCCTTCCCAGTCTCTATGCTGATCAAGAAATGAACAATGTGTCATATTTCTCTCCAGTATGAAAGCTGCTTAGGTCATCACTGGGCATCCAGCTGTGGTGGTACACGATGGCTCTTAATATAGCACTTTTTAAAAATCACCTTTTAAAGCTGGACAAAAAAGTAAAGGCTTGTCCCTTTTGATCATCTCTTCCAGTTTGGGAAGGCCTTGGTTGGAAGTGTTGCATATTATTTTTGGCAGGGCTTGATTTACACAGATAACTGTAATGATATCTATTGTATCCAGATGAAGGTAGTTTGACACTTCCATGCATGCTTGATAACTTTGTAGGGACACAGCAAGAGATATCTGGTATTCTACAACAAATAATAGCTTGTATTGCTTTGTAATTTTTTCCATTGTATTTTAAGTGAATCTTATAACACTTGAATCCAGGGAGTTTTTAGCTAAATTTTTCTGAGATTATCCATCCTATTCTGTATCTCCATATGACATTTAAAGACAAAGACTATATGATCTCTTGTAAGGAAATTTAAAATAAGCATAATATCTATTTCTTCCTAAGCATTAAAAATACATTGAATACTCTAGTACCACCACAGATTATGTCTATTGTTTCCAGATTTCTTCATATAGCCTAACTGAAGTCCCTCTGCCTCCCTAGGTCTTCATGTCCTATTCAGTTGTTAATAGCTCCAGGTCTAGGCTCCCTGTTAATTCTTTCCTCTGTCCTAATGGTGTTACTATTCTCAGACCAAACAAACTGAGCTAACTGCTAAACTCCTCTATAACCAAGGTTCAAATTGCCTCAGACTCCTTTCCAGACAACCTATAGCTACAAAATGCAATAGAAAAATCCATGTGCTTAATGTGACTGCAAGTAGTTTTCCTCTTCTTCAATGTCTCCCTTGGGCACAGTCTATGCTCTGACCTTAGAAAGTGTAACTGTAGTTGGAGCAGCTCTATTAGCACAGCTGGAAGATGGGTTTAGTGCTGCAGTGGAATTGCAGGGGTGACTGCAGATAAACAGATCTGTGGATCTGCTAACAAGTGTTAGATGCACAGGGTGGTCTCATTTGGGGGTGATGAATGATGCTGTTGTAGCCAATGACTTGTGTGAGATATCTAATCCTGTGTGTGGTATGAAAATTCTGAATCAGAATTTTGTTTGATTCTAGTAATACAGTTTATTTAGAAAGCAATGTAAAAAAGTATTTCATTGACTTAAAGAATACTCAATATTCCTATATTAAGTATCTTTCAGACACTTAAAGAATTACAAGTCATATCACCTTGCTTTGTAGTCAGGTGGCATTTTTCCGATTTTAACTATTATTAGATCATTGACCTGACAGAAGAGAAAACAATGAATGTGGCAATGAAATGTCAAAAAACAAAATGCATACAAATGGGGATTATAAAACTGACATTAAAAAAAAAGTATGTAGAAGAGGTAATCTTTTATTCCTTATTCCTTCCAGTACTGTTGCTGTTGTGGGTTTGATGAATCAAGGAAAAGTTGAAGTATTTGTTTACCCTTAGAAATATGATTATCATCATTAGAACATTGCCTAGATTATCTGAAAACAATAATGAGATTCTTAAAGTTATATTTAAATACTTTATTGGCTCCAGGCCATAAATATTTGGTTTTTTTTCAAAAATCAAAGCTTGAAGGTGATTCTACGCAGCCTTAGAGGTACCTTTCTTGTGGTCAGAAGGCTCTGGGAGGTGACTCAACAGTGTTTCTTACAG
>JAOTQP010001286.1:12125786-12143293 GCA_026413545.1 Cichladusa arquata | reverse complement strand
GTTACCTCATGCATTTTGAGCCAAATCAACGCAAGAATGGTTGTCTTAGTGTCATGGGGACCACTTGTCTATAAGGTATAATCTGTTTTATGTAGTAAGGAGGTGGGCCAGATACTCATGAGGCTAAGAGGATGTAAAACAAACCATATTTGGCTTCAAGTGTAAGTTGAAAAACCTTTGTGTTATTTAGCAGAGAGAAAACATCCATAGAAACCAAATATTGCAAAGAAAAGAAGTAAATATTGTGTTCAAGAACAACTTAGCTAATTATATAACTATGACAAAAACAATGACTGAGATTGAACTTTCATTCCAGAATCCCCTAAACACATATCTGTTGGAAGAAAGAAGATATTTCAAAATAAAGTCACTCCATGAAAATGTTCCATGGCAAGTGTTTGATACACTGGCAGGGACCTCTGATCTGACCTAATGATATTAGACATAAGAATCAATGAATGTCAAATTTAAAAAGCTATTTCTGATCTCTCTCTTTTAGAACTTTTTCTCTTTTCATTCTTGAATGTGTAGAATTCACATGAACTTTGCATTTTTTGAGTTTTAAATCATTTCATTCAAAAACTCTTGGATCAAATCATGCTTTAATTTCTTTGACCATATCTTTTTTTTGCCAACTCAATATTATAAGCAGTTCCTATTGTTTTTTTTCTGCCAAGACAGTTACTGAAAATAATACCTTAACTATCAAATATCCTGTTTCTTACAAGCATTTAGGCAACTGACTTCTGAAGATCTATCCTCCTTCAGTTGTTCAATTAATTATTTTTTTAGAATTATTATAATTTATTTTGTTTTTCTTTATTCTTTGTGCTGTATACTTTTGGGCACAGATTTGCTACTCTGCATCAGAAGGTATATTTATTCTGCCTTACACTTTGCATCTCAGATTCTAAGAATTGCTTTTTTTTTCCCCCCCCCTTGAAAAGCTTTTCATTTGCAAAATTACTGCAGCCCATTACTGTCATCTTTCCTGTCACATTACATTCTCTATAGTACTATGTGGGAATAGCTGTTCTGTTTTGAAATACCAAGAATTCTTTTTACACTAACTCTAAAATGTTTGCAATACCTCAAATTTTAACTCAAGCAAATCTTACAAAAACACAACATAAAATCCTTAAGAAGCAGAATTCCACATTCCATTTGCTTCAATGATAACACAGACTAATGTGTTATGAGCTGAGCTTCGCACATGGTGTACGTAGGCTGTACCTCCTAATCTTGTAGCCTTGGCTCCCTAATTTAAGCTTTCCTTAGGAGAGTTCTTCAGTTCAGATGTTGTGCTGACAGAAAAAAGCAAGCAAACAAACAAACCAAATCCCAAACCTCTCAAGGGTCACACAAGTTTTCAAAGAGAAATGTGATATTAGAAGTCAGAGTGAGTCTGGGCAAGATCTTAAGAGAACAACTTGCTCAACCACTTTCAGTCATGATTTTAGATGAACATCTTGGTACTCACAATTGACAATTAAATTTTTGATGAACATTTTGCATTTAATGGGTTAGATTCTCTGTTGATATCATGGAATCACAGGATTGTTGAGGTTGACTGTGGTGCTCATCTGATCCAACCCAGCGGCTCCAGCAGAGGCACCTAGAGCAGGTTGTCCTGGATGATGGTCAGACACTTGGGAATATTTCCAAGAATGAAGAGTTCACAACTTCCTTGGGCAACTTGTACCACTGCTCTGTCACCCTCACACTCCAAAAGTGTTTCATTATGTTCAGATGTAACTTCCTGTTTTTCAATTTGTGCTCATTACCTCTTGGCCTTCAGGCAGCTTGTCCAGAACTTGTCTCTGTCTTCTTTATTGCCTCCTTTCAGACATGAGTGTATTGGTGTGCACATTGGTGGGTTTCTCTCTGAGCCTTCTTTTCACACTGAGCAGCCTGCTCCCTTCAGTCTTTCCTCATACAAGACAGGCTCCAGCCCCTTGATCATCCCAGTGACTCTTTGCTGGCCTCCCTCCAATAGCTCCACGTCTCTCTGGACCTGGGAAGCTCAGAACTCTGCATTTCTATATGTTATTTGTGTTTCAGTTTTGTCAGGAGCTCCATGTTCACCCACACAGACCTCCTGGTATTTTAGTTTCCTGCTCACTGGGATGGACAGCTCTTGAGCTTGGAGGACAAGACTTATGAATATAAATTACTTTTCTTGGTCTCATTTCTTCTCCAGGATCAATGATCCATGTTTATTTCATGGTCATGTTTATTTCATCCAGTGTTTATTTCATGTTTATTATTTCAATGTTTACTACATCCATGTTTATTTAACCCATAGTCCATGTTTATATGATGAACACAGTCCTGTTAAAGTGTCTATCTTCCATAATTTTTATTTTTTCAATAATATTTAATTTTTTTTTTCTGGTTAACAGGTGGTTGACTACAAAAGGACTATTACCTATATAAAGCCAGTATTTTATTAAAACCTCCTCTTCTTTCTGTTATTCACACTGCATACATGTTTTAAAGAGGAGCCCAGTGATTCATACAGAACTAATTAGTGGTTTAATACCAAATGAAAATCTATAGAGACCTTAAATTTACACCACGTACATGAGATCAGAATTTGGCTTTTGGTATTTGTCATAAAGAGCAAGTCAAATGGCAGCCTTATACCAACCTAATCTAAAGATAAAAAGCATTCATTTCAGTCCATGATTTCAATATTAAAGCAGTGCATGGGGAAAGGTCATCACAATTAAAGGCATAATGTAACACTGAAACTCTGAACAAGTGTTTGTGCTGCTTCTCTATCTCAAGATTTATGTGATTGACTCTTAATTGGAGACCTAGGGTTTCATTTCACAGCTTGGACAGACAGGCTATTAGATCTCAAATGAGCAGGGAGAAAATAGCAATACTTTGTGTGCATGTAATAGAGAATTAAGATACTTTTCGACCTTTTACGATGATTAATTAAAGAAAAAAAAAGAAGTTTTAAAATGCAGAAATTCAATATATTTGGTATAAAAGTTGTGTATTTCTTTATGATGGCAAACAGGACAAAACTAAGACTTTAAAAAATGTCCACACCACCAGATATGGGCATTATGGGAATATGCAGATGGATGGGGAACACTGGCATTGCAGAAAACTGATGGCCCTACCTTGCTGGTTTTTGGCTATAAAGTAGCCGCCCAATAAATAATTTTATTGTGGATTTAAGCTTCTTTGGATACCACTGAGTGGGGAAATATAAATGATTGCTTAGTTATACTTGGCAATTAATGTAAGGTTTGATGACAACACATCATTGGTCTGCCAAAACTGTGAGACTGGGCACCTTCAATCCAGCTGCCTATGCCCTACCATCCCAAGCACAGCAAGGTGAATTATAAAGAGAGCCAAACTGGTGGCTATCACAAATCTCCAAGGTTTTTCTGGATTGCTTGCACCTCTATCCCTGTTTGTGGGAAAAGAATCTTAGAGAGTGAAGACTGCCCTTGCAACTATGATGATGGTATTATTCAGTAGAAGCATAGTGGATACAGAAATATTTTACCACATTGTGACATATTGTGATGTGGTACAAAGTTTTTTTTTGTCTCCTTTTTTCTTTCTTTTTATTTTTCTCCCGCGAGAAAGTTGTTTTCATTTGTAGGGAGCCTGACTATGAGACGTAATATGCACAATCTCAGAATGATTTTTGCAAACTTATGATAAAATAAAAAAAATACCAGCAGCTCCAGACTACATCTGTTGTAATGTAACGAGGCCCTCACAAATCAGGCGGTCTGGGGCAAATGGCTTATTTTTCTTGCTTCTTTCATATGTAAGTAACTTCTTTCAGCTCAATAACTGAGCTTCTGGGCTTTTACTTTTAATGCCTTTCATTTGGTTTCTGAGGCTTCTATTTTCTTTCAGCATATTCCAAGGCCAATAAGATAACAGCTTTCAGAAATGTAATGAGCAAACTTCTCAGCTTTGCATTTGCTGAACTGCAGTTGGAGATGCTCAACAGAATATTAAACTGGAGAGTTATTATTCCACTATATCATCTCCACTCTTCAGATGAGACACACAGACACAAAAAAAAAAAAGGCATATCAATGTGGCAACTGAACTGTGGGTGGATAAGCATAGTTAGATAGTGTGCAGCTGAAATCTAAATCCATCAATCAAATAAAATTAAAACCATAGTCAGCACCTTGTGTCATAATCTCTGTGAAGAGATAATCAAACCATTTACTTCAGGTGGGAAGAAGGCAAGTGTGCTTAAACAATCTTGTGCTATTGATCCAGTGCAATTCTGAAAACAGCCCCTGCAGTGTAATCTCTAAAATTTGACAGATTGCATTAGTAGATACACTGAGATTACCTTCCACATCAGTTAAATAAAGTGTGTCAAAAATAAAATAATAGCATTCTTTAAAGTAGGAAAATTATGGATTAAAAAATACAAAGAGGGTATGCATATGCCTTCCATCAGTGAAGTATCTGAATACAAAATCATTTTGAGCACCTACAGGAAGCTCACACATTTGGGTGGAACAGTGCTTGGCTGATGTGTTCATGTATCCTCTCAGAATGCCTGCATCAAAAAACTCAACTGACTTGCTCAGAAGTCAGGGTAAACAATTTTTTTTCCCCAACAGCCCGTTACTGACAGGAACAGGGAAGTTATAAGGCATTATTGTGATTTCTGATCATTTTGAAGATAATCTTAGCAAGTGAAAATCTTAGCTACTTAATTTCAGGTTTAAGTAAAAGATCAATAAAATGAGCTCACAAAAAATTCAGCGTCTAGCTGCATGTAGAGATACTCACAGATCTCTAGGTTAAAATATGAGTTACAAGTAGACTGGGAAAAATTATGCCACACACAATTCTGCTGAGTTACCTTGCTATATGAATGGTGCAATTTGACAGAGCTTGGATAATTTTTGTAGAACTCTGCTGCTTTATACAAGAAGAAAAAAATGACTTTTCAACTTCACTGACTTTATATTTTATTTATTCACTGACTTAATTTATAGCACTAAGTTCACAGCATCACTGGACTTTGAAAGTTGAAACTCTAATAAAAACTATTAACTTTCATATTTTGTGCATTTGCAGCCACAGAGAACAGCAGTTAAAGATTTTTTCTTATTGCAGTTTCTTTATGTAGGCATTTATTATGTATGACAATATCTTGAAGGGATAAATCAGTAAAATTTAATTTAGTCACTCATGGCTGTAAGGAAAAGAATACCTGAAGTCAAGTGTTCCTTTCAGCTTCATAAAGTAAATGGACTTTAGTTTTCATCTGAATAGAACCTGACTTCTCATGCTTTCCATTTCACCTCCTTATTTTAGAGACAGCATAGAATGATGTTCAGATGATTTTTCTATTAGATTAGACCAGAGTTGTGTTTGTTTGAGCTATTAGTAAACACTGAAACAGATGAAACTGAAAGAGAACTGAAACATTAAGTAGTTTAAAAATAGCCCAACCTTCATGCAATTATTGAAATTGCTGGTTTTTTCAAATCCCATATCCTTCCACCTTCCTATTTTTTCTTTCTAATGTTTGATTTTAAACATATGCATATTTGACCTAGAGGAAGGGAAATATAAGGCCACAAGCTTTTTTAGTGCTTTCATTATGCAATAAATCCATCACAATGTTTATATCACTGTAGGCTTCTTCCCCATGGGCCTGATCTGAAGGAGAAGAGAAATTCTGTGCTGTGATTCCATGCTCAAGGAGGTACTCAGTGCCAGGGGAGGTGGTGTGAGGAATTTGTACAGAAAGCCTTGGAGCTGGGCACGGGAGGATGCTGCCCAGCTGCTGCAGATGCAGCCCTTGGGACACAGAAAACCCTGGAACAGCTGTGGGGAAGCAAAATGTTTCCTGATGCTACTTTTTACTTGTCATTTTCAGGCTTGCTGATACTGAGGAGCTGTTTAAATCCTCTTTCTGTATTTCACAAGAACGTGCTTGCAAGGAACCTTTCCTTGTCATGGGTATACTGGAAACCAGCACTGAAGATTTCTATTAATTCAAATATTTTTATGATGCCATTTTACTCACTCTCCTCTACAGTGCCAAGCTCCTCTTTCTGTCATTTTTTTCAAACCCTTTTCTGAATTCAGAAAGTCATATTCCTTTTCTTAAGTAATCAGATTAAAAAATTTCTTCTGTTAAGTTATATTTGTCTTCTAAATCTTTCTCTATTTCAAAATAACTGAGGTGGTAAACATGGAGAAGATTCTAAGGTCACATCCTAATGGGAAAGGCTAAGCTTGTCTCTTGGGTTTTGCTATAAAATAGATGAAAATTAAGTAAATGGAGTGATCATTTTAGTCCTTGAAAATGCATCATTTGGAATGGGCACAATAAAAGACTGCACATGAAACATTCTGTGTGAGAGATTTCACAGTACACTGACGATCCAGAGTGCTGTCCTTGATTCTCTGTGAACATGCCAAAAGGTTTTGCATACTAATGCAGTTTTTTTTCCTCTTATGACAGAATGATTTTCTCCAGGCAGTGATCAGTCATGTCTTCCATGTTCAGATTTCCCATGAATTGTACTCTCAAACATATTAAACAGTACTGCTGCTAAAATTTTGGTTTTTTTCCCTTGCAATTTCAAATGCAATTATTTCAGTCTGCTGTGGACATTTTGTCAATACAGTTATGTGGAAGTCCTGCTAAAATTTCTAGTATACCTCCGTAATTGAATCAGATCACGTTGTCAGTTTGCAAGGAGAAATTTCTGCCAATTTTGGTCCTGAAAACTGCTTAAAAATTACTCATATGACAAGTCAATGAAAAATAATATTAATGAATTACTTATGCAGCCAGTTAAGCTTTCTTGAGAGAGGAACAGGGGGTGAAGTTTCATTTCAGCTTTTCTAAGACTAGGTCTGAATATCTGCTGTAAAGGAATACAAGAGTGGATAAACCATTTCACTGATCCCATTTAGCATCTTTTTTCTCACTAGGATATTTTAGCTGGCCTGTGGTGCTCTGTCATTTCTTTAACTAGAATAACTTTGCATAATGTGCTAACTCTAGCAAAATAATGAATTGTGTAAAAATAGCCTTACCTTGAATTACTGAATGCAAGGTTATATAAGTTGTTAAATATGGGATAATTATTCTACCACAGGATCATCAGCGGCCACATGTGCTTCACATAAGTGAATGGCAAGATATAAATTCACTGTGTTAAGAAAAGGTCTCTAATGAGCTCTTAAAATTTTAATACCTGAACAGAAAATGTATGCTGACACACATCAGCTAAGGACAAAACTGCTAAACTTGGTATCAAGAAAATCTTCAAAAGAAGAGGAAAGTGAGAACATGTGAAATAATTGGCCAGTTCTGTGACAAATTTCAATAGATAATTGTGAAGGGGGTGAGAGAAGTCCCCCTGCCCTCAAATTTCTGCTGTTGCAACAGCCCATAGTAACTCGGCCACACAACCTCACAAGGAGCTGGCTTTGGGGAAATTCACCATTTAACAGAAAGGAAGGGAGAAGATATGTATGGAAAGTCAGAAGGAGCACAAAGGATGTGATGATTCAACAAAATTAAACTCATAGATTTTTACATAGATATCTACACAGCACTAGATATCTACAATAGGACTCTGTTCATTATTCAGTCTCAACCTGCACAGCAAGTAGCGTATGGGCTGGGGGTGAGGGGGCATCATTTGTCATCTACTAACTAATTTGATATATAGCACATTTTTTCTACCTTTTCAATACATATGATGTTGAAAAATATTTTAAAATTAATGAGAGGATAACTGACCCATTTCTTTTTGTCTTGCAAAGCAGGCAGCTCACTGCACCTGACTGGGGGGAAGAAAAGTATGAAGTAATGGCAAAATTCTTAAGGGCAAACTTTCAACTTGGTAATCAAAAAGGAATATTATCAATCAATTACATTTTCTGCTAGAATGCCCTTAGAGGGAAAAAAAAAAAAAGAAAACAAAACAAAAAACTAGAGAAATACTTGAAATATGGCAAAATCTTCTAAGCACCTTACTGATTCATATTGACCAATGCCATTGCACTTAGCTTCAGGTTGTGGAAACTGGCTGGACCATTTTGTGGATCTGCAGAAAGTCTAGTTCAGCTCCAAAAGGAACAGAAGTTTGGAACTTAATTAAATTTTTGTAGGGACTATATTTGGACAAACTCAACAAATAAAAACATTCTTAATTACAAATTTTGCACAAATTTATTTTCAAAATCCCAATTTTCTGACAATTTCCAAAGCTAAGAGTATTTTTTCATTATTTTAAAATAGGCTTTTTTTTTCCCCATAGTCCAATATCAGCAAAAACATTCTTGAAGTCTTAGATCAGGTCAGGACACATTTCTAGCAATTCTTAGTCATGACAATGAAATTTAATCTGATTAAATTTGTTCATTGTCTATATGTTAGCCCAGGAATTAGTGGAGATATTCAAAATATACATTAAAATATGAGTAAAGGGCTATTTCAAACAAAACACTTGTGTTCTTTTTAAAATTTTGTTCTTCTGTATGTAAGTATTTTCATAAAATGGTATTTGATCTGTGGTATGCATGTAGAATAAAAAGAAAAACCAGAGATGAAAAAGTATTAGAATCAGAATTATTGTGTTAACGTAATTTGGAAATAAAACTATTTCTAGTACTTTTGTGTCTTGGAATGAAGAGAAAAAGTCATAAAATGAAGGAAAAGTATCATGTCCTACTTATTTAGTAAAGAGTTGTTCAAACCTCAGCAATAGGAAGGCATTCAGCTTAGTCCACCTATGTCATATTCCATGGTTTTATCACCAAATTGTTAATCTGATCTTCAGCTCACAGATCCTTGCTAATTTTTTAATATTATTCCTTGCTAAATGTTTTAGAGTCCCTAATAAATGCCTTATCAACTAAAGTTTTAAATGTGCATAGACTGTCATTATGCTTACCTGCATCTGTCGGTTGAAATAAACATGAAAAGAATATAGGTGGTTTTTATTATTAATTATGACTGCCATCTTTTGTGATCTTTGGTCATTTTAATAATAGTGAAAGCACAAACAGCAGCATCTGCCAGAGAATATTGTGAGTGGCAAGACATCAAACAGCAGACAAGTGTGGAAGAAACCTTAGCAGTCCAGAATTACACTTTTACATAACCATCTCCGTTTGTTAAGTTGAAATCTTTGAGTCTGAACGACAGTTCTTGAAATTCTCTTAACTTTCATTATTGAATTCTGCTTTTTTTTCTTTTTTTAGGTACAATAAAGCTCTGATTTCCAAGTCCGATAATTTAATTACTAGGTCTATCCTATGACAGATATAATTTATGAAAATAGATTGCATTTAATTATTCAGACAAGGTCTATTCATTATAATCTTCTTGCAAATGCAGTTAGAAACTCTTTAAAAATTTGTAAGAGTGTACTTTAAGCTGTTAAGTTCTTCACTACTGGCCCCATCAGGTGTTGTAAGTTCAGGGGTTTTTCATTGTGTCACCTGCACCTGAAGTGTGTTCTTTTAGGCAGTGACCAACTTCTCTTACACCTATAGAGCATGGAGGAGGCAGTCAGTTGATTGAACAAAAGAGGAAAACAAACAAAAAAAAGCTCTATCTATGATAGATCTCCAAGTATCCTGAAAACAGTTCCCAAAAGGTTTTTTGTCAGAGGACAGTGAAAAGGAGCACTCATCAGGCCACAGCTGAAGGTACTCACTGCTCACTGAAATCAGTTACTGGGTGGTCAATACAAAGTATAATCAGAAAAAAGACATTTTCCCCACCTTCTACCCAGCCTATTTAGGCACAGAAGAAGACAGGATGGAGTCTTGCCAAGCTTGCTCACTGTGCCTCACAGGACTCATGTACAGTGTGGGCATGGTGAGAAGCTGGTCCTGTGGGATGAGCTGCAGGCTCATCTCACCTTAATCAAAAACATCTCTTCCTCTGCACTTTGGGCAGGACTTTTAGGGCAGGTTATCCAAAGCAAGTAAATTGGTAAATGTTTTAACACTGCCAATCACTGGCAAATTAGAATACAGAAAAGTGACCTTTGGATTTTTGTTAAAACATCATTTAAAATAGAAAAGCTGGGGAGACATGCAAGTGTAGCTGCCCCTCACAAGCCAAGGGGTCTCCATTTCCATCTCCATTTTATTTCTAAAATGCTTGTGCATTGCATGATTCAACCTGAACTCATAGCAGTCATCTTTAACAGGACAAAAGACCTTAAGAAAAACAGAGATTGCAAGAACTGCTTTCAATGACTGGAAGTGAAAACAAAAATATGTCTGGCAACTTGCCAAAAGTACTTGCGCCAGAGTGGAACTGGAGGAAAGCCAAAAAATCTGGCAGCTTTGCTCTGAACACAAATTTTATTGCAGAACTCTCATCAAAACTTTGTAAGAGATAAAGCCATACCATGGGAGCAAAGACATCATCCAATTACACAAATGCCATGATTTTGTCCATTTTCCCTAGCAAAAGCTAGAAAGCAGGAACTACTCTTTTGAGTGTGCACGGGTTTTAAAAGCAATGCCAAATTCTTTCTCCCTGGGGTTGTATCTCAGGTAGTTCTTACCACATCTTGGTCCTGCAAAATATGCATCTGCCCCACCCTTGACAAGTGCAGTTAGGCCAACTTGTCAATGCTGAGCATTTTAGCTGACACCTGTATTCAGCTCTCATTTTTGGCTTAGTACTTTAGAGTTGAATTAAGTGATCTAGTTCATAGTCTGTGTGCTCAGTATGTTTAAGAATGGACTATAAGTACTAAATCTTAATAAAACTATTACTTGCAAATCCTCAGAAGAACAAATAATAGTTATTCCTGCTGTTTCTTAATATGTGTGACTATAAACAAGCATTTTTACTAGATTGCAACTACTCTATTCATCTAGCTTAAAGGTGTCATTCGTAATGGAATCAGTAGAAACTGAATCCAAACAACTGAGAGTAGAATTGCTCCAAATTGCCTTAGTCTCAAATTGAACCAGATTTACCTATCATTTATGTTGCACAGTCAGGTGGCCCTATTTCCTAGCCCTGCAATCAGAAAACTATTGACCAGCAACAATAGTTTTCACTTCATATTATCAAAATGAATGACCCCTGCAGTACAGAGGGACTTTTTGTTGGATTGTTGTTGTTTCTTTTTGTTGTGGTGGTGGTTTGTTTGTTTGTTTTGTTATGTGGTGGTGGGAGGGTTATTGTTTTGGTTTTCTTTATTTTTTTATAAATTTCAGATGATTGGCTAAAATAAGAATCCTGAACTTAAAGGTGAGGAGCTTAGGCATGAAGGCGTCAAGCAATCTGTGATAATTAACTATCTTTCAACTTCCCAAAAACTTTGGAAATGTTCATTTTCACAGAATCACAGAATCACGAGGTTGGAAGAAGCCTTCAAAATCCTCGAGTCCCAGCCATGCCCTAACACCTCAAATAAACCATGGCACTGAGTGCCACATTCAATCTTTTTTAAACACATCCAGGGATGGTGGCTCCACCACCTCCCTGGGCAGACAATTCCAATACTTTATCCCTCTTTCCATATAAAACTTTTTTCCAAGAGTGAGTTAAAATGAATTTATATTTTATTTATATTTCGTTTGTTTATTTTTAATCTCACAAGAAAGTAATTCTCAGGCATATGATTTTTATAGAGTCAAAAGTAGGTGAGGTGAGTCCCATGATGACTCCCTTTTCCATTCATGAAACCATTTCTCTACTTTTCCTTTCTAATGTTGCTCTAGAATTTCCATCCACAAGTAAGGCACAGTCTTTAAATTTGTGGCATTCAGTGTGATAGGAAACAACTTCCATATGTGTTTTTCATACTGCACCACAATTAGGAAAAAAACAGTCTCAGGGAAAAGAAAATCTAAACCAAAAAAATAAAGACAACAAAAAGAAATATTAATGTTTGAGACAGAAATTTCAAGAGTCACTGATCTATGAATATTGCAATGCACAACCCTTGGTGCAGAAACCTTTGTCAGAAATTTTAACATGGAGATGCTGCAGGTTGCTGCTCCTTTCTACATTGTAATTTAGTTCTATCATGATCTACTTGTTACCTAGGAAACAGACTTATGAGAAAAGTATGGGTGATTGTGTAAGGACTGATTTAGATTTTTGGTTTTAGGGTGAGAGTTTATTTCAATTTTTCAGAAGTTGAAAGTATATTTATAGCGCTAGATGGCAAAGAATTCCCAAAATTCTTCTAGGCTTTCATATTAGTTTAGGTGTGTTATACTACACTACAATTACAAAACATAATAAAGATTAAGATTTTTTAAAACTTCTAATATGTTGTACAACCATGTACAGATATTGAGCAGCTCATTTTCAACATTCTGATGGTGTCACTGATTTATTATTACCATGATTATTCATGATACCACAAACTTTCTAAAAGCTTTAGCTGATCTAGCCATAAAAACTAGGGATTTCTACCATAAAAACTCAGGTCATAAGAGATGTCTTGTATTCAGCTTCCAATCTGTGTCACATTAGATTCTGGTGGTTTCAGTACACTTATTTAAAACACAATGAATTAGATCTTCTCAAAGAAATCCACATATTATCTTGAGCAATGTGTCTTAATATAGAAATAAATCTCACTTCATTTGATTCAGAAAAAACTAAAATTTTTATACTGTCACGGGTTGTTCTGACAGTTAATAAGATGTTGAACATGAAAATTTCAGGGGAGAAGTGCACATCTTTTAAAGATGTATCAAAGTTGTAATACATGTAATAACATACTGTTATAGTTTTTTAAAATCTAAACCCACATATCAATTCATCAAGATATTTAAATGAAAGAAGAATCAGAAATGTTAGCATTAGTAAAAATGAAGTATAGTATCTTATAAATTTCAAGTAAGATTTTGAGTACTGAATAATTATTCCATTGGCAAAAAACCTTTTCTTTATAAAATTTCTTTACCCTGCTTGGCTATCTGCTTTCATTAACTCACTATCTGCAACCAGGATGGATAATGTGTCTATAATGCATTAAGACACAAAGCAAATTATCACAGTTGCTATAATTTAAATTCAGTAAATTCCTAAAATAGTTTCCTACAAATGCTACTGAAACAAATCAGAAAGGCCAGAAAAGTGTACTCCCATATGTTGAAAAACCTGTACATAGCTTTTATTTTCTTTATCACTTGCCAATAATATGACTGTGCAAAACTTATGGGAATAAAAATATATAATTGAAACCTCATGATCACTCTTTGAATTTTCACATATTGCAAGAAATTGCTGTTGTACAAGATTGGAAGGTCACCCAAAAATATTGAATATTTGCAGCCTCCTCCCTTTTTTACCATTTATCTCGGAATTTGGGAGACTTCACACAGATCTAGTGGCCATTTCTGTGGTTTTACTTCCATTTTTCACTTGTATATCAGTTTTTTGGTAGGTTAGCTAATCAGTTTTGAATAAAAAATTCCAATGGCAGTGTCCATATGGTATTATTTAATTTTCTTGAAACCTTCCAAGATATTTATGGTGGTTTTAGACTTCAGTGATAAAATGTTTAGACTTATTGAGAACTATAAATTTAGGGATTTCACTTCTTTTGGCCTATAAATCTCAATTGAGATGCAAAACAATCTTGTATTATGAAAAGAAAATCAGTTTAATGCTTAAGTAACTTACTAGTATTTCAAGCCTTATGCATGAATGAAGATAACATTCTTTTTCTTAGACACAGAGATTTAATAAAACAAAGAACTTGCCTAATGCAATCTTTGGTATACGTTTGCTAAGAAAATGAACCATGCTTATTTAATTTCTTTATAGCACATTTTGTTTTAATTTAACAATAATGTCTAAGGTTTAGGTCTATTATATGTTTGGTTACACTCTGGATTTACCCTTGGATGTCCACAGAACAGGATTGTGAATCATCTTCCACTGTAATATACAAAGGACACATGTCCTTCACAAAAATAACTGGAATATTTCTTCTATAAGTCCTTCACAGCTATTTCACCTTTCAGGCCTCCAACTCCCTTAAAAACACCAAGAAATTTAATGCAAAGCAAGTACTAACAAACCTGGTGTGATTGCAAAATCAAGAGGTGGAATGTAAAGCATTTCAAGGCTGGGAAATAATTTAGTCTTCTTTTTTAGAACATCATTTCCTCAGGGTTATTTCATATACACTTTCTATTAGACATAAACATTGGTGATTTACAATTTATTGTCTAATATCAGCACCTTACATCCATAGGACAATGAACACAGCTAAGAATAATTGTTTTTTTCCTATTTAAAGTTTTTAAAAATAATTTTCCATTTTGAAAAGCAGTATATTTTTGCATTTACAATTCCATATATATGTTGTGCACTCAAACCACACCCACTAGGAAAATCATCTGTGTGGGGTTGGGGATTTTTTTTGTCAGGTTTTTTCGAGTTAAAAGGAGATCAGGTTTTTGGATCAGTGCACACTGTTTATCACTTTTATGGGAAGGAGCAGAGCTCCTCCTAAAAGCTTCTGCTTGGCTCCAGCATTCCACAGCAGGGCTGGGCAAGGCTCTCCCTGTCCCAGCCACTCCTCCTTGTCCTCCCCGGTGCTCCACAGGAAGGACACGCAGAGCCGCAGACACCATCTCTGTGTTTCCTGAGATGTCTCAAGTTGAAGCTGTAGCTTGGCCTGGCCCACCAGCTCTGGCAAAACTTTCTTCACTGAACTCTTACACCAGAGAATCTGCCCCTGTAACCAAAACAATAAAAGCAGCAGGGCTCTGTCTAGTAACATTAAGAAAAACTTTTTTTTTGCTGAGGACTTAATTCTAGGCATCACATAATTTTGGACTATTTTCCATTTTTCAGTCTGAAATTTCTGTTAAGAGAAAAAACAGCATGTCATATTCACTTTTACATTCATCTCCCTCTCCCACCCTCTTCTAGCTTTCCCTTCCTTCCCTTCTGATTCATACAGAGAAATGAATTTGGAACTAACGGTCAAAAGGGTAAGTACTGGATACATCACAATTAAATTTAGCTGCTGCTGTTTTTCCCTTGCAGAGGAGAGTAATGTTTTTGTACATTAAATTAAGCCATTGGCTTTTGAGGTTTGTTTTACAATGGTTTATCTTTTAAAGGAAAAATCAAATAATACAAAGATTTAGCACATGTAAATATGTATTTTAGATAATTAAAATATTCCCTTTCGTTTAATGATCTGTACATGAAAATAAATTTTATTCTCTGTTTTTTATTACTGGTAAAATCACTTATTCAGGAAAATAATATTAATTACAATTAGAAATACACCACTTGAAGCCTTAGATAGTTACTGCAGGATTCCCAAAATGTAGTGATAGATTGCCTTGCATTTATTCCAGAGTTACTCTTTTGTACAAAATTCAATCTGTTTTTCTGCTAACAATATATTTAACAATGTAAGAAAGACTACAGACTAGAACATTACACCCTATAGGATAAGGAAGAAATTTGCTCAGGTGTGTGAGTGGAAAATAACCCAACATATGAACTGACTGCCGTGTTGGTGTGACCCAGCTTTAGAAAAGAGACTGCTACTAAAAAAAACAAAAGAGTTCCTCTTTTTTATAGGCAGCATATAATGGAAAGAAATCAACAGTTATATCTTCTGAAAATCAGATCACATCAAATAAACCATCCCTTCTGATGTCTTTAGTAAAAACCACTTTTAATGTCCATTTATAGTTCTGGGAAGAAGACAGTCCCATATCTCATCTTCACCCTACACTGGACCTTTAACAACAGTAGTGAGGAGTGGCATTGAATGCTGTGGAATTCATAAACTGGATGTGACTTTCTGAAAGACTTTTAGGTATAGACAGGTTTTTTGCTACCTTGTAGGACACTAAGAAGCTTATCTGGTTAGCAGAGTGAGGAAAAAAATAGCTATTCCATAAGATCTCTGGATTCTCCAGCAAACACCTTAAAAAAACCAGTGAAACTTTCTTCCTCTTTACTTCAGATCATAAAAACCACTATAAATGCAAACTTCATCTACTGAAAGAATGTATCCAATTACTATAAAAAAATCAGAAATTACAGAAACACTTTCTATCACCATTTCTGAGAAATAGAAGTGTAGATGTATTTTTGTGAATACTGAAAGAGGAAAACTTTTCAGACTTGTAAATATCATGCCTGGGTATCTTCCTTGAGGAAACTCTCTCTTCTTCTCACAGATGATAACCATTCTAAAACAATTTTTCGTTTGTCTTGGCTAATTGAAACTCTCTTGAGATTTGATCTAATTATAACAGTATTTTGTTATTTTCTGCTTTTACTGTCCTAGTTTTCACTTAGGATAGGTTTCCTTTGTGTGTTTTAAGTGGCTTAAAAGTTCAAGAGTTGTGTAGCTCTCCTACTCTCCTTTATGCATGTTTCTGTAATGTTTTTGATAAATTACCATAAATATAATCAGTATTGCATTTTGCTGTAACATTTTCACCAAGTTCTCAATTATTTTTTAGTCAAATTTAGAAGGGCGTAAGAATGTTAATATGGGCAATTCGAAATATCCCTCTAGCTCTGCTTTCTGTCAGCAAGCAGAGTGTGATATTCACTGTTACTCTCCTTGAATATAATGATCTTTGGGCTTGGTGATCTGCATCTATGGAGATTTTCAGGACCCATCTGTATCAATCTCTAAGCAACCCCCTCTGAACTTTTGCTGACCCAGTTCTGGGCATCTCCTGGAGTTCCTGTCACCTCAAAGACTCTGTGGTGCTGTGATCTCCTGAGTGAGGACAAACCCTGCAGCTTCTCTCCCTGTTGTCTTTCCTTATGTTCTGAATAAAAAGAGGGCAAAAAAGAGTCACTGGAGAACTCCAGAGTATATTGCTTAGTGAGTGTTCCTAGTTCTCCAAATTCCTCAATAATCACAGTTCCAGATTCTTCCATTCTTTGAAGCACTCAAAAAAAAAAAAAGTGTAACTCATCATCATGATGTGAAGAACTGTAAAGTTCTGTGTTAACTTTATTGTCCCTTTTCTTTGATCATTACTAGGAGACTTTCAGGATGTCTGTCCCTCCAGACTCAGGAAAAATGTGTAAGTGAATACATCTTTATATTTTCCATTACTTCTTTTGCCCTGATAGAGTCACCGTCAAGTATATTTCATTTGTTTGTTCATTAATTTGAGACTTTTTTTATACTTACCTTGCATTTCCTTAAATTCTATTGATAGCAATTATAAAAAAATAAATTTGCATGTATTTTGTACAAAAACAACTATTCCAGCTTTCAGTAGCCAGAAGCAAATTTGTTGAATATTTTTAGAAGCCACTGCTTGAAAGAATAAGTAAGAAATTACTAGATATCATAAGAAATCAGGAACTTATTAGTCAGTGAGACAGAAAAATATCCAGCATAAATCTATGAATAACAAAATAAAATACCACTTCAACCATTAAAAATGCCCTAAGACAGACTCTTTCTTAGGAATCTATCATTCAGAGTTTAATTAGGTCTTGATATTCTTAAATTTGTCTAACA
>JAOTQP010001286.1:12110311-12123785 GCA_026413545.1 Cichladusa arquata | reverse complement strand
TGTTTGTTTTTTTTTTTGTTTTTTTTTTTGTTTTTGTTTGTCAGGGGTTTGCCTCTTCATGTTATTTGTTACCTGCATTCTAGAGGAAGAAGAATCACAGTAGCCAGGAGCACAGTTACTTAGAGACTCAGCCAGCATGCTCTACGGTGCATCATTAAAATTTCACCAAAGGGCTTTTCCTCTGGCCAGCAGCACCTTGCTCCTGCATATGCTCAGGTCATTCAGCTGCAGTCAGACCTGAATTTCAAACAGAGGATTCTTAATAGAAAAAGCTTTAAATATCAGTTCCATTTTAAAAGGTAAGCTAGTATTAGTAAACTGCAACAAGGAGAGATAATGATTCATCATACAGAAGGGCACAATTTTTCCTATCCTGTTGTTTGCTCTTCTAATAAGAGCAAGTAGAGGTAGCAATTTATGCCTTAAAACTCTTTGGATTCCTTTTTTCCCCCTACTGTTAAATAAGACCCACACCAAAAATTGCTCCAAGTATTGTAACTTTTTAGGTGATTCATCTCACAGGAATTATTAGAGATAAAATATCCCTGTGAACTGCATTCATTGAGGTAGTTTGGTGTTTTTCATTGTTATTTATAATAATATTGTTATTTATTAGCATTTCACAGACATTCATAATAATAGTTCAAAATCCATAATACCGTCATAAATATAGAAAAAGTTAACTTTATCCCCTCACTTCTTGTTACACACTTTGCTCCCATAAATCTTTACCATTTCTTCCAAAAATAGAAAGAATATCCCGTTGCATTTCTCTGAAGCAGAAAAAGGCTGTGGTTATAACTATGTCTGTGATTTTGTCCATGGCACTGGTCCTTCTGCTTCCATTAAGTGGAAGTCCTTGCTCCATTGGAAGATCTAAATTCAGTTTGGATACTGATTAAAAGCTTTTTGCCCTCAGGGGAAAAATGATTTGGTGGCTGAATTGCTCAGTTGTAGTACACTGCTGCAAGCTGATTCTGCATATTTCTGGTTGTTCATATTGACATTATTTTCCAACTGGCAATCTCTACGTTCACAGTTCATTTACACTTGATGCCCCAGAGATTGTTTTCTTGAGCAGGCATTTTGTAAAAATATAGTGAATTAAATCCAGTTCTCTGTTGTGCTCTGGATTGTATATTCTCATAAAAGCACTTTATAGTCAAGGACTCTTTTTTTCCTGACAATTAATCCCTTAATTGTGGTTCCTGTGCTTACCCCAAAATTTCTCTTTCTTTATAAATGAGAAATGTGGTGTATAGTATGGGTTTGGGATTTTGGAGGGTTTTGCAGGTATTTGGGTTTTGTGAGTTTTTTTAGGGTATGTTAATGTTATTTTTTTTTTCAGATCTGCCCAATACCTTCACTAATCGCTTGAGACACAGCATAAAAATGAATTATTACAAACTGTCTTTCTGTCTCCTGACAGGTTTGCTTGAAAAGCAGCTTGCCTGAAGCTGAATTCATCACTATTCCACTTATCTCCAAGTCAGCAAGGGACAGTTTTACAAATCTCTAACATAAGGCATGAAATGGAATTCAGCAGCAGCACTGATTTTCTTCTTTGTATTTGGTTCTAGCCAAGTGAATGGAGGCTGATGGACTGCAAACACAGAGAGCACATTTTGGAGTGTTTTCTTGAGATGTTAACTTTATTAAAATCAGTCACCCTGTGAGAAAAACAGTAATCTCATAGACAATCAACTCTCTCTGATTTATTTATCTTTCCTTCTATATGCTTCAAAATACAACCTTGAGGTGAAACACTCTGAAAGCTCATTGCTTTTACTGATGTGTGCAAGACATATTATTTTGTTTTTACCATTATGTCTCTAATATATTACTGATAATAAACTTTATTTTAAAAAAATATACAATTAGCTGACAACCACTAAAAGACATTACATTTTCTCAAGCCAGAGTGCTTCCTTGAACCTTTCAATATGCAGGGATGATTTCAAACACAATTTCCTAATAACAGCCTTGTTAGTAGTAATCGAATTCCATTCGTGGCTTGACTCCCATCTCTACACTTACGTGAATAGAAGCCAAGTTTTCAAGGACATATCTATATTATTAACTACATGTGACCAGGGACTTGATGGCAGAATCATCTACAGAACCATACAATCAGAATGGACCCTGGAGTGGTTCACCTGCTGTCCCAAACCATGGACAAGGGCCAAGCCAGTACTCTTGGAAAAGCCCTTGGGGCTAGAGAGCCATTCCTTGCAGCAGCCTGAGTATGGTCACCTCGGATTGCTGTGGAATTTGGGTTACCTTTGCACATGTGAGTTCTGCCACATGCCATCAGACCTAGAGAAGGTGCTTTATCTCTATTTTTAGTAGTAACAAAGCAGTGAAAGTCTGCTTCCATCAGGGAAGAGTTCTTTCTGGCCAGTATGGCCCTCCTGCTTCTTGGGAACAGGAAACCAAATAACCAGAACAGTCTTACCAATTAACTTAGTAAGGTCATTGGCTTTGCTTTGGCTCTTGCATCTTGCTAAAGCAACACTTAAAAACTGAAAGGATCATCTTTTTCACATTCATCCTCCACACCCTCACCTGCAGATTGCCTGCTGAAGAAATAATTGCGGCAATGAGACAGGACCCTATACCTGTCCCAGACCATGGCACAGCTCTCAAACCTGTGTGTCAGCCCAGAGAAATGAGGTAGAAGTGACTCTGTGCCTGGGTGTGCTTTGTCCATGCTGGAAACATTCCTGGGTCCTTGAACTGTGCTGTCATTGAAGAGCAGGGTCAGAGCTCAGAGATATGTTTCAAGGCTGTTATCACGTGCCAGCATTCATGACCCTTCAATTAGATCTGCAGCCTTTAAGGGCGTTGTTGCCCTGATCTCATGGAAGCTAAAAACTGACCTCAGACTACTGCAGCTCATTCGCCTGCCCAAGGACTTTGAGATTTGTCACAGACAGAACCTTAATTAGAGCATTTCATATGTGCACTGAAATTCTGTGGATATCATAGAAATGTGGAATAAGCTGAGCTGGAAAAGACCCATCAGAGTCATCAAGTCCAGCTCCTGGCTGTGCACAGGCCACCCCAAGACCCACATCATGTGCCTGAGAGTCTTGTCCAAGCACTTCTTGAGCATAGATACTCAGAAGATACCTTTGCTCTCAATCTCTGTAGGAGACAACAAAAATTATGGGGAAAAATTTCAAATCAGTCAAAATTTCAAATGGAGTAGACTAACTCCACCCTTTTTTATTTTTTTTTTCCTCCCATAAATCCTTGTAATTATTCAGAGAAAATTTGGAAGTTAGACTGGAAGTAACTCTCTATCAAAACCCACAAGATGTTATTTATATAATTTAGGGTTTAACATTAGTGAAAAGGGCTGAAGTCAAAATGCAAGGCTTAAGACTGTTTGCAACTGTAATATTTTCTAGCATTGTAACAAAATAAGACTGGTAACTGCGAGTTGCAGTACTAATCCTTAATGTAATTTAACAATTACTAATGCACAGTAATTTTTTTCTATTATTTTCTTTTTAGTTTCCTCAAAAAGACCAGATAAAGTACAAACTGCTATTGTAAGGATTTTTAATCAAATGCAATTATATAATTAATGATACACTACTAAGCCATGGCAGTCCAATTACCATTGATAAACATTTCTTCAGGGGTCTCTAGCTCTTCATAGTGAAGACTGGCAGAGAATGGATTCCTATTAGGCAGCTCAGAGCCCCTTGGGCTCTGTCATAGATAAATAGAATTTAACATGCTTGTACTGCTCTTGTCTTATTCTAACAGCTCCCCTTCTAGTCATACCAAATAAGTTAGGCTTATTTTGTTGAAGGCAACTTAAATTCTGCATGAATGCTATAACCAGAAAATGCAAATGTTGGAGTGCAGCAGTGTTACACATTGTGTTTTCCTCTACTACCAGCAAATTTCAGGGGAGAAAATTTCACTGCAGTTAAGTTTCAGACTGTTATAAATTTCATTAAGCACTTTTTCAGTCAGATATCCCAGGAAAATTGTGGTTAAGCAGCCAATAGTCAGTGTTCACATAGCTTGAAAGTGAACTACAAGAACTGAAACTTATTTTGCAATAAGTATGTAAGAGAAAATATCAGTGTCTCTTCCTCTCAGGAAAATTCCTGTAAAATAAACAAGATATAGTAGCTTTAAGGAATCGTGAAAAAGTAGAGTTAGAAAGCAAAACAAGAGGGGAAAAAAGGACAATTATCTAAAAGTAACTGACTGTATGAACTCCCTCTTCCCAAATAACAGAACATAGAGACAAAAGCTAAAGCTTTGCAAATCATAGAATCATAGAATGGTTTGGGATGGAAGGGACATTAAAGATCAGCTAATTCTAACCCCCTGCCATGGGCAAGGACACCTTCCACAAGATCAGGTTGTTCAAAGTCCGGTTCAATTTTGTCTTGAACACTCCCAGGAACTGAGCATCCACAGTTTCTCTGGGCAACCTGGGACAGTGTCTCACCTCCCTCAGTTTTGTTCTGTGGCACATCTGTCCTCACTCCTGAATGACACGGCTTATAGTTATGTTACCAAGGAAATGTTTCATAGAGCTATAGGTGTTGGGAGAGGGTTTAATTCTGTTTCTTCTGTAGATATTCTTGGCCTTAACCCAGGGCAGAGCTATTCTGGTAACAAAGGAAGGAGGCAGAGCAGCACATGCTTTTCACTGAAAAGGTTGAACAGCTGTCACTGCATGTGCTGCTAACAAGAAGGACTACATTGCAGTTCTCCAGGAAGCTCCTTACTCCTGCTGAAGATCCAAAGCCACTGAGAATGATCAAGTAATAAAATCCTCATGTGTGTGCATGTATGTGTGTAATTATATATGCATATCCATATATTTCAGTTTAAATTGACCTCTGAAACCATCCATGGAGTTTATTACCCCTGACTACCTCCTGTCTTTTACCTTCTTCTGTGCCATGTTGTAGCTACTTTGCTATATGCGTGTGCCAGTAACCACATAAACCATTATCTCATCCCAGTTCTTTAGAAAATAAATGTCAAGCAAGTTGTGTTTCTGTGGGAGGTTTTATTAGCTTTCTTTTTTTTCCCCTTATTATTCAGTCTTCTCTGGAGATTAAGAATTTTGCTTTGTAGTACATTGTTAAACTTAGAAAAATTGTTCCATACAAGGAGAGAATATATAACTCCTTACACACAGCTTTTCAGTCCACAATGTCTTACTCAGTTGAGTTACTCTGATTTAGTCCAAAAGGCATTTGTTCCTCCTGCCACTGGTACTATTGCACACATTGTTCCAATTACAGAGCTATAGTTCCTTTATGAAGCTGGCTTCAGTTTTTACAGCCAAAGATGACGTGTAAAAAATTGCAAAATCAAATATATATTGTGCTTATTGATTGTGTACCTACAATGAGTAATAAAACTTAATCACTACCATGAAACCTCTTCGTAGAATTACTGCTTCAAAACTCTGAATGAATGAACTGGTCCCTATACAGATGCCAAATACATACATATATTTTTCCAAATGCATGATTTCTATTACCATAACAGTGAAATAGACTTTTAAATTTTTTTAAAGTTATTTTTATTTTAAATATAGTACATCAGTACACCAATTGACACTTAATGGAAGTTGTGGACAAAAATAGTGCTTGGTCACCAAGTTCTGGATTTGCAACCTGCGCTGTTATTGGTTACACCATCAAATATAAAGCTGTAAAATCAACAAAAATAAAAGAGGGTTGCATGAATCCTGGTGTCTCTATCTACTGACAGAGATTAATATTGACATCAACATAGATATATGTGTCTCAATTAATGAGAGTACTCCCAGAAATTTCCCTTAGCTTTTTTTTTTTTAAATATACAAGCTGCCTAAATTCTGAAAAATAAAACGGTTTTATGCTAATACTTCTGAAAAAAACCTTGATAATATTTTATTGCCTTTTATGTATTGTAATTTGAACAGGTTTTGTCCACTCCACAATTCATTCTAGATAATAATGTATTGTTATGCAAATATCACTCTGTTTTATTTCTAAGAATGTGAATAGTTTAGGCTCCCTATCTACTGCTAAGTCTTTCAGTAGTTTTCTAGAAGGATATTAATGTAAGTATGCTTTTTCAGTTTTGCTCTTGCTCAGGACAACTAAAAATTTCTTGACTTAAGGATTTGTACTTAAGCAATAACATTCAGCCTTTAATGTTGGTATTCATCTTAAACATCTGTAAATGCATTGCTAAAATAAAGTCTATTTTTGCATTTTTAGATGGCAAATCATGCTGTTTTAAATGCAGATGTTTTGAAAGTAAAACAAGTATCTACATAATTCTCATAAAAGGGCTTATCTTATATATCTCAATGCACATATGTGTATGTATAATGCATCTGCATGTGATTCAAATTGTCTTTTTCTTGCACCAAAGGTCCAAATGGTTGAGCTACTGTGAATTCAATTTTTCTTCCTAGAGATTTTGGATGTGAAACAGTACAATATCAGCTCAAATTTAAAATAAGCAATTTTTCTCTCTCAGTCTTGTTTCCCATTTCAAGATTGTGCTATACAAACAGGGTGTGACAGACTGTGCAACTGAGAACTCCAGTTCTCTAGATCTGAAGCAAAGATGAATGAAGACCACTATTGTCTTAAGGGCATTTCTGTTATTCAAAATTGTCATCATTTATTTGTAATTATTTTGTTTGAGAGCATAGTCCATCAGTGGACGAAATGTTCTGTTATAGCCATGAGGGAACTACTCTACTGCAGCACACATATCATCCATGGAAACAATATATTTCCTCTCCTTCTCAGTAACCACCATCAAACTACACCAGAGGAAAGCACCAGAGGCTGTGCAGTGCACAGATTTAAAAAACTGACCCCGTGAAGTTACAACTTAATCCCAGACAGACATGGTCAGTCTCATTTTACCAAATTTTGATATGAGCAGTGCAGACATCTATATCTAGTTTCATCATCCAGATTTCTTTTCCAGCCAGAGGAGACAACAGGGCATTTCTAGAGCACAAGGAATCACATCTATTTTAAAGTACCTAATTCTCCCTATTAGAAGTGGACAAGGTGAGTTTATAGGTAGATAGTCACACAATAGACATCCAAAGTTTGATGAAATAAAATTTAATCTTGGAGACAACTTTAAACCCTAAAATAAGCAATTATAGTTTCCAAAACTCTCTTATCCATCGTGGAAATTAGTATGCACTTCAAGCCATTTTGTGTAATATGTTGATACATTAACACCACTGTTAAAACTCTTTGAAGGTTAATTTCAGTTTAACAGCATAATGCTGGAAAAGCTTTCACTTATTACCCAGAGTGCTGGAGAAATGGGTCACTGAGGTTGTTTATGGAGCAGAAGCTGACACAAACAGAAAGATACCCTTATCAGCACCTGAGTATGAAATAACCATCAGCTGGAGCTTGTCCATACATGATCCACTGCAGAAATTCAGCAGGTGATTGATAAAGGGAGAACACCAGAAATGTAAGCAGGCTGCATATGAAAAAAATGTAAACAGTTTAGCATTCCTTGCTGCACTCACCACCATGGAAACGATAACAACCTCCTCTCTATTGACATATTTGGCAGCTCGGCCTTACCTCTCCTGTGCATATAGACACTGTACTGGCTACAGATCCTTTCCAAACTCATTGCCCTTCCAGAAGGGGCATTATGCCTCCACAGTGCCCCAGCACACCAGTATAAGGATAATATTAAGTCTATTGGCCATCCCAAAACTCTGACTGGGAGGCAGAGCTGATCAGCCATAGATGCCAAAACACCTACACATTTTGTTCTTGCAGACAACCCCAACAACAGCTTAAAGCTCTCTGTTTCCTCCTCCAGATGTTAATATATGCAAGTCACACTAAGATACCATGACAGACATGCTGGGGTAGCTTCTTTTGGGCAGATCCTGAATATCCTGCTGTCTGGATCCTCCTGCCTACCTTGAGGAGATAAAAAGGGACAAAACACAGGCTACAGATAGGAAATGGAATGAATACTACAATGTTTTGGATAAAACCAGATTTTCAATAGAGGATATTACAGAACATAATTTCTGGAATAGCTGTATTGTATTACAAAGCCAAGACTAGGTAGGAATGTTGAGAAGTGACTTGGATCTTCTTTCATATTGAAAAAGTCATAACTGTTAAATCTTTGATTTATGAGAGCAGAGTGATGATTTTAAATCACTGCACATTCATTTGATTTAGTACATTGAAAGAAATGAAAACTCCAGTGATAACATCAGTGTATTCTTAAGAGTCAGATTCACATTCCTCATGTTTTGTCTCC
Source organism: Cichladusa arquata (assembly GCA_026413545.1). NCBI lineage: Eukaryota > Metazoa > Chordata > Aves > Passeriformes > Muscicapidae > Cichladusa > Cichladusa arquata. The sequence goes on along the minus strand of JAOTQP010001286.1, from coordinate 12,115,475 downwards.
TATTACTAAGAACTACATTGACAAATTACAGTAAATGCCTAAACACATGGACTCTTGAACCCTGCTCATACCCTAAATTAATACTGCTGCTTTCATCCTGCTTATTTTGTAAAATGATCCTGTTGTTTTGATGCAGTTGCTTTGAATGAGATTCTTGCATATTCATGTCAGTCAAGCTCTACACACATCAAGTGACTATTTCTTATGACCCTGCTCAGGAGAATAAAAGCCTCCCAAAGAGGTCCCCCAAATAGATTCCCCACATTCTCCTATTTATCAATAACCAGAGTTACTCAGCAAAACATTTGACCTCTGAAATTTTCTGAATAATTTTTTTTGAAGAAGCTTGAATTTATTCTTTTTCATTCTTCCTTCTGCATATGGATGATAGTGCATAGATGTGCAAAGTCCAAAAAGGGCTAAAAATGGTGCCTTGAGTAGACAACTCGTCTCTGCCTGTTGGCTCTGTTAGAAAAAGTATGATGAGGTTCTTAAACCTAATTTCTTTACTTTCATATGAGAAGAGTCAATGTGATTCACACTGAAGTAAGAGAAAAAAAAATCGCAAAATTGCAATTGACAGAACCGTGAGTTACCCAGACGTCCTAAACAGAAGTCAAGGCTGCAATAGGTGAGCCATAACTGTGGTATTCAAACCTCCACTAAGAAATGCTTATGTCTCAAAGGACTCAAAACTGGTTAATATTATGCCAAATTTTAAAAAGTATTTCTGGAAAATCTGGAGAAATGCTAATCTGTTGTTTTTACAGCCATGCAGTAAAGACTCAAATTAACATGATAGGTGTGATGTATTAGGGAATAGAAAGCTGGATTTTCTGTTAGCTAATTTTGCCTAAACAAACCTGCCACAGCTCTTTGGTTAGCCATGATGTGAATAATGGAGAATTGGTTCATAAAATCTGCTTGAATCTACAAAATGCATTTGGAAATTTAATTTGCTGAAGATTTTTCTAAATTAATAGTAAATGGCCATGAAGAAGATGCTTACATCTCCATATGGGTTGCCTACTCAAAGCACCATTTTTAGTCTTTTTTGAACTTTCCATATTTATGCACTGTCATCAATATTCGAAAGGAAGATTGAACATAAGACAAACACTTGGTCAGAAAATAGAAAACACATTACAGAATATGCTGAAGTGGAGGGGACCCACAAGGGTCATCACGTCCAACTCCTGGCCCTGCACTGCACCATCCTAAAAAGTCACACCAAGAGCATTGTCCAAAAGCTTCTTGAACTCTGCCAGGCTGGTGCTGTGACCACTTCCCTGGGGAGCCTGTTCCAGTGCCCAACCACCCTCTGGGGGAAGAACCTTTTCCTAATGTCCAACCTAAACCTCCCCTGACACAACTTCAGATCATTCACTGATGAGCACAGAGCAGAGATCAGTGTCTGTCTCTCCTCTTCTTTTTATGAGGAATCTGTACCTGCAGTGAGGTCTCCCTGCAGTCTCCTCTCCTTCAGACTGAACAGACCAAGTAACCTCAGCTGCTCTTCATATTGCTTCTCCTCAGGGCCCTTCACCATCTTTTTTGGTCTCCTTGGGATGTTCTCTCAAAGTTTAATGTCTTATATTGTGGCACCCAGAACTGCCCCCAGCACTGGAGGTGAGGCTGCCCCAGCCCAGAGCAGAGCAGGACAATCCCTCCCTTGCCTGGCTGTGATGCTGTGCCTGATGTCCCCAGGACAGGGTTGGCCCTCCTGGCTCCAGGGCACTGCTGGCTCATGTTCAACTTGCCACTGACCCCCAGGTCCCTTCCCAAGGTGCTGCTTTCCAGCTTCTCACTCCCAGTCTGTCCGTACATCCAGGGTTGCCTGGATACATTGTCAGTATTGCCAGCAGAGTGAAATGATCAATAACATACCTCAGTGGCCTGTGCTGTTAACTTATCAATAAATTATCTAGAAAGTTACCCATAAACTCTCTAGAAAGGGGAATAGTTGAAGTGACAGAATCTGATGGGAAGTCTTTGAAACTGAAGTTGTTCAAAGCTGCAAAAAATGCACGCTGAGTGTGCAGCAGCATTTCATAAGAACTTAGCCAAATCCTGGCTGTACTGAACACGTGACAAAAATAGCATGGAATGTGTAGATAAATGTAAAGTAATGTAATTATGAGAAATTATCCTTAACTTAGGTATGCAATCTTGGTTACCAGTACTAATGCAGAGTGAATTTTATCACCAAATGCTGTTGAAATAATTTTCTCAGAGCTTAGTGCAGCCAAACAGCAAAGAAAATGCAAAGTAGTGTTGGAAAATTATGGAGGGCAACCCAAAAACTATATCTTGATAGTATAATCTAATGTTTGCTGTATATTTGCAAGATCAAGGTGAAAAAAGAAGCACTTCAACATTTTCTTGTAAGGCATTAATAATTACAGCGATACTTTTTTAAAGTCAGCTTCTTATATTAAGGCTGCCTGAAAGATCATCAATTGCTAAGGTGTCATTATAGGTGTTGACAGTCATTGCTAATTAAAATAAACACTTGCTTTTTGCTCTCTACAAAATTAGTTTCACAGCTAATAGTAAACTCTCTGTTGGGTCCCCAGTTATACACAAATGGATATTCAGTTTTTTCTCCTAAACCCTTAGGATTTTGTTTGGGTTTTGTGGGGCTTTTTTAATGCGTAGGGTTTTTTTATTTCCCCCTCCCTTAAGCATTTTCCTTCCTGGATGCAGCACAGTAGGACATGCAGCAACTGGAGCTGTTGAAAACAAGACACTACAAAATAATTGCAAACGCATTAGCACCAGAAATTCTTTAAGACCAATTAATGGGGAAATTCACTAAAAGCTCCATTATGTCTTTAAAAGAGCTTTACATGCTTATGTCATGCAGCTCATAAATAACAGGGATCTAAAAGGAAATCCCTTTGTAAATTGTTCTTCAGACTTTGTAAGAGTAGATGCCAGTCATGAAGCTATTTAAACATAAGTTTATGTTCAGAATAAAGGCACCACTGAATGAATCATGATCTCATTTTGGAAATTACTGTGGGTGGAAAAGGAAGACTTTGGCCAGACTGGTTATGTTACAGACACATAGGAGAACTGAGGAGATTTGAGTTAAACAAGGGAGTGTCAAATACGGTTTATTGGTGATTTGAAGTTCCTGTTAAAGTCAGACACATTGGGCAAAATATAAAATGGAGCTCACAAGTACATATAAAGCTATGTACATAAATGACAAAAATCAGAAAGAATGTAATTAGAATAAAGATCTATTCTTGCCTTAGCAGCAGTCATTCAAGAAAATACATAATACAATAAATTAACTGGATTAAAAGTCAAGATGTATGAAGCCAGTCTGGTAAATCTGTACCCACAGAGTGACTAGAGAGGCATCATTGCAGGAATGAGGGAGCATTTGAGAACTCAGGCTTCTCCAGAAAGCAGGATTCATTGATTGTGCTAGCATTTTATGTCAATTTGACATACATATACAATATTATATACAATACAATTATATACAATATTACCTCATTGCATATGTTTCTGACCAAGGCTGATAATTTCAGTCAGGCCCAAGCTGACTCTCATTTGGGGGGAACTCTCATGCTGGGAGGAACCACCATGTAATTTGTGCTGTGTTTTTGGTCTGATGTTTTGTCTCAGTATAATCTTAAGCAGTCTTAAACAATCTTTGTGAACTGCTATGTGGTGATACTTACAATTACTATCAAGAAGGTATAACAAGAGCTAACCTAAGGAAACTATCTGGGATTTATCTTATTAAAGCAATTTCTCACAGTGCCCATGCCAGCTAGATGAGAAACCTTACCAAGAACAGCTGCAAGATAATCAGATGCAGCAAACCCTATCAGGAATGTGTTAACGTGTTGGGATGGGGAGCTGCAGCATCTTTTTTTTTTTACCACCTTCCTAATGTGAAAATATAACTTGAATTTTCTGTAGGTGTTACAACACTTTCAAAGATCACAATTCAGATGTCAGAGAGCAAGACACAGGACCTTTATCACTACTGGTCCCCTCTGCCAGGGGTATATGCATATCCTGTGTGCACACGCTAGATATAAATGTAGATATTTGGGAGGTGCTTTCACTAAAATATAGGTTATATTCAATTACACCCTGGTTGTGTTTTCACTTCCTGTTCTTTGGGAATGCTCCTAGAGAGCAAGGCCATAATTTTCCCTAAGAAAAGAGAATGGAGAAGAAAACCTACTGAAATAGTAAAAATTCAACATTGTGGTTACTGTCCCCAGCTTTGCAGTGGTTCCGTTTTAGCCTTTGGGTGTCAGGCTTTCATTTCATACTACAGAATACTTCCTGAATTCCTGGGGCTTCATTACTTCTGCATCTGTAACATTTTACCCCTGTCTTCTGTTTTGGTGCCCTTGTTCCTTAGTGCCATGCTCTGAGTGTTTAACTTGAATTTATGCTGAAGAAATCCCAACAGGAATATCAGGTTGCTGCATCCCTTTCATCTCATTGCTCTTTCAACAGACAGCTCCAACTCTGTTTTGCTAATTTTGACAGAGAAAGTGTTTCAAATAGAATTACTGAAAGGCATCTGGTCTCGTTTTTGTCTGTATCTTCTTGGACTGTACCATGGAAAGATGCTTGTCTTATTGAAATTAATGAGAGAACTTTCTCTGGAGATGAAGGAACAGAAAAGCAGCAAACCTTTCATGCTTGTTGCATTACTCTTTATGTTAGTAGGCACCATTAACACCAGAAAGTCTTTGGAGAAACATATTCTTAATGCCTTTTTCACAACATACAGAGAAGCAGCAGCAAAGCCAGAGATGATAATCCTATATAACCTCTGTTAGTCTGACATAGACCTGGAATCTGATGGAACATCAGCTATAAATGTATCTGCAGATGGCTTTCTCTAATAAAAAGTTTTTAATCTTAAATGCAGGTTGGAAATTGCAGAAAGTTTGGCATAGTACAAATGACTTTCAAAGAAGATATGATACAAACTCAAATCCTTACAATTTATTTTTGATGGAAGAATTTTCAATTTTTTATAGCTACATATACATGTATATGTATATGTAATAAAAAAAATTAAAATACCCATAACAAATAGTGTCAATTAATTATTATTGTACTCAACTGTTTTTTTTTTTTTTTTTTTTTTTTTTTTTTTTGATTATTTGTGTAAATT
>JAOTQP010001286.1:12087042-12103908 GCA_026413545.1 Cichladusa arquata | reverse complement strand
TTCTAAAAATATCTCACATTTGAGCAGCTCTGAGGGGAATCACTTTGAGGAAGACAGCATACAGGGAAAGGTCAGTGTGACAGTCTCAAAGATGTGCTGCTGATTACTCATTAAAACAATTTTGCAATGAGGAATTTAAACAGTGTCTTTGCTTCCACTAATGTCCTGCAATCTCTCCTGCAAGGGTCAAAAGCCCTGGGGGCTTGACAGGAGACAAACAAATGCATAAAGTTCATGAGTGCTTGAGTTCATCCTTCTCCACTGAAATGTGCAATTACATCCCCTTAATTAAAACTGTCCAGTTGTATTGCTGTGTGTGCAATAGGAGTGTGAGTTAGGAGTGTTCTAGAGGCTTTGATCCAGACTAAGATGTCAAGGTGAGCTGGAGTTCAGGCTCCCTGGAGCTGTGGCTCCTGGTGGCCATGGAGGTCTGACCACTGGCAGTGAGCTCAGAAGAAATTAAGGGTTCAGTCTTTTGCAAGTGTTTTACATGTGACAGTACATCAGCTTTGGTTATACTTGAAATGTGGTGTGAATATATTTTTCTACAAAAAGAAAAAAAAATCAGATTGCTGCATCAAAAAGTTGTGTAACAGATGGGTATTGATACACTGATGGTGATGGGATACAATGCTTGTGGTGTGGATATCCTACCACTCCAGCTGGCTCTGCCATCATCCCTCTGCAGGGTAAGAAGCATAAATGGAGAAACCACACCTTAAGCTGACCAAAGAAACACAAAATTTAACACAATGAATTTGTGAGTTCTATATGTTGGACCAAGAAGGAAAGGCCAGCCCACAAATGTTTTCTCCCCACCTGGAGCCACTGGCTGCATTTCCTTCATGTGCTGCAGAAATATTCTGTCACATACCTCAAAACTCCACAGTGAGCTTGTAAGAAGTGTCTGCACCTAAAAGATGAAAAAAGTTGGAGAGGAGGGAAAAGGGAAATGGAGGCAAAAAATGTGAACATCTAAGAAAATGAAGAAATATTGCAGAAATTTCCATGTCTTTCAATCCAAACAAAATCACAGAAACCAAACTTCTGTCTGATAACATGTGATTTTAATTGTTTGATAGGAAAGGTATCCCTGGAGGAGCTTCTAACTTCAAGAGTAATTACCAGCAGTGTTGTGACTGCTGATGCCTTTGGGCAGCAATTTGCTTCTGTTTAGTTTTAAGATACTGTCATGTCAATCAGATCTGTGGCATCATTCACAGGGAATTGTGACACTTAGACCAAGGAAAATGCATGTTAGAAGGCACGTCCTCCAATCCATGCTTAAGGCAGAGTCGTTTCATCCAGCTGCTTTTTTCAGAACAGAAGACTGGAAGTGTTAATTGGAGAGATGAGACATTCATTAAGCATAAAGATAGTTGGAAACAAATTTCTCCTCTTTTCCTTTGCACAGTTTTATTTACAGACACTGATAGTTCTGTAATTGTTATTTATCATATTTCTTTGCACAACATTAATGAATAAGCATAAAACATTTATTTATGAAGTTCTGCACAATCTCTCACCCTCCCTCCTTCCTTCTATGCATCTGTTCTGTAGCTCATCAAAACTAGCTGCAGTTTCCATCACTGTGTTCACAGATATCTATCCAAGAAAAGTTAATGTAGATACAAAATCTGTATGCTGGAATTTTGGAGGAGGTGGTAGGAGATTTTTGGTTTGTTTGTTAGTTTTTTAGATTTTTTCTTTTGCCGGCTTCGTTTGCTCAGTCTGGCTGTCTGTGTAAAATGTTCATAACTGAAATTTAAGGTTTTTTTTTTTAATTAGACCTTAATGGCATATATTATGCTTTGATTTTTTTGACTTGATTATGTCTCTTAGAATTAATATTGCAAATGTTAATTTAAAAATATTTCAATGGATATTTTACACATTGATTTAAAATATTTGAAAATGTTCCTGAAATTACCAATCGCCCTATTTTAAGTCCTCTAGTGACATAACATCCATGGCTGCTGTTTCTAACACCCTTGTGGTCCCAGCTACTAGAAGACAGGGAAATTAATTTCCTTTTTTTTCAGTGGCAGGCTGATCAGCTATGGGGACTTTACTCTGTAGTTTCCACTGTAGGTTGCAGAAGTGCATCTCACTCTTGGAAAAAGGCTCCCATCCTATCCACCTCCACAGAGCACACTTTAGGTGTCACCATGGGAAGCCTGCAGCAGGGGAGGATTTTCCTGTGTACAAAGAGACTGATCCATTCTTTTTAGGAGAGCTACAGAACACCAGTACATGCAAAAATAACATAGTCAAAAATATCAAAAATCTACTTCAAACTCCTTTCTCTTATCAGCTATAATCACTGTGATTATCATAACTCAGACTGTATTAGCACCTAAAGACACCAGTTCCGTGTTCTAGAAATTGTTTAGATATAAGGTGAGTGCAGGCTTCAGCTACCAGCAGAGAAGTGAAATATTTTCCAGTGTGTTATAAAAGATAACATGTTAGATTGTGCTCCTAGGACTGGAAAACCCTGCAATGTTTCGCAAGTGACATTATCACCTTGTGCCTGTTTCCTATTCACAGATTTGGGCTGTGAGTATGTCACTCCATGTTACAGTGTTTTCAGATTTGCAGGTGCAAGGAGCTATTAAATAAAATAAAAAAATAATAAAAAAAAGGAAATAAGGAAACAGTGTTGGCAAATGAAACAACATTAAAGAAAACATCTGTGAAGAATCTGGAAATATAAAAGGTCAATCTGTTCCCTAGCCATGCATTCAATTTTACTTTTTTTTCTATGAGAACTGTAAAGTAAAATCTTATATAATCTACCAAATGAATCATCCGTGGGAAAGAGAGTTCGGGAACACTTCAGGCAAAAACAAATTCAATGATGGTGAGTTTGAGAAGGTAGATAAATAGTAAAATTTTCAAATCCTAACAACTTTATTCCCCAGAAAGAATATGACTCTTTTTTTAGAGGTTTTATCTGGATATTTTCTAACTTTTATTCATTCCACACTACACATATGATTCCTGAAAGTCACTCAAATAAAACTTCTATTTATACTGGACTTGAACTCCTTCCTTATTCTGCTAGAAAATTTTAGGTCTTAAAAATCTTTGAAAGTAAGAGATTAATGATAACTTTAGCTAGATCGAACCTAAGTGAGTGAAATACAACAATTGTAATAAAATCAAAATTTTATGAAACTGTTGAGTTTTGCAGATCTCTGCTCTCTTTATCCTTTAAAGAATAATGAAAATATCTTCCAGAGAAGGCAGGAAAGCTACCATTTTCTGCATACTCTTAATTTCACAGAGAGATGTAGAAGAAAAAATGAAAATTAATGGAAAACCAGAACAGTCACATGCTGTCTGTTATGTCCTATGTGGGAGCACACAGAGTTATCAGGGAACATTAAGGGGATATCAATCTATGCTGAGTTTTGTAGGACAGATAGCACTGCAGCCATTGGAATTTTTCAGCAAATAGGACAAAATGTGGCACCTGCAGCTTCACTCCTGTGTCTGTGTAACAGCTCAGCCTCACTGCTGCAGGGAAGGCAGAGAAGGAGTATTGGCCTGGGACATGAATTGCACCAGGCAACTGAAAATACTGCCTTGGTCTGAGGGCTGTGCTTCAGCTCTTCCAAAGCTTTGCACAAATTAATAACTTCCAGTTGGGTTTTCCAGGCTTGTTCAGACTGCTGCACCCCGTGTGATGCTGTCGTGGTACTCGTGTGTGACACTGCCCTGCCCCTGCCCAGCTGCCTTTTGAGGACAGCACCCAAAGTGGCAAATGGAGAAATGCCATCTCTGGTGGTGCTGTGCCTGGGTCACTGCAGCATGCAGTGGTGGAGACCTTGCACTCAGCAGGTCACTCCTCTTGCTGCAGTGCTGCAGCCCAGAGCCTGCCACAAGGCCTGAGACACCTCCAGGAAAAGGTGTTCTACTAGCACAAATCCATTCTGTGTTAACTCAATTATATTACAGACTCAGGGCAGCCTTAGCCAGCAGCAATTAAGGAATAGCCACAGTTTGCTCCATTATACAGTGCAAATACAGCCCACAGGGCTCTCATCTTCCCTCTCTTCTTTCTATTTATGAAGGCTGAAACAGTAGATTCAACATCATATTGAGAGCTTCAAAGCAGGGTGACAATAATGCTGTTAAAGGGCAGTCAGTCATGCTATACTTTTGTATAGAGAAAGGCAAATAACACTGTCACACAGCAGGTTCCCTGATAGGTGGGATGAGGTGGAAACACTTCTGCAGGTGGGTTATGTCCAAATAAAATTTAAAGGAACACCATGGACATATTCCATGCATGTATAAATAGATTTCAGAGCAGATCAACTTGCAGCATCCTAACATCTAGGTAAAAAATACCTTATATACTTGAATATAAATCTTACTTAAATATAGCAAACTTATTACTGAAATAAATTATTTTTTCTCAAGGAATTTAATTTTAAAGTTTCAAACTGAAGGAGTCCGGTCTCACCACCCTCTTTGTGTGTCACGATTTCCCTTGCACAGATGGAGAAATCAACAGTGAAACAAAATGAATTACTTGGTTCAGATCATGCAGAATTTTATAACTAAGCTATGATTATTTGGTTTTATGATTCTACAGCAAAACCATATAAGCACCAACTGCTGTCCCTAGGGTTGCTCTGACTGTCATTCTTTGAAGCATTTCCATTTTCAATCAGATTAAACATATGTTAAGCAGTACTGCCCACCTACAAATCAAACCCATAGCACTGAAATGGGCTATATTAATTTTTAGTACTACTCCATAGACTACTCTGGTTTCACACCGTGGAGAAATTGCTGCACCTCTTGGCCTCCAGTGAGTTTGACACTTTATGGGAAAGGTAATATACTGTGTTTGTTCCCAGTCCCCAAGAATACCAGTTTCCGTTGTTACTGTCCTTAAACAGCCCGAAGGTACATCTGTAATTTTCTGTCCTGTCTTTTATAACCTCACCTTTTAAAAACTGAGGCAGTAGATCTCTGACTAGTTTAAACACTTCTCAATTACACTGTGAAGCTGAGCAGCTCATTCATAGCTATTCTTATCCTTCCTTATTTCTTCATCATTCATCATTTAAAAGGCTGTTTCTCAGTTAATCCTCTGTGTTCTTTTGTTTCCAGTTGTGAATATTCATTTGGCTTAGGAAAGAGACAAATGTGGATTATCCTTTAAATGGTGCCTCAAGGTTAAATTGGTTGGGAAAATAAAGGATTCCAAAAACCAACCAAACAAAAGAGTGCTTTCCCAAACCTGGCCTTCACAAACTTGTCTCTTGATGGCACTATAAATATGAGGTACTATCCAGGGAGATTGAGGAGGTTTTCTAATGTGGTAGTCCCACTATGATTTTTCATAGGAAACCGAAAGCCCTTTATTTTTTCTGAGATGAGAAAAATACTGCTAACACTGTTGACTCTGGACTGATCACAATAGGAGTTCCTAGCTAATATCCCACCAAGGTGAGAAGAAACAGTTTACCCTTTCAGGAACCACTTTGTCTTCAGAAAAAGGCTGCCCTCAAAATAAAATGACCTCAACTGAAGTAATTCACACCCAGCTCAGCCTCTGAACCACCTTAACAAATAGGAGAATCTAAAATGAGCAGTTTCCTTTTCTTGTTGTTTTTATTAACTTCTGAAAGACTTCTGAAAGTCTCAAGTTTGGTGTGTCACTGCCAACTGGCAGAGATCCTTTCTCTGAAGACTTTTTTTTGCCTTACATATTAATCATTGCTGAGTAGAGAAGAGACTTAAATGCAGAGATTGTGGAGTTCTCTTTACATCATGGGAGTCAGTTTCTTTTCATGAACAAGTAACAGGAGACTAGATTCTTGCTAAGCCCCAGATGACCTCTTCCTTTTCCAGGAAGGAAAAGCCCTGCCTTTATATCTTTAATTTTTGTTTATTTTTTTCTTTAATTTTTCTTTGGGTGATTTGTGCTTTAATGTGCCACTATATCAATTGGTGATGTGACAAGAAGATAAGGTTTAGACACAGCCATCAACAGTTCCATGCTAAATAAATTAGGTACAGACAAGGAAGGCAATAAATTGCTTAGCTCTGGATACAATGTCCATTCTCTGAGACCACACTGGATGAGGCATTATAAAATATACTGTAAAGTAGAGTTTTGCTTCAGGGACAGTGTTTTGCTTACTTTGTCTTTTTATGAAGTAGGGAGAGATGAAACATTACTTTTCAGTCAGAAGTTTGAGTGAAGAAGATCAAGAAGTCTTTCATCTAATGCTTTTTACTGTTGGGTTTTTTAATTCATCATCTATTTTTTTGTGGCTCTCGATTTTCCCAAGCACATGAAGGAAAAGAACACTCAGGAAGTATCAAAGCCACTGTCTTTTTCTTATCTTTCTGCATTTCATTCTGTTTTCTCTGGCTTTAATCCCTGGGTAGTGGGGGAGAAGCTGTGCACAGAACATTGTCAGGAATAGAGAATGGAGGCAAATTGTACCTTTGCCTATCCCTACAAAGATTGGTGACAAAGTCTGTTTCCAAGAATCCTATGTAGTTCTTTTTCTTTAAAGGATACATTATTCATATATTCCCAGTCTTGTGGTATATGCTGTTGGACATTGAAGAGGACATTTTTATAGCTCAGTGAGGAAGGTTTACTACTTTGAAGGCATTTTGCTAGTTGAATTTCTCTCCTCCATTGCCTTTCCTCCCTCTTCTGCTTGGAACTGTTACCTTTTCTGAGCAGGCAATGTAGGTCTGTAAAATAAATGACTTCAGACATATCTAAGTGTACCAAAGTGAGACTGGAGCAGAAGAGGCAGATTTACTTCCACAAGTCTGCACCAGTTCTGAATTATAAAGCTGGTGGAGAGACACGCATAGACACCAGTTCACTAATCCAAGTCAGATAAAAAGTGCCAGGCTGAGACTTACCAGGGACAAATTGGAAACACCAAAAGCTTTTTCAGCTTTTTTTTTTTTTTTCCAAAGAACTGAATCAAATATTACTGACAATGGAGGTAAATAGTAATACATAAAAAGACAAGTGTCAAGAGTTTTTTAAATCTCATCCCATGGTGAGAAATTTTGGTTCCAGGTTTTGGCTGTGTGCATGTCACCATTTGTCTAAGCCTTCTGAATAGGGATAGGGATCCCTTCAGAGTAGGGATAGGGGATTCTACAGCCTGCAGCACTCCTAGAAACATAAAAAAATCCTGGTTTAAGTTAGGTTGCCAACCACTAGGCTGTGGAATCCCATATCCTTTTGTTAGATATTACCAACACTATTGATAAAAGAAGGACTTCTTATTTTATGTATATATGTAATTACATATATGCTTATAAATAATTTTATCCATATATAATAATGATAACTATACAAATAATGGTTTCTTCCTCTTTTATTTATGATCCCTTTCTCTTAGCGTATTTTTTATGTACTTGAAATGAACTTACAGTGGAAGATAAAACCTACAGCTGAGTGCTGAAATCAAGAAAAGCTAAATAAGCATTGATACTCAGTACAGAAATCACTCTTGCACAGAACTCCTGTGCTCTGCTTATTCTTGCTGATCTCTTCAGGGCTGAACCCCCTCCCTCTTGTTGCCAGCATCAGTGAGCGTAGTAATGCCACCTTTGTGGACATTTGAGGTAGAACGGGATTTGTAAAGGTCATTGTGTTTAACTTGCACCATGAACATCAACTCCATGGAAACCCTTTAATACCATGAGAAGAAAGACATCCTGAGAAATGGGATGAATGTGGGGGCGATCCATTTTTCACCAGATCCTGTAAACATCATGGGCAAAAATACTTCGTAGTGCTACAACTGCACTATCATTCCTATTCTTTAGGATTTCCCATCTCTTTCTGTAGGAGAAAAATCCCACCAGTCCCAGCAAGGTTAGAAGCCGGAAATTCACTGTGGCTTGGGTGCTTCAGCAGTGAAAGAAAACAATACATAGTGTCATGCTTACCTTCTGGGCAAAATGGGCTCAGAAGTGAAGACATTCTGCTCCCTGGGCTGGAGGCTGTCACATTTCTGATTGCTTCACTGCTAATTTAGTAAGCTACACAACTCACAACTACTGAGAGAAAAACATGTAAATTCACCTGTAGATCTGTGTAATGACTTCATCTATACAAAAGATATTACTAAAAAAATGACTGTGCCTCAGAGGCTCAGAGACCATATCTACTGATAAAGCTCACTGTGTATTTTAACAAGTGGAATTATTTTCTTTCTTTTTTTAAAAGTGACTTATAAAATCTTCCTCCACATTTGAAAGTGCAAGCAGTCTCACTGAATCAGCAAAACTCAATTGGCTTAATCTAGGCATACTATGTAGTTAACATTGCAAGGGAAACTCTTCATTTAAATAAATTATTTGAAAGGTTGAAGACAGATTTAATACCAATAAATTGCAGTTCCTTTCTTTGTGTTCTAGCTTTTATGAATCTGAATGAAGCATTTTTCAGGTCTTTGAGACTTGTATCTGAAACTGTAATATATATCTTGCTTCCAGTGTGACCTTTAAGGTTTTATTTTTTTGATAGGCTGCTGTTCACAGAAGGGAAAAACGGCAGGAGGAGATTTCTTTATGGTAGAATAAAAATGTGTTTACCTAAAGAAAAAGCAATACAGAAACTTTTATTTCTTTTAAAATGACAGGAAATGAGAAAAGGCATCTCAAAGAGCTTTTGAGGAACTTGGTTCACTACCTGTAGCAGATCTGATCAATGCTTGGGGTTAATTTACACATTTCATTCTTTGAGAGACATGTATTAATATATATTTACCCTTCAGGAAAGATATTAAACTCGGGCTTGTTGAAATGCTAACTTTTTTCTTCAGTGTTAGCAATGGACCAGCAGAACAATTTGATTTAACCAGAATAGTATTCTATAGGTCTTTGTCTCCTTGAACTGGACAGGAGAGTTCATTTGGGAAAGGATTATAGGCCAGGAGTCATTACATGGTTGTGCTGTGTTACACATTTAATATGGTGTTTTTGGAGGTCGAAATTAATCTTGACTTCGTTCGTTTCTATGAGGAATCATGGCACAAAAAAGAGTCCTATAGAAACAGAAAGAGGCAATATGGCTTAGCATTGGCTTATCCATTTCATCTTTATTTGGTCAAAGGGGACTATGATACCATGCATCAGATCTTTCTGTAACCACATGTCACCATCTAAGTGGGAATTACAGTGTTCCCACACACCTCAGTGTTCAGCAGAGTGCCTCAGGGACTGGAACAAGAGATACAAGATCTCTTTGAAAAAAATTTGTTGCCCATGTCACTGGCAAGGTTTAGGAAAATGTATCTGGGGTTCAGATTTCACATGGAATTTAGCATTTCAACTTCCTGGTCTGGTCAATAATGTTCTGAGGAAAAGACTGGAAATGTAAGTGTTATTTCCAGACTTGTCCTTGGTTTTCTGGCTGACTTTGGTAATTTTTTCCTGATCTTATTTCTTTGTCATTTCTTTGCCATTGAAACATGAATGATGATGCTCTATCCACTATCTGGTGAAGCCTGTGTATTAAAATAAATACACATTCTGAAATAATGAACTGATTTTAAATGCCACATTTTCAGCCTAGTGTATATTGTTCTTAAGTCACCTATATATTTCTGCACACACCTGACGCGTTGCTGACCACGTCCATCAGTGTGCAGCACATTTTCTGTTTGTACTGAAACGTGCAGCATTTGAGAGAGCGCTGCAGTGCAGCAGCAGCGTCTCCATCAAGAGGAGAGCACAGCAGCCACTGAGCAGCAGTGTCAGCAAGTTTCCTGTCCTGCAAACTTGGAACCCCCAGGGATGCTCAGAGTCACCACCTATTAAATTCTGGACAGGGAGAATTAGTGAGGTCACAGTGAGGAAAATGATGTGCAGCCCAAGGTTCGTATGAATACAGATAAGAGACGTTTATTGCGGCTTTGCAGAAACTCGCATGACAGCCAGTTGGTGGTATTTTTAGCAACTTAGAATTATGCCTGTTATCTATGGAAATCCACAAAACACAACTTTCAGTAAATGAGTTTCAAATACCTCATACTCAGCAGGGAAAGTGCAACTGCCGAAAGTAGTTATTTAAAGTTACTGCAAACATACTGTGTGTCGATAAATACTCCAAGATGATGTAAATTTTTAATATTCCTTGCTCTACCCTTCTGTGTCTGCTTTAATTTACCACCTCAATTTAGCTATGTTAAATCACTGAGCTATGTAACAGGAGTCTTTAAAATACAGCTTCTAAGTTTACAGAATACTGCGTCCTGTTTGCAGTTTTCTAACAGATGTCCAGGAACATCTCAAATTACAATGACTTTGTGACTGTTCCACTGGGTTTTTTTTTCTACTGCCCTCCTACAAAGTTTCCAAACAAATAACTCTGCCATGTCTAAATTTTGAATATCATGTTTTTCCTTTATTGACAGAAAATTAAGAAAATTAAAAAACTAGTGTTAAGACACATTTGGGATTTGACCCTCCACAGAAAACTTCAGGGAGGTGTTTGGCACTATTTATGCTCACTGAATTCAAAGATAAGCCTTTATATCCTTTACATTGAAGGATAACTATGGAATCAATATCCAATATAGCTAACACTCAGGTAAAGTAATTTCAGTTTCATCATTTCCACAGAGGTTTCATACAGAAATAGTACTACTATTTAAAAGTAAAAGACAGAGAAGGATAAATGGGGTGAGAACACTACTCCTAGACAAATTTAAACCCAAATTGTAAATATTATAAATATGGTAGGGAGATACTGGGATGTACAGGATGCAAATGTAGTTTACCTTGACAGTGGGCAGTGCTACTTACCTTGATGTTCACATTTTACAAAGTTCTCAGGTGAGAATGATTTTGTATATACACAAACTCTGAAATGTATACTCAAATTTTAATTTAAATCTTCCAGTCACACATGAGGCCTGTTTCTAAAAATGTTGGTTTCCTCATGAATAGAGATGGTGGAGGAAGGTACATGTGAACTTGAGATATCACAGCAAGTTCAAATCTGAAATTATATCACCCACATTTTGTTATTCAGAAATCTTTCATAGCCAAGGAACCTGGCAGGAGTTCATTATATTTAATGTTTAAATTTTAGCTGCTCTGCATTGCATAACATGGTTCTCCACGTCATAACAACCACTATCAAATGCTTTTTCCCAGAATCTGTTAAAGGCACAGCTTCCTACATACTTCCTTGTTAGTTAATAATAATAATAGCAATAAACTGTAAAAAAGAGAGAAAATACTTTGTACACATAAAGGCATAAACATTTCTCACCAATTTGTCTGCTATGTATACATACTGTTAAGGTTACCAGTATTATTTTATAGGCCTGTCTCCTTTTTGTTATCAGACAATGACAAATCCATTGGTTCTGGTTGTATCATGCTCTGATGCTCAGCATCTCAATCTGCTGTACTTGCTGTCTGAGACCTTCTTGGGGGAAAAAACCTGAGGCACAACAAAATAACTCAAATGCAGAAATTTTGTTTATCTCTCTTTTCCTGGAGATGTGGAGAAGGCTGTCACCCTTCTGTTCATTGTGTATGTCTGCATGTGACTGGAGGCATCTTAGGATACCACTGTAGTTTAAAATATATGCTGTTCTCCACTGGAGACATGCATCCTACTATTGCCTCTGCATGGTTTACTCCTACCCCTCATTTTACATTGCTTATTTTACCTTTTCATAAATTTAAAAGTCTCCAGAAGGCGTACCATCAATTTCTAAGACTTTTGGCTTACTTGCATGTTGAGCCTAAATAAAATACAAACAAGTCTCAATTAAAGATTCAGTGGTGTTGCTCCCTAATTTAACATTTTTAAATAAGGCTCTGAGTTTGATTTCAAATTTCTTAACAAGGCTTTTGTTTATACCTACTTTCTACAGAGTCATTAGAAATTCAAATACTGGAGATATTGCCATGTGCTTTAACTTTCAGACCAAAGTCCATTTAAGTAGGTAGCATACTCTTCTTCTCAGGTTCCCTGACTCAAACTTGGAGGACTCCATTTTAGGCACGTATTAAGCACATCCACCAAATCAATGATTCAGAATATAATTCTATCTTGCCCTATAAACTCATTCTGAATTGTGTGGGAAAGTAATAGCAGAAATGGAGGCACCCGTGGATGTGTGGATACTGAGAGTCTCTCAGGCCCTAAAGTGGATTTGGAAGGATGATTTTGGATGTCTCTCTCACAAATGAAGATATACAAGTTCCACCAGAGCTGCACTTTTGCTCATTAAGTGCAATTTTGGATCACTCCCTCAGTATCAACTTTCCTTAACCAGAGGAAGATTTGAACAAAAGTTGGCTTTTACAAAAGCCTTTTAAAGGCTCAGTTCTCCATCTATCTCACAGTGTCTCTTGACCTTAACTGAGAAATGAACAGCACACATACAAAAAAAAAAAAAAAAAAAAAAAAAAAAAAAAAAAAAAAAAAAAAAAAAAAAAAAAAAAAAAAAAGGGGGTTTTGGTGTTTGTTTAGGGGTTTTTGGGTTGATTTTGTAGTTATTATTTTTCTTTGTTTTCTGAGGTGTTCTTTGTTTTGATTTTTTTTTAAGTCATTAAAAATATCACTTGGGAAACATTCTAATGCACTTCTCTATGTGTTTAATTTCATCTTTGCTCTTGCTGGGAATGTAATCACAGGGAAGATCTTTATTATGTTTTAATGTTTGGGGAAAAAGAGGGCCTTGCTACATCTGTGTTGCTAGCACTATACAATTCATAAATGGAATCAAGCTTTTTAAAATCATGTGGTACCAAATGTATTTTTTAGGAAAAATATATATGTTTCTTCCTTATCAAAACTCATAGATATCAGCAAACTGTACTGTTTATTGCAACAGCCCACACTCTTAGGAGTTAAAATATCATGTGTATGGCACAGGAAATCATTCCTGTGGGATTCTCTAACATATTATGATATTGGATAAATCACTACAGAACAGAAAGGGAGAGAAGTGCTGGCTCCTGTAAATTCAAAAATAAATGCTTTTTTCCCTATTTCCATGAATCAGAAGACTTGAAAGTTTCCAGTTCTTTCTTTTCTGTTCCAATGGTGGAATATATTTACATATTTGTAAGAAGCAGAAAGAAAATAAAAACAGTTTTTAATGACATTAAAAGCGATTAAGACCCAAATCTACTCAGGACATAGGTGCTGTAAATGCTTGATTTCTTCAGGACCTCGAGCTTTATACACTAAACTAGCAATTCCAGCTCCCTTAGAAGACATAAATACCAAACTATTCATGTATTTCCTCCTCAGTTCAAGAGGAAAGTTTCAGAGTTTAGTTTACAAAATACAGCTGGAGTTGGCATTACAGTTGGGAAGCACTCAGCAGCACAGCTCACAAAGGGCATTTCTTGGGTTCATCTCTGAGGGTGTGCTGGGGCAGGGGTGAGTGTGTGTGCGTTTGTGTTTGCTTTCATTTTGCTTGGATACGGTAAATGCAAAATTAGTTTTGATTTTTCACAAGTGCTGTTGAAATCACTGTAGGAGCTGCAAAGTACATTCTGCGAGTCACACGTTGACTTCTTTGAAAGTTTGGGTTTTTTCTGTCTGTAATGTTATAGTCTTGAGAAAAATTGCTTCTTTCTTTTTTTTTTTTCCCCTTTTTTGTTTGCCATTTTTTTTCTTCTTCTGTGGAAGCAAAACAAAGCTCTTGGCAAGGCAGCCTGCACTTTCAGCCCTCTTCCTTCTCCTTTGTGAGGTGTGATGTCACCACTTGGCACTGGGAAAGCCATTGTCTCACTGAGACTCCCATAAATGGCCTTTCTGTGCTCCTGATTTACATGTTAAGGAATTGGATGGGAATTGCTTGCTGTGGTGACTCCCACTTTCCTTTCAGTTGAACATGATTTGGTAGTAAATATCCACAGGATACATTGTTATTCATGGTACATCCTGCCTATCACCTAAGCACCTTTTTTTTTCCCTCTGTTTTTTGGAGCTCTCAATTTGAATGGAATTTGCAAAATAAAGCTCTTCTTCCCTTCTCTCCCCTCTCCTTCCAAGCATTACAAATGTTGGCTCTTATATTTGAACATTTCAATCCTAGAACAAAGGCAACTTGTTTCTGTATTTCAGAAGTAAACTCACAATGGTGGCACACTTCCAGAGTGGTGTACTGTGCCTTACAGAGTCGTATTTACTATGCCTTTGACAAGTCATGGCAAAGCTATTCTACTTTGAAAGTGCTCAGGATTGAATCATTTTATAATGAAGCATTCCTTTCTGGATTGCAAGAATGTGTGGGGTTAAATTAGAAGATAAAGGAGGTTTTGTGATTAAAGAGCTCCCCACAGTCTTCTCTTAGGCTTTGGCAAATAACTTTATCTGAGTTTTTCACCTGTAAAATGGGGAAAATATTTCTCTGTGCTTTTGGTTTGAGTTTTGTTGATTTTGTTGTTGTGCTGGTGGTTTTTCTTAAGTGATTTGAAGATTTTAGCAGCCAAGGCTCCATGTATGTACAAGAACTACCCCAGTGGGTTCCTGATCTCAGATGAGCCCTCCATGAGCCATAACGATAAAATAGCTAATAATAATTAAATCCCAAATCCCAAAGAACTTCAAGATTAGTGGAAGTTCATCTCTCATCTGAAGCATTTTCCTCTCTCACAGAATAAGCACATTGTAAACAATGGCAAAATGTCCTCTGACTTTCCAAAAGTCAGTACCACTCACCAGTGAACCACATCATTTGGAGCACTACTTAGGTCTGTATTCAGGATTCAGGCAGTCCTCAGCTACAGTAAAAAAAAGCTTGATGATGTGAATTCTTCTATTCTTTTAAGCTTTTAAAATTATGTCTAAGATGAACATTTGCCCTGTGTTTTTGTTAGAAAGTGATAGGCAGGATCCTTGGTTGATGCAAGTCAATGCTGCTCTGATTTACACTCTATTAGGTTTGGCTCTCTGCCTGTTAAATAAAAAGGGAGCTCAGATATTGTTGTAAGTACCGCTGTGAGCTATTTTTACTTAGTCAACCAAGAAAAAAATATCACCACCCTAAATAAAGAGAGATTTAACAAGTCCTGAGTAGGTACTCCAGGGCTGTGAAAAATCTGTTTCTTCTCAGTGAGCATCTGGAACCCCCAGTGGAGCTCTGGCCCGTTCCCATACGCTTTTCTTCCAGCAATAACACCAGAGAGTGGCAGTTTCCCATCAGGTCTGTGGAGCAGAACTGTAACCTCAGGAAGGAGTGAATAAACATCATTGCCAAGCAGCAGCTCCTGAGGAGAAGGGTGAAATTTCATGTGTTTAGTTCATGTGGAGAAAGGAATGTTGACCAAGTTCATCCGAATAATTGGAAAAATATCCTGGGCTTCACTAAAATTACTTTCTCCTTCTCAGGGCTTGACAGTCACTTTCTGTTTCATGACAGCAGCATTTTTCAACAGCAAAACTGCCAAAAATGCTGAAGCAACTTTTATGGAAAGAATTATTAAGCAACTGTCTTATAATGAGCTAAACAAAAGAGACAGTTTTTCAGACACACTGTACATTGTGGGTACAGGATAAGACTGTAATTTGTGTTTTATCAAAGAGCATGTGTGCCTAAATGTGATGTCAATTTAATATTCAAAAGCCTATTTAATGTTTTGAGAGCAAGAATATCCTTTACAATTATGAAAATCCAGCTAATGCAACTAAATGTTGTTTAATTAATAATTTCACAAAGCAAGAGATATTAGTACATGGAACAATATGTCTTCTAGCACATAAGCCATGTTTCCAAGTGGGACCTCTGAAAGAATACAAATTAACTCCTCTGGAATTTGGAGTGAAAAAAATAATAAGACAACTAAGAGAAAAAAGATAGAGACAGCAACCAGTGGAAGAAAGGGAGAAGGAGAACAGATATGGTAGAAAATATTATATATAGCATGGAAAATAAGTTACAAGGATTTGAAAACATCTGGAATACATTTCTGGAATGTCTCTAAAAAACAAAGCAAACCACAGGAGGAAAGTCACACCAAGCATTACTCAATTCTTTTCTTCCTTTCCTTTTTATGGAGGAGGGGATGCAAAAAAATGTTTGATGTTAATGGAAAAATTTCTTTCAGTATATGTATTCTGACTCCATAGGCCTCAACTGAGTAAGCATAAGCCTAATTTTAAACATTTCAACAGCTCCTTAAAAATAATTTGGATTATGCTTGTGTTAGAATCAGAGGTATAAAAGGGCCTGAGTGAAAACCTCTTTCCTGCGTTTTTGATGATCTTAGGAATAGCCTGGCTCAGTGTCTTGCCTTCCATGTACTACACCATGAAATTCACAGATTTAAAAGTGTCATTTTCCAACTGGACAAGAGGTATATTAAGACCAAGGTTGGTTCAAAGTCCAGTGAAACACACTTTTGTCCTTGTTCATCCTCAGTGTGCAAAAAGTATTGAGTGGAGTGGTTAGTTAAAAAAAAATAAAGTTTGCAAAGTACCACCAAGTACCACTTGAAATAAAAATCAAGATAAAGATTTTCTGATTTGTAAATGTGATACAGGTGACGCACATCATGCTTCATTTTACAGGTATACTTCGTGGTGTTCAAAATTTAACTGCTGCTGCTGTGATATCCTTAAGCAAATGTAGCAATTCTAGCATTAGCCAGAAGTCAAGGTTTTTGTCTGAAGCAAGAACTTGAACCTGCTCTATCCCACTATTGTGAAGGAAATAAACCCAGAAACAAACCAAACAAACACTAAGCAAAAACAAACAAGCAAAAAACCAAACAAAAACAAATGCAAAGAAAAAAATCCCAAAGCAAAACAAAAAAAAACAAAAAAAAAAAACAACCAAAAAGAAAAAAAACAAGCAGTGTTATTCAGAGAGAGGCCAT
>JAOTQP010001286.1:12065546-12078805 GCA_026413545.1 Cichladusa arquata | reverse complement strand
ATCTTTCAGGTATTGGATGTCCTTCAGAACTTTCCAAAACTAAATATTAAAGTGAGATTTTTCTCCAGTTTCGTCACTTGTGCTTCTTGCAGATTTATTAGGATCTGTTGTATGTCTCTAGATTTTTTTTTTCTTTTTATACTTTCACTTTTTTCCCCAAAACTCAGGCAATTTACTTATTCCTTCTTATATTTGCACTGTTTTTATCAGACTATTTTGTTTATTAGTTATGCTGAAATGTACATATTAAGTAAAATTTGAAAGCATTAAGCCCTATCATCAGTGCTTGCAAATCAATACTATGGTCTTGTTCTAACCTCAGATGGATACACTCACCATCACAAATGAAACAGTGCAGATGTCAGTAGAATTCTGTGTATTAGGGATTACAGGGATTGAATTACTTAGTTTAAAAGAGTAGGTGCTGAAATTTAGAGAACAAGGCAAAAAGTTTGATTAGTTGAAGTGTTTATTAATTTATGTTTTTACCAAAATTATGAATGAATCTATAAGGCATCCTTCAAGAGAAATTAATTTTTTAAATTTCAGTCCTTCTGTTTTCATTGCCCTGTAATAATCACAGGATTCAAGAGCTGCCACTGATTCATTTCTAAAAATGATTTAAAAATGTGGATATTTGATACTGAAAAGTCTTTTAAATTTGTAGAATTTCTTCATGTGCCTATGTGTCAGCTTTAATGTGACTTACAGCACCTTTAGCTGTTTTGACTTTCTAGTAAGTACTTCTTTATTGCAAAATATTACCTTAAAATTCACTAAATAAACAACTTCAACTTTTAAATTACTTGTTTATATACTCTAGCAGAGCACATAGAATTTGTGTCCATTTGTATGTATAATTTCCTTTCTTGCTTTTGTGTCTTTCCCACCAAACATGGCTCTTCAGGTTTCCAGAGGCAGCTTTAGATCAGAGCCACATCAAGTGGCTTAGCAACGTTTTCAGTACAATAACAGCATTTGTTTGCTTAGGAACTTCCTTGTTCGTGCTTCAAAGTGCTTTATGAAACCTTAAATAGTACAGTCTGCTGGGGTTAAAATTTCCTTTGTTTGTTTGGGTTGTTCTCCCCCTTCCTCCCCTCTCCCCAGAGACAGAGGCTGATGAGCAGAGGGAAGAGGGGCTGTGCTCATGCATCTCCCCCAGCCCTCATTAGCCACAGGGCATGTGCATTCCCATGGCACAGGTCATAACCCCAGGAAATGCCTCATAACCCCCTACTCTCCTTTAGGACCAATCCTGTATCAATTCTGTATCTATTCCTGTCTCAGCACAGCTTATGAATACGTAATGGCAGCAAATGTATTTCACTTCCAGTGATCGTTTGTTATCTGTAGCTGATATAGCAAAACAGATAAGTTTGGTTGTCCCTTATTTCAGCTGATAATAACTTTATGAATTCAAAAGTGATATTGTCCAAGTCAACTTTCTGCTCAAGGGTACTTTTTTGGGAGGGGAGTTGCACAGAATGATATAATGAGAAAAAACGACACTTTTATTGCCACCTAAAAAAGAATTTTAAGAAAAGAAAAGTTGCAGTAAGGCTCCTACAATGTGATAATTGAGGACAGGTTGGTAGACCTATTTTTATTGCCAGGCACAGAATTTTTGCCATCTAGATGGAGAATGAACAGCTGGAAAAAACTGGCATTGTGACCTTGAGAGGTCTCAGAAAGATGATCCAAGTGCATGATCCAAAAATGTTCTCATCACCAAATGCCATAGAGATTTGGATATCTATAGGACAACAGCTTTTGAAGTCCTTTTTCTTTTCAGAGTTAGTGAAATGAGGTGGGTCTTGAGGAGATGGCTTACAGATTTCTTGGGAGATTTACCAAAAAGGTAGAGATAAAAGGTACTTTGGGTAAGAGCTAGGCAAAGACACCTGAACAGGAGAAAACGTGGAGACTGAGAGAAGAAATTAAACAGAGAAAAGGAGGGAGCAATTGGGAGTTGATGGGTATGTAAGCACTATGTGTTTAAGTTCAAACAACTAAGTTTTATCAACTCTGTTTTTATAGTATGTGGAGAATCAAGCATTTTTACATCCCATAATAGACTTTTGGGCAGATTAGCCACACTTTCCCCCAACAATTGTGAGAAAAAAATTAGAGCCTGAAGGACTTTGTCTGAGTTAGATATCTAAAACTGGGAGAAATGAGTCTGACCAACATGAGTTGAGGAATTAGATGATCCCAGCTACTGCCAAATTTCTCCATACAGGCCTATCTTTATGATTTACCTACAGTGGATTTTTTTTCCTAAGAATCTGTTTCCTCCAGTACAATGGCAAACAGTGTCTGAGAAATGAATTAGGATCATGCAGGAAATGAGCATGCTGCAAATTGGCTTCTTGCCTTATTACATATAGAAGTTCAAAGTTTTGTGGTAAATGGAAGAGAAGTGTCGAGAAAGGATGGTTTAATCATTAAGACAACTAAATGTTATGAGAATCCAGATCTTTGCATCAGTGGCATTTTTGATGGAGCCAAGCAATTCACTTCAACCAAATTTTTCATCAGTAGCCTTTACTGCACATTACTCATTTTCTGGCTGTTCATCTTGGATCATATGGGGACAGATTTTCCAAAACTGAGCACTCACTGCTGCAAATGAAGTCAGTAAGGTTTGAAAAGTGTTCTAAAGAGTGTTGGTGCTCCTGAGACTGTGTTTCTAGTAGGGAATCTAAAATAAGTTTATAAACTTGACAGCCCTGAAGTTTATCTGAGCCTCAGCTCTCTGCTTGTAGTATATGAATAATAGCCCTATCAGACTCCCAGGGGCTGTGTGAAGTGAGAATCACTTGCTGTGTAAAGTATGTCACCTCCTGGCACAAAAGATCACAGAAATAGCTATAATGACCTTATAGCTCCTTCAGAGGTTAGCCTAGCATACTCTAAACAAGACCTAGAGTCACTTTGCTCCAGAAGAATAGAAAGACATATTTAATAATGATCATTCACTCTGTTAGGCTTGGAAAAGAAAAAAGATTTAGCTTGACTCTATAACTGACACATGGACAGTCCAGGTGGAGATTACACCAACTCCCCTTCTGATGCTCTTATAAGCGCAATGTTCTTTTCATTTTCTTTCAACATTAATATTTGTGTTGTGTTGCCTGTATGTACAAAACTTTCTGAGGTTTTGGAGGTGGGGGACTAGGGGTATTTTATTGCAATTTATTTTTACCTGGAATTTAAGTTCCATTAAGGATATTGGTCATAAGATTTGGATAATGTTGTTACCGAACCCACTTAGATCAACTGGAAAAATTCAGAAGCATTGAAGGGATTTTGCCTACTTTGCAGCATGGCAACAGTCAGAGATATCCAAAGGAATGAGGTAATTCTGGAACTGGAAGTGGAATAGCCATGTCAGCACCCAGCCCAGGTTTCCTACTGCCTGTAGGAAACACACAGTAATCCTTGGGCTCTGCTTGGCACTGGAGGGGCCTCCTCTGGAAACTGAGTTCTGGTTTGGACACCTCCCTTCAGGTGAGCTGCAGAGACAAGCCAGAGCAGAACAAGCTGGAGACAACATGACTGACTGGGGAGAGGAAATGCTGGGAAGAACTGGCATTGTGCAGCAAAAATGAGGCAAGGTTGAGACAGCTGTGTCGTGAATGAGTGTTTTGGGTTGTTTAAAGAACCGCTGGCAAAGGTATTGGAAAAGCATGTTTCATATAAAAGTGAAAGCATGACAAGGCTCATTGGCAAGGTCCACTCTATTTTTTATTTTATGGCTAAAACACGCACAGAGAAAGCAAACTAAAAACTAAAATCAATCACTAAACCCAAAATCAACACAAGAGCTATCTACAGGGGGTGGGGAGAGGGTAAGGGTAAGGGTAAGGGTAAGGGTAAGGGTAAGGACAAAAAGGAATAAGGGAGACCCTCTCATTTAGTTGCAAGGTTAAGAGTAGACACCTTGCCAGACTGAGCCCTAGACTTCACCAGCAGTTAAGGCCTAAATGTTTAATAGCACTTAATGGATAGCTTAAGACAAAAATTTAGCAAAAGATTCTGTAGGATTTACTACAACACAAGAGTGCTTAGGTCCATGTACAGGCCTAATTTACAAATCTAAAGTATTTAAGGATCTAGGAGGGCACAGTTCATAGCATATTTACTGTAGCCTACACACACTTGCATGCACACAGACCTAAGGAAGGCTGTACAAAATACAAACCTGTGAACAATTCCTCTAATCCCAGTGAAGTGCTCATGTCAGATGCCTTTGCATCTTCTCAGAGGGGGAAGGACTTTGCCACGAGGAGTGGGGGAATCAGCCCAGGCTGTGTCACTACTGTACAGTGGAGATTGTCCAGGTATAACAAACGAGAGTTTTCTCGTTCTGAGAGGCTCCACTCAGAGGAGGGTTGATGGTTTCAGCCTCCTGCAGGCCATGAGAGTTCAAAGGATCTCAGGAAGGCTGTTTATAGGGCCACAAGAGAGCTGGCTGAGACAGAATAATTTTCCATCCTGACTGCAATTCAGGTTGGTAACTTTCTTTGAAAATTCAGTAACAAAATTGTTATTCCACTTGAGTTACCGTTCAGGCAAGAAAGATAAGTTTCCAAGGCTGTGCTCAATAGACAGCACTAGTTCCTGGGAGCACGTGGTGATTCTGATAAGCTCTAGAGGAGCTGAGCCCAGGTGCTGTTCTTAAAGGCCAAGACATAAAGAACTTATCTGAGATCACAGGCCTGAGGGGAGATGGGGCAGGCAGCAGGGGCACTGCACCACCATAGCTGGGTTTTAGGGTTTGACTACAGAGCTCGTAGCATACTGCTACACAAGAGTGGAAGAATTTATTCTCTCTTTGCAAGACAAAACCAGCAGGAAATACATGAAATTGAATTTTGGCAGGACCCATTTTAGATATCAGGAAGAGTGAGTAATGTAAGCAAAGCACTAACAGTGCTCATGGCACTTTGGGAATGTCTATTACAGTAAGCCCTTAAAGAAAAGTTCTAAAAGTATCTCAGGATGACCAGAGGGATGGATGAGGTGAACTATCCAGGACCTGCCAAATTTATCATTCCATACTTCTGTGTTATAGCTATAAATCTCCTCAGGTAAAGCAAATTAACTTATGCTAAAAGCTGCACTGTAGTGATTATAATGTTTCAAGAATCCCAGACACTTACCCTGTAATGGAATTGATGGGATGTGAGAGCTATTGCATTCTGTAGTTACCTTTAGTTATTTAGGAGCTTTCACCTAGAATTAAAGCTTTTGCAAGTTAGTTCAAGAAACACTCCTGAGAAATATCCCTGTCTAGTTGGTTTTTAACACAAACTGCTATTAATGTAAGAAGAAATGCTATTAATGTAGAAGCACTAATATATATTTGCATGTAGATATTGATATGCACAAATTTATGGGTACATTTATGTAAACATAAGAGATCCTTTGAAGGGGAGTCCGAGCACTAGTATGTTTTTTTTTTTTAAAAAAAAAACCTCCTCCAATCAAATACAAGTAAAGAACAATATAGGTATTAGGGAGGGAAAAAAATCTCCTAAAAATGCTTTTAGTTTACAATGCCTGCATGACATTTTATACCAAAATCTCCCTCAACAACAAGCAGTGGTTATTCAATTTACAGTCAATAATGTAGAAAAACAGAGAAAGTAAAATCCAAAATCTCTTAGGAAAATGCTGTTCTCTATAGTATGTGCACAGCTTGCATTGAAGCAGTTCTGTCTTTACGTTGTTTTTTCACACAAAGTGAAGGAAAACCATTGCTTGGCTTCAGTCTCTAGTAATAACTGACCATGTCAGAGCACTCCCCTGAAATCAGCAGCATTTACTTGGCTGAGCAAGACAGCAATATTCAACTCTATTAAAGTTAGGAAGCAGACTGATGAAAGGAAATAAGCTACATACATGAAATGGATGAAAATTTATTTCATAAACATAAAACTGTCTTCCCAAAACAAGTTTTATTATTTGATTTGTATCTTTGAACTAAGCTTATATTCGTGAAGTATCTTGCCAAGACATTCAGAGAGACCTTTAATATGTGAAAGGCATTTTTTAATTACCTTAAAACACTTTTGAGAAGTATCCAGTATTCACTGTTTTGTGTTTTTAGGGAATCTCACTCTGTTTAGAAGTCAAATTTATTTCCATTGTTGCTCATTTTAACGTCTCTCTTTCCCAAGTCTCTGAAAATATCTGATTAATTGGGCAAAATCTTTTTAAGTGAGATTTCCACTCTGAATACACAGGGAGCACATTGTCCATGTGGGCCAGCCTCCCTGCACAGGCAGGGTGTCCTAGAGCAGGTGGCACAGGATTGCATCCAGGGGGTTCTGGAATATCCCCAGTGAGGGAGACTCCACAGCCTCCCTGGACAGTCTGTTCCATGCTTGGTCACTGCACAGTGAAGAAGTTCCTCCTCATATTTAGGTGGAACTTTCTGTGCATCAGTTTCTGCCCATTGCATCTTATTTCTCCCAGTAAGCATTCTAAAATATTATTTCTTACGACATTGTATTTCTGTCACCGCCCATTTTATTTATTAGGCATCTCTGCCTAATTCAAGTGAAACTGAGATAAAACAAAGTACCTCACTACTATACTCTGCTTTGGGTGAGCTCTCTGTGAGCAATTGCAGTGAACGGGCCATTAAATAAGTAAATAAACCTCAGTCAGAAGGTGAAAGAAAATGTTTACTACTTGTCCTTGGTAAGTTGGTTCTGAAAACATGAAAGGAAAAGCTTTGATAAGTATTTGAAAGTAATCAGCTTCAAAGATAAGCCTGTTTTTATTTACTTACTTTAACAAGGTATGTCAGCAGCAGGCAGATTAAGAAAACTTTGAAAATGGCACAAGTATTTTAAATTATAAGATCAAAATATGGTGTCTAACTTCAAACACCTCCACCCCAAAATATTTTAGTTGCAGCTAATAATAAACTAATGAAGGATGATCTGAGACACTGAAGTTCACTCTGCTATTAACATTACATGTGAAGCAGCAGGACATCTTGGCTGTTGTGATGTGCTTATGAATGTTAGCACCAGAACTAAAATCAATCATCAAAAGAAAAAAAAAAAAAAGAATTGCAATTAATGTTGTTTAATGGCATTAGGACCAAGGGGTAACACAAAATTGAACAACCAAAGTGAGATTCATTTACCCCAATGCCATTTGGAGACCACTGTGTTTTGCCCAGCTGTGGCAGACCCAGCTGTGGGTGACTATCAGCCCCTGCTTGGGGCTGGTGAACCTGTGCCCTGTGTCTCATCTGGGGGCTGGAGAGCAGCTGTGTGCTGGGGAAAGTTCCACAAAGAGCTGGAGGTTGTTTCTTTATGTCTTAAAAAAATAAAAAAAAAAAAAAGTGTTTGGCTCACAGCTAATAATTAGTGCTCCTAAAATGATAAGAAAGTTGAAAGATGTTAGTGTTGGCTTTGAAAGAATACAATTAGCTCAGTGCTTTCCTTCAACCATTTCTTTTTAAAGTTCTTTGCAGAAAATGCTAAGCAATTTCCTTTCCCTTTTAACATCAATAACCCTTCTTGGGAGAAGTCTTTGTTTAAATAGTTTTCTGTTGTCTGCAAACAAATCAAAGGAAAACAAAGTTAATTAACTGAATGAAAGTGTGGCTGAGAAAAAAGTGAGGATTAGTCGGTGTCGGTTCTTTGGCTGTGAAATGTTGATTGCAGATACTCGAGCGGGGCCTCTCTAACCTAAAAAGCTGACACTGTGACTTGCTGCCAAGGCTGCTGGTTACAGGGTGAGCCTCAGGCCAAGCCTGAATGACACAGCAGGCCCAAAATAAACTGTAACCTTCTCCCGTGTAACACGCTCCTTTCGATTTGGGTTCCGTGAAAAGCGGCGCTTGTGGGATTGTTTTGGCTTTTACTGGAAAGCACGAGGTGTGGAGGAGGACGATCAAATCTCACCCTAAAAATTGCACCTGTGACTCAGACTACAGGCTATCTGGATCTGCCTGTATGAGTACCTCTCAGGAAGTAAAAAGGTAACACTGAATGCAAAAATATCTTTATTAAACAACATGGTCTTTCCATTCCTTTCTTGGAAGAAGCAACTTTTTAAAAAACAAGTTAGTTTTCTTTGTACAAGCAGATCAAATGGGGTTTCCTTTGTCTTAACTGTTTAGAAGAAATTATATACACACTAATTCCATTTAGAAGAAATTATATACACGCTGGATTCCATAGTTTTGCGCTATGGCACAGAAGCAATGCTTCAGAGGTGACACATAGTGCTGAAAGTCAATGTATTCATGCTGGTCAGGTAGTGGGATTTTTTGATGTTTTCAAAGAAAGAGAAGATCTCACCTGGAATACAGAAGCTGAAGTGGCTTCACACATTATTCCACACCTGTAGGCTGGCTTTCTCTGAGGATGGCAGAGTTTGCCTTCCCAGAAGTGTTGATAAGGGCACGATGTGAGGGTTTTCTCAAAACAGTAGCAGAAAAACATCCAAAGGAAGGATCAGAACTTCAGGTCATCCTGGTGCCACTGGAGGCACAGCCATGCAGCAGTTTTTGTTGCTGCCCCTTTTCCCTGGATGTCTCTGCGATGGATGGAACTCTCCACAGAATGGAGCCAGAGCCCAGAGCCTGCCATACCCTGCAGGACAGGACTGATAATGAGCAAACTGCACTGGGGCAAAGTCCCTAAAACCTGTCCAAAGGTGTTTGGTTGAAGACTTTTCTAGCTGGCGTTTCCTGTGCTAAGATTGTATGTAGGAGTTATAGCTGCTGCTTTCAAGTGCTTCCTTCAGAACAACTGAGCCACTGAGGGACATGAGGTCAGTGCAGGAGGACTGATGACTGGAGGTGTCCCAGTCCATACTGGTGCAGGAAGGCCAAGCACTGGGGACATGCAAGCACCTCTGTGTGTGACAGGTCTCCAAGCCATGCTCAGGGTCTGTTCCCACCAGCAGCTGAGGTCCAGGTACCTGATGACAATACCAGGAGTCTCTTCATAAACTATTTGCTTCCTCTGAAGTGCTACTAAACCTCTGGCAAGCAGTTGCCAGGAGGAGCAAGAAGAAAATGGAACTCTTGCTGGGAGACAGTATGGGGGACCTCATCAGTGAGAGGTTTCCCTTTGTATCCACAAGCTTTGAGCACACAGCTCAGCTGCTGGGTAATGAATTACTGATTACTGCTGGGTCTGACAGAGTGGGGACATTTCAGGTGTGTGGAAGTATGAGTAGGTAAAATCCACACCAGTGATGCTTGTGAACTGCACTGTAAGGCCACTGCTATATTGACACAATCCTGGCTGTTAGTTAAAACAAAAGACAAATCCAACACTATTTGGTTCAGGTATTGTCATATGTCTGGGTTTCTTGCTGAAATAGTGGGTAATGATATGCAATCCTCTGTTCTAACTGCAGCATAACCGTGGCATAATAAGTCGCCATAATGACTAGTGGTGTGATTTTGAAGAAAATAACTCTTTCCACTAAGAATTATATTTCATTTTATTAAACTGCATGTTTAATAAATACTTAGTGAATAATTAACTAAGTGACCAAAATTAAGTTTTGTACTTTTTGTTAAAGGGATGTTTCTGGACAGGATGCTGTATGCATTTGTCAAGCCAAAGTATAAAACCTCTTTTATGTCAGCAGAAAAGAATGCAAATTCTGTGTCTTCATTTCTGTTCAAGCAAGCCAGTGGCTTTTTTGTTATGTTAGTGTAGCTGATCAGAAATGAACCTAGAAGGAGCAACAATTGCTAATTGGATCCTCTAATTATAATGTGGCCTGACAATAGGCGAGCACAGTATTCATGCGTACAGAGACATCAATATTTTCTTTTTCTTTTAAAATTTTTTTATATATTTTTTTTTATTTTCTTTTGCTTTCTTTTTCCCCCTTATTTTGTATAGCTGGGAAATAAGCAGGTCTTTAGTCACCAAGGACTGTATGATCCCCAGACACACAAGTGAAGAAATGTACCCAGTCCCAGTTCCAGAAGCCTGGTGGGACAGTTCTGGTACCACACAGTGTCCTATGACCACTGTGAACCTGGCCCTGTGCAGCTCTTCTGTAAAACATCAGCATGAGTGGGTATGGGCTGTACAGCAAAGCCAATTTGCAACCAGAGACACCTCAGAAATACAACTTCTCAAAACCCTTGCTTCACCCTTTTCTTCTGCAAAAGAAAAGTCCTGGGAAAATAAAAGGATCAGTATTGGATTAAAAAAGGCAAATAATGCAGAAATGGATGTTGTGCTGCCTTGGCTCCTATGCTGCCTTGGCTGCTATTTCACAGAGCACAGATTGGCAAGACTCCTCAACAGAATTAGCTTCAGCAGGAAAATCCAATGAAGGATTGATTTATAGCTGTTGGTTGAAGGGGCATCTGCCAGTTGTTGTCCCTATAATGTAAATGTTCATAATGTAATGTGACTTATTTTGAAGCAGGAAAAGCTTGTGTGCCCAATGAATACAGATATAATTCAGACCAGCCCAGCTCTCTTAACTTTCTCAGAGGGCTTAATTATAAAATTCAGCTTGGTTTTAAGCTGGAGACCCTCAAGATCAGGTATGTAATATTTGAATGTACTAAACTTCTTTGTAGAAAAAAATATTGCTCCTCAAATTGCAGAGATAAATTTTCATTGGGGTGGGTATGAGGAAATGGGGACAGATGTTTACCAGATTTATTCTTTTTCATGCCAGATGAAAATAACATAGATTTCAACATCAGAGATGAAATGTCCTGAAATCCCAAATTAGATAAGGAAAGTAGCACCTAAGAACTCACAAAGCTTTTCTCTTCTGAAAGCTTGTTGGATTTTTGCACAGTGAAAAGACAGTATCATAGTCTAGGACAGGAGATGTATGCCATGTTATATCTGTCAAATATAAAGGAGAGAAAAATGATTTTGTTCTTTAGAATCTAATCTCTGACAAAGGTTCACCAGAGCATTGTTATTAAAATCACTGCTTCTAAATGAATGTTGTCCAATGATTTTCTAAAGATGTGCTCAGGATGTATGATTAAAATTAAACTGAAAATAATGTTATCCTCATCACATTCCCTAACCATGTAGTCAAGGCTGATTCAGATGAGAAAACCACCTAATGAATCATCAGACTTTTTTCCTGCACTCCCTAGGCAGGCCATGCTACCTTTAATTTCAACTTTTCCTACAGAATAATTCTTCTGTATATAAGACAGGCTGAGATAATAATTCAGTGTTGGGATTCATTTTATTAAATTTGAGCTGGCCAACATGGATTTCTTTAAGCCAACAGAGATCTAGAAAATGTAGTCAATAAGAATTATGGCTGAATTGATCTCCCCATAAGGTGGGCAGTTACTCCATGTGAGATGGATTGCTCCCTAAAAGAGAAATGCATATTCCTCTCAATTGCTTACAACCCCAGAGGAGCAGCTGGGCTGGAGATGCTGCATTCTATGCCTCTGCAGTTATCTGGGGTGAGGAGCCTTCACAGTGTCAGATTTGCAGTACATCTGTCACATCTCCCTTTACTCTCAGACTTTAGAAATATTCTGTTAGAACTGAATACTTCTGAAATAATTTCTGGAATTCCATATCTAGAGGCTGGACCTTTTTTGTAGAATTCCTCTACAGCTGCAATTTCTTTGATAATTTATCCAACATTTTAGCAAAATCACTTGCTTTCCATTCTTTCTTAAATTTTGTAAGAGATCTCTGTAAGATTCTAGTCAAATGTGATACTTTATATATTCTACTTTGTGTAATCTCCAAATCAGAAGACTTTTGTACCATTTTTCGATAATACTTTGTCCTTATCCCTGTTTTACCTGGGCATGCATGCATATTTAGATATACATAACTATATAGCAATAATTATATAGAAACAGAGAATAGTAAAAACAGACATCAAACTGTGGAGTATCTAGAGATATAAATTCTGCATTGTATATGTATGTATATAATTATACAAATGGGCTATTAGTTCTGTTATTATTTTAAAAATAATGTCAGAGCACACAAGAGATGTAATTGGATATGGTAGGATGTTTTTATCAGAACATAAAATATAAGGAAACCACCAAATTACAGGCTAATCTATAGAAAAAAAATTACTAAAAATAAAAGAAGGCAATCTTGGGAGTTACAGCCTCTTCATCAGTCTATGGGAAAGGAGAACAAAGAGATCAGAAAATGTATACTTAAACGATGATGATTCAGAGCTCATAAGGGAATATGTTATTGTAGTATGACTAAAAGGTCTATGGGAAATATTTTCCTTGTGAGACCAGGAAATGTCTGAAAAAACTAAGCCACAGGGTGCATTAAAGAGAAATGTTTCCCTGGGTCACCATTCCTTTTACAGAAGGAAAGAGGAATCTATTAAGTCAGGAATGGACAGTGAGATCAAGGGAAATTAATGAGCTGGAAGAGAGACTTTCAGAACTGTAGTAATGCTCAAAGCTGTGAGCTGCCCTGAAATAGGATTCTGTTTTCCTGAAAACCAGTGATAACTTCATGCAGCTGCTCATTAGATAGTGCAGATAGCAGAGGAGAAATTGAAACCCTGGATGTGCTAGATTAGGGCTTTCCCTCTATTTCCTCCATTTATTTTCCAGATGGCATACTGTTTCCCTATTATGTCTTATTTATTTATTCTCCTTCCAACTCTATTAACCTCAGTGGATCAACAACAGAAATGACTATGGCCCATTGACTGCAGAATCTTATTTGATATTGACTGTTTTCTTTAGGACGATTTGATTGACACAAATTATTGCAGTAGATGTGTATTGTAATTCATAATGGAACATTTTATCTATTTGAATCCAGATAGCCTTTCTTCCAGAGTCTCCATTTGTAATGCTGCTTATTGGGATCTATGAATCTTTATTGTATCAAACAGCAGTTATTTGTAGGGGCAGCTAAAAGCTGGGGAGGATTAATGCACAATCCTTCCACACTTAAATATCTGGCTGTTTTCATCTTGTCCTAGGTCATCACTGGGAATGAATTTGGTCACCTTACCCTGGTACATATTTACAAAACTCAAGGAAGTGCCATGGAATTTGATGCAGTTATCAGTCTCACTTCAAAGGGGTACCAGAATTGAAATGATAGAAATCTCACAGACCAGGATTGAGGTACTTTGCAGGATTATATCAGATGTTCAACTCTGATCTCCACTACATTTATCTTTCTTTCTTTCCTTCCTTTCTTTCTTTCTTTTTCTTTCTTTCTTTCTTTCTTTCTTTCTTTCTTTCTTTCTTTCTTTCTTTCTTT
>JAOTQP010001286.1:12044971-12065475 GCA_026413545.1 Cichladusa arquata | reverse complement strand
TTTCTTTCTTTCTTTCTTTCTTTCTTTCTTTCTTTCTTTCTTTCTTTCTCTCTTTCTCTCTTTCTCTCTTTCTCTCTCTCTTTCTCTCTTTCTCTCTTTCTCTTTCTTTCTTTCTTTCTTTCTTTTCTTTCTTTTCTTTCTTTTCTTTCTTTCTTTCTTTCTTTCTTTTTCTTTCTTCTTTCCTTCCTGCCTTCCTCCCTTTCTGTCTTTCTCTCTTTCTTTCTCAAGCTCTGAACTTCTTCATCATAAATATTAAACATATATTACGTGCAGAGAATGTGGGAAAGGCGTATGAAAGGGGTAATGCATAACATTTGGCTGTTTTTAGTAGGACTTACAACAAAAATCACTGCTTTAAAAAGCTACAGATATTGTATTAGCTTTTATTTGAGGTGCAGGAAAATAGTTTGATGCCCTGTGAATTGAAGGATAAGATCTTCTCCATGGGTATTGAATCAGAGCAATGCATCCTTGTGGATTGGGGGTGCACAGAGCAGAAATCAAATTGTCTCAGGTAAATATGGCCTAAAGTTTGGCCACAGATGGCTTGTCTCCACAGCCAAGTAAACTATTTCAGGAAAAGAGGAGAGGATCCAGGTTGAATGCAGACAGATGTCAGGAGAGAGAGGCTGGGCAGTGGGGCAGCTGCTCTGTCCTCCCCTGGCACAGACCCTGCGCTCTTCCCAGGAGGTGCTGCTGGTCTGGGGCAAGAGGGGGAGACAAACCCTACCTGCAGCTGAGAAATCTGGAAAATGTGCAAAACCACCATGCTGCTGGTGACCTGCTGCTCAGAATTGCTCCTTATCTTAAACCCCACGCTGCCCATGCTGCTGCCAAGGCAGCTGGGAGCCTGTCCCAGCCCTCTGCTGCATGGGGAGCACACAGAAATCCTGGGTGCCAGCCAGTGTGCCACAGAGGTGTGGAACAATTGCTATGCACTATAAGTGATCAGCAGCTTCTGCCACTAGCCAAGCTGGAAATCAGAACAAAATGTTGTTTTGGTTTGGTCTGAAATATAGCAGTTAAATTATTTTGGCTCTCTCACCAAAACAAGAAAAGGAAGGAAAAAATAATATTTTTTAAAATCTGATAATATGATAATAATTTGATTTTTTTTAATGAAAACTGAGGTGTGTTTGATTTTAGTGGGGGTTTCCAAGGGTTTATGTTCTCCATTTTCCTTCTCTTTCTCTCTATTTGGTTAACTTCCATTAAACTTTTGGGTAAGATATTTAAACCAGAAAGAAAATGTTTTCTATCAAATAAAATGATCTGATTCCCTACAGTGGGTTTTTCTTTATTTTTTTTTCTTTGTTGTCCAATATACTAATTAAAAAAACACCTAAAATCTGAGATATTTTCTCCACCAAAAAAAAAAAAAAAAAAACAACCAAAAAAACCCCCACCATTTTTGTGGCTTAGCATTTTGAAGCATTATATTTTATTCTATACAGAAGAATCAAATATAGATCTCCCACAGCAGCAGCACATGTACTCAAAACACATTTTGAAGGGGAAATACCTTTTGAAAGCATTGCTTAGATACCACCAGTCCTCCTTTCCTTTGCTACATCAGCCTCAGAGGACATAGAAATATGCATTAAGAAATTTATGGCTACTTCAAACTGTGTTAGGGCAGCTATCCTCCCTCACTTTTACTAAAAATCTTTCTGATAAAAAGGGTCCAACAGAGTTTCCTCACTTGTTTTCTAACTAGTGTTTAAGTGACTAGATATTTTTTACTTTTTTTCTTGGAAATGGCTCACCAGCAGTTAATCAGTGTTAAATTGCACAGCCCACTTAAATTATGCATCGAAATAGAAAACACTTATATCATTAAATGTTTATGTCATTAGCAGCTGTATTTTGACCTATGTTGCAGTTATTACCAAATCAAAATAGCTTTTTAAAAAATATAGCACCATGTCACTCATGAAGCAGTTAGGAAGAAGGAGTTTCATAGATCTGAGACACCTAACACAAGCAAGGAAGACTACTTGATTTTGATATGTTAATGTAATAAATAAAGAATATATGACATGGAATGACAGGCAACAAGGAGACTGCTTTAGGAATATGCAAGAGTGACTTTTTTACCAGATGTCAACATTAAAGAAGCCTGAACTTTGAGAAGCAGAAGGCATCCATGCCTATGTAAAATACGGACAAAACAATCTCCTAAGTTGTTTTGAGTGTATCACAAAAACTAATAAAGTAAAAATAAGAGTTAAGTTTACACCTCTGGATCATTTTAAAGTCACTTTGCTCTTACCTCTCTCCTAGTATGAATTTCCAGGTGGCAGAGATGAATTTTTGTGTCTGGAAGATTAAGGTAGACAAAAATAAAATAATAAAGAAATGCCATGTTTCCACAGTGATGACAAATGTATTGAGTATCATCCCCCCACGGAGGAATGAAATATTCCACCATGCTCTTTGCATACTGAAGTATTACACCTGTTCCTACAATGTGGATGTTATCTGGTGGGATGGTGTGCCTGGAGCATGCAGAGATGTGGAGAATGGAGTGGAGCCTTTGCTCAGGGGTTGCCCTCCTGCTCAGCCTTTGCCCTGGGTGTTGTCCACCTTGGGACAGCAGCTCCATCACTGAAACCTCTCCCTTTGCAGAGCCCCCACTGCCTGCAGTGATGGGAGCAGTCTCAAGGGAAATGTTGCTGTCTGTATTATACCAACAGCACACTCATCTCAGAGATGAAATGTTATAAGGCCTCCTCTCACCATGAAAACCTATGAATCCAGTCAGCTGTAGAGTACTGAGGCAATGCTTCTTTGGGAGAAAGTTCCATGTTAGCCTGCTCCCCTCATTCCTGCCACATGCAGGCAGGACAGGTTTTCTTTGCCATCTTTCACAGGATTTCAAGCTTTTGTGCCTGGTAGAAAGCCAAAGCTGAAATCCTGGTTTGATCTTGTTATCTGGTACACAGTGTAATGCTTGCTTTGCAGAATTCACCTCCGTGCTTTCCCCATATATGAACAATTTCAAAGGTTTTAAACTGAAAGGATAATAACAACTCTTGTGTCCAACCTTCTTCCAATTTGCACTTCCTTTTAGTGTCTCCTATCTGTTCTGGGCAGCAAGACTGACTTTCTAAATTCTGCTAAAATAAACTTAAGGGATAATGTATATTGGTGGGCAGGCAGAGCATCATAATAGGAGGTAAGAAAATAAATCCAAATAAAATAATAATGAACTAGTATCAATTTTAATCCATAAACCTTGAAATAATTTTGCTTCATTATTTCAATAAAAATTCCAGTATAGACTAAACGCTTCCCTGGTTTTCAGTGATATTTTTTTATGTGAACCAGAATTCACTGTTTATCTTCCTACATATACCTCCTGTGGAATTTCAGTGGAGTCTAAGTGTGGGTGGAGCAGCAGATTAAGATCTGGGGGGGGTAGAATGCTGGAGATCTGTTGTCACTGCAAGGAAGTGAATTGCATCATTTAATGGGGAGCCGACATCTATTTCTAAGCACCTAAGTGCCACAAATAGGAGCTTAGTTCCACTGTCAGTGGCAAAATACAGACTCCTAAATTGGGTGTTCTTGTTTGAAGTCTGAACCTCTATAGTCGACCTCTACAGAGACAGTTAATATAAATATTTTCCTGGTCCCATTCTTCTACTGAATTGTGTAAGTTTGTCTTGGACTGAGGATAAAGAGAACTGCCTTCATGACCACTGAAAACATGTATGGGATAAAAACCCACTTTCCTTCTTTCTTGCGTCAAAATAAACCAAAACAGCAATACACTACTGACGAACAGAGTTAACCCAAAGACACTCTCAGTAGATGACTCTGAATTATCCACTCCTTTTCTCTCCCTGAGTACAGTGGGCAAGTAATGGTAATGGCAATGTGCCTAGTTCCTTAGAGAGCAGAGTAAACTGTAAGGACGTACAAAAGTGAAATAAATCTTTCGCTGTTGTGTCTTCTGCTGCAGTAACTGAAAATCTAACAGAGGTCTGCTATGCAGAGCAACACATGCCAGCATGGTGGAGGACAGCTGGAAGAAGAAATGCGTATTGTGAATTGTAATAACAATGGACAGGTGTATGAGAGATTTCTGAACTCGGGAACATGTTCCTGAAACTTGGCACATGTTGCTGTTTGCTCCTGGGCTGGCATCCAGCAGAGAGTGAGAGGAAGCGAAACTGCTGCCATTAGTTTCGCAGTGTGCACAATTTCAGATTCACCAGAAACCCAGGTACACCAGAGAAACATTTATAAATCACACCAGAGCAGCTGTCAGGAAAGAGACTATGATCACGTGTTTGGTGTAATCTATGGGATCTTAAAAAATAGGGGAAGGTCACATTCACACTGAGGACAGTGAAAGGAAAAACCTGAAGATCACCAAAACTGCAAAAAAAAATGGATTTACTACCTGTGATATTCTTAATAGTAATTAATTATTTACTTATTTCTACATTATTTGACACTAAGGGTAGAATTTGAGCATTTTTTTCTGTTAGACACAGTGGTATCCTCAATGTGTAGCGGAAAGAGACTGATATCTCCAGAGTTCAGATCTGCCTCTCAGTCCTACTGAATAAAGAGGGACCTTTATGATTACTGCAGATAGACAAGGTTAAAAGCATGTAAACAGAACCCCAAAACTGAAGTAATATCTGAGTGAACAGCATAGGAAAGCACTGTTATGCAAAAATCATAAATTCAAAACATAATGGCACAGAAAATACTTTTTTGTGTGTCTGTAATACTTCACAGAGCCTGAAAATCCCCAGGCTGGATTACATCTCTTTTTATTAGGCAGTTTCTGTTGATATTATTAAAATTTGGTAGACTTAAAATCTGTCTCAGTAGACTATGGAAATTATTTTATTTCACCTACTATTTTTACGCATCTACAATTTAGATCTTTCAGGGGTCAGGTGAATCCCACACAAGGCATCTGTCTGTCTTAGAAAGAGATTTTGGTCATGGTGTTTTCAAACTGTGCACCTATATGAAAAAATGGATTTTCTGGTTAAATAATTTGAACAAAGGTTTTCCAGAAGCTTTTATCAGTGACTCCAGGATGTATCCAACCTTTGAGTATTCAAAATTGAACTTTCTGTAACTACTGTGATCTTACAAAAATTGTATCAAATTGCACAGGGTCATTTTCCTTCTGATAGCACAAGGAAAGCATTTTTTGGATGAGGTTAAATTTTTTTTTTTCATCTCAAAAGAAAACTAAATCAACAGATTAAAATTAATAACTGTAACGTATTGTCATATATGCTATCCATTGAAATCTAAATACAAATTGTCCTGCTTAGTTTCTCATATGGACATATACATTTCTCATAAACATTTCTTCATATGCCTATGTCTCCCCGAGTAAACCTAGAAATGCTAATATTTGAAGAGTAGCATGGAAATGAGCAAAAAGGATGCCTTGGGTAGAGGCAAAGGTTGGCTGCAGAAATCAAAATGAAAAGACAGATTTAATGTCCCAAGAAGGAAGATATTTAAACATACTTTGAATTTTGAATGCCCAAAGGAATTAAAGATGTGCTAATGTTAAACACATGCCTAAGTACCCTTTCTGACTGTCAGCATTTTCTTGAACTGAACATGAGCCCATGTCTGGAAGCAAGAGAGTGTCAAATGTCAAAATAAAATAAAAGTAATTAAAATAAATAAATAAATAATGCACATGTTTTATTCTCTTCCTCTCAGAGCACAAGAAGTTTTCTGGTGTCCCATCATGCATTTAAAGAAGAAACACTGGTAGAAAAGAAGCCATCCTGAAGAAGAAGCCATCACCACAACATGAAAATCCATACTGATTATATAAACGTTCAAGGAAGGATCTGTCCAAGTGAATCAGGAAAAGAGAAGATCACACAGCTCTAATCTGTATGAAGTTATTGTGTAAGTCCATCTTAGAAGGCAGTAACAACAGTCTGGAGAATGGGATTGTTCTGGGAAAAAATAAAATGAAATAAAATGTCCAAGATGCAGCAAAGCCTTTGTCATTAGTAAATACTAGGACAGGATCCAACTGACTGACTTCTTTGTTAATCTATGCTTCACTCTCTGTGACATTAATTATCTGCATTTGACTGGCAGTCATCTATTCCCAGTTTGGACAGTTTCCCCATTAGTGTACCAGGCACACGGCTTGTACAGGAGTTATCAGTAACTACATTGGGCTGGACTGGAACAGAGTTCTGGCTGCATGAGTCAAATATCACAGGAATTTGTGTGTGGAGGGTGTTTACTCAGACTTTTCATGCTCTTGGAAACACATGGTACCAAAAAAAAAAAAAAATTCAATCCTTTCATTTTAAAAGTCCTTGTTTTTTCACCTGTGAGCAGTCTATTACCAAAGCATTAACACAAGGCTTCTTTTTGTCTCTTGCCCAGAGTACAATGTGTCCCAAGACTTATTAATTATAAAACTGTCAGTCCCACAGTCACAAAGCACAATCTCTAATCTCCCACTGCCTGCTGGCTCACAAATATATGGTTATCTGTACATATACACACATATGTACACCCATATACAAATACATACATACAGTGATTGCAATTTTCATCCTTTTGCCTCCAGGAAAAAAAAAAAAAAAAAAAAAAAACAAAGCAGCAAACTCACAAGGTAATCATGAATAGGAAACTATTAGAATGAGTTAAAATTAAACCTTGGCATTACAAGGTGATAGTATTCATATTTGAAAGAAAGAAAAAAAGAAGTAAGTGTAACTTTGAAATCTGTAGTGAGGCCATGCACACATGGACAGAGAGATGGAGCATGAGGTACAAACCTGGAGCAAATCACACCATGACAGAGACATACAAAGGGCCAGGTGCATTTGAAAACGTGGAAAAGAAACATGCTGTGTCTGAAAAGAAAGTGTT
This sequence comes from Cichladusa arquata, assembly GCA_026413545.1. NCBI lineage: Eukaryota > Metazoa > Chordata > Aves > Passeriformes > Muscicapidae > Cichladusa > Cichladusa arquata. The sequence goes on along the minus strand of JAOTQP010001286.1, from coordinate 12,058,581 downwards.
TGAAAGTACAGCAAATGTAGCTCTGATTCATTTTGTGTAAGTTTGCAGGGAGAAGGGCTAATTTGTTTCTAGGAATAGTTTCTTATGGTCACAGTTTGACATCCAAAGCTTAACACTGTGGTGTACAGTCCTTCCTATGCAGCTTTTTCTCATGCAGAATCCTGGATCCTCTTCTGTAAACGTTGAAGTTTTTTTCTTCCATGGGATACAACAGAAAGAGAGTGTTTTAGTCTTACTGATATTAAACAGGCAGTTGTTTGCCCCAGAGATTATGTGTAGACCCAGCAATTGAAACCAGGCTGCTATCTCCTTAAATCTCCAGTCTATAAGTAAGTACTTTTCTTGGAAGTAATTTGCTTTGCTTTGCTGCTTTGGAATGACATTATACCACTGTCAGGTTGAGTAGAATATTACATACCACCCTAAATGGTATTAAATTGGCACTAAATAGACATTTCCCACTACAAAAATAACCAAATGGGATTTACTGTATCTGGCTAGAACATATAAACAGTGCCACCTGTCTAATGGGGATGAAAGGAAAAATCGTTTAGACACTTTGCTGCTTCCTAGTGCTTTCTCCTGGTTTGACCAGTGTTTTCCAGCCACGCTTGTTCTTGGCAATTTCTGTGCTGTTGTATGCAGTGCACCAAACAAATTTATTCTGTGTGGGGTCACAAGGACAGGAGTGGAGAGCTACAGCAGCCATCATGCAGGGAGCCAATGTCTTCCAGAAACACATTGCTGTTTCTGGAAGTGGCTTTTCTGTCTTGAGGTAAATTATTTAAAGACTAATTGTTTGACAAGAGATCTAAATGAGCCTAGTAATTTCCCTGCATTGGATCAGACCTGTAAAGCTCTACTTTAGCCCTCTGTTTCTTAAAGGGATGAGTAAAAGCCTATTTAGAAAGTTGCATGGAACTGAGCAATTAGGAGACATCTCACTCACAGATAAATGGCTTTCTATCAAGAGTGCTTGGAAGCTGAACTAGGGTAGATTAATTCAGTTAAGTGAATGCATGGTAGGAAGGAAGAATCATGGACGCCTTGGAAACTCAAATTTACACAGAGACCCCTATATAAACCAGTCATGCGGGCTCACCATTTTATAGAAAATTCAGTTTTGCACCTATCTCTGCATTCATGAGCCAAAATTAATGTTTTTGTCAGATGTGGACAGAGCACAGCCAAACAGAAATAGTGGAAATAAGTCGATAAAGAGCTAAGGCAGCAATCCAGCCAGTCTCTAAAGATACAAAATAACCAACTGCACGGTTTACATAGAATTTCATATTTCAGGTCTGTCTCTTCTCAGACAAGAGTAATGTAACCTCTCTCCACTGTGAAGTAAAGTGGATACAGCTGAGATATCTGCCGCTGTAAAATCACAGGTGGTTCTCACCTGCCAGAAAGAGCACCAAGGCTCTCTCTGTGCCTTTGTCCAGGGAAGCTGTCTTCAAGCTGACTTAGGATCTTCTAGAACTGATGAACTTTAGTGATGGTGAAAGTTATATCCCTTTTCTAGATGACTCGATCTGTCAGATTTTAACATTGATGCTTTTTTCTCTCATGGAGGAGAACAAGTATTTGCTAATGACTTCAAACTACATCCCAAACAAAGGAAGATATATTTTTGCAAACAAAATATATATTGTCCATGGTTCAATGAAATTTTTTAAATGCTTAAACTGATTCAAGGTAAAAATCAGTGTCTCCAAGGTACATCCATCTGAGTTTTGAAGGAAAATGCCATATACATCAAATGATATCTGTGCTGCCTGAATTCATTTCAGAAGCACTAAGATGAAACCAAAATTATCAGCATATGATGACGTTTGAAAGAAATGAAGATATTTTTCTCTGTTGTAACAATGAAACGTAATATAATTTGCAAACAAGGTCTGTTTCTTTTCATATTTGTTTCTAAGGGTCCTTCATACAGATACTGAGCTCTCATGCTGACTCACCCTCTTATCAAACAGATGGATCCATTCACTTCCAGGAATGTGAGAGAATTAAGTTGTTTCTGAGAACCAGATGGATGTAGAGGCAGAAACAACAGCAAAGGACAAAGTTGGTGTTGCACTTTACAGCTTCTTTTCTGTTTCCAAGACAGCGTAAATGGTAAATCTGAGGAAAGGGGCAGCTTTAGCAGAGATTCAGCAAGGGCATCAGGTGAGAAAACCCCTTCTTGGCTACATGGCTGCTCATGTGCACATGCCTCAGACAGGCTGTGCTTCACTTGCCTACAGTTTGCTCAGCTGGTAGAATTCCTTACTTGTCCACAGGTGGGGATTTGCCTGGAGGTTCTGCTGGATATGCTTTTACTATTGCCAAGTAAGCTCAGAATTAAGATGAGCATTAGCAGAATTTCTCCCATGCTAACAGTTCATCTTCTCATTTCCCCCATATGGTAATCTGATATCTGCACAGCTTCTCTGATCCAACAGCTAAGTTTGGTTTGCCAGCACATGTGTGTTGGACTGTGAGAAGGGATTCCTCCATACTAGAACAATAGCTCTGATGTGAAAGGGTCTGCAGGCATTTCACGTTGCTGTTAAGAAGACGATCAGTTACAGACAGCTCTCTCTTTGAAAAACTTCACAGAGACAGAAAATTGTTATGAGAAATAATGGAAAGAGTGGAAGCTGATTTCTGAATTCCAAAAGATAAAACAGATCTGTTCACTACTTAGTAATATGACCTTATTGATTTTTTTTTCTTACTGCATGGTTTTGTTTGTTGGATTTTGGATTTTTTTAATGTATTATTCTCAAGAAAACTTTTTTTTTTTCCCTCCTGCATAGTCTCTATTTAGCGTGCATTTTTTATGTAACCTGGCCTCTACAAACTTTGTAATGAATGGAAGGAACCAAGGTGAATAACTTTCTCAGAAAAGAAAACTGATGGAATATTTTAGGAGAGATTTTCACTGCAATGGAAGGCTGGTATGCTCCAGAGTGCAGCACTTGGCACATGTAAATAGCAAAGCATAAGAAGGATTACCAGCTACTAATTTTGTGAAAGTCCACTGACACTAAAAGCAGTGCTGATATAACCAGACTTCAAGGATAACAGCAAACTGAAATGAAGCACTCATTCCTTTTCAGCAGAAAAAAATTTGTGATAAAAATGTTGTAAATTGATAGAGAAATTAGGGGAAATGGTCTAATGTTCAGAGCTAAAAAGTGCTGCTTGAAAAACAATTTTTTTGGAGAAATTCAGGTGTTGATCAGGCAGAGTGCTTTGGGCAGACATGTACCAAGGGGTTACTGCAAAACAGAAGTAAATTTTTTTAAACTGATAGACAAATTTTAGTGCTCTAAAGACATTGATAAGAGAATATGCTTTCCCAGAATGCTTCTGATGGCAGGAGGACTTTATTCTTGGGTTTTTGCCTTAGGGCATTTGTTTCACCTTTGTTGCTTTCAACAGAACTGTTCATGTGAGTCTGGGTTATTCACATGCCTTGGAGTTATTGGTCTCACCCAGACTTTGCAATCAGAGACACAGATCCTGATACAGTTGACTGCTCACAGAAGTGTGAATCTGAAAATATATAAGAGCATCAAAGTATTTTGCACCATGCAGAGGATCTTCTGATATATTTACACAGCTAAAAATTGAAATTGATGCTCATTAGTATTTTCCTGAGAGACACTTACACTTATGTTTCAGAAAATCACCCTAAGTACCATTCTGTCTCTTTGAATACCCTAATATGCTGAACCAAAGGCTTAAAGTCAAGCAGATATGTAAGTGCTTTAAGGAATAAGTGGGGGGTTTAGTTCACTTCTGTGGAACAGGGTGAAAAATGCTAACTATCTTCTAAGGAATGCAGATGGGAATAAAGGTTCATGGTTTACACCATTTAAATGCATATGACACTGGTAAAAAAAGAAAGTTACTTAATATTTTATCTAATTTTTATGTAGCTCTCTATGCAATGGTATTTTTGGCTGTGTCACATTCTTATTTAATTGATTATTCTTACATTTTGCTAACAGTGGATGGATAAAACTACTGTTAGCTTGCCTGGGCATAGAACAATATCCAGCAGAGGAGAGGATTTCTGGATCTCTGTCTCAGAAAGGAAGGGAAATCAGCACACTAGGCCAAATTTCACATATACTAGAGGAATGTCTTTCTTTGGCGACTTCAAGGTTCCTTTTTTAATGTCAGTTGTCAAGAAAAACTCGTATAATAATGGCAGTTAATCACTATTGTGTTTAAAAACTCTCTCTTCTTGACAACTTAAAAGTGGCAATTGCATTACAGATAAAAAACTCAAGCAAAAAAACCCACCACCAACAACAACAAAACAAACAAAAAGCAAAACAAAACAAAACCACCAACAACAAAAGAAACAAACAAAAAATTCCCAGGATGACTCTTCTTTCAACATACCTTTTTAGGAAAATTTAAAGGTTTGTTGTTGGTTGGTCGGTTTTGGTTTTTATTCTGGATCTAAAGTGATGTTTTTAATCCACTGAAATACTTGCAGTTTACTTCCTGCAAAATAGGTCCAAAATCATATTGAAATTCAAGGAGAACCTAAGTTTTGATTTCACAGTTTTCTCAATTTGGTTGATTTTTTAAGTGTTTTTCTTGTGCTAGAGAGAAATTAAAATAAATTCTGACAATTCGCAGTTTCCAAAAGACAAGATCTTGTTTCAAGTTACTCTGTATTTTTAGTTTACTCACCACAGTGCCTGATTTTGTAGCTAAGGTTACATCTGTCAGTCTGGAAATTCTCCTAGAACTCAAAATTAGTGTGATAATCTTTGTGTTGCCAACACTTTAGGCTGACATCCCAGAAGCTTTGTTGCATTTTCAGATTTGAAAAGGTCTCTCACCTTTCCCTTTTCTGCAGTGTGTGTGAAATTGATGCAGACATAGCTTTTGAGGAACAGAACAGGATGTCCACCACTTGGATTGTCATCTTCCTGGTACCGAAAAGAAAATCTTTCTGAACCAAGATTCCTCCTTTTGTGTATAATAAAAAGAGGAAAGGAGAGAAATATCCTCCTAGGATTATGTGAGTCTAACCTCCTGGAGGGGAATCAGTTCCTACAACCATACAATTTTAAATACAAACAAATGTGCTACAAAATATTATATAAAGAGTTCATATAACTAAACCTTGTTCATGTGATCTCAAAGTAGATCTAAAACAGTAACACAGGCTTGACCACCTATTGTTGAGTTTCCTTTTTAGTTTTATTTCTATCTCCTTACATATGCAATTTCTGTGGAACTTAATCAGTACTTATTGAAACCATTTAATATACCCATTGCCATCAATATCCTATTACTAATTCCTTTAAAGTTTAATTAAATGTTTTTCAAATTAATAATAATACTCAATTAATCATTAAACAGGCCAATCATGTCAGTTCATGCAAATTAAAACATGAATTTCAGAGTACTGCAAGCATGGCAGGCAGAACTAATCATGATCAATAAACAGCCTCTCTCCTAGGATTTTCAAATATTCCTGGTTAATTCTGTTCACAAAATACTGAACAACAGAAAGCAAGAGCGAGCAAAAAGGTTATTTACATCTCAATCACAAACCCCTTCATTAGTTCTTTTTCACTGCCAGTAATTTTGCTTTTAGCTATTATTGGCATTTGAGCATTTGCCTGAGTCTGGTCTGCTGTCCCTTTTTTTTCAAAGGGTTTGAACTGCCAAACTTTCCTTATGCAGCACATAGATGATAATGGTCACCCATGATACACAGAAATGGGTAATGTGTCTGTTCATTTCTGAGGTATTTTAGAAGATTTACGCTTATAAAATGGGAATTATGAATGGTGAACTAAATGCTAAAATGCACAGATAAAGCCTGTCATAAATCTGAAAATGTTTCACCTAAATCTACATCCTTAATCAGTTCAGAAGCTTTTTCCCCTCACATCCCTCTTTTTTTCCCTCAGTATTTAAAGCAGATAACCATAAAATCTTACTGAAATAACAAGTTTTCCTTATTTTTGATGCTTAGAAACAACCAAAGTCTCATGAGAAAGTTTCTGTTTATTAACTATTTTCTACTTTACTTGTATTTTTTAAGTAAAATAGAGGGGCAGTATAGCCTTTCAGATGAATAGTAGAACACTTTTGCTACATGGCTGAAAAGCATCTTGAGAGAACCTATTTGAAATTTACCCTCTGTGGGAGGGTGTCACACAAATGTTGCTTCGAACCATAAAAGGTATAATATACTGTATAAAATGGATGATTCATATTTTCCTCTTTTTCTTCCAAGTCCAAAATCACTCCATCTCACTTCTTATCTCGTATTTAAGTCTAGTATCTTGCCAGGCAGCTGTCACTTGTTACAGCTGCTTTGAGAGAGCTGTGTTGGTGTGGGGCTGGGCACAAGCATGCTGTGATTTATAGCAGCAGCAGCAGCCTGTTGGCAGAATTCATTTGACTTAACTTGCACCATCTAAAAGGACGGGCCCTTTTCCAGCCTTGTCTTCCAGGAGCCCGTATTGTCTTTGGAGAGAAGTTGACACCTCCAGAAAGTGATGTATCTACTGCCAGAATGGGGATTATACAACATATTCCTTTTCCCTCAGCAGCAGTGGGAACACAGGCGGTTCCTTAAACCAGGAACGTCACTCACGTGGCTGAAGTCTGATGGAATGGACACAGACTTTTCTCTTACTCAAATGGTCAGGAGAATGAACTAACCATTCCCAGTCAGAAGTGAGTCTTTACTGGATAATTTTTGGATTAATATATCAATTCACAGTCTACTTAAACCATATTAGTTATAATCCCTCACCATGCGTGGTCATACAGAAAAGAGTAATGCTGCCTTTGGCTGTGAGCAGGCCAGAGCTCCTTCTTTTAAAGAGGAAGTATGAATTTTGTTGTCTTTTCTATAAACTGAAGCAGCAATACTGCCCATGGGACCCTTCAATCTTCTTGATTGATGAGCAAAACAATGTTTCATCTGTATTGATCTCCTTTATCTGCTAAATATGAGGATGTGCATCAGGGGAACAACAGAGTGAGGAAGGACCAGGACCTGCTTTGTACGCTGGATAGTGAGGGAATGAAACCACAAACTCATATTTGTTTATTGTATGCCTGTCCTTGTTACGAAATATGGAACAAAAAGTAAAACAAGTTTCATTATATAGTGTACAGAGAGAGCTGAGGCAGGTAGCAACCAGGTGTTTTGCTTATTCTGAAGGTTCAGAACTTGTTTTTTACCGAGTGGGTACAATGCACACAGGGAATCTGAGCCAAATCAAGGAGCTGATCATGAGTCTCTTGGCTTCAGGAGGCTTTGGAGCTGTTTCTCAGAGCTTAAGTCACTGCTGTTTATCTCTGCAGTGCTTGGAAGGACAAAGAGAGAGTTGTGAGCTCTGCACAATGCGTTCCTTGTACAGCAGAGACAGGTAGGTCCCAGATAATTATTTCTGCCTTGTCCTGACACATCAAAACAGTCTGTTTTGTCCTTCCCTTTCCCACACCCTTTAAAAAAATCTATCTCTGCTCTTTATTTAAAAGTCTCAAGGATGTCATTTCAGGAGTGGTTACTGTCCAGTGGTCACCTGTGACAGCCCGTAAACTGCTGTTATTTGCAAATTAAATCCATCACCAATATTTTTGACTGCATCTGCAGGTACAGTCAGCTGAGCAATATTTAATTCCTTGACTCACAAACTTTACAACAAATACTCATCCATGGCCCATCCATTATGCTTCTAGTGGAGCTTGAAGTGGAGCTTTTTCTTTTTCATTTGTTCTGCCTATTGAAATCTGGGTTTACTGTAAGATGTTCAATGTTCATGAGCAATAAAGTCATAAAAGAATTTTTAAAAGTGATAAACAGATTAAAATCTTGTCTGGAATGCTGGTTATTTAAGAGAAGGAAATGGGCTTCATTTCCACTTAAAGAGAGCGTTCTTTCCTATTAAAAAAAAAATCTGTTGGTCTGTGCGGGGCTTCTCCTTGTCCCCATAATCTAAGGGTAATGTCAGTCCTTAATTTAAAAATATACGCCATTACATCTTTCTTGAGTATCATCCTACTGTTAAAAAAGTTTTAGAATGTGCCAAAGTTTAAGGTTGCACCCATGTTAATATTTCCTAAACTATGACAGTACTTGGCAGTTACAGACTTTGGCTTGTTTTCAGACTTAAAATTAGAATTTGTATTACCCAGTTGACTTTTAAGCATAATTTAAATTTTAAGCAGAACGACCATCTTTCAGAAACTATTTGTGGCAAACAAGATGACAGAGAGATTCGAGAGGTTTTCTAGTCCAATAGCTACTAACTGATGGACCCCATCCCATGAGAAATGGTTCAAAAAAAAACGAAAAAAAAAAAAAAAAAAAAAAAGCCAAGCCCTCCTCTCAGACTCAGGAAATCAAACAAAATAAAATTGGAAAATTAAAAAAATAAAGTCTCAGATCTCAACTTTTTTCTGATTGTAAGTGAAGATTAATATTGAAGAAACACACAAAATATTTTATGGTTTTGTGTTAATAGAAGCATTACATTGCTCTTAAATGCTTTTCAGAACATTTATGTGATACTTAGAATGACTGAATAAAGGCATCAACTATGACCTTTTTCTGTCTAACTTATCTTAAAGATCTTTCAGTGATGGCATTTCCACAAATTCTCTGAGCAGCCTCTGCCAGTGATCTAGCATTTCCTAATAGACATAAGCTATAGTTCTTACTGCACCTTGGCTCCACCACTTTTATTCTCCCTCTCTATGGAGAACAGGTTATTCCCTCCCTTTGGCAACAGCCAAAAGTGAACACAGTATTCAAATTCCTCACATGACTAAAAATGCCTATTTACCAGAATGTAATTATAAACCTTATCTTGCATCTCCTAAGCCAACTACTCACATTTGTCTCACTGAAACTACAGAGGTGATAGAAGATGAAAAGTTTGAAACTTGTTTAACCAGAAACTATATATTCACAAAGAAACAACATACCCCCCCCTTTATAGAAGGATCCACATTTTTTCTGGAAAGAACTGGAAAGGTTTTAAATATACTCATTAAAACTTTTTTAGCAATAGTGCTCTGTTGCCTCTGGCAATATTCTTATGACATGTCTATATTAATATATGTATTTATTTCAAATTACTTCCTCTTCCCTCTAACTGTGTCCTGCAGATTTTGTGCCATGTAATTGCTTCTCAAGACTCTTAAAAATTGTCAGGTTTTGTCTAAAAATATGTTTAATTGTAAATTTTCAGAAACCTTGCTTGTTGCTTTAAAATTAATCAGTAGAATCGGGGAACTAATTTTAATGATGATTGCTGTTTTAATGGGTGAATATTTTTAGCTAAATCTAAAATGCAAAAAGGCTTTATGGTTTGGTAGAACTTTAAGTGAGTACAAAACTGTAATACATCTACCAAGCACAGATAACAGATTATCTTAATTCAAATTATGAAGGTATTTATAGAACAGACCAGCAAGTGGCAGTACATGTTGTGCATAAATCATGAATGATAAGACTGAAATCTTTAAAATGAAACTAAATAGACAGTCAAACAGGCTTTCATGTACAGTCTAATTCATTTTAAGTGTCCTGCCAAGAATTGTAAATGCTTCGTTCCACAAGACCTTATTTATTTTCCTGGAAATAATAAGTATCTCTCAATTTTAGGAAAGAAAGGAAGCAACTCTCCTGTAACTGCTGGGATTCATTTGTATCTCAGTTAATCAAAGTGCATGCACTATAAGCCTAATGTTGGCTCAGAGTGGAAAATGGAATTTTCCAGCGACCATAGTGTTATGAATTGCCATGACTTATAACATATTCCAATAAATAATCTCTGCCTATGGGTACTGTATTTTAATGGATCTACAATGCCTTCTGCAATGGTCTCTGACCCTTATATCTTTTATGTGAACTCCTTTTTATGCAGTTTATTTTCACAGGTGACATGTTAGAAGAAACCATAATATTTAATAAATATATAATATAAATATATAATAAACAATATTTACTATCACAGATTCCTTCAAAGTCATTTAAATATATTGCTAGTAGCATCAAACACAGAAAAAGAAAAAGAGAAAAAAGAAAAAGAAGAAGAAGAAGGAGGTAAAGAAGAAGAAGGTAAAGAAGAAAAGGGAAAAAAACCCGAAAAATAAAAGCCACAGAGAAATTGCTTTCCTTTTGCATCCCTGCTCCTGGGATGCAAAGCATGATGGTTCTGCTTGTTTCCTTCAAGAAACAAGGCTGTTCAACCAGCATGCTGTGACATTTGTTAGTGAAATGCAGTTAGAGTTGACTGAAAAAACGTCAACTACACTTTTGAATTTCAGAAAAAGTTTCTGCACGTTTAGGTTACATTTGCAAATGGGCCAGAAGCAGTGGGCGGTATCATTCTCCAATGCAGCAGTCCAGAATGGAAAGAATAAATTAAGATGAAGGAAAGTAAAGATTTGGTGCCTTTTCTGACTGATGGATTTTATAGCTCCCCTTTCTCTCAGAACTGTGTCTTTGCTCTGTCTTAGCTTATTTTTAAGTATGCTCTCAGGTTCTCCTTCTAAAGATGTTCACTTTTTCCTGGAATTATTTTTGAGAGCAGAAAGAAGAACCACAGATTTTCATATCACAAATAGAAATTGTTAGGCTGAGAGGGTCATTCTTTCTCTCTGAATAAAGTTTATCTCATGCAACATGAAATATACCCAGTGGGAGAAACCAGAAGACATTCACCTGCAGATGCATGAGTGTACTGAGTATATACATTTTCTCTGTACACCTAGAGATTTACATCTGTGTCTCATAAGCTCATAGTAGAAGATTCCAAGACCTAGATAATAAGACTTGGGATTGGGATTTGGGACAAATTTTTCTTGCTGACTTTTACTGGAGGCATTCCATTCAGTGGCAAGAGACACTTAAGTATAAAGACATGCCTATGAAGTATAAAACATTAAAATACAGGCAACAGGATAAGGATATTCTGTACCAAGTCTTGCCCAGTCTGGATCAGAAGTTAAATCAATGTTTCTTTAATGTACAGCTCCATTGCAAGCAGATGAGACAGGTAAGGAGATAATCCTCCATAAAGACTATGAAGCAGACCTTCTCTACAAGGTTTTTAGTCTGTCTCTTCCCAGCATACCTTCCCTGAGTTACTTCCTATACTATTCTATGGGATTATTTTTCCTTATGTGCAGAACTTTGTACTTTTATTTTTGAACCTTCTGCAGTTTCTGTTGGCCCAGTTCCAAGGTTTATCAAGATGTTCTGGACTGAATCTCTGTTGTGATTTGATGAGACTTTTGGTCCCCAGGCTGTGTCTTAACAACACCAGAAAATACTCTTGAATTTCCTGAATTCAAGGTATATATCTTGTGCTGAAAGTGTCTAAAAGACTGGTATTTTTGTATTCTTGACTTTGCTATGAAAACTACATAATCTGAAAAACTGAGAAAAGCCTGTCTTAAACCATATTTTACAATATCTCCCTCAGAAGAGAAGATGTAATTTCCTTCCTACACAATCTAGGAGAAAAGCTAAGGTTTCCCATTGAACTCATATTTCCATTTTTTTGCTCTCTAACTTGAACTCCCTAATAAGAGGGTTGTTATACAAAAGGTTGGCAGAACCATTCAATTAAGTACATTCAGTGTATTTCTAATCACATAGACTTCTCAAAGACTGTTTTTAAGATCTCATTAAAAAAAAAAATCAAGGAGGAAATCTGGATAATCAAGCCAAGTATAAAGCAGAATTTTACTTATTTACAAGCATATTTACCTCTGTATCTGCTTGCTGCTCCATTTAGGAATGGTTTGACCTTCATTTGGCTATGTCTTCTGAATATGGGTCTCTGAATGCCCCCTCAGTTCCCTTTCTTTTGGCCAAGTCCTGTACGAGAATCATTGACTACGAACCACCTCACATTGAATTGTAGTGTTATATTAATGAACTCCTAAAGAAATTACCTTCTTTTTCTGGAGTTGTGTACCTCTGCCTGCTGTAGACTTTGGCTACAAGGCTACATGACTATATTTAATGGGCTAGAAAATGTCAAAGTAAATAAGAATCAGACAAAAGTAATGCAACTCTGGCTGGAGGCTGACAATTGCCCTAGCTACAAAACACTGGATAATCAGTAACCATGGCTGTAACGCCATAGTGAGCATTCCAGACTTTGGGAATGGAAGATTTACAGCGCCACATAAATTCTTCTGCACTTGCTATTGCTTTTGTTTCCTCTTGCAAAGGTAAGGGAATCCCTTGAGTGTGTGGTAACTGACAATGTTTATTTTGGGATATGCTGCAGACAGTGTGTCCAGGTGGTGTTTTCTGATTCAAAGCTGAGGTCAATAAAAAGTGATGGAAAATGTTAGCAAAGTCTTGGCCCGATTGTCTCTGTTCATTTAGGAATCTGAATAAGACTTTCCTGCTGTTACAATATCTTCTTTGTTCTTCCTTGCCCAGACTCTAACCACCCTCTTATTACATGGCAAAGGAAGATTAAAAGGAGAACATATCCTCCAGTTATTTTCCTCTGAAATAATGATATAATAGGGATTTTAAAAAAATCAAATAATGTGCAGGGGAGTGAAGCAGAAGTGGAACAATGAAACAATACAAGTTCTCTGCTCAGATTTCATCCAGAAGAAAAAGATGGACTAAATGTTTCAAATGAACTACATCAAATATGGAAAACATTAAAAAAAAAATTAGGAGAAACAATTAACAATACTCATAACACATCCAGCATTTAAAATTTCTGACAGTAATGGAAGAGCTTTGTGATTACATTTAATCTTCTTTTTCCAGTTTAAAACAAACCATGCCTTTCTGTTCAAGGCTGAGTTCTCCCAATACAGTAATTTGGTGGACAACCAACAAAAAAATGTTAAGCAGAGAGTGTTTAAATGAATGAGAGATCCAACAATTCATCAATTTAGCAGGAAAAATAAGAATCCATGAACACAATTGCAAATGTTAGCAGAGCTCCATAACCAGCTCCCGGAGCCTGTGCTGGTCTCATTCTTCCAGCCCTCAGCTGTTATCTGAGCTCTCAATAGGTGATGAGCTGAAACCTTTCCATCGAGTGTATTCAGATAAAAAAGTATGAATGCAAGGTAAAATCACAATCAGGTGAACTGCATGCTTTATTAATCAAATAAAACACAGACAAAAATGTCATATTTTAGGTCAATATGTGACAACTATAGTGGAGTATGCTGTTTTCAATTAAGAGAAAAATAAAGGCCTAGGAAACATAAATTGCTGAAGGACAGGAAAAAGAAAAATTATTCAGAGCTTCTAAATATAGAAATGTCTCCTGTACTTTTTTTATAAAAGATATGACCAACTGCAAGAGTCATCCAGAGCAGCCTATTTTTTACTGGTGTCTTGACTTCTTCCCTTATATTTAATACAAGTCCCAAAGCAGAAGGGATCTATAGCCTTGCACATATCTAATAAAACTAACAATAAAATAAACTAATAAAGCCAAATGGTGGTAAAAAATAATTAATTATTGATGATATACCAAAGCCCTGAAAAAAATATTTCCACTCAGGACTCACGTTTGCTCCTGCTTTTACCTGGGAAACATGTCCCAAAAGGCAGAGCTGCA
>JAOTQP010001286.1:12034537-12044871 GCA_026413545.1 Cichladusa arquata | reverse complement strand
TTTTTTTTGTGAGAATGAAGATATATTGAAGTAACATTGTTAGTTTCAGTTCACCCACATATATGTTTTGATTTGTCTTTGCTTATCTTGAGGTAGTATATATGTCCTGAGTTGAGAATGGACATGCTTGCAAGAAAATGTAGGAGGAAATGGAAGATTAAACTCATGAGGAGATGCTCAGATGTAAGGGTTTCAGCAAAAGGACTTTTATTATTTTCTAAACCTTTCAAATATTTTATCCATATTGTCATTTTTTATTCATGTTAGTTGCCTTTCCTATATCATGTTGATTTTTTTTTAATTTCTGAATGATAATTTTGAAGAAAATAGATCAGAATCAGAGTTCGAAACATTCATTTGAAAAAATATCTTATTTAAGTATTAAAGCACGTGCTTAAACTCATGTGTCTTGAAGAACTAAATTTTTTATGCTCTTGAATTTAAACATATATTAGATCTTTATTAAAAACCCTTTTGGCTGTTCAGAGCTATCAAAACATTTCTTTCTCAGTTTTCTGCACAAACAAGCCTGGTACCTCCAAGTCAACTGGATAGGATTGTTAAACTAATTTGCATCTGGTTGTGTTTAATTTTGGAAAACAGGCTTGCTGACAGGATCTTAGAAAAGAGTGACAGAAGTTAAAAAATACAACATGCCATTTTCAGGGTTCCTTCACCACTTCTTTGTGCCTTACAACGATGAGGTTGAGCTACCAACTAGAAAAGAAGACTTATCTCTGTGAACATTGAATAACACTGTAAAACAGATCCCTTTGTTTATTTCCCTTTATAATCTCCTTCAAAAGCTTCTAAAATACTGCTGCTCTGATTTCAGAGGCACATTATGGGCTTCATAGCAAGATTCCCATGTCATTGAAGTATGTGCACTCAGCATTGTTCATTCATCTTCAAGAATAAGCTGCAAAATAATCAATAATTATTCCAGACTGCACTTGCATAGGTGATTGACTCTAGATTTACGTTTTAAAGTCCCATTTCTGACAAAAGGTCCCATTTTTAATAACATCTGTTGTCTTTGCTCTCAGAAGATAGAAGCAGAAGAACTCCAGCAGCAAAAGGAACACCTGAAGCACAGAAACTCACGGGCTTTCCTGCCCAAAGATCTTTTAACAGTGCCAACCCAGCTCTCAGACTTCAGCAAACTCCCAGAATACAGGATTTGGTGCATCTATGCTACTGGGTACTTGACTCTATTTGCTTCCTCCTAGCCTATGCCAAGATAATCTGTAATGTTTATTTATATGTCTTCATTTGTATATTTAGGCATTTTTAGAAATATGCTTTTGAATCCAGAAGATAAAATGAATGCTATACCCATATATAAGGATGCATCATTTTTTAAAGTCTTTATTTTCTCCTCTCTCAGAGTTGTGCATTCCAAAGAAAATGGCTTCTGCATACCCTGACTGAAAAAATTGAGTATGCGCTTATAAGACAAATATATTTCATAACAAAACAACGATTCATCACAAAAATGATCAAGAATATGAGGCAGCAGAAAAGATAAGCTATATAACATCACATTTGCTGAAGGACTAAAACACTGAAAAAGGCAAAAGAAGTTAAAATAGATAATAAAGACAAAAGGAGAACAAAAAGATAATTACATAAGTGGCTACAATAGAAAATAATATTTCAGGCATATGAAGAGCAAGAATTCAACGAATGAGACCCTAGTGTTTCTAAGAGGCAGCAAACATTTAATTTATTAAAGGACTTTCAGCTAGATCAAGATTAATAATTTTCACCGTTTTTCACTTGGAGGATGAAGAGATGAAACCAATATATCCTCACCAAAGGAAGGAGGGAGATGTAATGGTGTTAGGAAACATGCATTTTGTGGGAATGATTGTTCTCCAGACCAGTGGTGGCTTTTCAGAAAGTCATAAGAAGGTAAAAAAACACGCACACATGCATGGGAAGACACTCAACATCATTAGTGACCTCTTGAAAACCTGGAAAACTTTATGCCATGTTTAAAACATCAAATTATTAAGTACATAAAAGTATAATGCCTCTTGATTGTAAACACAGCTTTTCCTCCATGTATTTAAAAATGGAAGGTAAATTCCATCTACTTGTGCATATTTTGTCTATGCAGGTGATCCTATCCTATTAAACATTAATTTCTGTGAATATTATAAACACATCTTGTCAGTGGGTATTAGAAATATAAGAGAAAAAACCCTCCTATTTTATCAAATGTCAATGGAATTTTTGTAATTCAATCCTGTTAAGTGATTATTTAGATGCTAGTATTATTTAAGTTCTTTCTCCCTTTGTCCCTTTGTTTTGTTTTCTTTTTTTTCATTTGGCCCCTGAAATGCTAGGGTAGCTCAAGGATATAAATTATCTTGATATATTAAGACTTCTAGGCATATAATGTCTGCTTGTTGGATTCCTTGTGTATAATACGAACACTCAATTTCTTCAGGTACTCCAGTGGTGTTTGTTTTTCTGTAACATTGTTTAAAGTGACTGGCACGCTTTTAGGAAGCAGACATTTCAGTTAGGCAGGAATATAAGAAGTAGAAGCCAAAGCATGATCAAGCACTTGAAAGCTTATCTCAGATCTTATTCTCAGGGGTACATAGACAGCTGCTCTCACTGAACATGCATAGCAAACAGGTGCCCACAGGAATTCTAATACAGGTATTTTAAAACTTAGAAAATGAAGTAAAAAACAACGGTGTACTGACAATTATTTGTGAAAATTCCAAAAATAGACGAATGCAGATTATTGTGAACTCGGTTCTTGCCTTTCTTTGAAAAAATATTGCACAAAAACTTTAATTCCGTGATGAAAGTGTAAAGAATATATTGAAATCATTAAAAAAAACCAGTCAAGCAGATTATGCCTATAAGAAATAGAAAAGCAATTGAAGCTCAGTTTAGATTGATACAATACTGTAGCAACACAAACTCATTCACCATCTACTGTGTCAGTTGCAAACTTCCATTGATGTCAGCAGTGCAAGATAAAACTCCTGAAGCTTAAACACTTCAGTCAATATGCTCCTAGTGATCTATTTGTGCGGATAGCAAACAGGCTTAGATGAGGTGACCACTGAAAAGCCCTGTTATCACCTCTCATCTTTTTTACTCTATAAACCAATGTCATGTGAACAAAGAATCAACCATAAACTGAAAAAAATTTATGAAAAGAGGAACAGGAAAATCAATAAAAATGTAAGAAGGCAATAAAAATCAAAATTGCTTAGAAAAGAAAAGGCTGGGGAGATATAGCAAATACCTTAAGCACATCAATAAAGTGAAATGTCTACTTCAAAATAAGAATAAGAATAAAATCAAGTGTAAGATGAAAAACATATTTCAAAATACAGATTTGAAAACTAAAAGTGTTCTGATGTTTTCTGCCAGGCTCCCAAAAATGGGTGTGTTGAAATTTAAGCAACTTTAATCCCCTCAAAATGCATTCTGGTTTTTGTTTGAGGAGTTTTTCTTTTCTTGAGATGGTAATTTGTTGTCTTATTTGTTTGTTTTTATTTGTTTTGGGCATCTGAATTTCATTGCAAGAATTGTGTCTGTAAAACTGACATTAGAAAATAAAAGCTGACTTTCATTTACAGTTTCCTACTGCCAAAATCTGGGGCTGTAGAAAAATGACAACACTAAAATCAAGTGCTATGCCCTGTGGAAGTCAACACAAAATTTTGACTTCAATGCAATACTTCTATTTTTATGGTAAAAGTGCAAGACCTAGGAATATTGAACAGCGTTCAAGGGGGTTTTTTTGATTAGCAAAGTACTGAGTTTAAAATTTCAAATCCTAAAAATAAGCCTGCAGATGGCTTAGGGCTGAAGCTGTTGCTGCTGAGCACTTTAGTCTTTCTCCAAGTTAGCTCTGCTAGGAACAGAAGTCATTTACATAGACCTGAACTTATTATTTTTGAAGTGTTAGTGCAGCACTGGAGGAGTTTCAAGATTAAAAGGATCTGAACTGGGATTGTTTCTAATGAAATATAAATTGCAATGAGTGCAAGTCAGCTACCTATGATGTACATGAAAGACAGACCATAACTAAACCCTTAAGGAAGACACAGTAAAGGATTTAAATAAAATACATTTGTATGTAGAATTCTAAAACAAACTTTCCATTTGTTAGGACTTATTTACAAAGTTATGAGGAAAATAAGTTAGGGACTTGATTAAAAGAGAAGGTGTTGTCGGGGACAAAGCCTCCTCTCTGCTGCACTTGGTGTTTGATACTGGCAATAGTGATGGAAAGACTTTTCCTCCACGTTAGCCTGACTGCACCTCAGCAGAGGGGACAGCTGGCTTTGGCCAGGTTAAGGCATTGGGATGGAGTTTGGGAGAACTTGGAGTATTTCTGCAGCTGACCTACTTGGAACAAAAAGAAATGCTGGATAACAGCTACTGGTCTTACACTGAAGAGGTAAATGCTTTCTGTGACCTGTCTGTTTAAAATAAGAGGGATAGACACCTAATATACACTTAAGGCAGTGACAAACTGCCTTCAGATTTGACAAAGATCTTCTAAAACAGCTTACACAATTTTTATATTACCTGTCTATTGATATTATTTCATCTCAAGTAGTACTGAGCACAAGGAGCACAAAATGCCATTTGGTACTCAGGAGACCAATATAAAATGAAAACAAAACAAAACAAAACAAAATGACCCCCCCAAAAACAAACAAACAAATCAAAACAAAAACAGAAAAAGCCCACAATGATTATTACAGTCTATTGATAATGTGTTAGTAGAGCGTGCTGTCTAACCAGGTAAGTTTTACCAGTGTATCATTAGCAAATGTCGTTAGCTTGTGGCATGGTTTTCCTTAATGTGTGCCCCATCATCAGCAGGAAGGTTCATGACCAGTGAGTTTCACAAATTTCAGAAAATGCCACAACACAGAGAAATCTTTCTTATCCTGTGTCAGCAGAGGTGCTGCATGAAATCAGTGACAATATGACCAGTTTGCAGAGAAAATAAAAACAAAATCAACTTCAAGAAAATAAAATATATACACCTTGAAGATCACTGTGACTTTCCAAAAATTTTTAATTATTAGAAATTGCACAGTATAGAAATTTTTTTTCTATATTCTATATTTCTATATTTTCTTCTCTGTATTAACATGAAGGGAGACTAAATAGCAGATTATGAAGGCCTCAATCTAGAATGCCTATGAACCTCTGACAACATGACACCTTCTCTGTGAGAAACATAAAAATATATTAAAATATATATTTAGTGATAAATGCAAATATATACATATGTATGTATTTTTAAGGGGAAAGAAAGGCAATTCTAAGACATAACTCTAGAAGATACTGCAGACAAAACAGTTGGATATTTCAGCAACAATTTCAAATTAATCATATACAAAGCAATAACCAACTAAAGTCGCCAAAGAGCCTTTAATTATATTCATCTAAGCAGAACTTCCAAAAGGTTAATTGTGAATAGAGTATGTGTAACATGTTCTTGAAATTAAACAAGAAAATCCTGTTGTAGAAACTGTATCTGACAAAATTCTCAATAATGCAGTGTGGGAAGCAGTCCTTCATGGGTCTAGATACACACACAAAGATAGATCAATTATATCCCATGTGATGTGCAAAAACCAACAGCGAAACACATTCCTAAAAGGAAAATTTCCCTTCACGCAGTGGTATCAGGCAAGGTATCTCAGTGTCTTTCTAATAAAAAATGGTGACAAGTGCTGATGGCAGGGACTGAGATAGCAGTCTATCATCTATAAAGAGAACGTTTGGAAGTGTCCTTGTGCCTCTGGAATTGCTGCTTGTTTTCCCTGGGAGTTGAGGAGGGGACCAGGGAAACTCTCATACTTGTTCATAGTGGTTGAAAGACAAAGGATTTTAACTGTGAAAATTAGAAAATGCCATGCACCACACAAAAGTGATTTCATGCTCAAGGCTGTTCTTGGCTTTCACTTTTAGTGCAGAATGTGTGGCCATAGGCAAAGAGCTCACGTGCAGCAAAAGAAGGATGAACATCTCCTCAATATACTTTATATTTATATGTTGGCTTCAAGCAGCAAGCCAAGATTCATCTCACTAGATGTACAGATGTCCAATATAGTCATGCTGAGCCCTCCTTGCTGTCACTGAACATCAGGTCAGGAGACAAAGTTGTGTTAAGACATGATTTATTTGTCTCAAAGTAAATGCCTAAAACACATTAGATTAACCATGCCTTACAACCAAATTACTATAAAATGAGTTTACAGTGTCGTCATCTCCATGTAAATGTGTAAAGCTCAGAAAAATCCTTCTTGGCTGCAAATATCAAGGCATCTCTTGATGCCTTAACTTTTCACATTCAGTGAATGATTATTTTTGTGAGGAACTTCTTGGGCTCTTTTGTCCCCTTCAACTTGCTTTTAAGTAAAGCTGGGTGCAGGTCACCACAATTAATCCAGAGTGTATTCAAGGTTCTGCCACTTCTGTTCTTTCATGGAAAGGTGAGATATATGGAAAAGCTTATTCCAATTTCTTATTGGAACATACTTTATTAGCTGTGGTTTAGCTTTCCTTTTCTATCACCCTAGCAAGAGATGCTGTAAAAAGTGTTGCCATTCCCAGTAAGTTGGATAGGAAAAGATTCCTTTGAGTGCCCTCAAATCACTGCAAGTGGGGATTTTGCCAGACCTCAGAGTTCATACAAATGATGCACTGCTCTCTGCTCTGGGTATCAAAACTAGCCATCAGTCATGTAGCAGCCCAAGTCTGAACTGCATAGTGTGGAAGAGAGAGAGGAGAAATGCAGCCATCCATAATCCTTCCCAGCAGTACTTCTGATGGTAATGTACTTTATGTTGAAATGTCTTTGTCTCCACCTTCACAGGGTGTGAAAGTTTGAGACCCAAAAGCTCTGTGTTGCAGAAGTCCAGATGTATCCCCTTGATTTAAGTAATTGGTAATTTTGTGTAAAATATACACAATGTTACAGCTGACTTTACCCTCACTCAAAACAATATTTAATAGCAGAATTGTTTTGGTTTTCTTTTTTTGTTTGTTTGTTTTTTAAGTCAGAAAGGATGTTTAAATAATTTAGTACTGAAGTGAGAACTTGATAGACTTGTGAAACCTAAATAAATAAGATATATATTTCTTTAAAATTAGGGTATTTCCCTACTTCAGAAGAGAACTGTAAAAATAATCAGTCAATAGTGCAAGGTGATACAAAACTTCATTGAAACACAATGAATGTGTGGAATTATTCCTTAATTTTAGAGTATTGTTCGTAAAATCAAGATCATGCCTGTTAAGTTAACTCTCTTATTGCTGTTTTTTATGAGAGTTTAATTTTGGCAAGCATTTCTTACCTGAGGGATAGCTTTTAATAACATGATTGTCCCTCTCTGATTATTAAGACCACAATTTACTTTCAGCCAAGATGATTATTGAAAAAGGTTTGTTTAATTTCCTGCCTCCGAGCTGTCCACATGGATTACAAAAAAAAGAAAAAAAAATCCCATTGCACTTAATTTGACACAAATCAATATGATTGGCAGGCTTTTCTACAAAAGTGTCTAATGTTAAATACACATGCTGCCTGAATTTCCTTTAGCAGCCTGTGGTTTAAGCTTGTCTCAGTCAGGGTAGGCACACCATTTCCCAGGGCATGTGGATTATAGTTTTGGCACTCGACCCAGTCATCCGGATTTCCTCTTGTAGATCTTCAAAAGTAGCACCATTTCTACAAAGACACAGTCAAACAGGGCGGTCATGAATGATCAATGTGTTTGTAAGATCAGAGCAATCATCTCCTAATGGAGCATCTAGAGAAAGGAAGCACTGGAGGATGGAATATGCAAAAGCCCTGAGTGATACTTAGCAGATGCACAGGGGAATGGATACAGACAGGCATTTAAAGATGGAGCAGGACTTGCATTATTCAGCACAGGAAGATAGCTGACTCTATCCAAGTTATAAAAGAAGGTGAAGATGTAGGAGAATAATTATCTTTACTGGAAAACTGGAGAGCCTAAGGAGTAAAACACGAGTAGGGACAGAAGAGAAGCAGTTGAAGGTGTTGAGGGAAGGGAAATTGCAATGCTAAGGTTAGAAAGCCTCAGATATTCCTTGAAATATTCAGCAGTCCTGTGTGGTAGTCTGCGCTGTTAATGACAAAAAAAACCCTGTAGGTGCCAGGGTGCTTTGCTGAGGCCAGACTTGCTTCCATTTAGAGGAAGGAGACAAGTTTTTTGGGCTGTGGTGGTGATATGCACAAGAACAAGGGGGAAGCTCAATATGACTTTGAGGCTGATAAGAGGCAAATCCTGCAGGATGAGACAGTGCCTTTTATCACTGTAATTGCCCCCCTTACACAAGCTTGGGTGTAAATTCCCCCTCAGCTCCCCCAGGGAAGGTCTGATGGGGCATAACTGGCTCAACCATGCTGCATGAGAGGGAGCTGACACATCTTAGCAGGGATCATGACCCCTTAAGGGCCCCCAAAGCCCCCAGACCCACTGCTGAGACCTTCCACCAGAGAACTGCACGTGATCCAAGCATAGCAACAGCCCCAGAGTCGTGCAAAGACAGTGCAAACACCCAGCCCAGCCAGCCTGAGCCTGGATTAATACATTGAACTCTGTCTCATGGCACCCTCACCACTGAGAAGATCAGAAGAGGACCAATGGGATGCTGTGGGAATCCACAGAGTGGTGATATTTTTCTACTTTCGTTGTCCCTCTCTCACTCTCCCTCTCTCTCGCACTTTAATTTTTTTTTTCTGCCTCACCCTCTCTACCTCTACATTTCCTGTTGACTTTGGCAGAAGGTGTCTTTTGCACTTTAATTTACACAGAGACATCTCTGTAATAATTTTAATAATCAGATCTTAATATTAGGTAAAAATAAAAGAAGGAGGTCTAGCTAAATTAATATACTAAAAAAAGAGTCCAATGAGAATATGATACCACTGATTTTAATATGAATAATTTTGATTAGTTATGTAGTTCCAAGCTATTGCATCAAGATTTGCCTTCTTTGGAAAAATCTATTAAAATACAATCATGCAATTTAACCATATCCTGGAGCCTCACCCAATATGCTTTGCTACTCATATAGAGAATGTTAAAGCCCTTCAATCCCTGTGTGCTACTGGAAACACACAGAGGACAATTTAATTTGGATTCCTACAAAGGAAAAGTAAGGCCAGGAGTGACAAGGGACTTTGCACAAAGCTTCAAGCCTGCGGTAGTCTATGGACATATTTGAAGAACTAATGACATTGGATCCACTCCAGTGCTTTTCAAAGGAAAATCAAATTGCTCTTTAGAAGAATCTTTATGAACTGAGGAGGATTTATTGGTAGAGAGAGTACGATCACAAGCAAATGTAGGGAAATCCTTTCACTTCTCTTTCTCCCCACGCTTTGTTGTGGCATTACTGTAAGCTGGAAATGGAAACAGCCCTGTTCTGAAGTGAACTTCTCTTTGTCTTTTTTAGGAACAGAATATGTTGAGATGCTTTGAGGGAATCAGGTTCTCTTACGTATATCTGGAATACTGCTTTTCATGCAGAAACAAGACCTCCTCTTCCCTCTTGCAGTACCAGGTTAATACCAAGGTTACAGCTCCCCATCCTCCCTTAGCACAGCTTCCTGGGGGCATTTTACCTGCATGGGGCCATTCCAGCTCCTGTGCTGTATTGCAACACGCCAGAAATCTCTGTTACCAAGCTACCAGGAAGTACACTATGGAGAAAAATCTGTTTCAAAGTAATCCTGTCTCTACATCCTTCAACAGTGTTCCAGGTGTTTTTCTTCCTGATTTAATTATAGACTAAAATATTCCTGCAGGAAATGGCCTGTGCTGATCTATACAGTCATACAAATGTCTTATTGGCAGAAGCAGCAGCTACAGCTGTTATGAAAAAATGCTGGCTGTGGAAATATTTTTCAAAGAAATAAGATGATTTAAATGTATTACTCTCTGTCATTCATGTATGCCGTTAAATGTCTGAGAAGAGATTAGATTGCGACTCATTCTGTGGCATTTTTTGATCAAATCATTGGTTTCAAGCAAGGTTTTATTCCTGGGACTCAGAATTTCTGGGCTGCTTCATAGGCATGTAGCTTAAATTATTTGCATTATTTTATTTGCAATAACTTGTATTCAAGTTATGAATGGAACAGGGCTTTTCTCCATAATAGTTTTAGATAATAACAAAATTGATTTCTTTTCTAAATTCTCTTTTCCTTCTTTCCTTCTTTCTTTCTTTCTTTCCTTCCTTCCTTCCTTCCTTCCTTCCTTCCTTCCTTCCTTCCTTCCTTCCTTCCTTCCTTCCTTCCT
>JAOTQP010001286.1:11982652-12030955 GCA_026413545.1 Cichladusa arquata | reverse complement strand
TTTTTTCTGATACTTCAGAAATTAATCCCTTTTGAAATAAATAAAAAAAATGCAATTAATGAAATGGGATTTTTTTCTAGCTGGGGGTAAAAAAAAAAATTAATAAAAAGCCCCAAACTCAAATCCAAAAAAATCTAAACCTTAAAGGCCTAATTAAAAAACAAAGTTTTAAAACACTGAAATATTCATGCTGGGCACCTCAGTAGATACAAAAAAAAAGGCAACTGTATTAGCAAGGCCAAATGATGTAAAACAGTATGACTACAGTGAATCCACAAAAAATACACCAATTTACATATTGAGCTGAGCTGAGTCCAAGGGCCTGTTGAGCTTCCTCTCTATGAGAATATCAAATTGCACCTAATTTTTTTGCAACAGAAAGTCTGAGAATGCTTCCATATTGTTGGGATTTTGCATCTGTGAGGGTGAGGCTGTGAATAGCTCATTGAAACACTTTTAGAAAATATATTTTTAGAGATTTATTAGAGGTAGCATAGGACTTTGCTGTAAGGAAGTGAGTTCTTGACCTCTAAGATCATACTGTTGCATCATTCAGATTTGCATTTTTCTTGGGTGTGACACTTAACCATGGACAAAAGCTGGCTTAAGTCATGTGTGAGGCTGGTGAAAATGATAGCTGTTAAGGAGTGCTGGAGTGTAAAAGGGAGTGCAATAGATTTTTCCAGAAAAAAAGTGATCACCAAGTTCTCCAGTAGTCAATATCTCTATCCCAACTCATGCATCAAAGGAAGAGGGAGATTGGCTGGGGCAATTTTGGCACCCCTAATACCCCCCACAATGTAAAGGTTATCCATGTAGTGAGTTGGTCAAGCTTCTGCCTTCCAAGTAGAAGCTGGGGTGTAAATGCCTAAACACAGGGCAATGAAAATTCCCTCATTTTCATTTCTGGAGTACACCTTGTTCTTTGATCAGACCTTACCACAGTACCATACTTACAAGATTATAAGCTTCCCTGCATTAAGAACACCACAATAAAATGTTTGTTTAGTAAGTGTGACTTTAAATTTTTTTATCTTACAGGTTTGACAATGCAGCGTGCTGTGATGCAAATGTTGCAGACGTAGGAGCCTGGTATGAAAGTCAGACCTTGATTACTTGATTTCAACACTTGGCCAAAAAAATGAGGCAGGGAGTGAGAATGAGTGAGAAAAATGAGGGAATGAGGGAGATAGTGAGGAATCCCCTGAGCTCTCAGCTGGTGCTGGGGGTCAGTACGATTACTACACTCCACACTCTGCAGAATAAATTCCTGGATTGTGTTGGTCGTCAGCCCAGGGCGACCAGCTGATGCCCTCATCACACCTATTGCAAGAATTTTAGATATAAAAGGACCTCTACATTTTAAGTATATGGCACAGCAGCTTGGAAGTGAGAACCTTTGTTTGGTGCAATTCTTTCATCTTGTTTTCTTTGCAATAAATAATGAGCTTGGGTAAAAATGCTTTATGTTTTTCTTCCGATTTCATATTTTGAATTATTGAATCCATACACCATCACAGCACTTGCATGTTCAATTTACTGTGCAGCTATGTAAAAGCTCATTTGTTTACCTTTTAGTGAAAACCTGAAAACTTCAATCTACAAAAATATAGTGCAATTGACACAAAAAAGAATGAGGGGATCATGAAATAAAACCAAGACTGCACAACCAATCAGCCAGTCTTCAAATGCTGTGAGAAACCAAACTGGTGGCTGTGGTTCTCTTAAAAGATTCTGTCACTGAATTGTGGAAGTGGTTGGACAAGTATGATAGAGACACAAGTGTGCCAAAGCTCTAACAGTCTATACTAGCAGAAAATTCAGATCCAAGTAATCTATTTTCTGTCTTTTCAGATAATGAAACATGTGATATAGCAATTGTGTTATCAGTATTTTTATTAGAGAGAAAAGAAGGGAGAGGAAAAAAAGAAGACCCTGTCAAAATCTACATCTGCACTAGTTAAAACCATTACAGAAATCTTGAAAAATCCCTGATGCTTATTGAAATCTATAAGCTGGCATTTATATCAGTATAAATGGAATTGTGCTGTCTTTACTTCACTTAGAGCATAATGCTTTAGTTCTCCAGGGATACACTTCACTGTCAATTCACATTAGGCCATTAGAGTAAAATGAGCTTTTCTAACTTCGGATGAAAAATAAATTTCTACTATTGTTTCCATGGCTAATGTACAATAAAGAGTTTGGCTTTGAAACACAGGACGTTTTCTCATCAGTAACTGATATTCTGTGCTATGTAAACAGCCAGATGCATAAACAGCTCACTTCTCTTGCCTCTTTCTTTGCCTCACATTCCTGAGCAGTCAGTGCCATGTCAATCCTTCTGCCTCTCTTCTAATCAGCACCTCAGCTCCTATTATCTCCAGAAAGAACACATCACCACCAATTATTTGAACTTTAGAGAATAATAACTAAATTCTAACCACTATGGTTAAGCTTTCTTAATCAGTACTGCTTCTTCATATACCTAGCTTTTGCTATTCAAAATTTCTGAGTGAACTAAATGAAATGAAATATTTTTCTTTGATCTCAGTATGCTTTTGAAGGTTTTTTCGTAGAATTCTCACCATACATTTTGGATCTTCATAGATCTGTTATTTATTTCCGCAGTCATTTAGGCCTCATAAATATAATAACCATAACAGGACATGACTCACAACTGTAAGGCTCATAAATTAACTTATCTTTTCCCCCCTTTACAGGATATCTGCTGCTTTAAATCACTGTTCCGAGTTTAATTTACTGTATATTTTTCTCCATTTTCACAAAGAAGTGTTTTCATGAGAATGAGAAATATGTGAAGGAATAAATTAACACAAAGAACTTGCTTCGAGGGAAATTAACATTTCTTTTTCTGTCTGAGAATAATAGAACCTATATCCTTCCTAGACAATCACATATATTATGAGGATATCCTAAATCTAATGTATATAGTTCTAACTCAACTTTTAAATGGAAATGAGCAACTGATTTTTATTTTGGTAATTTTTCGGTCTTATGAATTTCTTTAGAGAGATTTTATTGTGCAGTATGTCAAATGAAGCATGCTTTACAAATATGCTAAAAGTAAACTTGGATAAATTATTAATTGTAGAAATATTTATTTGCAAATGCATCCTTTTTCCTATTAATTAATCATAAACAAACTAGTCTTAATTTGTAAAATATATGAACAATCTCTAATTCCCATTTTTGTTACACTAGCTGCAGGATGATGTGCTAAAAGAGAAAACTATAGCAACATAGGTTTAAAGAACTATTTAAAGGAAAAGAATTATTTATGTTAATTAAAACTTTCTGAAGAATGCTTATTGGACTGACCAGTTTTTTGCAAGATGTTAAATAACAATTCTTGCAAGTTCTTGGTCCTGGTGAGTGCAGCTGCTCACTTTGTCTCGAGATTGTGTTTCACTCTATAGATTGTTGTTTCCTGTATGGGATCCTTCAAAGCTGGGAAGAAGTCATCAGGTCGAATAAAGGCCCTTGGAGTTAGTTTTCACATGGGAAGATTTATTTGTGTTTGAGTGTATGATTCAGGCCTTTTTCTTTACTACACAACAGTTCTGTATGAATAATAGCTGCCACAATCTCACAGAGCAACCAGAACCTCCACTCTTCTCTTTGCAGGAACATGTGTGAGCCAGTTTTTACACTGTATGCAGTTAAAACGAGAAAGAGAGAGACAAAGAGACTGAAAATAGAGGAAAAGATTGAGTAGTCTGTTATTTAGTCTCTCTTGGCATGTTTCATATATAATCTCAGCAGTTGTATCTCAGATGCTTAGCTGTCAACACCTTAATGAAATATTCAGTAGATCAAATTCTGTCTGTACCTTAGCACACATGTAAGCAAAGACTGAACCTGCATCAGTTTTACTTGCAAAAATGTAGACATTTTCCTCTCTTGCTATTATTATTATTATTATTATTATTGTTAATTTTTATTATTATCTTAACATGAATATGAGTTTAATTAAATATTTTGATGTTGTATGAAGTCTTGGACTTAAAAGAGAACTGATTATTTCTATTTTGTGGACTTTTCTACAAGCACCATATAGGAACCAGTGAGTATTTAGCCTATTTCGTGTGGTAAGAGCAAGGTGCTAACAACTCCAAGGTCATGAGTTTGAACTCCGTATGGGCCATTCATTTACAGTTGGACTCACTGATCCTTGTGGATCACTTCCAATGCAGAATATTCTCTGATTCTGTGATTCCATGTGCTGGATTTTGGCTTAAGCCTCCTCCTGTATCTGTTGGTGGTATGAGAGTTCCCAGTAGTACATGCATCAACCATGGCACAATCAATTCCTGATTTCCTCTTTTGGGAGACTGGGGCTGTGTCTGCTAGGAGTTTATTATGAATCCAGGTGTGTCACTTGTCTCGTGGGGAGGGAAGAAGAGATTGACAGATCCATACCTCCTACCTGCCTCCTCTGAATGTAAGGCATTCATAACTTGGCAACTGGTCTTTTTTCCACACTCCAGCTTGACTTTGTGCATTATCAAAATGCATATTCAAGTGGGGGAAGGAATATTGGCAACATCTCTGTCTATATTTCTCAAGAGTAAAGAACTTTTTTTACTAGAGGGACAAAAAATGGACTATTTTGTATTGCTAAGGCGAAAATGTCTGAGGGTAATTTAACACCTAACAGTTGTTCTATGCAAGAGCAAGAATGTGAACTTTTGTTGTTTTAGAGTATCAACAGTTCAAACAGCTAAGAAAATCTACTATGTTACACCTTCCAAATACGGGGGTGTAAGTACACATTAGGCACATATTTTGAATTACTGATAGCTTGGCCTTTAAAGAGCTGAAGAACAAAGAAACATGAGAGACTGTCTGAATCATGTTCAAAATAAAACACTCCCTGTACTTGACCCTGGAGATTTATAGTTGCATTCTTTAGTTTATCCCAGCCTTTGGCAAAGTTCCTAATTTCTGAGTAATACCCCTGCAAAACCTTGAGAGTCTTGCTTTTATGCAGTAAGGTTAGTCAATAATTCATGAGGGGATTACTTCTTGTGAAGGAAAACTTTTTTTTTTTTTTTTTCCCAAGGACACAATTAAAAAATCAGAAATATATAGATTACAGATTAACAAAACCAAAATAAAAATGTATAGTTTTCTATGCTCCTAGTATTGCCTTTAAAATATCCCATGGCAACATAAACCAATGTTTTCAAAGTACAGAGACGCTAGAACAGAAATTTGTTTTTCAAGAACACTGTGTACTTACATTATAGTAAGATTATGAGAAGTTACTGCCCAGTACTGTTTTGAAAAGTGCTAAATTCAGAGAGTGTTTGAACAATCTGTCCTTCAGAATTCAGAGGCAAAATTGAATTAAAGGACTGCCTCCAGCGAAGGCAGCCTCTTGCAACTCTCACAGAAGGTTTTCCAAACTGTCTGTTGTTGTGTAGCAGCTTTGAATTCCCCAACTCTTTTTCTTCACAGATGAAGGGGAGCTCTGAAGGGAAGATGAAAGTCAGTGGTAGCACCTTTCTTTGTTTAGGGCCATCAGTTATGAACTTTTACTTCCATTGGGAACTTGAGCAAGTTGATCTTTCTTGCAGAAAACAAAAAACCCACTTGCCTGCCCCTTTACACTTCAGGACATTTAATTGTCGATAGGAGGAACAGAAATCACCAAGGAGGAATTTCAAAATTGTCCTGCGCTTACAAACCTCATTACACCAACCTCAAAATAGCAATTTGAGTCTGAGTTTCAGATGTCCTAGACTAGAAATTTAATCTGTAGAGTATGAATTAAATCATGCTCTTCTACTCCTGAAGTGTCTCTTGTTGGATTTTTTCCACACCATATACCAGATTAAATGTTCATTGGTACAAGGATCTGAACATTTCATCTTGCTAATAACTTACCCTTAGGTTATACAGTTGCATACTTTCTGCCTCTTCTTTTCCTCTCCCCTCATTTTGCCAGCCAGTGATTATTTATTATTTCATACCAATGTAAATTCAAGTGGTGTTTGGAGAAACAAGTGCATGCTGTAAGACACTTAAGAAAACACTTCTCTCTTAAGTCTCACTGTGTATCTAGCTCCAGATAACACTGTTTCTATGTAGGTATTGTGCTTACAAGTAGTTTTTGATGAAGGATAAGGCAATAATTACTTTCTGAATGTAGCGCAAATAAAAGAGATTTTTCTCGATGGTATACTTCATAGTTGTGATGTTTTTTATAAAAACTCACAAGAATATTATAATTGTATGCAAAGTGTGAAGATAGCAGAATTAAGAGAGTCAGAAACAGATACCATTGGCATGGACAGTAGATTAGCATTCTTTTGAGAGGTATCTCTCTTCCCATTTAGTAATGACATTTGACAAGTAATGAGATATTTTGAATGAGAAAAAGTATTATGATCTAGCAGATTATTTGAAATAACATTTGAAGCCTCAATCAAAGTTCTTCTGAAGTTGATTAAAAGACTATCATTGCCTCAAAACATTATGCATTAAGGTCCCAAAAGCTGCCACTGTTCATTATCATCAGCTCAATAATTTTTTCAGATAAAAATTGCAATGCTTCTATTTATTTACTGTAAAAATAGAACTACCGTTGACTTTACTAAGAACTTGCACTGTTCCTACATCTTCTTTGCTGCTGCTATCTACCAACACTCCAGATCGTGCAAATAGCTAACTTCAAAACTGAAAAAGCCCTTCAATGAAAGTATTCTAACCTTATTCCCCAAGTGCAAACCTCTGAAGCCTGGGTCTAGGGCAAAAACTTTAAAGGCTGATCCAGTCCCTGAAAAGCCCAAGCACTATCAGAATCCAAGACTCCCTGAAGTCCAACTAATACTTCAAGAGTCTTTATACTCCTTATTGTTTTGAAACAACATCTGAAAAGTCCAAGGGCTGCTATATTGTAATCTGCCCCCAGGAAGTTCCCAGAGTGACAGTCAGAATTCTCTGAAAGTTTGCCCCAAACAAGATATTTCATCTTCTGTTTTCAACAAAATGTACTTGACAAAAAACAAAAAATATTTTTATTCTATTTAGAATACTTATAGAAAAATTCTCCCTCCTGTGAGAAAAGATTGCTGTGTACCTTTAATTTTTCCCATTTGATTAATTCAGACTGAAAACATTCACAAAAGCCTTTGCCATCTTCACTGAGATTCATCTCTGTGAAGAAACAAAGCAAAACAAAAGTAATGGAAACAGTGCTGTTTTTCCAAACAAACAACTAAATTAGGTAAATCTGTATGCTGCAGTAGAGTTTTTCTGAAGATTTAATTGCTTGTTCCCAATTTCTTAAACACGGGCATTCTCCATAACTGGGCAATATTTTCAGTATGCTCCAGACCAAGGACCCACTGCACCAGGTGATGTGGTAAAAAACTCACACAAACTCTGTCCCCAAAGAGGAGCTGGGGCATGAGAAACATGATCTGCAACTTTCTCAGCACACTTAGGTACACCAAGAATTTTGGAATGCACAGTTTGAGGGTTTTTACTGGAAAGGAAGTATTTTTTTACAAATTTCTTGTATTTAAAATTTATCTGTAAACAGTTAAAAAATTTATGGGGAAATACGTTAAATATACTTATTTCCATCAAAATAGTCTGCATCAGTAACAATAATAATTCCAGTTCACTTTACAAATCTGGAAGTGAATAGTAGCTAAGTCCAGTTTGTGAAAGTTTCTATTTGGCATTCAATAGCTATTATTTAGACAATTCCACAAAGTATATGTTTCTATTTTATATTGACTAGTAAGTGTTATTTTCTTGACTTTCCATGAAATTGAAAGTCACTATGATGATTTTACTCCATAAATGTATTTTTATAGCTATGAAATATATACAAATCAGTTAAGAAATACAAATCAAAGTAAATATCTTTTCTGAACATTCATTTTTTTCAGTGTTTTTTTTTTTAAAGTGCCACAAACATACCAGCAGACTATTTATTTCCCATTTTGTTACTGTTTCGTCTGTAAATACATATTTACAGTGGGTCTATCTTTCCCTGCTTTGAATAGCAGCAGAATACAATTTGTTCCATTGTTATTTACAAAACAGAAACAAGCATTTGGACAACTACAAGAATTTCCTAATTAAATTGTAGCAATTTCTAACTCATGAAGTTGCAGGGCATCAAAAGAGGATTTGAAAATACTAGGAATTATTGCAAACATTTCCTTAACCAAGTCTGCAGTTAATTTTGAGCATGTTTGCCTAGATGAAACAAGTTAGGAATTTCCTAATAGAAGACACGTAAATCTAGATCAATCTACAAAAGGGAGATGTTTTTTATTAATTTCATATGGAAATGGTTTCTTACGAAAACTTTTTAATCTAGAAATTTTTATACAGAGGACCCGATTACTTAACAGAAACTTTGAAATGCAGCAGAATATTTTCCAATTACCATTACCAAATAGTTGTGCCAAAAAGTTACAAAGAATCAAATAGTGTTGAAATGTCCTTTGCTTAAATGAGCTGTCTTTATTTGTGCTGGATTATTATTGTATGAACCACAAATGTCATCCTATCCTAGCTTCAAAAAAAGGCCCTTTGCTTCTTTTCCTGAAATTACACAGAAACATTACTCACCTGATACAGAAAAGTGTCAAAGGTGAAAATCTTATTCCAAATCTAGGGACCTACATTTTAATCTAATAAGGAATCATTGCTGCTTACCAAGAGTATGGGATGGAGGATCATATAGCATGACTGGAAAGAAGCTGTATTGGAGAAGACCAAAACAGGAAAAAAAATAGTGATGATCCATGCCAGAGTATATAATTGCAGCTCTGATACTGCATACAAGTTACTTCATCACTTAATTCCATTTGGTTTGCATCACCTCATGTTTCCACTGACCTCGGTGGCTGACTGACACAAATAAACCAAAGGTGTGAAAATCCTAACCTTCCATTTGAGCACTTTGTACTTAAAATCACCAATATTAACATCATATAATATGGCCTCTGTTCCTCGAGTGGTTTATTGCCTCTGCAAAGGCAATGTCTTTGACTGACCATCATAACTCAAATCTTCATAAAGGTATTTTTAGAACTATGAAGTCAGTACCTGAAGGATATTTCTTTCTTAGATGTTTAATTTTAACCACTCGATTTTTATTTGTCTAAGTCTAAATGAATCACCTGTTCCCCACTATATGCAATGAAAAACAACATTCACCTGCAGAGTTCCAGAGATGACCTTACATGGATAAGATGTTGGAATCAGTCATTTTCTGAAAGCAAATTTCACTTGGCTTAATTTAGTGAGAAGGAATGCATTAATTTGCAAATCTATATCCTTATATCTTCTGTTTAAGGCAGTAAGATAAAACCTGATTTGAGTCATTTGACTGAAACTTGATTAGTTTGAGCTTATATCTGCTTCACTCTGAGCCTTTAAAATCAGTAGAAATCTGAGCATTGTAAAAATGATGGTCATTAAAGACCAGGATGCTATTTAGTTCATTCTAAAGAGGCAAATAAAGTGGACCAAATGGATTATGGCCTAAAAGTACCTATATGTATCTCCTGATTATACGAGGATCCTGGGGATGTAAGTTAGTGACTTCCCAAAAAATATAAACCATGATACACTCAGCAATTTTTTTTTTTAAATTTCTTGTTCAGATCCTAAATACCCTGAATTCTTCCTGGCTCTCATATATATAATTGGTTTTTTTATGTTCTCTCTAGTTAAGATAATTAAATAAGATGTTGAAGGTGTGATGTCTAAATATGCCTGGACTCAAACACTGAAAAAGCTAATGCTTAAAAACATTTTCTCATTTTACTTATTAGCACTACAATAATTATGAGTACCAAACGACTGCCAATATAAACACTTAAGAGAATCATGATGGATATTCTGAGGATAAATCTGCAGCACAAGTATGCTTCTTCTTAGATCTCTCTTTCCTAATCATTATTCTGCAATTAAAAATCATTAGTACAGTGAAAATGACTGAGAAAATGACCATTTGTACAGGATATGGAAAAGAAACATTCAGCATTGCTCAGATAAATATTCACTTAGCTGTTCAAAATTACTTGCAGACATAGAAAATATGATGCCCAATGGCACCCTTTGCAATTGTCACAAACGAATTTAAAGGATTCTAAAAGGAAGCAGAGATCTGTCTGGTGAAGTCTCTGATCATATTTGGGAGCAGAAGTATTGAATGATGGTACCCACTGCTTCTCCCTTCAGGCACTCAATTCCACCCTGGCAGAATTTCTGAGATTGTTTTGTGTGCTGCTGGAAAGCAAACATGCATAGGTAGCAGATGTGGATTTTTACATTTGCAATGATTTTCTGACTAAGTAGTGATGGTTCTGATAGATACTTTGACATGGCATTCTGACAGAAAATAGGGAAACAAGCATACTTAGGATGAGCTGGAAGACCACTGAAGTAATTTTAAAAAATAAAGACTGTCCAGAACAATAACATGAATACATTGATCTCTATTAAGAGTGTCACAAGATACTCAAAAGATATTGTGTGGCAGATATCCAGAATAAACGACTTCTGTCTCTGTGTCAGGTCCACAATGGCTGCCTTCCAAATGTCCAAAAGGTCTGAAATGCTGACCAGTTGCATTAGTAGGGATAAGATAAGAGTACACTAATCTATGCGTCCTTTCTGGTTCTTGTGCTGAATTCATTCAGATAATCTCGCTTTAGTCCTCTTGAAGTTGCATGAAAATTAAAATGGTTGTGCCTAATGACCCAAAGTAAAAAGTACAGTATGGTTGAGCATGAGAATTGAGAAAATCAAGAAAGACATCCCAGAATCAACAGTATTTCTTTAGATACATTTTTACCTTTATATTTTGCAATTTGTTTATATGACTTGTTTGATTTTATTTTGTTTATTTCTATGCCTTCAGGAAAAGGTCACAATGGAGGAAAAAAGGAAGTTAGCTTTTTTAAGTGAAAACAGAAGTTCACAAATAAATTTCTTCCAGAAAGAGGGCTAGGAAAAAATGCAACATTAATTGAACCTTTAAAATGACAAACACATTGAAAACTCCAAAATATACCATGTTGAAGAAGTTCTTGGCAGTACAAAGTAGAGTGATGTA
This sequence comes from Cichladusa arquata, assembly GCA_026413545.1. NCBI lineage: Eukaryota > Metazoa > Chordata > Aves > Passeriformes > Muscicapidae > Cichladusa > Cichladusa arquata. Next base: position 12,019,839 of record JAOTQP010001286.1, on the reverse strand, counting down.
CCTAAGCCTCATAAATTTCCAGTGATAACTGGATAACTAATTGCTTTTTTTGCCTTTGAAAGTGTTCCTATAAACAATCCTTAAAAGAATTTACGTTCTGCTGCAAATTTTACTATAAAAAGCAATGTACCATGCACTGCTTTCTTTTATTTTCTTTATAATTATTTAATAAAATTAAAGAGCATTTCCTATTCTACTCATTTTTGCAATAAATTCATTAAAAAACTTCTTCTTGAGGAATCACAGCACTGGGATTTCACTGCAGGGTCATATTGCAAAGTCCACTCATAGGTGATGACAAAAACAGATACTTAATGTAAGTGTACACCTGACAATGACAAAAATGGACATCAGAGACAAGGAGAGAAGATCACAAACTTTCAGGGGAATCTGGATACCAACATTCTAGAAAACTCTAGAAATTGTGACTCTTAACAGTTTTAATCTGATAAGGATATATTCACTAAGAGGAAAAAGTCTTATTTTCAGAGTGCCAGGACTCAACTTGTTCATTTTGTAATCAGTTATTACAGATAATATTGAAAGGATTAATTTCACAGAAACCAGTCTTGATATTATATCTATCCTATTTGGCCCTTCATTCAGAAAGGAAATCAAACATGTTTGACCCAAATAATTGAAATGTCATTTTGGCCTGCTTGTGGCCAAGGTGGTGTCCATGGTGTGATCACAGAAGGAAATTTCCCCTCAAATACTCAAAAAGTGTTATCAGAATAGTCAATTGTTTTGGTTTTCTGTGAATAGTTCACAGGGGACAAAGTTTCAGTGCTTGTGTAAATGATCCTACTGGAGGAAACATCTCAGCCAGGCATGTACATGAGACAAAATTCTCAGAATGGCAGAAAATGAGATTGGATCCTCAGCATAGGAAAAAGTACTCCCTCTTGTTTCCTCTCTATTGCATGTCTTTGGTTGTTTGGCTGGTTTTTAGCAGCTGAGAGTAGGACCCAGCAAAGGCAGCATGTGTACATAAAAACAGTAAATCAAAGAAACCAAGGAATGGATTTTTATAACAGATTATGATATCCTATTTGAATATTTCATAAATCCTGCTAAGAAACCTCCTATATAATTCTAGTCCAAGATCAATAAAAGGAATATGACATAAAAAGTATTATGAGAGATGAGGAAAATGTGATTTCTGTCTTAGTAAATGGATAAGAAAACTCATTATTTTGCCTTTAATTTTTAAAAAGTCACAATAGCATGCTAATAAATTGGTGTGGTCTTCTAGGGATACTCAGAAAACTTGTCTGCCACAGTTCATAAATCTCCCAAATGTTTTGGAATTACCAATGCCTTCGGGATACAGAAACACAAGCTGGTTCAATGTCAGTTCTGAAAAAAACTGTGAATGTTTAAACAAATAATGAGATAAAAAGTAATGCATAATTAAAGGATTTCTTCAGAAGAAGTCTGAGTTATATTTATTTTAAGGGTGGCAGTGAAATACATTTGCACCTGTGTATGCTCCAAAGGTGTCATTTTCACAAGTCTTACTGCACAAAGAGGGCCTAAGCACATAATACATTATTTAAAGGGTTCTGCATTTCAAAGAGAATAGAACTACATGAAAATAAATTTAATATTTAATTTTAATAATATATCAGATCTTCTAGTACATTGGTCCAGAAAGAGATTTAAACAAATTATCAGTCAACACAGGTCAATGTTTTGTGTTTTGTTTCTGTTTGAAATTGTATTTAGGAACAGTATAACAAAAGATTGTGTTTCATCAGTGTAACTGGCCCTTCTTAAAAGGTGACAGAGGTAAGGTCTCTGCTCTGCTTTGCAGTTTCTCTGGTAAAGATACTGATTTGAAATTGGTACATATTAGTACTGCAGCCGCAATATTTAACTTCCCCTTGCAATCCAAACATATTTTAACTAAATCAATAACATAAGGGATATGGGATATTTGCCACAATAGGTGTCAGGCTCAGAACAGGATCTCTCTTTAATGCAAAACATCAGACAACATAAACTGGGCCTTTCTGATATGGGGAAAAATCTCTGCAGAATCCCTCAAAATATGTCATGCAATTAGTTTCACTGTGTATTTCACTGTGAATCTTAAATTAGAAAAATATTCCCTTTAGTACTTTATATCTAATTAGAAATCTGATTTTATGTGCAGTCCACAGACGCAGAGTGGTGACATGTATATAGCAGCACACAGTGCACTACACCCAGCACAGATCTAGACAATAAAATATTTCTTACCAAGACCAAAAAACCCCACAGAATGGATAAGTTTGAAAGGGACCATAGTGGACACCTGGCCCAACATCTTTGCTCAAGCAGGGACATCCCACAGCCCATGGCACAGGATTGCATCCAGAGGGTTCTGGAATATCCCCAGTGAGGGAGACTCCACAGCCTCTCTGGGCAATCTGTTCCAGTGTGGGTCACCTGCACAGTAAAATTCTTCCTCATTCAGGTGGAACTTCCTGTGCATGATTTTCTATCTATTGTCTCCTTTCCTATTGCGTGGGACCACTGAGCCTGGCTTCATCCTCTTGACACCCTCCCCTCAGATACTTTGCAAAATTCCCTAATCCAGATACCTGAATTTTGGGGGTGCAGTTCAGAATGCCTCTGGTCTGATTCCACAAGCTATGTGCCCATTAGAATCTGGGGATCATTAGAAATCCCCTGGAGAGTGTCATCTGGCTTAGTTTCTATCTGAAAGGGCCCTGGGCTGTAAGAATTTCTCTGTGATGCAAACACAGGTGAGCAGTGTCAGCAGCAGCTATTGAAGCATCTGAATTGACTATTGTGAACTGGTCCCAAAAGGGTCTGAACATCCATCTCTTCTGCGCTTCAGTGTATCACTAAATGGTATGTAATTAAATTGTTGAAAAAGAACATAGTTTTTATCATTAAACTTTGTGTCTTAATTAAAAGGTGTTTCAGGAGGCCTCAGCTGATACCAGCTAATGCTATAAGTGTTCCATAGTTTAATTACATGAAAATCCAAGATTTCTCCTTCTCAGGAAGACATCCAGCTATGCAAGCCAGTCATTATCTATTTGGATACTGGTAGGTAAAATTGAGATTCAGTGTTACTGTCTTTCATGCATTCAAGTTCCCAGACTGCCGTAGGAATGATTTTGCTTTCTAAATAACTTTTATAAAGGTGTCCAATTTCTAACTCAAGAGATGTCTTTGTAATTTTTACTTGAAAATCAGCAGTCCAGTTGAGTCAATCATATATGAAATGCAGCTCTACACTATTGCCATTATTAGATTGTGACCTATGTTCAAAATGTAAGAAGAAACTGATGATGTTCTTAGGCAATGGTAGAAGGAATTGTCTTTTGCATTGCTACAATACTTTTTTGTTTCTGTCAAGGTTTTACATTTGGGAACAGTTACACCAGATAATGACACATTACACAACAGAATGACACACTGCGCACGGAAGGGATGATTCCTCTAACAAGTACAAGTAATTTATTGCAGATTCAAGAGGAATCCAAATATTTCTGGAAACCCTGTTGCTGGAATCAGAAGTTGCTTTCCAAGAAGGAGACGTGCATCATGTATTGATTCAGCCACTCAGATTATAGTCAATATCTTCAACACAATTTTTATAGGAAGTGTCTAAATAGGAAGTTATTGTGCCCATTTGAAAAGAAGATTGAAATCCAAGAAATAAAGTAAGAAAGAAAGAATCTGAAATCTCTTGGCATTATCTCATCTGCTAACTAGTCCAAGTTATAAATTTATTTCAGCAACAGTGATATCCATGCTTTTCTGTTTAAGCTTTTATATTTTTAAGATGGAGAGTGATAACCTCATCTCCTTTATAAATGTGTATAAAACAAAATAATTTCTTGTACTAAGACTATGTCTGAAGAGTATCAGTGATAATTGATGATGGTGTCAAGGAATTCAGAGTTCATTAAAACTGTGTAGAAATAAAATTTTAATTTTAGTGTCTCAAACCCTTCAGAAACTTGAGTGTTTAAACTATTTAGACATCAAAGGCAGCTGTATTCTTATAAATAAATTCTTGGATCTTAATCACATGGTTTTCTTGGGTTTGTGGCCCTGAACCAATGGACATGAAAGTAAATAAGACTTTTGACTTTTACATAGTTTGTTTTGTATCAAAAATGACCAAGAAATTCCATATATAGAACTCCTTTCTCACTCATACACACAAATAAACAAGGAAAAAAAAACCCTGTTTAGCAACCTGAAGTCCCTAACATAATTACTTTTGCACTTAACTGCAGAGAGACCCATTCAAACTCAGAGGTTCCAAAATAATTTTTCCTTTGGCTTTATAAATAAGAAATTGTGTTTCTGCTTTATGAAGTGTTTACAGAAAGCAAAAAACATGTACTTTTTTCCTGTATGGCATCCTTTGCACAACACATGAATAGAAAACATATCTTATGAAACAAAATTTGTCTGTTTCTTTTCATTTAAATAAAGCCTAAAATATGTGTTTTCTAAAAATGGGAATGTGCTGAAGGTGAAAGGCAGGTCTGCTTTCTGGAGTTCTATTTACAGCCACATTTATTGAGAACACGTGTAAGATTGGAATTTGGGGTACGTAGCCTAAGTCCTCAGGGAAATGTGGATCATTTGAACATTTTGTCAAAGGATGCCGGAGCAAATTTGACTTTATTAAATCATGTAGATTCACACGCTAATAACTCTGGCATTCAAGTGGGCAAGATAATTCTGCCAGGAAAAAAACCAAAAGATACTTGATGAATACAAATCTAATAAGAGTATTGATTTTAAAACATTTTTTGCCCAAGTGGCAAGTGGACAGCTCAGGCAGATGTCAGTAAGGACTTATAACTGGTGGTGTGGGGTTAAGAATGGATGAAGTGAGGTTCAGTGTGAATAGCAAGGGATGTTCAACTCCAGTATTACAAGAATTCGATGAATAGCTCTTGTTAGAATATGCAAGTTTGGGCTGAAAGGTTTTTCATATAATTAAAGTCAAACATTTCGCATAATTTAAGTAATCTGAAATTTAAAAACATAGTTGAATATGCAGGGTTTCTCTTCAGCCAGAAATAACCAAACCCAAGGAGGTTTACCTGCCAGTCCCAGGTGTCCCTTCCCAAGGATGAGCCACCCCCGCTTGGGCAGCCTCTCCATCTCAGTTGGCTGCAGAGGGAACTAAACAACCAGAGTAGGTCAGACCTCTCCACCACACACAGCTGAGGTTTGCACCCCAGCCATGGCACCAGGACAGTCAGGCACTTCTGGAAAGTGTCACACAAGCCCCAAACACCACTCTGAATGCTGGTTGGGCACAGGCAAATTTGGAATACAAACCCATCTGAACTCCTCTTCCTCTTGGTATTCTGGGTGGATTGGGTTCAGATATCCCTCTTCTTCCTGGAGTCAAAATCTTCAGTGGAGACATATTTCTGGTCATGAAAAGTGCTATACTGCCTAAATGTGGCTGGAGCAGATGTTCCTGCTGCTTTTCTTGGAGAAGTAGTCCACTCCTTCAGAGAGACGCTGGAATGATCCTTCATACACCTAAGCCTGCTTAGATCCTCATCTTCCTAGAAATCAGAGTGCACAACAGGCTAAAAGAACCTTCACAAATGCAACAGATTTTTGCTGAATTGAAAGAAAATACTAGACTGGACAGTTAGGCAGATACTTAGGTGTTTGTTTTTTTAAATGTTTTTGATATCCAGCCTTCATATTTTTATCTGTCTGTGGTAGAACTCCCTGTAAGTGCGACAGAGTCTGATACTCGGTGTCTCAATGTTTTTTGGATGAGTGACCTAAGCAGGTTCATGAGATGGCAATGAGACACATACCTCTTTCATGTTCTAAGTTCTGTTGTACTTTATTGTTTCCATTTATTCATTATTTTTATTTTTCTACTTAAATTAGACATTTCCTGATTTTCCTCCTAAAGGTAACAGTGGTGTGCGAAGCTCATCTTTTAGCCATTTGAATTCACTCAGTGATTTACACCTGGGATCAATTATGTTACTCTGTAGAGCTTCAGTGAATTTGCATTTTCCTTTTTTTTTTTTTAATTCCCACATTGCTATATTCCAATTCTACTTAATGGAAAAGGTCTGACCATAATTTTTACTATTATTATCTCTAATTTTCAAGCCACATTAATAAATTTTAAGGTTAAGAAAGACCACTATGATTTGATTTTCTACCTAGCACAGGCCAAAGAATAGCGAATGTCTGGGAAATGTCTATCACCATAGAGCTTAAGAATTTAGACAGATGGGTAGATTTATATCTCCTTTTTAAAAACTTGAAAATATCTCAAACACAGATTCTAGAAATGGATTTCTGAATGGAGACTGAGCCTTTGCTTCTGTGCTCATATCGAGTGTTGAGGTCCAGATGAGAGCTGCATGCCAAGTGAGGAGAATTCTTTATTCTTGCAAACCAAGACAGTTATAAATACTGAACTCAACCTTCTTCAGACTTTGAAACCAGACACAGTTTTAAAGGCATTTTCTCTGCTTATGTTAAATAAAGCAGAGCTCATGTTACTCTCATTATTGGTTTCATAGCATCTTTGATCCTGAAATATAAGAAGGACAAAGGATTAGATAATATCTTGCATATCATAATATTTTATGTCTAAAGTCATACACAGAGAAACAGCTTAAGAAAAATGACAGTATCCTTAGCCACCTGAGCTCCTTCAACAGCCATAGACATCAAAATCTTGCAGCAGTATGGAAACCTTATGTGAAAGGCATCCTTTAGCAAACTGTACTAAATGTTATTATTGACTGTTCTCTAACTGCTCACATATTGTATTCCAAATTTTCTCTTTGTGAGGGAATTCAGCATGATGAACAAACACAACAGCAACATAACTACATGCCTGATTTTTCGTGTCTGATCAATCGATCAATCAATCAGTCAATTCATGTCTGATTTACATTGACTGATTTCAAATGCACTGCTTTTGTACTAATGTATCTTTAGATTTAGAGTTACTCTAGCAATACCAAATGTAACTGCAGTCAAAATGAGATTAATGTACATCTATATTTATATCTCTCTCTTCTCTCTATATCAAGCAGTCTGCTCGTGCATGTGAAGCAGGTGGATATAAATAGATGAGCTTTCAAAAACAACTGTTTCATTATCAAGGGATGGATTGAACAGACTGAAGAGTGGGAATGAAATATTTATTAAGTATGTATAGAAGCCACTCATGGTGAAGAAGTCTGACTTCGCCTGGAAGCAGTCTTGCTGAAATGAATCCTTGATACTCTGGAGTTTTATTGTATCTCTTTTTATTTTTTGTTATTTTTCCACCTTTCCATAGGGTACACATTATCACAACCAAAATCTCATCTGCAACTTTTATTTAATTTAATTTAAATTTTAATTTAAATTTAATTTTTTTTTTTTTTAAATGATTCTGGTAGCTCCTGAAAGAGATTATTTTAATAGTATACTAACACCCACCATTCTGATGCTGGGTAAGGCTAAAAAATATTTTAAATTATTAACTTTTCTACATCATCAGATTTCTAATGATCACAAATATTGAAGTAAACGTATAGGAAAGTAGGTCAAATGACTTCAGATAACTGGAGGAGAAAGCCTCTAGGGTCAAAAATGAGAAAACCAAAGCACAAAATATTATAGAACTAGAAAAATCAGTGGTTAACAGCTGGCCCCAGATAGTCAATCTTTGGGTTTTTTTGTGTTGCACTTTCATTCATTTGGTATTTATGCAGCTGAGGAAGCAGCACTGCACACAGTTCTATGGTAGATGTCAGAGGCATGAGTATGACAACTATAGCAGAAAATGATCAGTCATGGTTAAAGTTGTGGCAGAGCTCTAGTGTTATCTGTGTGCAGACAGTAAGGCAGGTAAAAACTTTGAAATGGTGTGCTGTTATATCATCTGTATTCATGCTCATACTGAACTTAGTATCAAGATCTTAGCAATGGCCTAAACCAAGTCCTGGGCCTTTGAGAATAGGTTGGAATTTTTTTTGTGGTTTTTTGGGTTGGTTGGTTGGTTAGGGTTTTGTTGATTTGTTTTTGGGTTTTTTGGTTTTTTGGGTTTTTTTTTGGTTTTTTGTTTTTTTTTTTCTGCAGAAACACAGATTTCCCTAAGAGGACTGAGACTGTTTTCTTATATGCCAAAGTCAGAGGAATTTGCTGATGGGTAACTGAAAACTTAAACCAATTCCCACAGAATTCAGGGGAATAACCTGTTGGTTTCTATCAAAGCGGCAGAAAAATGTGAAAGTAAAACTCAGAGAGGATTAGTCACAAGGATATTTTCCATCTATTTTTGGTGTGCATCGGTTTTCCACTATAATTTTACTCCTTTTTTCAGTTTTAGACTAATATGAAAAAAATGCATTGGTGAATTAATTCCTACACATTCAGTTCAGACAAACAGCTCTTGAAATTACATTTTTACAGACCTTGAGAACTAAATCTATTTGAGGGTATTGGCATAGTCCTGAAAGAATGATTAGTGAAAAAATAAAAAGAAAAATATATATGTTAGCATATCGGTAAAAAAGCAAAAAAAAAAAAAGATTCTCAGGTTGTGTCTGTACCCAGCAGAAGGACCAAAAATAGGAGGAAGAATGTTTTAACAAATGTGAAAGACATCAGTCCCTGATAAGTACTTGCAGTGACTCAGTCATTTGGAGACCAAAAAACAAGGCAGCAATCAAACAAATAAAATTCTACAAGGGTTCAAACTAACTGACGAAAGGATGAATGGTGTTTCAGAGTTGAACAAAAAAAAATGTTTCCAGTCAGCTAAGACAAGGATATTTCTTCAACACAGAAACCCTTAATTAAATGCCAAATTGCATATGGCTTGGCTCGTGTTAACCATTCATGCTAATTATTTACTATGGATTTGTAACACATAAGATCAATATGACAGACGTATCTAGTTTTACAAATCAATGTAGAGGTTACTGTCTGAGTACATTAGAAGTCTGAAAATGAAAATACACTTATTTGAAAATCAACTTCCCTGTAGACAAAACTAATATTAGAACTTTACATTCATTCTTTAGTTAATTTGAAGAAGTGTAGCTCTCCCAGTGGCATCAAATGGAACTTTTTATGTGTTGAAAAAGTAGGATTTCATTGTTCTGAGCTATTGAATCAGATGTTGTGTTCATTATGAAAGTAACAGCAGTTTAGCCATGATTTCAGAGACCAGATATCAACGTTTTCAGGGTTTTTTCTAAATAAATGCCAATAGCACCTTTCTTCTGCTATTATTCTACGCTCTTGGTAGACACAATTATTCTCCATAGACATTGAAATGGTTTCAGTGCAGTCACTTTTGATCTCAGACAATAAGCAACTGTGAGACTCACTAGCACTTGGAGGAGAAGCTATTAGAAATCTGTGGTGACACAAACATGGGCATGGAGCCTCTTTGGAAAAGACGTGTTCTTGCTTTAAGTTCTGGTATTCATTATTATAATATGCTTGTAGAGTGTAATTCTTATTTATGCTTAATTCTTTTGGTAGCTTCAGCCAAATCCTGATCTCCTTGGAATAATTAGGAATTTTCCCACTAAAATTATTGGACAGACTCCCATTGCCTTTGAATGGGTTTTCAAAAGAAATTTCAGAAAGCTGTATTTTATATTAGCTGTACCAAAATATTCATACTCCTATGGCTTAGAACCTGAAAAATACTAGAAGATCATTTATTATTAGATATTAGAAATATAGTAGAAATTAATTTCTTATATTCCTTCAGTCCTTTAATATCATTATTCTCAAAAATAAACCATACACCGAACAGAAATAACCAAATAAGAAAAATAACAGAGCTATCATTGTAAAACTCAGAAAACCAGTCTCTGAGCAAACTAATTTCTTAATTTATCTGAAAGGTTTGTTTGGGGTTTGTTTGCTAGCTGAAGTACTGCATGTTCACCAAGATTTCTGGAATTTGAGTTCCCTTACAAAAGCTCTTACTTAAGCTCAGATGTATGTTCTCTATAAAAATCATCTAATATTTAGCAGTAAAGTACACATTTACTCTGAATTATATTTCCTACCAAATAAAGGACCATTTCTGAGCACATTTACAATGACTAGCATAAAAGAACTGGAGAAAAGAGAGAACATTTGCTCCTTTTTCTTTTCCCACACCTCACTGACTTGATCAGCATATTTTCAAGTCTATTTTGAAAACTATATGCCAGCTGACTTTGATGTGGTTTTCCCTATTATTGCTTCACTGCTTAAAGGTTTTATTTATTCCCTTTAACTGGAAAAAAAGGTCTTTATTTAAGACTTCTGGACACAGTGCTGAATTAAGAATTGGGTTGATTTTCATCACTCTCACTGATTGCTGGGATGCATCACTTCTCAAAGATTGTCCCCTGATGTTTCAACCCTTCAATATAAATGAGTTTCCTCTGGGAATTCTCATATCCTGAAGAGTTTTGTTCACAGATTGTAAACACAAGTAAGAGTTAATCTTAGGACATAAAAATAATTCGCCAGATATTCCTTTGCTCCAAATCAGTACTGAGAACAAGAACTGGAAATCATCCATCAGCCTCTCAGAGGGCATTTGGAACTTCTTTGAGCAGTTAGACAAGGCCTCATGTCATTTACCCTTTATTAAGACAAAATATATTCAGCTATGAATTGTGATGAAAATGCACTCTTTGTATCTCTAGAATTGTCCGTGCAACAGACACTCAAAATCCCCAAGGACTCTTTGAATGTTTACTGCAAAATAAAACAATAACCTTAATATCTGTATTAAGATATTATCAGAGGCCACAAAACTTTCAAGTTTTACATGTTGAACTGTTTTGTGACATTATTTCTCAACATCTGTCATTAGGACACTGAGGTATCAAGAGCACTCTAGGCACTCATGCAATTCTTACTGACCTTGCTTCATGAAAGGTGCTGCTTTCACCAGGATCTGAAATGATAATAGCAGTTCAAGCTCATAAAGCTCTTTCTGCTTGCAGCATTTTAAGCAATGAAGGATCACACCAAGGGTCACAGACTGGGAGCTACCTAGATCTAGGATTTTCACAGACAAGGATGGATGCCAAACAGAGCAGACCTGTGCTGAAAGACTCAGGGATGTGTTCTTGGGGAGCTGCACTTCTTTCTCCTCCATGTGAAAGGGGTGGGCACATGATTGCTGTTTCTAGGAGCAACACCTGCTGTATTGTGCCACCACCACCCCTTGCTGTAGCCCACGTGTCTTGTGTGGCTTTTCTGGAGACCCGGCACTATGACAGTGCAGATAGTCAACCTTCCCTTCTCCAGCAGTGCTCACCCTGCTGCTGCTTCTTTGGTCTTCACTCATCTTAAAATCTTTCTAATATACAGAAACCTGATGTAGCAGATAATCCTTTGCTTTCACTGTGAATGTCTATACCATGTATTATTGTCAGTCACAATAATAATGTCCTTATGCAGGCATTCTTAAAAGAATAACAAAAGCTTACAGACCTTGTCTGTCTTAAAAAAATTGTTATCAACAAAACCACAAACTGAATATATTATTTATATGGGAAAATAACAGATAGAAGGAGTCTGTATAGTGAATAATATTAATTCTCCCTCTTTTTTTGGCCTATACTAAAACAAAAGTTCCAGTTTTCATGAGTCATCCTAATTAGAGCAGTAATTGAAATTAGATTTGTTTTTCCATCATAAATAGGTCATCCATTAGAATAAATCATTTTATTGTCTTGCAGAGCTGTACAGGAGCCATGCAGCACACTGGGTTCTTGAAGCACTGTGTTCTGGACAATCAATAAGGCAAATTTATGAACATGATTTGTTCAGTGAAGTAATTTAATTGTACGTAATGTGATCAGAAAGGATTTTAAAAAACAAAGTCAGGAATTGGGAAATGAGTAAAGCAGATGCATAGTAACACAAAAGCAAAACCAGTAACTTGAAGCTACCCAAATGTTGATTCAAGCTTTCACAGACTGGCCTATCTTCCTGGCACAGGAAGCTTTTTGTGTTAAACTCTGGCAGAAGTTACCCAGTGCAGTCAGACTGATACTGACAAAGCAATTTTGCACAATTGTGAGAATATTGGCAATAGTCCACCCACTGGGTTCCTGCTTTTTATATTTGCAGATTTTGAGTGGGCAGAAAGTTGCTTTAGTTCAAGGGTCTGGTCCTTACTGGCAGTGTAAAAAGCCTTCTGGAACTAACTAAATTATCACATGTCTCTTTTTTTTTTTTTTTTTTTTTTGAAAAGGTGAATAAATTAAAGAGCTTGTACATATATTTAAATTCCAAGGTGCTGTTTGCTGCTCTTCATACAATAAATGTCTTTATTGTTCATTACAGAACAGCAATAAAATACACACCTACAGTTCCATAGACAGGCTCACAGGACAGCTAACCACAAGAACGAGATGAGACATAGAGGTCAAAATTTCTCATTTTGCTCTGCAAAATACTTCAAAGAAGCAGATTTCCAATTTATGTCTTCAGATTTTGCAGTGAAAGTCTGTAAGTGAAAATCAGTCCTTTGCCTAACTCATTGCACAAGACTAAATAAATGGATTTTACACATACATACAAGAAATAGTCATGTCTGTCTGTCATGTCTGTCTATCAGAAAGGAAGACATGCAGTATAAGCAAGACTTAATGTATACTGAATGGGAATTCAGCATTCCTGGTGACAACATCACACTTGGGTTAAATAAATGTCACACTCTTCCAATGTACCTAAAATACCCTGCAGAGAGAGGCAGTATATTACCCTGGGAACATTACTGCACTTATTCCACAATCCAAAGCTGGAAGCTCCATCTAGGCAGCTTGAACACTGTCAGAGTGAGGCCACATTTATTCCTTATGCCATGTGACTGAAATGGCATAAGTAATGGAAAATCAAATATGTCTCTTCTGAACAGAGCAAGAATGCTGGGTTCAGTGTTTATCATAATCCTGACATCCTTACAGGTCACAGAATCACAGGATAGTTGAGGCTGGAAGGGCCCTCTGGAGGCCATCTCTTCCAAAACCCCTGCACAAAGCAAGGACACCACGTCTGGGACTGTGTCCAGACGTTTCTTTAATAACTCCAAGGATGGAGATTTTATGATTTCTCTGGCACCCTGTGCCAGTGCTCAGTCACCCTCACAGTCAAAAAGTGTTTCTTGATGTTCAGAGGAAACCTTCCTTCTTTCAGTTTGTGCCCATTGCCTCTGGTCCTGCCACTGGGCACCACTGAACAGAGCCTGGCTCCATCTTCTTTGCACTCTCCCTTCAAGTATTTCCATATCTTAATAACTCACCCCTGACCCTTCTCTTCTCCAGACTAAACAGTGGTAAATCTCTCAACCTTGCCTCATATGAGAGACACTTCAGTACCTTAATCCCCTCCATCACCCTTTTTTGGACTCTCTTCAATATGTCCATGTTTCTCTTCTCCCAAGGGACCAAGAACTGAGTGCAACGTTCCAGAGAAAGACTCACTAGTGCTGAGGGGAAGGATCACCTCCTTTAACCTGCTGGCAATGTTGTGCTTAATGCAGATCAAGATATCCTTGGCCTTTTTTTTGCCACGAGAGCATAAGTGAGTATAGCTGCTAACTTCCTGCAGCCAAATGAGATCAGGCTGCCAAAAAGATGGGCTGAGTTTACTGTCTTACACTTCTGCAGAACTACACATGTGATTAACTTCCTACCCTTACTTACCCTTTGAGGAACAGGACCCAAAACTATAAATGGAGCCTAACTATGGCTTTTCTTTTAAAGAAAAGAATATAATAGATCTCAAATGGAAGGCCAAGGTCTATGGTGGCTCTCCAGAATGTATTAATGTACACTTTACATTTGTTGCTGTGAAATATTTTCAAGATTACTTAGTTAAAAAGGGATAAATTCTTTGGCACTGAAGCTTAGGCTTTCTGCCCAGATCTTCCTTTGTTTCCACCTGGGGAAAGATTTTAACAAATCCCTTTGCAGCTAACTTCAGGTAGTAGTTAGTGTTGGACTAGTTTCTAACCTTGGCTCTGGCTCCATCTCTTGCTCCTGACTGAACCTCTAGGATGTACTCAAAATATGATTAATCTCTTGCCTTATTGGAAGTTGTTGATAGGCTTGTTATCAGCTCCTGTGGGACCGTGTCCCACTGGGGGAAGCACTGACTGCCTTGGCTCACCATTTTCCCCAATCCCTGAGGGAATATCCAGCCCCTCTCTGCCACAACAGTGCCAATTTCTGTAGTTAGGAGGAGAAATTGGTCATGTGCATGACGGGTAAGCTCAAATACATCACAAAAGACACAGTTCACAGTAAGAGTGTCTTGTCAATTTAAGATGTTTAAACAGGATTATGGGCTAAATGAGTTGTTATCTCATGAAAGTTTTCTATTATTTCTTGTGTTAATAAAGTTAAATATCTTCATTATGGAGAATAGATGAGATTCCACTGAAACTGTTAAAAGGTTTAGGGAAAAAATCCTATTCCTTTTTCCTAGGAATGCTCAGTCTTTCCATCTTTTGGTTTCCAAGTTAAATAAGTAATGAAGAAGCATAAAATTTGGAAAAAAATACGTTAAAAATATTCAGATCAATTAATATCAATATAAGATGAAAATAGTTCTATTTTGCATCATTTTTGTAATAAATTCTGAAATAGTTTATTTGAATAATTTTTAAAATATTTCCTGATAAGTGGGATTTACTTTAAAGTGCCTTATACTTAATGAAATTATTTTAATGTAAAAATGATGAACAAAAATTATTTATAGGCAATAAAAATTTCTAGAAAGATGATGCAGCATGCTATTTCAATCACTGACGAACTACAGAAATACGACATAACAGATGCTGTTGAATTTAGTCCTATCAAAATAAAAAAACTATTGGAACATTTTAAAGGTCTTCATAGTCATCAATTTAAGTGGACATAGTTTAATATATTTTTAGCTAAGCCCACACAAAGGATACAAAAGCAAACTCACATCTTGGGATATGAATGAAAGCAAACAAAATACCAGGTAACTGCGAAAAAATTGACGAAATGGGTATTTTAAAAAAAATCTGACATGGCTTTCTAAACTCATTTTGAATTACAAAATTTCTGTCAACTTCATGTCTTTTTCTCAATACTCTTTTATTGCTTGCTAATTCAATCATCATGTTTTATGAAGTTAAGAGATATAAATGTGCTAAATAAAATAAGAGCATAAGAGAGATACTTTGAGCTTTTCCATAGAAAAGTTTATAAGAGGGAGTTCCCAATTACATAATGTTTCCAAAGATCTTTGTATATAGGGACGTCTAGCTCTCCTGAGGCTTTATACACCTACTAGAGAAGGGTGATGATAAATACTCTGGAGTGAATGCAGGCATGGCTTTCATATCTTGTGTTTGAAATACTTGGTAGCAACATTGTCTTGCTGAATGCATGAGAAATGGTCCAATTCTTCCCACTATCTGTGTCCATGATGTAATCTTTGAAAAATTTGTTGATTGCTCAGTAATGGAAAAAGACAACTTCACTGACGTTCAGCTTGATAAGACAGAACTTTCTGAAGAATCATTTTACCTATCCAGAGATATGCACCATGACAAAAGACCAAAGGAATTTAAACCAAGGTGGTTTTTGGTTTTTTTTCCAACAAGTTTTTCTTTTAACTTCTCAGATTGATTTAAATGAAATAGAAGAAAGAGAAGTTTAGCCAAAATGCAAGCAAACAGCATCAAAAAGACAAACCAAAGTTGTATAATAAATGAGTTTTGGACAAATAGACAAACTTTTGATAGTTTAATAAATCATAAGTCCTTATGTAGGAATTTAGGTGACTGCTTTAGAAGGAATTATTGTTCAAGGCAAATATTAACTTTGCCTTAGTTCTTAGACATCATTCTCACTGCATTTTAGATTTTTGCAGAAGTCTAATTTTCGCAATAGACACCTATTTTCATATTCTGAACTGATATAAATTTTTAAAAACACAAACCCAAAAATTACATGCTATAATAAATGGAGGATAACCTCTGACCAATGTGATACATTTTCCAAATGTTTTTTGTAAAGGAATTATTAATATCTAAGAAATTATTCTGCTTGAGAAAAGTGCCAGTCATTAAGTACTTATATTTTGATTTATTTGGATTTTTTTATGAATTTCAGAATTATGTCTAGGAATTTGGTTTCTGATATATTTCTTGTTAATGTTTCAAAGAACTGATCAGTACTACAAAACATATTATACAATTAGAGCAAAATAAATCTTCCCCCTTTTTCTGAGAACTAGGCAATAAAATGCATTTTAAAAAACTCAGTCCCAAGCTAAATAAAATCAAATAAATGTTTAACCTCTCCTTCTGAATCAGATTTTCTCTTGGTTTTAAAAACACTGCAGGCATCTTTGGAAATGTGCATAATTATTTACATACAGTAATGAAATTAGGCTGATAATTAGAATGTAGAACAAAAATCATATGACTTTTAACACTGCATATAGCTGAAAAAGGTAATTACAAAGCCTCTTGTAAATATTTAGAAGAACCTAAATGTTGTACAAAGTATCAACATATATGATTTCATTAAATAAATGATTTAAAGTGAAAAGTGTATTCTTATTCAACATGCATGTAGAATGCTAAAGCTTTCTGCTTGGTGAAATAATTCTGGAGTGCTGAAGAGTTGCGTTATATACTAGAGATTTAAATTAGCACATTTCAGTTAGAATTACAGAAAGAAAAGGTATTGGCTCATTTGAGATTTCATTACAAATTCAGACATTATTTGGGCTTGCCAATGTTTTGTATAATTTTCACTGGGCACGGGAGAAGAATCAAATCCATTTCATCTACACTGAACTGTTCCCACTAAAACAAGGTTGAAAAAGACTGAGCCAACTGTGCTGTCTGCCCTTGCCTTGGCACAAGCCAATCCTCAGCCATTTGCTAGTGAAACAAACGGTAATTTAATCAGAGAGCAAGTTTATGTAATATGCACTTTTTATGTACGTGCAATAATGGCCCTGCTGTACAGTGAAATAATGATTTTGCTGGCCAGTCATGAATGCAGACCCAAAAAAGAACCTTCTGGATCAACAAATCTGGTACTGTGCTGAAGAAGGTAGCCAGTACTTTAATACTAACAGTACTCAATTCAAATCTCATTTATCAAGATAATGTTGGGTTTCCTCTCCACTGACTTCAGGAGTTAGTCATTGTAAAAGATTTTTAACCTCACTGTTGTCACATTATTATTATAATAAATTATTCAACACTAGCTGTTTGATTTATTCAAAAACATATATTGTTGTGTATTGTCCTAATTAAAGAAAAAAACTAACCAATTTGGAATCAAACTGTGGGCAAACTTCTTGCTTGTGTTTTTTCTTTTAAGAAATAATTTGTAATAAATTCTTTGTTTAATGGTCAATACATGAAGGGATTCCATGTCTCACAACAGCTTTGAAAGACAGTCTGCTTTTATTTTGCTGTTGGCCTGTAGATTTACATATGCAATTTCTGAAATTATTATGCTAATGCTGCAGGATAGCGTTTGGCATTCTTTCAGAACTGCAAAATGTAGAGGTTTCAGGGTCAAAATCATAGAATCTAGTTAAACATTTTTATTATTTTATTTTGAAAGAAATGTGCCAAGTACTTTTGTTGTATAAGACTTGAGTAGATTAAATATTAATTTCCACACTACATTAAATATTCATAGATCTCATATGTGACAACCATGGCTTCATGTCAGTCTTGAAAAGGGAACTCTCTTTTCCTTGTTTTTGACATCTCTAGTCAAGACTTACCTACATCTTTTTTGAATTATCTCCAAAGATGCTAATTATTATACCATAAACATTCACTTTTATTTTACCTTACCAAAGTGGAGAGAGATACTCATCAGTCTCATAAAATATTAACAGCTGGTCTTCGTTTTACAATAATGGATTTATTGAGAGGTTTTAAGGTTCTGCAAGAGAAGAAAATATTTCTGAGGGGGAGGAAGGAAAAGGAAATGGGAGATACAGCTCTAATCCCAGCTAGAGGAGGTGGGAAGTTTATGAGTATTCCAGACTGAATTTGTACTTGCAAAAATCCCATATTGTATGATAGTCAGTATAACCCTTTGGTCTTGCTTCAAAGTAGTCCCTGAGGAAATAAGAAATTGATGATTCCAGGTTAACCTTAAGATCATTGCTACTGCTTTCCTTTTGCCTTTTATGGGTTTATCATTTAAAATAAGAGTTTTGGGAGCAGATAGGTAAATTCCAAGAAATTATTTTATTTAAAGGTGCTTGCATGTAAGCATGAAAAAGTATCAATATTCTATGGCAAAAAATTCTTACAATGGGCTGCTGATTCAACATGCAGAGAATTTGTCAAAATCAAACATAAAAATCATTACTGCAGGTATAAGCGTGTATATAACCTACCACAGGTTTAATGGATTTCTTAGCCTTTCTGAATAATTCTTTGATAAGAGATTGCTCTAAAAATGCCAGAGTCTTCAGGAAAGAACAGAGAGAAAATTACTGTCATCTTGGTTGTGAATATTGGTTCTTTTTGTGTTTTGTGGTTTGTTTGTTTTGCTTTGCTTTGTTTTGTTTGGTTTTTTTCTTTTGTTTAGGGTATTTTTGTTTGGTTTGGGTTTGTTTTGGGGTTTTTGTTTTGTTTTGTTTGTTTTTGGTTTTTTGTTTTTTGGTTTTGTTTTTGAAATTCTGAAGTCGGAATGTAAGGAAAAATTTCATGTCTATGAGTTAATATTTCCCCCTCAACTCTTCTGACAGTATTTACAGTTCTTGTAGGAAATAACTTGTTGGATGTTTTTCCTTTACTTTACAGAATTTATTTATTTCTTGGACAGATTTTACCATAACAATTATTGTTGCCTCCAACGGTAAAAAAGGATTTAAAGAGAATTATCTCAAATTATTGTATTGTTTTTTCTCAGAGTTCCCAAAATCTCTACATTAAGCTATATTCTTATAGCTTCAGAACCCATCTGATGAAAACACATTTTTGTTATAGAAAGCAGCCAGTTGTTTCAAAGGATTTACCTGCCAAATTACAGTCACTGTTTCATGGGTAAGGCTCACTTTGTGAATGCATCTAAACTGAGTGTTCTTGGTTTACACCTGTTGGTTCACCCCTTTATAGATACTGGGGGAACTTCCTGTGAGTGATGCAAGGACCTCAAGCTGTTGATTTACTGTCAGCCTATGCCACATCCAAGAGAAATTCCCTGACATGTTGTATGAATTAATTTGGAGATGTTTATCTCCATGGACTACATAGCAAAGCAGGAGGCCTACCCCACGTGGTGCATCAAAGTTTTAGGTGCCTGAAATTAGGGTAGGTGTCAGCTGGTGTCAGATGAATGTCAGAAGACAACTCCAAACCACATCATTATCTTTCCTTTTAAAGTGGCTATTTAAATGTCAGACATTACCATTCTGTCTGGCTGAATAGGAAATGAGAAATGTTAGATGAGATAGGCTACTCACATCAGGTTATGCTTTTATTTTCATCATATTAAGAGAGGACTTTATCTAATGTGATTATCTGCATAATGTTGGTTATTCTGCATTCTTTCTGGAAGGATGTCACTTCTGAATGCAAGTTTCTTTTGGTTTTTATTAGAACTTTAGAGCAGTCTGTAATAAGCTTGATAGTATATACCTCTCAAAATGCATGTGTTCCACAAGAAAGTTTAAATGAGAAGTCCTTCAGAGCCACAGAACTCCTCCTGAGTAATCTAAATCTCCAGCTGTGAGAGGGAGGATGGCCTCCTGTCACTCTTGAGTCCCTTGGGGAACTTTCTTGCCTTTGGTGCTCCCCCTTTCCTTTGCTCTCTGAAAATTAGGGTAGACGCCTTCTGATTTGACCATATGAAAACTTTGCCATATGTGCTTGTAAAGGGGTCTAAGAGTTATAACTATGTGTAATTATATAACTAAAAGTTATTAATTTGTGATGCCAAGTAATACTTCATTGAATAGTTTCAGAGATAGTTTTTGGGAATTTCTAAAAACTGGAAAAAACACACATATTTTTCTTATAGTTTTGATCATGGAATAATGTTTTTTCTGTGCTGTATACTTAATAGTTACAAATTGTAATGTGGAAAAAGTGTATAGAGACTCAAATACTGACCTCCAAAAATGAGTTCTTGACTTTTCAGACAAGAGTTAAGAAGCAGTTGTATGTGGTATCTGGTGAATTTTCTTGCTTATGAGTAAAAGGATGTGACATGCTAATTTTATATTAAAAGTAGATACTTACTCTTTTAATAAAGATTTGGTTAATAGTGATTCCATAATTTGATTTTCCTGTTCAGCTGCAATTTAGTATTTATTACAGAGATACAAATTTCAGGAAGAAACATGCTTGGGGAAGAGTAGAGTGCTTCCATTTTTGGCATTTCTACAAGTGTGTTTTATTGACCACATGCCATATGGTCACACCAGCTATGCTGCTGCAGCAGTTTGTCACTTGAAGCAAACCTGATGCCATGGAAAAATATACTGAGAGAGAAGCAAGAAAAATGCTATGTTGGCATATCAGTTAATTGGATTCTAATATGCAGCATTACCACATCTGTTCACCTTATCTTTTATTTACTGTTCCCTGGGCTTGTATTTTGCTAATAAATAAGTGTGTGCTTAACAAAGGTCTGTAGTTTGTGGCAAAATGTTCCTGCAGAACTCTCATTGCTGAGCTCTTCTGAAAACAAGCACCATTTCAAAAGCTCCATCACACAGTTTTTGTCCCTGCCATGCAGCCATCCAGCAGCAGGATGTGATCCCATCCTGTTTAGGGTGACAGAAGGCTGCTCTCATGAGCACTGCCAGAGCAGACAAGCACAGTGGGGCTGAACTTCTGAGCACACAGGAGAAAGACAGTGTTTCTGCATCAGCTCTTGAAAGAAAAAGGCAGAAACACTCTACTTATATGAGCCTTGGTAATAAGCATTTAATTTACAGATTTCAAGGGATGGTGTCTGCAGTTTGTATTGACCAGCCACTGTATACACACAGCCTCCCTGCCCAGTATTTAAACTGTTCAAAGAAATTAACAAAACTGGAAGATAGTCAAGAATTAGGCAAACCATAATCTTGTCTTCAGAGAGTCATGATGTTTATATAATAGGAGTAGAATACCTTCTTTCTACAATAACAGCAACAAAGTTGTGTTTGTATACAGGGCTTTTGGAACAGCTTCTCATGGCTGCAGGTAAATAGTGTTGTTTATAGTTGAGAGTGTAAAATAGATGCAAGCTACAGTTCACTGTGAAAGGTAAAAAAAAAATCACACCCTGATGTAGCATATTGGAATTCCTATTTTTATCTTTTATGCTGTACATTCCTTTTTAAGGGCTTAGCTTCTGAATTTGAGAAGGAATTGGAACTACAGAGAGGTGTCTCATGTTTCGTGCCTGTCTCTCCTAGACTTTGAAGTGGGATGCTCTCAAAGGATCTTCTAAGTCATAAGTAATTGTGATGTGGAGAAATTAACAGGGTGTGTACTGATTGTTCTTCTTTGATGATTCCTATCTATCACAATAATATCTTCCCAAACAACATGAATACATTTAGGTATGGACAAATGCATTAATCTGGAGAGGTATTAGATGGTCTTAATTGAATAGTGCTGAACAGAGTGAAATTTTACCCTTTGCTATATTTTATAGCTCTGGTTTTTTTTCAAGCCTTCATAACATTTTTCACTCTCTTCCTACAACACTATCAAAAAGACTGAATCAACCTTATCATGTATGTATTCCTTCCTCTTCTTCATCTTTTTGAAGTAAAGAAATGGTGTGACCCATTTTCCCAGTCTTCAGATCTGTCTCTGGCTCTTGAAGTGAATAAAAATTGAGTGAACTTGTGAAAATGCTGCTACTGCTTTGCCAGTTTCATCCCCCACTTCCTTCAGCACTCCTGGTGTGTGTAATCTGGCCAAGGAATCTTGTCGATTTTAAAATGCTAGAACCTTTTAAAAACCGTTTTATGCTGTATTTTGCATGCTTCCTAATTTTACACCTGCATCCGTGAATACCTGATACAATTTAATCTTTTTCATGAATAAAGGCAGATGCAGGGTAGCATTTCATCTGGCTCTTTCTCTTCTAAGTCCCTGCTACCTTTCATGTGCTCCCAGAACTGCTCAAAAGCAAACGTGTGGTTGATAAAAGATATTTAACTCTCTTCACTCCAACCAAAAATTCATGTGGCCTAAGCTACTCTGTACTTTGTTAATAACATCAACCAATCCTTTATATTGATGTTCCATGAGATTAAATATAGATGTGGGAGTGATGAAACTCTTAGATTTGTAAATCATCCAGAATTCAGAGTTTAATTTTTAATCGTTAAAAAAGCACCACTTTTTAATGAATGATGAAGTTTTAGAATAGCACTTTACAAACAGAAACAATACTTTACTTTAGAAAAAAATTACAAGCAGTTTGTGCTATCCAATGAAGGGAAAATAAAATTATAAGGGAAAAATAAGGAGAAAAAAAATAAGGAGGAAAAAAATTTGAGAAGTGGGCCACTTTTTCTGATATCATCTGATGCCTCCATGATGTTTGTAAATAAATTTTCTTGTAAGATTTGGAAATTATCAAGTTGCAAGCAAACCATATGATTAATAAATATATTTATTCAGATCAAGAAACTGATACAAGCACAAAAGCCTCAAAGACAAACATTTAGATCCACTGAACCTTTCATAATTAGTATATTTTACCTTCCACTGTCACCATAAAGTTGGGAATGCTCAAATAGTGAGTAATTCACACTGAAGGAATCCAAAGGATGGTGAACAGGAAGTTTGTGACCATGAGGTAATTCCAGACTTTTCAGCTTTTGCTGTGACCAGAAATTCCTTCAAGATCTAAAAAACTTAAAACAGAAAAAACAAATTCTAGTTCATTCTATAAAAACAATTTTATTTTAATGTATCAGTATTTCCAAGTGAGAACAGTTTTTCTGAATATTCCTGGTAATACTTCCTGGGGTCAGGATCTGGCTTGTCATGGCTTCCACTCCCTGTCTTTATCATCTATGCTGTATGTTGGCAAAAGAAAGGCAATATCAAAATCTCCCAGGGCCAGAAGTAGTGTGATTAGCACTTGACAATCAATTCTGTGTCTTGAAAGCCAATGGGTATTTTATTATAGATAATGGAGGGAGCAGCAACAAACAGTGAAAAAGCCAAAAGACACCTTCTACTATTTGCCCGACAAAATAGTCAATCCTCTGTAAGTTACTTTATGGGTCACCTGGATTATATTGAGAAATCTCATCTGCTGCTATTACAGAGAGTTGTCAGGATAGACTGACTCACTCACCAGTAGCAGGATCTCAAATGATTTGGAAAGACTATTACCAAATAAATGGGCATTAATAACAAGAAGAATTAGTCTGTATGAGCTGGTTAGTACAAGTACATCAGAGGAAGAGAGAGAGACACTTGGTCAAATAAGGAATGAAGTTCTAAAGTGTCTTGGAAGGGATTTAAATCTATCTTCTTGCAAAAGCATTAGACTTGGTTTGCTTTGCAGTCTCCTATGAAGGTACTCAGAAATGGTTCAAGGACAGTAATTTTGTTCTCAAATTTGTCTCATTAATGGTCTCTGGAAGATCCAAAACCTACTATATCAGAAAATTAAGTGTATACTCTAATATTCATGTGCACCTCGTGAACATTACCTCTGTTAAGCGAGCATTCACAGTTTTAGTTGATAATGTAGAGTTAAACGATGATAGAAGGGAAAGGACACGATGTCTTGTCACTCCCACACTTTTACTACACACACATCATGGAAACATAACATGAAAATTCAAGCAAGACTTGTAGCAAATCTTGATATTGCTTTCATGTTTCATACTCCCACACTGAAAGTCAACTCACTATAATTTCCTCCTTTTTCTTTCTTATTATGTGGCAAGTAAGTCCTTTGTGCATACCATTACTGAGCTCTGTTGGCTGGCCTTTTCTCCTGTTGTAGTGAAGAAACAGGGAGCAGAACAGCAGTTCCTGCACTAAAGTGGCTGCCCAAATGCTATTCTTCAGCACACCAAAGCTCCAGAGAGAAAATACATCCTTTGTTCCAGCATATTTTGCTGAAAGATATTAATAGCCTGTCTCCTCCTGCCAACCCATGTTTTTCCTTTTATTTTTGCCAGCTTCATCTGTTGCAGAGCTTTTGGACACAATCGCTCAAAGGTCTGTGTAGAGTGGAAATAGTTCCCCCACAGCACTCTTATTTTAAGTATTGTTCCACCTTTCTGTGCTTTGTTGTGCTATTTTGCTTTTGATCAACGTAATGTACTGACTCCCATCACTGAGGCTCCTTTTCTGAGGAGGCTGTTATGAGTGTGTCAACACATATATTGCTGTTCTAGCTGGAGTGAAACCATTCCAAACCAGCCTGAACACCTGAAACAGTGTATCTGCATTAGCACTGTGCTCTGTCTGGAGCGATTGGTGTCACTAAATAATCATTCTGTTATGCTGCTTCCAGAGCTGCTGAGAAATTTTTGTAAGCTTTAAACCATCCTCTAATTTACACTCCCCTACTGTTTCTCCATTAAGAGTTTCAAACAGGCTGTAAAACAATAAACTTTTATTGGAGAAGTGGTTGGTGGTCACAGTCCTTTTATTCAATAACCCTGTCTTCACACACTTCTTTTTTTTTTCTTTTTTTTTTTTTTTTCTCCCCGTAGTAATTTCTGGCCTCTGAGAGCCCTTTTCAGTTAGGATGTCTGACCCCTGCAGCCTGCTGGGTTCGTGTCCATTCCCAGAGTACTTGCAGCAGCTGCCTCGATCTGTGCTGCAGCTTGTGCAGGGCAGCAGACGTGATTAATGTGCTCTTGGTGAGTAACAGACACCGGGGCAAAAAGAGAATGAAACAAGCTCATAACAAACAGGAAGGGCCAAGGGCACACCTGTCCTGTTAGCAGCTGTCAAATAAAAGCTCTGATCAGGCCATGTATCATGGTTTCCTTGAATTTGTAACTATTGAGTGACATAAGACTGCAGCCAATGGCTCTCCTTAAGAATTAGAAAGATAATCAGTTTGTCTTCTAAAATCTATCCACCAAACACCTTTTAAAGTACATATTGTCAATCAGATCAGAAAAGAACCTTGTAAAGGTCTGTTTCTAATTGCATAGTGGTCAATAGTTTGCCATTTACTTTTAAGAAAACAACTTCTCCATTAACAGGACATGTCAAGGTATTAGTAAATCACTTCTTTGGTCTACAGAATTGCCTTTGCAAAGATAAGAATCCCCTGTGTTTCATCATCTCTTGGATTGAACACTGGTTCATTAGTGTTTCACTACTTCCAATAAAAAGAACATTGAAAGACATTAGCTCTGAAATTAAAATATATGGAGCCAGCAAAATGCTGCAGAAGAAACAATGTACAGTAGGTCATACTGCTGGTCTGTGAGCATTCCAGAGAGGAATTGCATTCAGAACAAATCACTCGTCTTGAAGAGATGTGCATTTACTTCCTCCAGCCAGAAAGATTCTTATATTTGTAAGAAATATGGACACACCAGTTTGTCTGATTAAAACGGAGTAGTCAACTGTTCAAATCATTATTTTGTTAAATGTACATTAAAAAGTGTGTTTTACTAGATGGATATGATGATTGGATGGGCTTTGAAATTTATCGTACTTGAGCATGTATTCATATAATTCAGAGGGATGTACAGCTAATAGGCTTACAAAAAAGTCACATTACAGTAGTATTACTTAGCTGACATGACTGCATTTCAACAAGATCCAGCTCATTTGGTGCGCAGATAATTTGCTTTAAATTCTGGATGTATATTAACCATTGCACAGCCAACTTTGAATTTGCCTTGCCTCATGAGTGAAGCACAGGTCCTGCTGAAACAAGCCAAGCCTACAATGGCATTTGATGAAGTACATTTATTACTCTCTAGACATCAAGTGGACTGACTTTGAATGCAATCTTTCCGATCTGGCATCTATAGGAGATGGCAACAACAGCATCTGCTCCACAAAGGGGCCAGAAACTTACTCTTTTGTCATCAGAGGGGAGTTTGCTCCATTTTGCCATCCAAGAAGGCCTCAGCAGAAAACACACTATAAAAAATACAGAAGTTTCTTTTAAGCAGAATAATTGAGCTAGTTAAGAATGTTTTTTAGTGTGACTTCTCAGCTTTTACTTCATACAAAACAAGTGTCTTGTAAAATAAACTTTTATAAACTAGCTTAGAGAGTCATTGGAAGATGGAGAAAACAATATTGTTGTCTAAATTCATGCTGAAATAGATAAACATCCTGTAAAACTACATGCTCACTGGGAACATAATAGATAATTTGGCACAAAACATTATAGACTGCTTCCATGTGAGAGGTTCAAGGTTGGATTATCTGTCCAGCCTTTCCTAGGAATGCAGTTTCAAAAAGTGTCTGGGAGGGCAGAGAGAAGAGCAAAGAGAAGCTGGCTGGGTTGCTGCATAACATTACACATGTTCTGGTCTGTTTGTGCATTAACATCAGCCCTCAAAGAGGGTGTTTGTTTGACCTGCCAGCTGGAGGTAAAATGTGGTGGTTGCCAGCAAGAGTTCATCAGGAAGTTAAAAACTGGGAGAGGTGAGGAGAGGCTTAAACGAAAACAAAGTAAAAAAAATTTAAATGAGGGGACTTGATTGCTTTGTATCTGAGCTTCACACACCTGCAGTGCCTTCTGTCTGCAATGAGAATTAATACAGCAATGACCAAAGCTCAGCTCTTGCCCAGAACTCTTCTGGTGCAGGACCCAAGGTACCATTCATGCAGTTACAGTAGAATTTCTTATGTGAGCAGAATGAAGCTATTCATACTGGAATTCAGCCAAGCTACTTAGAATTATAATCCCTACTCTGTAATAGACACCAGCTACAGCTTTAATCTCAAATTTCTTGTGAAGAACAGCTTCTACAATGAAGTGTACTCAAAGGTCTGTGTAAGGGACCACTGCTCAAATCAGGATGACATGGACAAGGATCACTGGCACTGTTTTCTGTATCCCTTTTGTTTCCTAGGTGGACTTCCAGAAACTAGTTGAGTCCAACCTTTCTAAAACAGTTTGAACAGGTAAAACACAGAGCAAGTTTTTTTACTGAGGACTACAATTTACCAGTGACTTCTTAAGGATATCCTCTGTATGCCTCTGTGTGGATGATGCATGCTTTAGAAAGTTGTGCCATAGTCCTTTGAAAAATACAAGGAACTAACCTTCTGTGTGTTATTTGGAAGACAATGTCTCCTGCTTCTGGAAGATATTTCAGTAGTGCCTGGGAACTTCAGCATGTGTTTTTTGGCTTGGAATCAATGAACTCAGTGGAGACATTCTGAATTATGAGCTGAGGTTGTGGGCTGAAACTGTGGCTCTACTGCAGTATCTAGCAAATAGTCTATTTATTTTAATGAGGCAAGAATTTCATCACTGGATGTCACAATAAATCTAATAATAGGTACTACAATTTTCCCATGTGAAAATACAAATTACTACACTGGTTATCACCCCATGCTTATATATAAAGTCTTACAGCATCATTCAAAGAACCCATGACTAATCATGCTATTATATTGCTTAAATGGAATATGTGAGGTATTGAAAGTAAAAGACACAGAAGAAACTCTCCATTTTAAGGACCATACCTTCCTTTGGTGTACTCTGTTATTGAATCATATTTCATTATTAGTACTATTGCTATTATTATAGCTAATCATATTATGATTATTTTATTGAACACTTTCATTAGAATTTCCTAATATCAGTGATATCATGACTACTCCTGAATACGTCTGTTCTTTTTATCTTATTCTTAAAATAACTATTAAATATAAGAATGAATCATAGCTCTTTTTGAGAAAAAAAGGTGCCCTGTTTTTCTGCAAGTCATACTGGCTTTCACAGGCTAGAAGTTAAATTAGCACATGCAATCTTATCTCTATTATTAAGCAATAGCTGAAATATACCTTTTGTCAAAACATAGTCATTCATGTATGTTTATGGATTTGTCTGATAGTAATACTAAAGACACCTCTTCAACTAAATGCGAAAAATCAGTCACCCTTGCACTGGAAAGGGAATGAGCATGAAACATGTTTCATTATAATCTTTTCTCACAACATTCTTCCATATATCATCTGAAATTCAGGTCAAATTTCTGTTGACTTCAGCAGTGGATAAGAATGACCCTCTGGAATTCAGATGAGGTTTTGCAGTCCAAGTCATGAAGGGTAGATATTGCTATTTGAATTCGCATTTATGCATC
Organism: Cichladusa arquata; assembly: GCA_026413545.1. NCBI lineage: Eukaryota > Metazoa > Chordata > Aves > Passeriformes > Muscicapidae > Cichladusa > Cichladusa arquata. The sequence continues at coordinate 11,991,540 of JAOTQP010001286.1, read as the reverse complement.
TAATTTTGATTTTTGAAAATTAGGATTATCAATTTATGTTAGAGGTTCATGAAAAAGTTACTTCATAAAAAAAAAAAAAAAAAAAAAAACAAAAACAAAAAAACAAAACCAAAAAAAAAAGAAAGTTTAAATCTTTCCATAAAGTCTAATTATTATGCATTAATGCAAGGAAATAGGCAATGAAAGCAGAACTCAGGATAACCAAAAGTCTATCTTTTATTTTAGATTGTGTTAATAATAATGCAGAAGTCATATATCATTTTGGACACACAGTAAGATAAAGTTTTAATCGAGACTTAAATGGAATTCTACATTTGGGTATTTTATCACAGACCATTAAACAACATTTTATAAAACTATCTTTATAAAACTAAACAATGATCCCAGAGACACTTCACTGAGATACTTTAAGCAAAAAAAAATGCAATAATACATTAAAAATTATTGTCAACTCTGAAGCAGAAAAATATTACCTTTTCAACCTAATACATACCTAATACATTGAGCTAGAGAAATAAAAAATAGAGACCTTAAAGATGAAATGGATGCATATAGCAAAATTGGTGATTATTCACAGCTTCCAGGAAGAATTTTGGGAGGTTTTACCACAGCAGGTATAACAAGTGGGAATACCTGCCAAACTGTGCCATCTAATACGTCCACTATACCTCTTATAATCAGAGTAATTAAAAAATACACAAGAAAAAAAAGCAGAAAACTGAAAATTCAGAACTGTGCTACTCAAACCTAAATGAGATATCACACTTAAAACCATCAGAGAATATAATAGCAATACCTAAATATTTTTCAAAATAAGTTCAACTTTAAAAGAAGGTAAAAAAATATAGAGAAAAGTATGGAGAAAATTATGGAGAGTCTAAGAAAAAATATGCAGGACAAAACAATACTTCAGACAACTTCTGCTGATTTGAGTGGTGAAAACTGCTGTTGACATGCTGTTACATTTCTTTTTCCTGTCTTTTTCTGACTCTTAAAAAGGTCACATTTCAAATCAATAGTCCCTCAGAGCCATGACATGCTAGTCACTGAAGAAAATGTATTATTTCTCAGCTCTCTTTAAGTGAAAAAATGATATAAACTGTGATAAATACACATATGTATTCTTTCTACAAGGTCTGGCATCAGATGGTAAGGAATAAGATGAATGAACCAACATACTACTCAAACATGGATTATTTCAGAACAGAAAAACACGTATAAGATGTTGATTTGTAGGTGACTTTTCACTTAGTCAGTTAAGCTCACAATTACTTTCAGCTAAGTAAGTTTCAATTAGAAAAGGTTGGAAGTAAAACAAAGACTAGATGAGGTCTCTAGGAAAAGAAAAATACATTTTAATGGTGGTGTCAAAGGCAAAATAATCTGAAGTATTGTGGAAAATAACAGTGATTGTTTGAGGATCACTGCTTTTATAAATTACAAACCAGAGGCCTTAGTTCAGCCACTCACAATCATAACATCAGTGTTAAGAAAAAAATCTTGATGTAATGAAGAATATATTGTACTGATGATTTCAACCACTCCTCTGATAATTTTTCATGACAGAGTTAGTTAATGTGTTGGTAAAATTATGTAAGTATTACAATAAATTTATATTTAATTAAAATATTGTTTTTGACTATTCAAAAGGTATTTTAATTTCTAGTTGAATAAATTGGTAAATCATTTAGAGGCAGCACCACTTGGAGAACATATCCACACAGGTGTTATCATTCTATTTATTGCCAGCAGACAAAAGTTCTGGCCCTGGAAGACTCAGATTCACCTACAACTCTGGCTAAAATATATGGACTCACATCTCCTTCGCCACAACAGGAAAATTTTTGTGGGAGATGCTCCACTCTCTGTAAAATGTAAATTTTCTTAAGTCAGAGAATAAATAGCTCACTCATTAGAGAAGTGGATCATCACTGTAAATATCCTCTTACTGCTACAAACAGGAGATTGAAACTATGTGATCACTCTTCTCAAGTGAATATTTGAATTATCAGATCATTGGCCACTTTTTGATGGGGCCCCTCCTCTTCATTCTATTGGAGCTTTTAAGCTTGAAATATTCTTTCCAGTTACTGATTTTTTCATAGGCTCTTGCATTAGAAAGTGAAACCTGGATGGCATCAATTGAATATTTATTTGCCCCCAGAAAATGAAGAGCATCAAATGGAAATACTCAAACCAATACTTATACTGTCCTTGATTATCCTTTCTTTTAATATCAATGTATTTTCTGAGAGTTGAAGGTTGTGTATGCAAATGTCTCTGTCAGGAGGAAGAACTGTGCATTAAACCTCTCCTACCAAGATCTTTACCTAGAAACGTTCTTCATAGAGAATTTGTATCTCCTCTTGTTCATATTTTTCTGCATTAATCCTTTTGTTTCCTCTGTGCCTTTCTTTACATCTGAAATTTTTTTTAGTCCTTGCAGCATTGTCCTTCCAGTAAAACCTTGACACAGCCTTTCACCCTCAGCTCATTACATAGAGAAAGGGGAATATAAAACCCATGAAATTACAATATGTTTTAATAAATAGTTACAGATTTATGAGTACAATATAGACCACCACGCACACAAGAAAATGCATTCACTTACATATCTACTACCATTGATTTGTACCCCAGAAATAACAGTGGCATCATCATCAGTTAGAACAGACATGTTGCAATGATTAAAGATCTATGTGTCTCAGCAGGACTAATGCACACAATAGGGAAGGCTAAAGGTGAATATGGTAATCCTTCTAAGTGGAATTTTTTCAGCAATTTTCATTAAAATTAAAATTCAATTTTACATTCTCATACTAACTTCTATTATTTTAACTAGTGCAGAAATTGACTTTCTGCTTTTGTGTGTGCGGGGTTTTATTTTTGTTTTGTTTTGTTTTTCTTTTCGTCTTTTCTTCTTTTTTTCTTTTTTTTTTTTAATAAAAAACCCCTGTTAAGAAAACCTTACAGCCTCTCACAGCTTCCTCTGTCTCCTTTATGTCTCCTGTTGGTTACAGCCTAAAGCTCTGTAAGGGAAAACAGATAGCATCTGCTCAGGGGTGTGAGATTACATGTAATCATAATCTTCTAAAAGAGAAAATGCAGAAAATGTACTTTACTCGCCAAACTTTCTTCCATCCAACTGTTTTTTTTTTGTATGTGGTTTTTGATGGGTTTGTTTTTTTTTTTAAATCACATGCTGTGCCACAACACAAAAAATAGTTCAGTTCATGAATAAGTCTACATGCTGGTGTTGCAATAGTAATAAAAAATGTAAGGAGATATCTACAAGCAGATGCCCTTTTTATTTTGGGAAACATGGAGATGCTGAGAGCTGAAACAATTACATATTTCATTGCTGCTGAAGTCCCTTCTGAAAGCCAGAAAGAAAAACTGCTAAGAAATCCAACCCAATTTTCAACAAACCCCAGAGATTCCAACTGTTCTGGCTTTAAGCCAGATTCACATCAGAATGACTCCCAGAGAAATCTCATTATGTGGTGGGTGCTCCAAGAGGAATTTGTCAGCTGCAAATCACCTCCATTTCACAGAAGCCACTATGTTGACACTAAATTATGGGGCATCATTTGGTAGGCAAAAGGAAATGAATTATTGATTTCATGCAAATTATTTTATTTCCCCGCAAACTAAAATGTCACTTGTTTCTTGGTCCTTCAAATTATTATTATATAAACACACTAGTACTGCATAATGTTATTTCTTACCCATAAGGAGCACAGCGTTGGATTTCTTCTCATGGTAGAAGCTGGTAAGCTCTGAAGAAGAATCTAAACAGCAAAACTTCTGTACACAAGATTGGTAGCTCTGATCATCTAAAATTTTGTATCTCTATAACTACCAGGTGGAAGTACAGAGTCAGGATCATCTTGTTGTCACTAGTTTTAATTAAGGATGTGAAGCACAGTACTTCAGAAATCAACCATCTTATCCATTAAAAAAAATTGTCTAAAAAAAACTGAGTTTGCACTCCAGAAATACTGTATTATGGTTTTGGTTGAGAAATAGTTCTCTACAGCAACTCCAAAAACCAGTCTTAACCTAAATATCTAATTTTAAGATAGACGTAACCAAATGAGATTATTCCTGCAAAAAAACCCCCGCTAATTAACAAATTCTAGATAGTAGAATGAAAAAACAACTGTTGCCTTGTTCTTGATCTTTTTAACATTGGAAAGAAAATATGCATGAGATCTTCAACTAATAAAGCTCAAATACCTGACTCACATATAGACATTTCTATCTGGTCATTTTAGCCTGTGAACAAAAACTTGCCTATGATATTGAGAAAATAATTTCTCACTTTTGCAAGTGTAGATTTTTAAGGAGCACTGTTTAACAAGCTTAATCTTCTTTAGGAGAACTGAGTTTAGAATATTCACTAAAGGATCAGGACTCAGCAAAAGGGTCCCTTTCTAGATATGACCTCAGCAATGGACTGAGACGTGCCTTGCCACTGTAGTGATGTACCAGCGTGTGCTTGATCTCCCCTGCTCTGAAGGACTGCAGCATCTGAGCTGAGGCAGCTCCCAGGCTGGCCAGGGGCAGGACTCACTCCTGGGCTGACAGCTTCCCAAGCAGGGAATGATTCTGGGGAGTGACAGGAAGGTTTGGCAGGAGGTCAGCTGTTTCATCCACCTTTGCCTTGTGTTACCTCCCGCTGGAAAACATGGAAAAGCATGTAGAATGCATATAAAAGAAAAACAAGCCTCAAATGTATGGAATACTGAAGCTCAGAGGGAATCAGATCCAGATGTACACAATCTCTCATAGGATGCAAAAGTCCCAATCCTTGTGGTTTCCAGGAAGCAAAGGCTATGGGACCATTCACTCCCAGTGATGTGGTACCTACTGTAAGTTTACATGAGAGCCCTGCTATGTCTCTGTAGATAAGGAATAGTCCCCCAGCACCTCCCAGCCTGTCAGATCCCTGTGCTGTGCTGCTTCCATGGCAACACCATGCTGGGATGGGGCCGTGCAGCAGAGCAGGAGGCTCTGGAGATGCTGCACCACAAGGTGACCTCCTCACTGCCACCCCAACAGCTCTGGCACACTGAAAGGACATAAACACTGCTCTAACAACCAGTACTTGCTTACTAAAGAGATGGGGGGGGAGGTGGAGATGCTAAAATATCTATTGAGGAGTATTTGCTGTTGCTGTGAGCATGAGACAGAGTACTGGATCTGTATTTTGGAAAACTATGACCTTTCCCAGAGGGTTACTTAAATATTTGAAGCTGCAGTGATCTCAAATATGCACTGATGTATATTCTTTTCAGAAATTACTGTAGAGACTATGCTTATGCTTCACTCAGTAAAGTATATGCTTACAGTTAATTTCTTTTTCTTATTGAAAATGTATAAGCATATCAGTTTCACCTTGAAAAACACTCACAGTGGGAAAAAATAGCACAGTTTATTTACAAAAAAATTTTTGTATGAGTATTTCTGTGCATCTTTTAACTTTATGGGAGGATATGACCTTAAAAAGACAAGCTGTCAAAAAAAGAATGGGAAGTAGAGATTTTACACATATTTTCTTCTCTTTTGATTCTTGGACACTCTTTCCCTTCCTCTTTTTTCTTTTTTTGTTTTGACATTTTATGCAGAATTAACTATTCAAGAACATTTGGTTGTTTTTTTGCCCTAAATGTACTTAAAAGTACCATCTATCCTTATTAAGCCTTGAAGCATTATCTGTGCAACATGTTCTTGTGTTCCAACATATTTGAGTAAAAATATAGTTTCAAGAGATGGTAGCTTTTGTGCAATGCCAACTTATTACATTCCTTATCAGCACTCTTATTGTTCCTGGAAGTTTAACTCAGAGCTTTCAGTGATCCTATCTACTGCATCCTCACCCCCCGCTCCAAAGATTTGTCATGTCACAACTGAAGGGGTAGCAAACTATTGGTAAGAGGAAGGAAAACATTGGCCAGAGCTGGGTCAGAGAAGGAAGCAAGAACACCTAAATTTTTTCATATTGTGATATTACAGTCAAAGAAACTAAGACATGCAGAATACCCTGGGAAATATAACATTATTTTAATATTATATTTTTAAAGCCTTAATTCAAGAAGGCATTTTAAGGTCCAAAGAAGTTATAGCCTATCCTTATTTCTCATCTATGTACAACACCCCATTAAATGTACCTGTAAATACTGAATGAATTAAGTACAAAACAGTGATTTTATTTTTTTTTTCAAATCTGTGTAAAACAGATTTGCTGTTGACTGACCTGCCATAACAGGCTTATTCAGCAGAATAATCCAGATCTCCTTTCAGCTAAACACTTCAGCCTAAAACAAACTTTTTAGACATGCATTAGTCATGCTGAGGATGGGTAGACATGTTCAATGTCTAAAATGAACTCAGCCAGACATTGGGTCTTACCAAAACAGATTTTTGCTTTAATGTTGCTGGATCAGAATGTGAATTCCTATTAAGTAACACAGGAGGATTAAAATTTATTTAAAACAATACTAATATGTACTCACCATTTTTGGTATTGTCTCTAAAGGGGCACTTCTTGCTCCCCCCAAGACTCACCTCTCCAACTTTTCCAAATGAAATTCTCAAAAAGCACTTTGGAGCACACAACTCTATGAGAAACTGCCCACAGCTGTTAGTGAGAGGACAAAGCTGAATGGTGAGAAGCTATAAAAGTGAGAGACAACCCAGTTCCATAGATATTTTTATCTGCCAGAAACTGTGCTAGAATAAAGAATTCAAGCAACAAATAGTGGTAAAGAGCAATACACTAAAACAAGGATGGATATATTTGGAAGCACCTGGATTTGGAAAACATAGATCCCTCCCTTGAGATCTATGTGAAAAAGCCACAGACATGTACAGCAATACTGGCTCTGAGATATTTTGGGCAAAATCTACATCACATCCACTAAAATGTGTATATTTCTGGTTTATATAAGTGTTGAGCTCTTTGATAACAAACACTCAGGAAGGTTGTAAACCAGCGTAGTGCTTAGGCAATAGAAAAATTTGGGAAAAGAAAAACAGACATTTATAGTTTTACATTTTATTTTTCTCTCATTCACAGACTTGTAAGAACCACAAAGCATATTTATACAGCCAGGTAGATAGTCATGAAACAATATTTACACTGTGTTTGTAAATAAAACATAAAATGTATTATGAGGATAGTTAATCTTTTTTAATCCCTTAACAGCAAGGACTACATTGCCATCTTTAAAATGCAATTAATGGAATTAATTGGACACTCTACATAGGTTTTGCTTAAGATATGTGCTCTCTCACAGGATGGCCAGGAATGGTTTGGTGTCCAAGAGATAGTTTGGAGGCATTTTGCTGTTTTCAGGGAAGTGTATTTGATTACCTAAAAAAAAAAGATCTGAAGTTGCTCTTCAGGGCTATGGAATGGTCTGGGTTATGGGTTATCCTGGTGCATAACATCTCTCTCTCTTTTCTCTCTGTCTCTCTCTTTTCTCTCTCTCTCTCTCTGTCTCTCTCTGTCTCTCTCTCTCTCTCCCAGTTTTTCATACTTTTGTCAAATTTGACACACTGCTTTGGAAAGCTCCAGCTCTGATAAGTTTCCTCTTTGCAGGTGGAAATGTTCTATTGCAGAAAAAAATATCTGCTTATAAATATTTATAAATATTTATTCCTGGTTTTTGTCCTGAAGTACTTTTCCTTCAAGGGCAAGATTCTTTTTGATTTACCCTCTGACATACATATTGACCTCTGCATACTTCACTGATGTTTTACATGGCTTCTTTTTCTTTTAGAAATGTCTGAAAAATGTTCTAGAAAAAAATGGAATTTAATAAAATTACAGTTTAATTTAAAAAAAAACAACAACAGGTTTTCTAAAAGATCTATTTCCCTAATACAGCATAGAATTCTACAGGCTACTAAGCAACCTTGAGAAAATGAAGAAGACCCTCAGTTTCTCTTTGAGTCAGAGAAAATCTGTCAAAATATTTTAGTGCACTGCAGAATTACCACTATGAACGTGGTAATTATACTGTGGTCTGATAAGTATACCCTGCACTTTAACAGCAGGCTGCATTAGAGATCCACAAAATATTTATTCTTCTTACAAAAGGAATTTGGAAACCTTGACGAATTTCAAAGGATTTCCTCCTCCTGAGCTGAGCTGCTCTGCAGAAGACATAAGTCTGCACTGACCTAAGTGCTGACTGGAATAACAGCACAAGGAAAACGTCACCGAGCATGTAGCACATCATGAGCAAATCTAAATTGCCATGTAAGGCAATTTAAATGTACAGGTTACTTCTAAAGCCACTGAGAAATTTAAGCCCTGTAAGGTGTTGAAAATTCAACTTTATCAGCTGCAAATTTGCAAGCAATTCATAAACTCCAATGCTTTTTGGAAAGCTTTTTCACAAGTGCGTAAAAAATGTTCTCAATGTCAGTAATAAATGACAGTCAAGGAATTTTGGCAGCAAATGTTTCAGCTGTCCTCATGAAATGGATGAATATTTCCCTCCTTGCATTAATTCATGTTACAATACGTACATGGGAGAATGATAATAGGGTTCTTCCCTCACGCTTGTCAGGTATAAAATATTGTACCACTTCATAACATTAAAGGGGTGAGTAAGGCCAGACACTGCTTAAAAAGAAAAGGGAAACCTAAAGTTTGAAAGGTAACATCTTCAGTGTGAAATGTATTCATGAACACTGTCAAATACCAACCTCTTCTCAAGTGCTGGCTTCTGCTAATTCCTACTGACAGCTGTTCTTATGCTTACCTTGAGACATTTGGTTTTAAATGTCAGACTGGTTGGATCTTACTTCTTCCCTAAACATTCACCAACAAGATGAAGAAGATATTTGCCAAAAAAAAAAAAAAAAAAAAAAAA
>JAOTQP010001286.1:11966304-11977979 GCA_026413545.1 Cichladusa arquata | reverse complement strand
AAAAAAAAAAAAAAAAAATTAAAAAAAAAAAAAAAAAAAAAAAAAAAAAAAAAAGAACAAATAATTCTTATTCCAGGGCAAGCGCAGCACATCAGCTGATACAGCCAAGCAGATCTGCTTTTATTAAAGAGATGAATGTGTGGATTGCTCCTTGAGAAAACATCACAAGCTTCTTGCTGACAGTGATGAAGTCTTTTGACACGAGTTTTGCTCTTTGCAATGTCCAACCTTTTCATGTACAAAAGAAAAGGTAAGCTTTCTGAAATCAGTGGAGTGGGGAGAAATCGGGTCCTTAAAAGAACAGATTCTCAGAACCTACCACAGACTGAGCAAACAAACTTTCCAGAGGAAGTCTTCATTTCCAGAGCTTTAGGAGATCCCTGTAGCAAACAGTGCTGACAGAGTGTATCTACATCATCCATTCATTAATCTGAATTACTTCTTTTAGTGTTTCTGCTGTTGAAGCCAACTCTGTGATTGCAGTGCATTTGCCCTGGAAGGATTTCTGCTGTATCATGCACTAGGGAGAAATAACTGTTGAGTACAATTTAACTCTCTAAGCTGAGAGGAAAAAAATGAATAGTAATTATTCCCGCTTGCTTGCCTTTCAGGAAATGTGCATTTTAAAAGCTCATGTAACTATAAAAGCAGTTGCATGCTGAGCAGTTTAGAAAGATTTTTTAACAGTTTGAAATTCAGGATATTTACTGCCTCACAAGGACCACTGACAACTAGGATGGGTTTGGATCCACTGTTTACATTTCATAAATCAGACATGATTGAAACACAGAACAGAAGCCTGAATCTCATGACTCATCTGCTTACATATGGTTTCTTTGTATCAGGATCATAAACATTCACATTGTTGGAAGCTTCCATGCGTAAGAGGATTCTCTCATACACATAAAATTTTCTGCTAGTCAATGAGACTGAGAGACTCAGATGCAGGAAGTTCTCTCATCCTAATTAGAGTACTAATTATTTGTGGCCATAAGTTTCATTCCTAGACTGGAGAAGGATATAAAATATCCTCCACTCTCAAGAGTGCATAGATATAAATTGAATATAGAATAATAGAATAATTTTTGGAAGTGACTTTTGGAGGTCATTTAGTGCAACACTGCTAATAACAGGTGCATCCTTAAGACCAAATCAGTTTGCTCAGTGCTTTTTCCAGTCAAATTCTGAGTATTTCCAAAATTGTAGATTCCACAAGCTTGCTAAGCAACCTGTTCTGCTGTTCAACCACTCTCATTACATTTTTTTCCTTATACCTAGCCAAATTTTTAATTTTACAAATTATGAATGTTATTCTTACCCTTTCACTCTGGATCTCACAGAAGAGCCTGGAAGTCTTCTCTATAACCATCAAGTTATCACAGGAAGAAGTTGCATTCCCTTTTCTTCCCCAGGCTAAGCAAACATGGGACCTTCAGAGTTTCCAGCTATTCCCTGTGCTTCAAACAATTTCCCATCTCGTTGGAGTGCTGCTGGGCCTTCTCCAGTTTACCATCCAACATGTGGGAAACATGCCAAAACTCAATATTGCAGATGAAGCCTCATGAAAGCTGCATAGAGGGTAGTAATATATTCTCTTGGCCTGCTGGCTACTTATGGTTTATTAGTGTGTCCCAGTGCACACTTATGTCCATTCCTGCAAAGCCATCCCACTGTCCTGTGCTCCATCACAGTCCCTGCAGAGCTGCTCCCAGGCAGTCAATCCCCATCAACTTTGCATTTGCTTTCATTCAGCTTCATAAAACTTCTGCAGCTGCTGCTCCAGCTTGTCAAGGTCTCCTTGAGTGGCAGTTCTGGGAATCTGAAGAAGGATTGTCCCATTTCACCATCCAGTCCATTGAATGAAGATATTAAACACTAACTGCCCCAACGTCGGCTCCTGAGGCCTGCCATAGCTGTCAGCCAGACATACTTTCAAAATTGACCAACACTCTTTGAACACTGCAATACAGCCAGTCTTTCACTCCCCTTACAGTCCATCATCTGGTCCATAACTATTAGTTTGGCTTCGAGGATGCCATGGGACACCCTGTCAAAAGCTTTGCCAAGGTTGGACACGCCCCCTTCAGTCACTGAGCCAGTCCTTTCAACATAGCAGGCAATCAGGTTTGTGAGGCATTTGCCCTCTTTTATTGGTGTCCTTCTCATCTTTCATGTGTCTGGAAATGCCTTTCAGGAGAACTCTTTCCATAGTCCTCCACAGGAGAGATGTAAAGCTGTCTGGGCTGCTGTTCCCCAGATCTTTCATCATGTCTATTTTAAAAGCAGCTGTAACATTTATTCTTTTCTAGTCATTCAAAATTTCCTATGCCTGTGGAACCTGCCCACCACACAACCAAGCATTTATCCACAAGATCCACAATTCCTCTCTGGCTGCTTCCCCTTGACTAGCAGATTGGAGGGAAACACCAACAGTTTCTCTTTACTCATCCTAAATTTAAGCAGCAACCCTTGATCTGCCGAAGGTCTCCATTGTCACAACACCCACATGGATAAGCAGCAATCAGTAATGATTGATGAACCTTGGCAAAGTCTTCTCAGTATTACAGATTTAGGGCTCAGGTGCTCCAAAAAATGTGTCCCAAGACAGAAAATCTTGTCCACAGATGACTTCCATCATCTACCCTTCCTGCCTGAGTCACTGGCTCTATCACCTAAATCGGGTGAAATCACTTTGGGTACTTCCCCAGCAATGCATATTCCTTCCCTGCTTCCAGACCTCACTATTCCAACCAAACACTAGTAAGGAGAAACATCCTTTTTCATGCCCAAAGTCACCATCTTCCAGTTCCTACTCTGGCTGGAGTCCCTGTTCTCCCTCTACTCGACTTCAGCCACTGGTTGTCCTTCCTTCTGCACAAATGGGACTGGGATTCTTGACCCTAGAGGGTCTCTGCAAGTAATCACCTCCCAGTCATGGTCCCTGTGGTGCCATGACCTGCTCTTCTCCTCCCTCTGCCATGACCAGGTGTTGCACTGATGTCTCCAGACCAGCACTGTTATCAGGCCTGCACTGCTCTGTCCTCCTTCAGCACGTCCATCTGGGCTAACAGCAATGTCTAATCCACCTTAGAAAGCACTGAATATGTTCAAAGTCTCATTCTAAAAAATTGTTTTAAAAATGTTCAGTGGTCTGCTATAAATAAAATATATATATACACTCACAAAATCAGGTTTCCTGATTAAAGACAAAATTTTAATCACTTGTGAATTTATTTCTTCTATAGTACTGAAGGAAATTGTCTTTTCCCCTTTCAATCTTTGAACCTTGCCCACAAAGACTGCAAAAATACACACGGCATAATAATCACCTATTGAAGCTACAAATTTGTGTGTGAGGAACTACTCCATGTTCTTTCATGAGTTATCTCATGAATTGTTACCCTGAATCAATTTCCATATAAGTTTTGGATTTCCCACCTCATTCTGACAGCTTTTGAAGTGCTCCTCTTTGTAAAGTGCAGCACCCAACCTGGAAAAAAACCTCTGTAATCTAGTGAATGTTTAATGTCTGCTTAAATGCCCTGACTACTTTCAGCTTTTTGGCTTTCTACATTGAAATTAACAACAAAAATGGTTTTGCCTAAGTTCTTTCCACAATTTGCATTCTTCACCAATGTACATTAAAGAGTTCATAAAAATGCATCGTGGGCCCATTTAAGCTATGTGATTAACTGTTAATATGAGACATTAACTTGCAGTGCTATGATAGAGATGATCATGTACAATTATATTTGATGATGGTAATTCACAACTATAATTTTTGTTATATTTTTAAAATAGAGTATGACGACTGGAAGATATTCTAAACTGCTGTAGAAGATTAAATGAATGCTGATGTAAAACTTACTGTCCTGTTGTGACCACTATTGATGATTGGTCATGTAATTCTGAGTTCTGCCTATCAGAACAGCATTTCTTGGTACACTTAAAAATGTAAAAGTTATTCTTTATGAATATTCTTTTTCTCAAGCCCTCATATGGAAATTTTTTTTCTATTAAAAAGGTTTTGATATTCAGTCAACAGAAATATCATCGGGCTATGGAGACTTTTTCCCTTGTATTTTTATGTTAAAATTAAAAAAAAAAAAATCTGATTTCATATTCATTCATAACTACAGAAGCCAATCCTGATCTACAGAAAAAGCTGGAAAAAATAAGAAACTTCTGTATGTGATGCAAGTTTCTCTGAAATACAGTATATGACTTATTATCTCCCTTCATCCTTGAAAAGATACACAGACCGGAAAAAGGCATAGAGTTATGTAAGACTTCAATAGCTTTAAAACCCCCTCCTTCAGTCTACCAGTGAATTCACCTGTACATTATCTGAATGAATTTCAGACTGAAATTTATTTAAAAGAAATGCCTTTCTTTAGATGCAAGACCAAGGCCTCAAGATGAAGTAATATCTCAGGTTCCCTTGGGTTTTCCTTCTACTGTGTCTTACTGCTCATCACAAATATTTTTCTGCAATTCTAATATTTCATAATTCAAGCTCCATCAATGGAGCAAAGAAATTATATAGATGGTGGATGGAATATTACATAATTTCAAATTGTTTTGATGTTTAGCAAGCAGTTGGGATATTTTGAAAAGAAAAAATCTTTTCTCTCTTTTGAGAAATCAGATTGCTGGAAAACAGTAATGATCTATTGTGATTAATTTCTTAATTTGTAATAGAGGACCAATGCCAACACCTTGTAAAAATTATTTTTAAATATTCCAGTTTTATGACATTTCATTTTAAAATGTATGGTTATTTTAGTATAAATTGGTCAGAAATAGGAGAATAAAACTTTTAATTTCAGTTCACCTGGTGTATGTTACTTGACATGAATAGTGAACCACAATGGCTTTTAAATGAGGGAGAAGCCTGGTGAATGTTTCTTTTGTTTTTAAAACTCTTTTGTAGTTTAGATAATAGGAACTTTTTTCTAACTCTGAATAATCTTTTTAATAAATTTAATATACACATATAAACACACATTCTTGGTGATGTGTATGTAAATACAGTTATTCAAGTAGTTAAGCACTGAAAAATAAAGAAATAATGAAGTTATTGTTAGTGTACCATCATCACAATCTCCCGTCTGCATTATGGCACAGTAGTTTTTGGTGCCTTCACTTTAGAAATGATCCCTTAATTCCTGTCTCATTCATTGCATACGGTGGCAGCAAAGGTGGACTGGTATATTATCTCTGCCAGCCATCTGTGTTGGCAATGTTCTCTCCTTGTATTTAATTAAATATTGCAATTAGAGAGAAAGAAAAAAAGGGATAAATTCTTATTAGTGATCAGCATGCTTGCAGGTGAAGAGCAGGACCTTAGTTCAAAATCTACTCAGAATAAAAGCCAAAAAGTCACCATCTGACCACTATGCTTGCAGTTTATCCCATGCTCTGCTCTATTGCCACCCTGACAAGGTTGTAATGAGTTACATGATCTCCACTATTATAGAAATAAGAATTAAATTTTTGAACAGATATTTGGATGGCAATTGCTATGTGGAAGGCCTCTGAAAGTCCTATGCCAAAGAACTAAAGGAAGAGAAAAACTGATCCTGACAAATGAACCATATTTGGGAAGCACTGTACAGGAAGAACCCATCAAAAGGGATTTTTGCCTCATGCTCTGGGTTACTCTGCCTTCACTGAGCCGTGATAGATTTATCCAGAAAGCAGAGAATGCAAAAGGCTTGTTTAAACACCTAGCACATCCTCACTTGTCAGAGGTGCTGTGCACATTTCCCTGTATTGGTTTACAAAAGGATGTGGATTAGAAGCAACATTTCTTTACACCACAAGGAAAGCAAAGATGTAGGTTGACCATGTCAGTCATGGGATCAATTGGTTTATCTTGTTCCTGTATCCTTTAATTTTGTAGTGCAAATCAAGAGGCAGATACAATTAAACTCCTCACTTTAAACAAACTGTTGGTCAATTTACATGTATATCAGGTTCCTTACACACAGACTGTAACTGCTGTTAGCTGGGAGAGTAATAACATCGAGGCAGCTCCTATGGGGGAAAAATGTTAGCATTCAGCTTTCTAATTATTAACAAGATTAATCTTCTCTCTTGCTGCTTTTAGAATTCCAATCAAACTATTTAAAAATTTAGAACCTGCTCCATGGGAAAAAGAAATCTTAATTGGGCAGGATGTGCAGATTTTCTGCATATAATTGAGCGTTCAGATTAACTACTGCTTGCCAACGCTATTGTGAACTAGGAGAGTTGCTCCTTCTACTTCCCCTGTAATAGAGCAGGAGCAAGTCCTGGGTTCAAGTCCCCAAAGAGCATTTGCAAATGTGAGGCGATTATAGCAATTATCCACAGGATCTGTGTGCACAGCAGTGGTATAAAAACATTTCAGGTTGGATACCTGATTGGAAACGGAACCGTTCAAGAATTAAATGTCACAACAGTAGGCAGAGTTATGATAAAGGTCTCAAATCACTTGAGTATATCAGTCATTGACTTCCAATCTGCTTAAACAAAACAGGCATGGATTTTTTTCCTTTTTTTTTTTGTTTTTTTTTTGTTTTTTTTTTGTTTTTTGAGGACAGTTCCAAATGAAAGTAAATGGGAGTAAACATAATTTTTTTAAAAGGAAGAGAAAATAAATGAAAAAATAAAATATGAAGTTTACACACAAAGCACTGCCTGGAAATAGTGCATGGATCATACTCTTTTTTTGTCCTTCCTTTTCCCCACAAAAATCCCTGCCAAAGTTTTCTGCTTTGATATCCCAAATCATACAACCACTAATGAGAACACTAGATTACAACTAGTGAGTTATTTTATCCCTTACACTGAAATTTGGGGACAGGAAATTTCTTAGAACCACTCACAATATAACTGCAGCAACACTAACCACAAACACCCCCACACTGAGAAATTCACCCTCCACAGCCTATGACAAGAGGGAAATCCCTGTCTCCCACACAGTCTGCCAGGGAATTTTTGCCATTGCCTGCAAGGACAGTATTTCAGCCAAAAATTATGAGATAATTTCAACATCACCAGCAGCAGGGTTCCATCCTTTAATCAGATCATACAGTGACAGCCCTGCACTTGGCTTTATACATGAGACCATTTTGTGAAAGAGCCAGTGCCCATAGGGGAGATGGGGAAGGGAGTAGGGTTGTTTGTTCTTATAGCAGAATTTCCTCAGAGATTTACATTAAAAGATCTATTGCACAGGAGAAACTAAATATTGATTAAAATATTTGAGTTTTATGATGAGGGCTGCAGCTTGGACAGCATTACAGGCAGCATAGCTCTACAAGGTGCCTTTTTCTGAAGGCCATCAATGCAAGGAGCTGCTTAATTCAGTTGTAAACTGAACCCATCTTGCTGAAAGTCTGGTTGGGTGGAATGAGTAAGCTTTATACTACAGCTGCCAAACTTTTCCATTCACGACTCCACTCCTATTTGCACTTCCAGGCTTGCTTCCAGATTTCCTAGTTTGGGAAATGCTGCTTTAAGACCTCAAATTAAAAGCATATGTTGAGATTTAACGTGACCTTCAGAAATGGCAAAGTAGTTGTAAAAGATGATGAGGGGGCGATAGATGGAAGGGCAGGAAGAATCAATAAGAAACTCTTCCCCACCCACAAACAAAATTTCCATTCAAATCAGATTTTTTTTTCTTTTTTTTTTTTAATGTATTTACTTTTAGAAATTAGTCTGCTCTGAGTGTGCATTTGTATGTGCCAATTTGTCCATTTTCCCAGTGCCCGTTAGTAACTTTTTACCTTATGGGTTAATTTATAAAAGTAAAGGTCTCAGTCCTCCAGACTACCTGAAATCAAAGGTCAAGCAACAGAAAAAAAAGGGTTTTTTAGTGATATGTCCCTGCTGGTGACTAGAGAATCCACCCTTCTGAGATCTCCTTTGGAGATGCCACCTTTAGAGCAGCACTGCTCACTCATTTTGTGCTTTCTGTAGCACCAAGGAATGTAGCTGTAAGGCACAAAGCCAGGGAAGCCAGCCTTCTTAATTCCTCCTCAGGAAATAAGCATTATTAAGTCACATGGGGCTGGTACCTACAGGCTAGATGTGACACAAACACGGCAGTGCTGGGTTGGAGCCTGTGGAGGGAAGCCTCAGGATTCAGGGAGGTCAGTGAAATTAAGAGAGCAGAGCTTGCTGGTCCCACAGCATCTGTGGTGCCTTTAAGCTGGCACTGGGGAGGCTGGTGGATGATTATGCCTTTTGATCATATTATAAAGAAAACTTCCAGATGAACAGCCTCAAGCCACCAGGAGACAAACTGAACTGGTTCTGACGGTGGCTGCAAAGTGGGGGAATCTCTAAAGGCTCTCTTTTTGTATCTCCACTAAGTACTTGGATGAAAATGTTTCAGAACATGATTTGTGAACCCCTCCTCCAGTCTCCTGTTTTCTGCAGCAAATGCCTGTAAAACCAGATGCTTAGTCTGGCATATTTAGTCTTGTCTTTGAAAATTCCATTTAAATCACTAGTAAAAGGTAACACTTTGTTGGTGAACAGGATGGTATTCTGTATAGTTTTCATCTTTGGACTGTTTTTCTATACAGGCAAAATTTAAATAAAAGAATTAAAATTATGGATTTAAAATTATGCTACATTTTGCACTATGATCAAAACTGCAGACAGTGTAATTTAGCATCACCTGATCTGTGGAAAACCAACTGAAAATAAATGAACATTCATTCTGCAGCTGTTTTTCTCAATAACCATAATAATATAGTTGTTAGACATAAACAGCACACATCAGCTCTAGCAGAGCACAAAAAATGATGCCAAGCTAAGTACCTGATAAGCTTTCATATTCAATGTTTCCATGCAATTCAGTATTTTGCCAGTGCAAATGACAGCAGATGATAGCTGTCACTTGAGCATGTATGGTGCTCTGGATGAGTAGGGGCTCCCAAGTAATGAGTTTAAGGAAAATTTATATTTTACCAGTGATTAAATGTTATCAATTTTCTGGACTAGAGGGAAGGAATCTCTTTGATGCCTGCAAGTGAGGGGAAAAAGATTATAGACATCATTAAAGAAAGAAGCAAAACAAAAGATTAAGCCTGAGGTTTTCAGGAGAGCCTAGGGGAGATAACTTAGTTCAAAAGCCTCTAATTCCCTTAGGCTTTTTTGAAATTCCCAGCACCACATTGCCACACTGATGACTGCAGTTACTCAACTAAGAAGTGACACAAAGGAAGCTTGAGTAACAGGAAAAGTCCATGAGACTTCATTTTAAATAAAATTAAGCTTGTAACTCCTCATGAGATCTGGCTATGTTCCCTGCTCTCTGCAGGAACCTTCACACCAAGATTCCAAAGTCTGGGGATGCACACACACACACACACACACACATACACACACTTCACCACCTCACCACCACCCCCCCACTTCTTCAGCTCTTCCTCTTCAAATCCTTATTGGAAGGTTTCTGGCACTAATTCTCAGCTAAGGTTTGCTCCAGATTTTGCCTGGCTGCTAAGGGAAGCTAAAAATCCTCAAAAGGATACACTGGAACTGCTGGGTCTATCTTGTCCCAACTCTGCCTTCACACAAAAGCATTTCATACTGTGTAAGAAGTATGGGACCATGGAAGAATCACCATTCTGAAAAAAAGTGAAAAGATATTTCTGATGGATTTAGGCACGCCATGATACACTGTACCTTCTATGTCCATACTGAACAGACCTGCAGTTCAGGTGTGCAGACTTCAGACAAACATAAAATGTTCTGTGTAAAACATTCCCAGAAGGTTAGCTTAATCAAGAACTTGTTGGATCTAAAGCAATCTGTTATTTAATTAATCTGTGCATGACAAAGTAAGCTCAACATACCAAAGATCATGAGGTTTGCAGTGAATTCCTAGGGTGTGCAGGGTAGGTTGGATGTGTGACCATGATGTAGAGCCAATTTGCACTTGTGTTGGGAAGAAAAGCCAGCATGTGAGGCTAAGTAAAAGTACAAATCTTAAAGAACTTATGGCCGTCTGGAAAAGAAAGGCAAATTGATAAAATCCTCAAAAATTTCATATTTCAAAAAATGGACGTGTATTTTGAAATGATTAGGTACAATAGGGTCACAACTGAGGGTCAAGGAAAGAATGCATCTTATGGGATCCTAGTACTCCAGGATTCAAAGCACCAGAAATATGGCTGGGATATATTGCCCAGTTTTTCCTTTCGTCATACCAGTATGCATATTTTAAATGTCCACCTTCATTACAGGTGTTAGAATCCTTACTTAGAACATATTTAGGAACACTTCATAACATCTTTAAATTGCTGGGACTTTCCTCCCTTCTAATTTTCCACTGTCTGATTGGGAGGATGAGCCAGTTAGAGCCTTTCAACTTGCTTCATTTCTCTGCTGTCATTTTATTAAGTTTTCCACCATAATCTCCTGCTTTATAGGCACAAGGCATAACACCTACAGCTGTCAGATGGTTTTCTGCAAGAAACACCAGAGCAACCTGGAACTTTTCAAGACAAATTACAGGAGGGTAGGTATGCTGAGGCTGTCATGACCAAATTTTTCACAGGATTTCAATTATGGGCTTGCTTGCTTAGCATGATCCCTGGCATGACACCTAACTGTTCCTGCCAGGTCACTTACTTGAGCATTTTTCTAATTACATTGTGGAAAATGAGTACTTTCAGGTTGTGCCTGTCCTCAACATATAATTTTTCTTTTCCTCTGATATTTATTATTTGAAGTATCACAGGGAAGAAACTAAAACTTAGGTTGTCATTCTGTAGGCCATTCAAAGAGAAAAAAAATGCTTTAAATTCAGATATGCTGTATTTTCATGGTTCTTCAGTATTTGTCTTTTTTTTTTCTTTCTTTCACCCTGCTGTTTAGAAATAAGATTATTTTTTTATTTTTGCTTGAAGTGGCATTTGTTGAAGTACTTTAATTTTGGCACTTTATTTGTTCTCATTTATAGAAATTCAAAATATTGGGAGTGTGTGTTTGGTTTTTGTTTTTTCTTTCTTCAACAGTTTGCGTTTTCTTCCCACAAAAATGAAAGACTGAAGTTCTGGCAATAAAAAGAATTCATTATTTCCATTTTTTCTAAAAATTCTTGAAGTAAGTCAATGAGTAGAAGAAATAGAAGAAGAAATAATGTAATTGTATTATACCCTGTGTGGCTGAATATTATTAAGTAATCATGTTCATATTCATTAATAAATAAATGGTATAAAATATCTAAAAAGCTTGAACAGGTACTGGCAAATCATTTAGGAGTGCTTGTGCTTGGGAGAGATTGAGAGTTAAGACTCTTGCCTCATCATCTGGAAGGAAAATTTCCACACACACCAGAAGGATCAAAACAAAGTATTTGAACGAGATTCTTACATCAGCAGCTTTTTGTAATAACTCAATTCATCTCTGTGACATGGATGGTGGGTGTGTGGTGCTTTTTTGTTTTGTTTTGTTTTTTTGCTTTTTTTTTAAGGAAGAAGCTTGTAAACTGGAAGGTATTCATATATAGCCTATATCCTGCTGTCATACACAGTACAAAAACTGGGAGGAATTTTGACATTACCCTCCCCCCTACAACAAAACAAAATAAAACAAAACAAAACAAAGCAAAGCAAAACAAAACAAAACAAAACAAAACAAAACAAAACAAAACAAAACAAAACAAA
>JAOTQP010001286.1:11930079-11956694 GCA_026413545.1 Cichladusa arquata | reverse complement strand
TGATATATATATATATATATATATATATATGTATGTATATATGTACATATATATACATTTATTTATTTATTTATTTTTACATATTAAGTGGAATGATGTCCACTGGAATGATAAAGCCAAATAGCAGAATGATCTAAAGAATGGTCTTTTTCCATTAAAATCTGCCCAAATGAAGGACTTGATTCCCCTTTTCCTAATTGAATATGCTAATTGCCAACACATGAAGTAGTAAAAGAGGTTTTTCTCTCCTTTTACTATGCTGCTCTTGGTTTAGGGAAAGCACACCAACCAGGTGATGATTTCCAGGTAAGGTCAGTGAAGGACAGAACTTATGAATTAAAAAAGAAACCTAATTGCTCAGTAGTGCCTAGAAGAGGATAATTCCACACATAGACAAATACTTGATACCTTCACTTGTGGAAGTCCAGATCCAAAAAAGATTTGACAAAGAACATTGGAGTCAGTTTCCTAAAAATTTTCATGTAACTGGCTTCAGATTTTCGGGTTATTACAGAGACAGACAGAAGCTTAAGAACTAAGATTTTGGGCCCTACCTAAAAGGACACAGGTTCTTAGCAAAACTAAGTTTTTGGCATGGCACAGGTTTGAATTATTTCAGTTAGGTTACTAAAATTTTCAGGGCCACACTTTTTGTCTCGCAGAAATTAAGATGACTTTTCTTCAATGAAAGTGTTTTTTTTTAATTTCTACATTGTTTTCTTCAATTGAAAAAATGCTTTCCTTTGTAACTGAACATATACCAAAAAAAATTCTTTATGAAATTGTTTATGAAAGAATGCAATTGCTTTCTTGGCTGTTTACTTTGATTCCTTTTCTCCCTGGCATTGGTATAGGCCTTCCAGGAATCTGAAGATTTAGAGAATATCATTTTGTTTATGGGGTATTTCATTCAGTATTTCAGTTCATTGGGAAATCTTCCCTTTCAGTTTCCTGTGCCTAGCATTAATCCCCAATGCACAGCACAGCAGAGAAGGTAGTTAAGCAGCTTACATGAAGACTAACTGGCTGCATGAGCAGTCTGGTGCTTCTCTGACAGCCTGACAAGCTTGCCTTCCTATTGAATATCCAGGATTGAGGCTCATTTCTTAGCAATGCAGAAAGTCTTCCCTTTCACCCTCTGAATATCAGTTTTGTCTAAAACAGCTTATTAAAAAAGATGAAAGACATTGGTCCTCAAACTTATACTTTTTTAACCAACTCTCTGAAGCAACCTTCACCATGTGCCTGGTGATAAAATATAATCTGTTTTCAAATATTTCATATATTCACTTCATGCATTTTAAGCACTTAGACTATCCAAGTGCACTGCCCTCTGTGAGGAAGCGTGGTGTCAGCTGGATTCTGCATATGCTTCTCTATAATGTTTTCATGATAATGCTAATACATACTTCCTCCTTTTTGTCACAAGTAAGCTTCCAAATCCCTACTCACAAATCTTAACAGACATTGTTTTCTTCAGAAGAAAAGAAATGGAAGAGATGTGAAAAATAAGCAGAGTACAGAGGAAGTGACATTCCTGAAGAGGGTTAAAGCTTCACTTGTGGAACTGTGAAAGGTACATAATGAAAGCTTATATGGCTCTTTTTAAACAGTAACAAAAGTTATGAAGACTTGTTTTCACCTTTCTTTAACCTTCTTGGCAATACTTGCAGGATTTTCCACATGCTCCTTGATACCTTCTCTCCTCTTGTGTCTTCCACGAACTTGGCTGGACAAGCAGCAGCATATGCTGCAGCAGATTTACAGCTCCACATGTGCTGACTGTCCAAACATGCATGTGTGTTACTGGCCAGATGGCTGCTCCCTCCTGAAACAAGCAAATTACTGCATCACAAAGCCTCTTCCTTCAAGGAAATGCTGATTAGAGCCATCACTATAACCAGGAACTCATTCATATTACAGGAGAAGGAACTTCTAGTATTTACAAAAATAAGGTTTTCAGACTTGGTTATGAATGGACAAAAAACTCCAGGGATGGCAGCAATGCACAGACAGATGGAGAGTTTTCTTTTCCATCTCCTTTGCGAAAGATATGCCCAGATTTCTTATTGAACCATGAGAAAGGGGAAGGGTAGCTGAATGGAAAGATATCAAGAAACCTACCTGGATCTGAAGTAGCCTGAAGATTTTTCTATACAGTTGTGTAGTGATTTGACACCACTTCTTCTACGAGCATTCATCACACAAAGCAGGTTCTGAAGGTAAATTTTGCCCAGAGGGACCAGAGAGAAGATGCCTTCCCTGTTGATCAATCCACAACAGAGGATTACAGTTACTCTTCTAATTCAGACCATGTTGAGCTTGGTGGGCTTAACTATAGTGACAGTGGAAGATTTAAGAAGCATTAGTAACTGAGGTACTGTGAATAAAAATGTTCTGTTCAAAACACCAATTTATTGAAAACATTAATCCCCCTTATTTTATTCTAAACGTGCATAAGGAAAATCAGAGAGCAACAATTTCTTAGGTTGCTGCACCATTGTTACCAGAGGAGATGTAAATTCTGAGTTTGAACTGTTGTTTCTTATTAAAAGTGAATTTTTATGCTTTTTCTGACAGATGAGATGATCCCTTGCCTACCTTCAAACATCCATCATGCAGGTATTTACATCTAAGTTGGTCACTATCAAGATCTTTACAGCTAATGGGAAGAAACAAGCAGGTTTGTCTGGAGCTGTTTTATTTGTTTCTTTTAAGATGGTACAAACTAAGCCTTAGAATTTTGTATTTATCTTCATTGATTAGAGAAGTCACAAAAAAATATATTTCAGCCATAAATAATTTTGTTCTAGATATAAAAAAAAAGCAAAAAATCGATGTTTTAATAAAAAAGTATTAGCCAGGTTATAATGAAATTAGGGGGTTTTTTTTCATTGTTTTGTTTTTTTTGTTTTGTTTTGTTTTGTTTTCCCCAGTAATTTCAGACTGATTCTGGAAACAATCAACATTAGCTAGAACATAGCTCTTCCTAAGTAGTAAGAAGAAAATTGTTTTCTGCTGTTTTCTCTGATATCTTTTCTACACAGTATATTTACATGCAGACCAAAATAAAGCAAATTTTAGCTCTGCCTGGGTTTAGCCAAATCATCTATTCACCTCCTCATTCCCAGCACTCATTTGTTATTCTCTGTATCTCTCTGTGGTCCTCTGCCAAAAGGAATCCCATTTTGATTTTGGGATGCTTTAATACAACAGTCTTTTGTATAGCATCTGTTTTCATCAGCTCGTTGAGCTTTTCTGCCTTGAGCACTTTGAAGGTGTCTGGTGAATGAGCTGCCCAGTGGTACAGTTTCATGGTCCCTCATCAGTGGGGATCTTATTGGTGATTTCAGTGAGCTCACAAATTTAGAGGGGCTTAAGTCTCTCGAGGGTTATTGCTGCAGCTCTAATAAGAAGGTGTTGATAGGCCTTTGGCAGAGTTTTACAAGGCTGACTCAAGGTTATTCACATTCTTTTCCACTGTACTTACAACATATTATTTCTATTGCCATATTTTTGCTGCTGAAAAAATTATGGAGACTCTTTATACTCCAAAAGAGTATAATGCCTAATCCTCTTCTGTATTTTCCCCATTTTATGCTTTCAAATATCTTTTTTTTCAGGGAGTATGATGCATCTTGATTATGTTCAGAAGATTCTTTATAACTGCCTTTCTTAGAACAAGGAAATATACTTCTGCTCCTCATAACCTAGTCTTATCTTGATTTTATTACTGTAAATTAATTAGGGGAGAAAGATGAGTCATCATGACAAGGGGGCCATGGAAAATTACATTTATTCAAATTAATCTTACATGAAGTTAAGATTCTCTTACAGCACAATTTTTCTATGTCCCTTGATGGTTTAATATTTCTCCCCACCTTATTACCTGCAAGTAAAATGTATTTATTCCTGTCACGTTTAAGAAGTGTGTGCACACATGAAATATGAATCATACGTATGGATGCATAGATCATCAAGCATACAAGCACAATAAATTCTTTCTTTATATGAATAGTTGAAAAGGTGCTCCAACAGCTGGGTATCTGTAGAGGGGTATTTTATTTATCTAAAGACAAATGACAAAGCAACTGCACTCTGTTTTACTGCATTTATAACTGTCTGTCCACTTGTAACTGTCAATCATTTCATAAAACATCTTTGATCAGCCAAAGGCATTGCCCCTGTGCCCCTCTGGAACTTGTAGAATGCAGCAGGTCATGTAGATATATATGAAATGAAATAATTGGAAATAGAGCTATTCAACTAAGAATTCATACATTGTAGCACAAGAGTAACTTTTTTTTTTTTTTTTTTTTTTTAAAAAAGCTACTGTGCAACAGCCTTAGGGAAAAAATAAATAGCTTTATATACTTTAAGGTAATTTGACTATAATGAAGCAAGCTGATGGGGTGGTGGGAGAGAGCTGTAGACTTTTCATGCTGCAGTCTTTTTGGAGATATAAGATACCACAGAAGGCAGATGCTTTTGTTTGGATATCAGCACGTCATGCAGATGTACACTGGGCTTTACCAAGTGTAATATCTGAAAGAAAAGAGCTGTCAAAAATAATAATCCAACCACAAAGCCAACTCTGTAATTTTAAAAATATTTTCATGTTGCCACTGCTGCCTCATATGGTGGCATTAGAAGAGCATAGAATGTGAATTTGTGTAAGGTGTTCACATCCCCACAAAGCAGGGATTATTTCCCGTCGCAGTGGTAGGCTCCCAGAATGCCAAGTTATTTGCACTGCATGAACAGATTGCATAATTATCTGTTGACTTTCTTGAAAGGAGACTTGGCAGTGCAGTGTGATTAGGTTTTCCAGAGCTGGCAAATGCATAGATGAGCAGGCAGACACATGAGGGCCATATCAGTGAAATTTTTAATAATGAGCAGAACCTCTTGGGACAATTTTTTTTTTTTAATATAGTGATGAAACACCTCAAATGTGAGATATTTGTTTGGTTGATTTGACATGTGATGCTAAATTGAATGAATGTGAAAGTGGGCTCAGACTACCATAATGCTGAATATGGTTGGAAAGATGTCCTACAAGCAATGTTCTTGTTTTACTGCAAAAATTGTATTCTATATAAATCTTTCAGTGTTGCCATCAGAAAAATATGACTGAAATATTTTTAGCCCAGGCTTAACAAATTAAAAAAAAACCTGTAATCTTACATTTTAAGTAAATTCTTTTAACCACTCCAGTAAGCCCTGAAGCCCTTTGTAGATGTTTGTGCTATCTTTACCTCTCTACAGAGTGATATTAGCAGCACCTCAGTTGTGAGTCACTTCTCATTCTTCTGTGCTGAAGATCTGCTGTTGCACACTTGGCTGGATTCTCCACCCAAAATTCAGACTGAGACTTAGCTTGGGTTTGTAGCTGCAATACACTTGGAGCAGACCCTCACAGTACTTTTCATCTGCTATAATATGAAAAAGGGAAGGTTGAGGGAAATGATAAGTGAATGAGTACTGATGTACTTGATCATACAGCTTGATTTTGATCTTCCTCCTCAGTACATCAGATCTCCCAAAACCTTAAAATTAGCAATAGATCTGCTCAGCAGAAGACCTTTCCAAGCACTTCCTTGGTGGATGATCAGCCTGGTTTGATGAGGATGACCAATTAAAGTCTGCAGGAAAAAAAAGTTTTGCAATACATGGGTGGCGTATGAAGAACACTCTTCGTTATCTCTGTTCTATGGTTTGTGTTGTTCACTTACATTTACTTATCTCATCAAAATTCCATAGTTCATTCTGGGAATCACAAATCTACAGTTCATGGAAAAATGCAATCATTTGCATGGGAGGATCCAGAAAATAGTGCAGAGATTCTATGCTACAGATATATCACTCAGAAGGTAGAAAGGGACTCCAGAAGTTAGTGAAATAGTCACACTGGACTGAAATTTAAGTTCAAAATGGGTTTTGACTTTTTTACACTGATTAGTAGGAAAAATAGTAGAAAGATATTCTAACAACTGTAGAGAAGTTTTGAGCTAGAATTTTCAGCCAGATGTGTTGAATGTGTTCACACTAGGGAAATAACCTATATTATTATATTTAGGTTAGGTGGCTCTTCCTTGAGTCATAAGTATGGAGTATCTTTGTTTTTGTTCATTTAATGAAAAGCAGTAAAAGCTGTTAAAATACAATATCAGAAAAGAATCCTGGTTTAGCTATCCAGTTTTATGAGTGCAAATATAGATTACATAGAAAATTAAAGTTCAGAATTTAAAAAATACCTTAAAATATTTCCACCAAGTAAGTCTTCTTCTATGCTTACTGGATAATGTGCAGAGGACAGATATTCTATAGATTAAAGATTGTGGAATTTTAAAATTCTGCAGTGTATTTCCATAGGTATATTTGAAAAATCTTTGAACCCTTTC
This sequence comes from Cichladusa arquata, assembly GCA_026413545.1. NCBI lineage: Eukaryota > Metazoa > Chordata > Aves > Passeriformes > Muscicapidae > Cichladusa > Cichladusa arquata. The sequence continues at coordinate 11,950,290 of JAOTQP010001286.1, read as the reverse complement.
AACCATTTTTCACTTCTGATTGGAGATCAGGTATTGCAAGGTGCATATGAAAGTAAGTAATTGATTCAGAAGGGAAATCAGAGGTTAAAACTGCAATTTTCTCCAAAGGAAACCTCCCATGTTTTGAATTTTTAGTAGCTGTCTGTGTGTTATTAACAACCGTACTTAGATTTGACAGGCAAGTAATAATGTGGTTATTCATCTCAAAGACAGTGGACCAGAATACATTTCTGGCTCTATAAATGCATTTTAAAAGCTGAAAGACAAATTTCATTACAATAAAGAATGGGGATTTGGTAAATGTAATCTTTGGGTTTTTATTGGTAGATAAATCTTTCTTTTCCTACAGCTGCTGTTTGGGTTTTAGAAAGTTTAATAAATAGAGTATGTAGTCCCCTATTTATTAGCAACACTAATATTTGAAAGCTCCAAGTGCTGCATCTATTTCAGAATACATCTGTCAACCCATCCTGCACATGACACTGAACACAGCCCAGTTACACCAGTTTGAACCTAGTCCCACAGGAATGCATTATCTTTCCTGAAAAAATATTGTCCAGTCAAAGTTAAAGATAAGACAAATGAGGAAACCCTGTTCCCAATAAAACCTACTGGAATTTGTCCATAGGTTTATAGAGGTGCTCATGCAATGCCCCAGTGGGGATATTTTAAAATATCAGACAGACATGCAGGTGTATTGACTGTAATTGTTTCCTCTCATGGCATATTTTATATTGTGAATCTTCCTTACATGAATTTGATTCTTGGTTTTCAATAGCTAAGATTTTAAGTAATAAAAAATTTAGCTAAATAAAAATATCTGAAAGGCATGGCAGTATATTTGGCTGCATTTGCTAAAGTAACTCTGTCAGTCCTGTAATATGTAGAAATGCAAAAAAGAAATGAAGTGTTAGTACTTAGACAGTGCCAGAAATAGTATTGTAACATTTCAGCACTTCATTGTTTACTACTAAAAATTTCGAGGCAGAATGTAAAACTTTTGGTCTCTTAAGCTCTTAGTTTTCTCAATAATTATATTTTTAGATACCTTTTTTGATGGTGCTCAACAGATATCTATTTCTCACCAATTAGTTTGCCTCTAATTATTCTTGTTGCTTTTAATCAGAAAAAAGACTGACACTTATGACTTAAATATCTGTTAAGAGAAAAATAACCCTAACATCTCATTTCTTTCAAAGTACTATATTCTAGAAATAATTGAATGTATGAGTTAGGACAGCAATAACTGAAATAATAGTAGTTTCACCTGACAAGATGGAAAACATCCAGACATAAACCAAGTGTCCCATGTTCATGTAACTTGTAAAATAAGGCAATTCCTTAGGAATGTAATTTAATAATGATATAAATGACAACATAAAATTGTGATCTAGTGAAAGCTGTCTCCTGCATGGTTCATAGCAAAAGAATATTTCATATTTTAGAGCTGTCATTTTAAAATTGGTATTCATAAAATATACACAGGAAAAAAATACTTAGAATTTATTCTTTACTCTCCCCAGGGAGTGCTAAATTCTGGTTTGTTGTCGTAGTCTGCATGTTACCCTTTCAGCTGAGAAACTGTGTGATGAAGGCTTATCTTGTTTATGTGAAGTTCTGCCAGATTAAGCACATTGTTCACCCAAGTCTATGAAGGAAGTGAACTGGAAGTTGTTCTCTGGTTACAATAGGAATTGTGTGAAGTCCTAAAAGAGGTGAATGTCTTCTAATTCTTTGGCCTTTTATGTAGAGAAATAACAATGTCATAATACATTTGTTGCCATACAACATTGCTTCACTTCCTACATTGTCTGTGTGTGTACAGGCTCCTCAGTAGTGAGGAGAGAACAAATGGGTATATGGGAGTGTGAATGCTAAATGGCAAGAGAAGCAAGAACAAAGTCGTTGCAGGCACCTGACTGTCAGGTGGGAACAGCCAGAGCTATGGCCCTGCAGGGCTTTTAAAGAGCCTCTTTTGTTTCTGTTCACCCCAAGCAGCCAGGCCATCTGTAAATGTGACATAGCTGAAGCTGTGAGCTTTGGACATTCTGGACTGACTTCCTTCATTCCCATGCTTAGTCCTTTTGTCTGACATTTCTAAGTCATTCTCTGCTCAGAAAAAAAATCTGCATCTCAGAGGTTCTATTGAAGACTTCATATAATTTACAGAATCATTTAGCCTTGCCTTCTTAGGAACATTTCTGTAAACCATCTGAATTTTACCCTTTTTCAAACTCAATAACAAATTGCAAACACAGAATAGCTTATTAGGTTGCTGCTTCAGATTTACACTGGATTGTACTGTGATGAAAGATTTTGGCATGTGATAACTGTGGTTCTGGTAGATTTGTTGGACTCAATCCATCTTTGAGGGGTCATATAATGGCATGAACCAACAGTAATGTTGTTATGTTCTCTGTACTTGTCAACAAGAACGCCAGAGAATTAATGGAATTAATTTCATTTTCATTTTTAGGTCTTCCTTCTGATAATGCTAGCCTGGGATATTTCCTTTGTTATTGTCTTTATTACACAAGAATAACTCAAACAAAAATTTTGGTCTATAAATCACAATGCTTTCAAGTAGTGTCACACAAGTTTTATTTCAAAGCACATTTCAAAACAGATATGAACAGCAAGAACCTGCCAGAAAATGTATCTCTTCATATTTTCTCTCCTCACTGCAATTGGTCTCATCTTTTGTATGAGCAATTGTTGGTTCAGGAGCTTCCCTACCAGTAAATGAAAAAGTTGAATACAGATCATCGGATTTTGTCTCATGAACAGCAATGTTTGAGAACCAAATAATAAAAATAAGAAATAACTAGACACTAATAATATTGGAGGCAATCTTCTGTGTGCTTTGGTTACCCCTTCATCTACACATTATAAAGCTTTGATAAACATGACCATCTCCACATATCTATCAGTCTTATAGTTAAATCAAGAATTTCAAACCAAACACTACCAATCTGCCATCTTTCACAAGTACTCAACCCTGACAGAAACTAAATTTGTATGACACAATCTCTCTCGAATCCCCCAAATCAGCTAATCTATAAGTAATACAGACAGAAGGCACAAAACACAGTTTATACCCTTTTATCCACCTGCTATCAAGTCAATGCACGTCTGTTGTCTAACCTAAATTGTTGGCAGCAAAGTCAGAATGAGCTTTCTCACAGTGATTAGATGTCACTGCTGGCTCTGTCTCTAGTAGCATATGCTACTAGAATATATCTGTCCTATAAATTGGAAGACTTACTATACCAGCTATCATTCTGTTGAATATCAGATGGATGGAGCTCTTTATTCACAAGGTCAGAATTACAAAGTGAGATACAAAAAAGGATGAAAAGATTCCTAATATCTGCCTAGCCAGCAGCCCATCTCATTTTGTACTCTCCTTTAGAAGCTGGCCTATATTAGGTTACTTAGAACAAGGCATAATAAACCCCATGAGAACTGATATGTCCATTAACTTTAACATACTAAAATATTATGATCTATTTTATCTCGAATAGATTTATTTCATTTTAAAATATATCTATGCCAAAAGTGAGAGTTCTGTGTATCTCTTCAAATTTTTGGATTGCAATAACATCTTGAAATTATTACATTTACAAGCTACGTGGGTGTTTTCCAGAGTCACTTCTGCTGAGCACTGCACAATATGCTATTTCAAATTTTTATTGATTATTCCTCCTTCTTGTATTGGGACAAATTACAGTGGAACATCTGCTTTACTCTTTATAGCTCATTCATTATTTCCTCTAAGCTTTCCATCCATTACCCTTAATAATTTTAAATAACCCCCAATTTTCAATTTCTTTTGATGTAAATTTTTCTCTATATATTTAATATTTTCTTGTCTTGGATTCAGTTTGGTTCCTGCTATATATATTGAGTTCAGGTGTCTAGAGCCACATTCAAGCTTAAAATCTACAGTTATTTTATTTAGTGCCTTCTTAGCACTTTCATATTTATTTCTATTATATTACATTACGCAGGAATTAATTTCTGACCACTACTACATCTTCAAATACTTTCATTGACTATCCTAAGATTTTCCCTCAAATGTTTATGGGTTTTTTTTCATATCAAACTTAGATGTATAATTCAAATTATTTCTTCTACTTGTAGTATAAAATATCTTATTTGCTGCCATAACAATGTTTGAGCCAGCAATCATTAAAGTCTATAAAAACATATGAATTGGCTGGTTCACTCATCTGCTCTTTAAAAAGAGCTGTGTTTCTCTATCTCATTTGCCACCATGTGCACCAAAGAATGCATAATTCCAGTTTTATATGCATTCTTTGTAAAATGGTGGCTAGGTTATGAACATGACCCAACCTCTTAATCCTCAGTATGAACCAAAACTGAGATTCTGATACCTTTAATTAGGTTTGCCGTGAAGTCTTTCAAGGTTCTTTTCATGAAAAGAATAACATAGGTTTGGGAGTCTGGTGGCAATTTCTGAAGCATTACAGCTAATTATTGTTGGTGCAAGGCAAGTTCTTGATAGAAGACCAACTCATCACGAGTACCAATTAATCTTTATCACTGTCCTAGACCAAGAGAGAAAGGCAATTCTGGTACCAGAGAAGCTAAATAGCCCTCTGTTGATGAATGTCTGTTTTCATCTACCTTATGAAAGTCCAGGATGTACAAGGTCCTAATTTAAATCACTGCAGCTGAATGTATAAAGTTTGGTAGCATAAACCTAGGTCTTTGTTCTCCTTTGTGCAGGGACATTGCTACAATACAGCTGAGTGAAGACAAAAAGAAGGAGTTGGAGAGTGATTATTAATTAATATTAAAGTGATTATAATTAATGTTAAAATTATTCATCTTCTAGTTGCAGGTATTTCTCCCAAAATAATAAAAAGGCAAGTTAGAATAATAGGAAATTCCTGCTATTCTATACCCAATCTCAAATTAACACCATTTCTATTGCCACAACTGCTTCATGTTCATTTTTAATATAAAATCACAAAGACAAAAATAAAGGAAGAAAAAATACATACACACACAAGCAAATAGAAAACTTATAAACTTAATTCCAGAATTTAAAATTTATCAATTCTTGGGTAAACAGTCTTCCCAAAACACCTAGCAATTCTATGCCCAAATCCTAGATGTATTCATTTTAAAAGCCTTCATCTGAGAAACTCAGCACTGGACATAGCAGTGACTGTATAACATGACTCTCATGTTTAAAGAACAGCCAGAGAAGAAGCTTCCTTTTCCTTTTCATGTAGTCTTGTATTTGTTAGACATTTCCTCTAGTGATAGGGAGTTTGGGATCCTTTCTTTCCAAGGGAACATGTTACTCATAAGACTATGGATTTTTCTCCAGTGCACCTCTTATTAAATCCCAAAAATTCCTGGACTGCTCACAGAAACTAAATAAGTGTTTTTATTGACTGAAATATCATTCAAAAATACTTTCAACTTTTCTGCATTTTAGGGAGAAATGCAAAGCTTTTTGAAATACACCATACTCTTCCATTGATTTCTATGAACTTTTGACCACTTTCTTGGAATAGTTTGAGGGGAGAATTAACCTGCGATCAAATAGATAAAATCCTAAAGGTTTCAGAAGCTACATACTGCCATTTCAAACAAGAACACATTTTTTTTTTAATTCAGTGGAGAATCCAGAATAAAATCTGAGTTAATTAATGAAGACTGAGACTTGCACAGGGTGCTAGTACAGAACTTTTTGTCATTACTTTGTTTTACTTCATTTTCCCTTCTCTGGTTTTGAAGCATTGAAGTCACAAAATATAGCATCTGCTTTTAATCAGGAATATTTTTTGCTATTTACCATCTCATGGCTACTTTAGCTGTTCTCCTTGCATGAGAGATAAGAAAGGATAAAATTGTTAAGAACTACTGTAAATAATATGTCAGAACCATACCCACTCATCTGAGAATCACAAATCTCTTGATCTGCCTCTTCTCTTATTCATATTAAACTCACACTCATAAGGTTTTAATCCCTTCATTAAATTTCCTTTCAAAAGGAGTTTTTCAAATTTTCTTTGCCATGAACAGATAATACCATCCTGCTGCCTATCCTCTGCCACCTTTGCTCAACACCTAAAATCATCAGTACAGAAATCAATAGCTAATATATTGAATTGCTGGGAAAAGCAAAAGCTTAACAACATAACCCATGACAAGGTCATTCTTTCCCTCTCAGTCTACCAAACATACACAAACACTTGCCAGCACTGAGGACAAGGAGCTGCTTTGGATCCTGCCAGGCTGCTGTGGTGCTTGGCCACAGTGTACATGTCAACACACAGAGCATGGAGTGCAGGATAAACACACACACCTGATTGTCAGCCCTCTGTCCCAGACTGGGCTCTGCACTTCACTCATTTACTGCTTGTTAGAACTATTGACCTTACAGATGATAAAACATAACGCTTTTTCTGTTGTAACATTTGATCTCAATATTTCTTTTTAGATATCTTGAGCTGGAAAATGTGATTTTCTGGAAGTAGCACAATTACAGAGACATGAGGTTTGGGTCTTCTCAGCCATTTACTTGCTTTATAGGAACATTCTTTACTGGTATTTAGAAACTCTTAGTCTTTCAAAGAATCTTGGGTGGATGTTAAGCACCCTAGGCAAAAAGCAGTTCTTCCTTTTACCAGAAGCAAATATTTGCAGCAGAAAAAGATTTGAAACAACAGATGAACTTCTCTGTAAGTACTTCCAAAATTGTGTTTTTATTAATGTCTTTCATCTCAGCTGACAGGATAATTAATCATAATTAAAAAGATAACCTGGGTTAGTGAGGCTCACTCTGAAATAGAATAGTGAAATTAATTTCTAGATGGCCTTTGTATATACAGCAGTGTTTTCAACACTTGTGAGAGAAAATGCCTCCACTGAACACAAACATCGAAAATGACACATTCATCTTTTCTCTGGCTAAAAAAGAGTTTTTACCAAATAAACAAAGTACAGGTCAGATTTTCAGCTGTATAATTTTGAGAATGCCAGTAGTAAATGACTGTGCTGAACAGTTATATAAATATGCATATGTCACGGTAGCATGTATATCTTTCTAGAAATTTTGTCAAATACTTGCTGTGCTATCCAACAGGTATAAGGAATTTATTATCAGAATAGGTTTTAAAGAACAGAAACATCTCTGTGTGCACAGGATTTACCTGCTACTGGCTTTGTATCCAGGGCAGAATATCACAAAAGCAGCCTATTAACACTGAGCATTTTCAGAGCCCCAGAACTGGGACTGCAGCCTTCACAGATGCTCTGCTGAGGGCAGGTTCTCTTCATGATAAATGCAGAGAAACATGCATTTTTAAGGTGTAATTCGTCTGGCTTGCTTAAAGCAGTCACTTTAAGATGTGATGAATCATACCTTAGACTCCATTGGCAGTACTAATGAAAATTCCTTAGCTGTAAAGGATGTCCATGCTGACTGACTTAGACAAATTGAGCCCAATAAGCTTAATATGGTATAATCATTGTGCTTTCCATTAGCAATTTTGCAAAGGCTTGCTGTATACATATGGGCAATTATATTTTTTTGAGAATTAAGGCACCTAAAATTAATAGGCTTTCCAAAGTTTGGGAACCTTGACTGTTCAGTCAAGGATAGGTAGGCTTTTGAGCATCAGAATGAAAGCAGGTGTCTTTTGGTAAAATTGGTTTTAATTTCTCTGTGTGTCAGCTGTTACATATATAAATTGTGAATTACAATATTAATCTTATTATGACCTGGTTTGTCTTTATTAATTCAGATTTATAAAGTGCTTGCTAAACGCAAAAGGATAAAATGCCAAGCATTATTAGCTGTGTTATTCCTCTTTATTACTGCCACCTACTTATATGTATTTTCAACTCAGTTTAAATTTTCACCCCCAGGTCACATTTCCTTTCTAACCACATTAGATATTTAACTGTCCATCACTGTGCCTTGAGCCCTCTGAATTTTCACATCGCTGCATTTGTGATTCAGAGCATACCCCACAATGCCCTTTCCCACTCTGTATTGAATGTGCTTTCCATATGCTGTTAAAGATTCAGCATCACAAGCTATCATTTTATTAATTTTAAGACACTTTTTTTATCAACAGATGAACAATCATGATGATTAAAAATGCTTCTCCTCTCAAGGGCTTGTACAGTATTTTGCATTCTCTGGCATGTTGATTAGTTATGTTGATTGAAAATGAGTGAAAAACAGAGACAACTTATTAGCCAGTTTAGTTAGCTGCTACTTACATTAATGAAAACGTCTAGATGCATGCCCATTAAGGATACTTGGGAGATCAGAGGTTGAGAAGCGATTCCTTTGCTTCTCTCTGCTGACAGCTTGGAAAGGATCAGACCCAGGGAAGGCTGTTGAGGCATGCACAGCCTCCAGAAGGAAATGCTGCTGCTCTGGAGCCCAGTCCAAAACAGAGCACCCTGAGAGCAGGGGAGCCAGGCTCAGTGGGTGTCTGCAGGCACCCTCTGAATGCTGGCACTGCAGGTGCTGCTTTGGCAGTAGAAATATTTATCAGCAGAAACAGGAGCAGCAGCTCTGCTCCTGCCACTGCTAACGATGCAAGGCTTGCTTTCATTGCCATGGAGGCAACGATGGAAATAAGGGAGGGCAAGGAGCTGGCTTTTGAAGGAGAGCTTTGGGCTTTTTATTCATTATTTATTTATTTGCAGGGCCAACTCAGAGTGCCTTTAAGTCAGCAAAACAATTTCTTACATATATATGTCTATTTCTTTTCGGCTGATGGCAGGGATCTTCGTGCTGAGCACAAACCCCATTCTCTCAGCTGTGTACAGGATGCACTGCTGGCCCATGGTGGGGGGAGGCAGGGAGAGGGCAGAAGAAATGTTGCCAAGGTTCTTCAACGTCTGGAATTGCAAGGATAAAAGCAGTAAAGTGATTTGCCCAAGGTGATGCAGTAAGTGCCAGGAACTGAATCCAGATCCTCTGAGTCACAGCCCAGTGCCTTAATCAGCTGACCATGTTTCCAAGCATTTGGCTTTACAAAATCATTTGGCCTGATTTACTGGCAAAGTCATACGATAGTGAATTTTCTCACTACAAAAAGACAATGATCCAAAAAAAAAAAAAGAAGGCATAGCTTTTCCTTTCTTTTTTTCCTGTTAACTGGAAGTGTATCATACCTGAGCAATACTGTAAGATAGATGCTGAGAAGAAAAGATGACAATAGAAACCAGGCTTACTGGTAGAGAAACATCCATTCCTGCAAGTCTCAGGTGATAAAAATTTGTTGTAAGGAACTGTGCATAGAATGAAAATCAAGGATCTCACCATCAACAAAACATCTGTTACTTGCCTGCTGCCACTTGGATAATGAGAAAGGGTTAAAGAAGAGTTTCGAGGACTTTGCCTGTGATTTTTAGACCACTGATTTTCCACTTGGTTTCTCCATTTTGTTTCATTCTTTCTGAGCAAATAAACCAAATTTGATCCTGACTTTGCTCTAAATCTGGAATCTACTGGAATTTCTGAGGTGTTTAATCCTATTTACTCTCTAATGCCCATGTACCACGCTATTTTATTTTTTTTTTCTATTAATTCACAGTTTGAATTTTTTTTAATACATATGTATAATAAATATAACGTTCTTCCACTCTTGTGGACTTTGGCCAGATAATGTTACCTCTTTCTGACACTTACAGTTAATGCTGGCTTACTGAACAAGTCAGTGCATATCTGTGAGTTTAAGCACAGATCTGCTGAATTAGCACTGGAAAATTCAAATAGTTTCCATTTGTTTCTACTTGCTGTCCCAGTGGGAAAATGGATATCTGACTGTAACTGTGAAAAGCAAGATGAACTATGCTATTCAGTGCCTAAACTGAGGAGAGGTACTCAGTATGTAGTTTTCATTTACAACCCAGGTCCAAGCCTTATTTTTGTAATATAACAGTCTAAAAGTTGCACCAGAGAGATTCTGCTAGAGAGGCACTATATCACAACATTTTGCTCTACAGGTTTTATCCCTTCTGAATGGTGGTGGTGATCTCCAGAGAAGAGCTGCTGCCTGGAGAGGAATCTTGTACAACACAGATGCATTGCAGTTTTAATCATTGAACTTCATAATCTCTTCGGCAGGGGAGAATATTTCTGTCATGACATTCATAGGCATCTTTTGGGATACTTGTATCTTCCATTCTTTAGTTAGATTAATGGACAGGCACTAGCACATAGGAAAACTGGGAAAAAAGAGCACTACTCTTTTGTGGTATTCTGTTGAGAAGTCACCAGTGTATAAAAACAGCACATGTGCACCAGCTCATAACATGTATTACTTCATTGTCTCACCTGCTCATTGTATTTACTAAAACATCTACTATGCAAAGTGTTTAAGTCTGGAAGTGTAGTGTCCTTGTGCTCAGACAGCTCAGACATCCATTTTCTGAGATCCTGCTAAAATCCTCATCCAGAGAGAGAACACAAACAGCAGCAACCCAGAAAATAGAAGTAGAGTGAGTAATTGTTTCCTGAGCTGTGGCTAAGGTGCTTGATACAGCTGCTGGAGAAGAAGATAGCTAAGCATCAACTAGAGAGATTAAATTTTCTTTTTTTTCTTTCTTTTAAGAAGGAAGCTTATCTAGCAGGCAACTATCAGGCCAGATGATTAACAATAAATAACCCTGCTTTTTCAAGTAAGCTTGCACATATTGAACCTCTTATATACAGAGTACCCTAAAAGCCTAATGGAAATACTTCATCTGTCTGTTGGTGGTTAAAGGAAAGTTCACAGGATTTACAGATTTAGAAAAAACCCAATGTGATGGGAGAGTTTTATGATTTAGATGTATACGCAAATCCCTAAACTGAGCTAGAAAAAGCTTTGGATAATTTTGAACATACCTAATATGATCGGGGGAGGGGAATTACAAGATGCTCTGTTTCAGCCATGAGAATGCCTTTTTTTTTATTAGATTTTCAGTGATTAAAAGTCCAGTATAATAAAACATTATGAAATGAAGTCTAAAGCAAGCTGGAGGTACTTTGAGTAAAAAGAGCCTCAGATTTATCTCTGATAGAAAAGAATGGAATAATAACCCTGTGTCATCTGCTCATATCAAACCAGGATTTTCTGTAGGTTTTAAAAAACTGAGAGGAAAAATATTCAGGAAGATCTTTATACTTTTATTGTCTTGCACTGCATGGCAGCACACAAGAGAATACAAAGAGAAGTGAGCCAAAAGCCATATTCATGTAATCCTGAGTTAGCAGGCAGTAGATCAAAAAATTTATACCTAAAGAATATGCTTCTCTGATAACAATAAAAAGCGTGTTATAAATTAGCATGAATATTAAACATGGTAAGATAAAAACACATCTCATTTCTGAGTACAAAAATATCATTGTCTAATTTCCGCTGAAATGTGTCACTGACGTGCCTTTTATTCAGCATTTTGAAATAAAAACGGATAATATTACACTTCTCAATAGTATAGTTATACAATTCAATGGGGGATGAAATGTCATGATTTAATAAATAGGATAAAGATTAGTAAAATAATCTAATCACTGTTCTCTCTTATTTTCAGTCATCACTGGGGATGGAAAAGAGCAGGAGAGGAAGATTAATTTGAGGCTTTATGCAGATATGGGTCAGTAGTCCACAGCTTTCCTGTTTTTTATAAGTGCTAACATGCTTCAGCACAGAGAAGTTCACTGAGAATGAGGCAGTGATTGTAAATGAAGCATACACTTCCCTGAGCAAGCAGCAGTGGGATTCTGCCTCTCCTTGCACGTGGCACCCAGGCAGGATCAGGTCTGCTCTGCTCCCAGGGAAGCACAGAGGGTGCTTCTGTAGTGCCTGCACACAGGTAGCCTCGAGTCAAATTTTGCTCTTGGATGATCTGCCTGGGTTTATTTATATTATTTTTATTTTATATTTAGAGCTAGCTTTGAGATGGCCTTTACAGCCTTATGCTGCCTGTGCTCCCATGAGGTCTGGAGGTCTGTCCTCCCTATCCCACATTGCTCCACACCCATTTCACACAGACAGTCAGACAGAGAGGAAGAAGCCTGATCTTGGACTGCTTTCAGCTCAAGCTCTCAGAGATTTCCTAGGTGTCTGCTTACATGCATTTAAACCCTGCTTTGGAGCTACAGCCCTCCCATTAACCCCCAACTTCTCTTAGGTCCATAATCCAGTAAGAACAAGCTGTGGTAAATGGGGCTATGCAAGGCTCTGTCTCACTGTGCATTTTCTCAGAACATGTTGTCTGAACGCCTACACCACTATTCCAGGCACTAGGCATGTTGAATTAATTACAGGCATATGATGGCACCTAATGAGTCAGTGATTTCAGCAGCCACATAGGATCCCTTCTACTTTCATGCAGTGGAGAGGCACAGCCTCAGCCTGGATGTGATCTCAGCAGTTTTCACCTTCCCCCTGCTAAACCTGACTGCCCCCACTGCCTCCGTGTGGAGAGTCAGATACACAAAGTACCACAGAGCTCTCACATGAACTGCTGTTAACAGACAGCATTTTTCCTGCCTAAAAAATGTGCCTGTAGCTGGTCTCTTTCACACTTCTCCCCACAAACACATTTTGAGGTTTTCATCAGTTATTCACTCTGCAGCCTCAGGTTGCCATCAAGTCTGAAAGTCACTGCACAGTCCAGATGCTTGTGAATTTATCATGCTACCTTTTTAGCCTCTGGCCTAAAGATTAAAAGCTCCTTCTGGGTTCACTTCAGTTCTAGCAATGTAGCTGCATGACACATTTCTGTTCTGTCTCTGTCACCAGTGATGACAGGGACTTACAAGGGCAGGGAGCTGAGTCATAAAATACATCTAGAGCAAATTCAGGTCTTAGGAGAAAAACTAGGCTGGGCATAGAAAAACTATTCTGTTTGAAATTTGGGTAAAAATTCTTTGTCATTGTAAAATCCCTAAAATTAGAGTAGAGATTTCTTTTGAAAGTAATAGCTGTGATTGATCTAGGCAGGCACTGGCAGACCTCTCTGGGTACAATTTTAGTGGGGCATCAGAAAGACTTATTTATTTCTAATAAATGTTATTCCTTAAAATTCATCACAACCAGACCCAGGTGTATGCAAAGCAAGCCACCTGTTTTCCCTGTCCAATATGCCATGTGTATAAATCACTTACTGAAAAAATAATGGTGCTAATTGCTTAAACAGCCTGACCTGTGCCACACTTCCTGGGCAGAATCTGTGGCCCTGTGAGGTGACAACCAAGGAAGGAGAATGCTGTCACAGAAAAGCCAGAGGCAGCAAGTTAAGAGGCTGTTTGGAGAAAGAGCAGGCAAAAGGAGGGGTAAAAAGGCCATGGCCCTGCTGGTGCCATTGCCTGCAGCAGTGGGCTGGAAACCCAGGTCATCCCCTGCTGCCAGTGAGAAGGAAAGGAAGGTTTCCACTAAGACACGAGGGAGGATAAAGCAGAAGTAACTGACCACAATTTTTAGGGTTTTCTGTCCCCATTCTCCACTCCCACATCAATTTCCCTCTGACTGTCCACTCTTGGCCAGGAAGCCAAGCAATGCTTCAGCCCCTCATCTCCAAGGTGGCAAAATTCAGTTTAGCCCACGCTGCTTGAGAGCCTTCAGGCAGCTCTGATGTTCATTCATGTGATGTTTAAAAGCCTTAACAATCATCTGACACTGTCAGAGCAAGTGCAGATGAGTTGACTCCCTGAGGCAACCCAAAACAATGTTTGCTGAGTCTCAAAAGCTGTTTACCATGAAAACATAGAACTGCTCCATGGAAATCTGGTGCTGTGCCTTGCATCACATGAGCACTATGTCAATGTTGCTGCTTTTTTTCCTGTTTAATCTGTTGCACTTATAAATCATTTACTGAATAAACTGGATGGCCTGGGCATAATCCATGGACCAGTGAGGTATCCAACAAAGGAAGGTGCACGTTGCCATAAAAGTTAACAATATGTATTAATGATTTGTCTGCCTTTCATATACTGGGGTTTAAAATTGGAAGTAATTTATATAAAGCTCAGAAGACCTTTGTACTAGTCAGAAACAATTGGTGGGAATGTTTGGATTGATGCTGGATGAACTGTTGACTTTGGTAAAATTATTGATGAGATTTATTTTTCTTGTCCATGTGAAGTTTGGGATCAAATCAAACTGTGCAAGTTTTGCATTAGACATTGTTTTTGCTGGGCCCCACATGGCAAATCTGGAAGAGAAGAATAAATTAAGATCCTTGACTTGCTACCTTCTACACTCCAGCCTAACTCACAGATGCTGCAGCATTTATATTATGGGAACTTTACCCCTCTTTCTTCCTCAGTTTGTATAAAGGACCTGCATCTGTCCTTCATCCCCTCCTGATACTCTTTGTAGCCATTAGAAACCCTGGGAAGGGAAGGAATGTTGTTTTTCCTCTGTGTTATCAGTGAATTTGGGGAGACGTGATGTTTCCTGCATTCCCTCCTGCCGAGCAGACCCTTCAAACAGGGGTATGCTGAGCCACAGCTGAGCTGTGCAACATCTATTTAGTGACAGCTCTGCAAGGGCATCTTCCTCTGGGGCTCACCCTAGGGGTGGTGCTCCCGAGGATGCCAATTGTATATCTGACACTATTCAGCTGGTTCCAAGCATCCAACCTCAAAGAATGCAAATCTTCCTTTTCAGATGAGTCATCCCAGGGGATTACCCATGGTTCTGTCTGGGGGCAGCGAGCAGGAGATCCTCCAAACTTGTTAGAACAACTGCAAAGGTTCTCTCCACCTGGTGGGCAGAGACACTTCAGCGTCTGGCTGTCCCAGCTGATGTGATACAGACCCGTCTGCCTCAGAAAGGGATGATCTGTAAGCCCAGCCCTTGGCTGAACTGCTGGCTGCAAAGTTTAGAGAAGACCCTCCCACCCGGATGTCAAGTCCTGCATTTCCCTGCACAGGCTGGGGAATTCTTTAGTGATCCAGTCCTGTGTAGTCCCCTTTTGTTTTCCTTGTGAGTTTTCAGCCTAAAGCAATAGAGCAGTTTCCAACAATAAGGGGGTTTTCAGCTCTCTGAGCTTAGTCATTTCCTATTACTCAAAAGAAGAAAATGTAAAAAAGTTCAAATTTGGAAAGTCTTTGGCTGGTGGTCCAGGCAACATTTATGTATCTGTTTTCACAAAGTTCTAAACTTTAGAACAGCAGGGATATTGTCTCTCTGTGGAAATAACATGATATTTTAGAAAAATTGTTTGAGCCAGCATAGAAAATAACTTTGAACATCACATAATTTGCAGTGGACATTTGTGTTTCCGTGGCAACAGAGAATGCTGTCCTCATTTTATTTTGTCTTGCTGGATATTATAGGAAAGCGTTTTGAACAGTTTTAGTCTTTGGCTTTTTGCTACAAATTACCCAAATGTGCAAGAATCCTTTTTCAGAGGCTATGTGGACTGAAATTTTGAGTATTAAGTATATGTTTACAAAGAATTTTTATTAACACTGTGACTTATATTAACTTCAATTTATCTGTGTCTCAATGTTGAAAACTTCAGTTAAAGCATAAACTTTCTGAATTGAGAAATAGCACTGATATTTATCACAGGATAGATATACCAAATATGTGTAGATCTTACTGACATATGAATTGTCTCAATTTTGCTGGAAAAGAGATTCTTGTTAATTGGACTTATGCATATGTGCAAGAGTTCTTGTGGAAAATGCATCAGGCTTTTTATAATAATGGATTTTTATGGAAGATCTTTTTCCCCATGGTTTCAAAATACAGCTCATGATCAGCTTCACTCAATGTTCACATTACTTCATAACATTTTTTTTTGGTGTCTAGTAGTGTTGTGTTATAGTGTTTGGCTCAAGGCACTGTCTTGCCCAGATTTGAATACCCATTTCAAGTGAAAAAAAACACTTTTGAGAGTTTCATATAACCAATCATAAGATCATTTAGGCTCTAAAGATTTTCAGGAGGCTGTCTGGGCTAACTGACCTAAGCAGGAAAAACTTCAACTTTTTCAAATTCACAAGGTTTCTTATGAAATTTCTAGCTGAGTTTTGCACACCTCCACCACTGAATACCACACAGTTTTCCAGTGATGAATATCATGTTACAGCTTGGAGAATAATTGCTCCTCTTGCCTGTTTTCCTTTCTTTACACTGGCACCCAATGTGGCCATCCATTATTGAAGGCAATTGCAGAGATTGGTGAGAAATATGCATTTAAACAATCTCTGCACTACTGAAATCAGATACCATTTTGAAATGCTTTTGCATCTTTTACACCGAGTTCTTCAGATAACATTCTGTTTCACTGCAAGCAATCCAACATTGCACATCATTCATATAGGTCCCTCTCTATCAACTTCTTTGTCTGGAATGAGTCTAAGAAAAGGGGATTCACTCTTTTCAGCAATATTTTTCCTTACCTCTTTGAACTTAATTCACATCTCAGCTTATCTTGGTAGTACCTTGATTTCCTTCAGATGTAAATCAGCATGCTCTTCCTTTCTACCAAAATGAAGAAGCAAAACTAGACACTTTTCAGTTGTTTTTAGATACCTCTTGTTCAGAAAATGTCTTGTTAGGTATAATAATTATTAATTAAAACTATTGGAAGGAAATAATGTTCTTTAATTTCACATCTTTTTTCTATACTACTTTTAAAATCTTCCCCCAAATAGATTTCTGTGAACTTCAAGCAAGGGAAAATATTTAAAAACTCTCCTTCTGAAACTGCAGAAGCAGAAGCAGTCACCACAATTACAGAAATCAGGAGATGAAGCAGGATTAGCATAATACAACTTGCCTGATTGCTTTCTCCTACATATGCCAAAACAAGATTAGAACAGCTGATTCAGGGGTGTCCAAAAGAGAAACTTTTTCCATGTCATTTTCTTATCATATGATTCCTGCAAAACACGTGTTCTAAAACAATAACAAACATTCTTTCATGGTTCTAAGCAGTCCTTGTTCTTTAATCAGATGATAGTTTTTTGATCTAGACATCCTGAAACAAAATAATTAATGTGTTTTCCTTTTCACAATCACAGCAAGTTCCATAAGGAGCTGTGTCTATTGTGGGCATGGATAGTAAGTAAATACAACAAACTAAGTGGATTGCCTAAGCTGAGTGCATGTTCAGAGTTAATGCTTAAACTAATTTGCCTCTAACTTCTGGTGGGAGTGTAAGGAAAAGCACTACAGCAAGAATTACTTCCATATGCATTTTTAATTAATTTTAATTATTTAACATTATTTTGCTCATATTCAGAGCAGAAAATTATTTATAATTTGATAAATAAACAAATGCTTAAACACAACAATCACTTTTACAACAAAACTAGATGCTTTAGGAATGAGAAAACCAAATTTTAATAATGTGAAAACATGATAGTCCAAGGAAAAACTTTCTCCTCTCTGAATTTCTCAAGTCAATCAATATGATTTTATTAATTATCAAAAAATGGGTAGTTTTTTTAAATTCATGAACAAAATAAAGTTAAATTCAATTTTTGGTCTAACTGAACTGGCCACAGAAGTATTCATCATTAGTGCAATTACTATATGATTAAAACAAAGAAACACGTAAATAGAAAAAGAATGTAAATTTCCTATGTAAATAGAAAAATAGAAACCTACATCCAAGAGAGAAAGCCTTTTTCCAGAGTGGGAACTGCCTGTGGCATATTTGGTTTTGTAATGCTATTTGTAATAAGGACTTGTTCCTAGTTTGATGTTAGGTGTCATTACATTAGAAATAATAAATATTATGCAATGCACACATTTCACATACAACATAAATATACATATGCAAAGGATAATAGGTATAGGAAAATCTATCTATCTATCTATCTATAGATATATATAGAAGGATGATAGGTATATAAAGAGAATTCAAATTTTAAGATTGCTATTTTACCCTGTCAAGCAGATTCTCTACACAATTTTCCTTTGGGAATAGTCCTTGAAACCACAAATCATCTCAAATACTTCAATTTTCTTGCATACACCAAGATTAATCATTTAAATATACCAGGAAAAAATATGACTATCATGCTGCATTTCAGAATTCTAAGCAAGTCACAGAACCAAATATTTGCCACTGAAGACGAAGGAGATTCTTAACAGGGGATTAATTTAATCTGAAGCATTTTGTCAAAGTTGTTTTTCTAAGTACACCATAAAATTAGGAGAGAGAAATCAGCATTTTCTGAGGGCATTTTGAAGAAGAATAATGAAGACTGGAAGAATTATTCCCCTTCTAGAAGTATCTACCTTTCTCCATATTGATTGTAGAGAGTGATAGGGGGAAGTTAGGCAGGTGACTTGAGGAGAGATGACTCTTCAAGAGGTGCTAGATCAGGTTTAATCTATGATTGTGACATATTTGTTCTCATGTCTTATGAGTCTGTACTTCTAAGACAGAAAGCTGGTGAAAAGCAAAATGAAAAGTTAAAAATTAGTGAAGTTTTTAAAAAGTTGTTTGTGGTATAAACAAAATACTGTACAGCAAGAGCAGTCAGGATTTTACAGCTGCTGCTTAGAAAATCAGGATATCCTTCTACCCTTGTGTAATGGTCCTTCAAAGTTCTAACAATAAAAACTCATAGTGGCATTCACTGTCACATAGACTATACAGATTTTCATACAACATAAAGAAATGTTAAAACACCTTTTCCTTCCCACACTGAGAATGTGCATGAATCCTCCCCCAGTCCATGCTTGTTTAGAATACATTTTTATAGCAAAGAAGCAAGCTCAATAACGTGCAGTGATTTATCTTGGGAGCACAAGCTCAAGCATAACTGCAATGAAAGCAATACGGCAGGAGAATAAGGGATCTGGACCATCTGGGTGAAAATATGTGGCTTTGAAAAATGTTTAGAGGAAAGAAAATTGACATATATCTGGAAGTGAAAAGCTCTGAATTCAACTGAGAGTTTTGTCACTCACTTACTGGTTGACTTTATTCATGACACTGATGATTACTTTTCAGAGTCACATGGTGCCCACCTCTTTGCAGTCAAGAAACCAGGGAAATGGGCTAAAACTTGGTTTCCCCATCTGGGGATGATGAAACAACTATTTAGTAGCTGTGAAACAAGAACTGATTGATTGTTTGGCCATCTTGCCTCACAAGAAGTAATTTAGACATTTTTTTCAATTAGCAATAATGTTACAGTACCACTTTCTTCACTCAGCTATGCTATTTTGGTCATGATATGAACATAATAATGAAAATAACAGCCCTCCACCTAAATCTCAGGAGCATTATTCCCATTGAATATTCACTCAACTGCATAAAAAGGTTTTTTTTTCCTTGTTTAATGTTAACAATTTTCATATTCTTGCTTAGATAAACATAAAGTGGAAGATGAATTGCTAGTGTTTGCAAACAAGGTTAAAGGCTTTCCAGTGCTGAAACAAAAGACAGGCTTTTGTGTCTCGCTGGAAAGGTAAAGCGGAACAGATTTGTTGCTAAAACAATAAAAGTTTATTCTTCTCTCCGTTCTGGTTTTTATGGTTTGTTATTGCACTGAAACTCATCCAGTACTTACCAGGTGATAAAAAGGACAAACAAAACTCTACTTTACTGGAAAACTGTGAAGCTTTGTTGTCACAGCTGACATCAAATAAACCTGCAAAGTGGGATATTGTCAGAGTCCTCTGAAGACAAGCAAAATCCAGAGTTTTCCTAACAAGTAAAAAATATGAGTTTGCTATTGTTCAAAACTCTAAGCTGAATTCTGATAGAATTTATGCTGAACTTCTGAGAAACTGACTTGAAAGTCAGTAAAATTGCAGCACTCTTTGTCTATCAACAACAGGGACTGCCTAAAGGCACCTCAGAAGGTACTGAAAGATGGGACCCCACCAAGGGCTGGAAACAGAGTTCTCTGCTTTTCAAAGCAGCCTCTTCATTTGCAAGTCAAGCAGTTATCATGTGGTATAAAACACTTGGTGTCAGCAGCTAATGTATCAGGAATGTCAGGTCACACAGCTTACCACTCAGCAGCACACAGAATGCTTTCACTTCACCCCTGAGTCAGCCACGTCTGTTTATGATGTGTTTAAAATTATCAAATGTAGTCCAAGGGAGTTTGTTTGGTTTTTGTTTTGGTTTTTGGGTTTTTTTTTTTGGTTGTTTTTTTTTTTTTTTTTTTTCCCAATATTAGAGAATCATTCACTTAATTCAAAATTATATTAAAATTATCCAGGAGCAGCTCAT
>JAOTQP010001286.1:11896864-11920444 GCA_026413545.1 Cichladusa arquata | reverse complement strand
CGATCTGCATTCACCATGCAAAATTAAAAAAAAAAAAAAAAAACAGAAAAGAAAAAATAAAAAATAAAATAAAATAAAATAAAATAAAATAAAATAAAATAAAATAAAGCTTTGTTTTCTCATCACAGAGGTGATTGTGGCCTAAAGGGTAAAATCCCCAGGGATCAGTTTCCCAAAGGGCATGCAGATTTCTCCAAAGGAGACATGGTATAAAGAACCTCAGGCTCCAAACCACCAGCCAGGTAGGTCTGCATTCCTTAAGCAGAAAATATGACCAAGCTGCATCAGAGTAAGTGGTTTACTGCTGGTTTCACATGCTTACATTACGTTCTCAACATTTTCAATATGAGCTTGGCCAGGTCAAGTCCTGCTGTTTCTATTGAGCCAAAGAAATCAGTGAGCTTCATTCCATTTTTAGTTGGCAAGAGAAGGGGAGGAGGTACCAAAATGGGACACATAAGCTGCAAGGTATTTATGTACCAATCTCAATGGGATTTGGATCAGGCAGTGAATTTCATGCCCTGCTTTTCTTAAGAAAATTATGTTATATCTGCCTTCACAGAAAACATGGACTCATAGAATAATTCATTTTGGAAAGGCCCTCTGTATGTCACATTATCCTATCCCCCCTCTCAAAGCAGCACTAATTAGATCAGGGACTCTCCTCCTCTAGGGCTCAGTGAGGGATTTTTCAGTGGCTTTCAGAACACCAGGATAGCTCCATGCACTTCTAAAAGAAGCTTCCACTCACTGGAAAGAAAAGTAAAAATAATCACCCCTGAAATTTTACCTTCATAAAAATTACTGAGACTAATTCATTAGTGGATTACACTAATTATTGTACCAAGGAATTGCATCCATGAAGTCTCTAACCTTATTGCATATTATCACATCTGCTGCCCTTTCAATGATGCACTTGAATTAATCTCTGGATAACGGGTTCACATGTCCTTAATTGGAACTAATGACTAAATAAAAAAAAGATCAAAAATCTTTATATTCTTTAATAATAATTATAAGAATAATAATAAAAAAATTAAAATAAAAAAAGGCAAAAAATCTTCACAAAGTGTCTAAAGAGGCATATAACCATACTTGGAAGAACTCCAAGATATCACATGTGAAGGGGAGGCAAGAATGCGAAGGGGAGGAAAAAAAAATACTTTTTCTTCAAGGGAAAGTGCAGAATTTGGAAATGGCATTAGGCCAGGGTCTGCCACACCTACAGATGCTGGAGAATAATTTTACAATAACTGTGCTGAACTAGAGTATAAAGCCATTCCTCAAAGGAGATCCTAATCAAGACCTTATAAATTAAAGATTATACAGGATACAACCTGAGAGTGTGTTTGTTGGTTTGAGCAGGAAGAGCACCTACATTACAAACATATAAATTGCATCCTTTGAATCCTTGACCTTTAGCTTCCTTCACCACTGAAAAACAATTTTTCTGCAGCAGTTTAAAAATCTCTGCTTTCCAATAGGTCAGCAATGCCCTTAATTTTAATCTAATACATATCAGCAGCCAACTCAGATGGCAGCTTTTAAATTGTTGGTTACTGAAGCTTTCCTATTTAAAACAAAATTCAATTTCTTTAATTAAATGCCACTAGTGTAATTCTTGTATCATCAATGCTATCATTTTTGTTTCCCTACAGATTTTTCTTGATCAAGGACCTTCATATCTATCTATCTATCTATCTATCTATCTATCTGTCTATCTATCTATCTATCTATCTATCTATCTATCTATCTAATCTATCTCCTTAATTACCCTCTAAGAAAATAAACATGAAAAACTACTTAAACTCAGTAGTAGGGGCTAACATATAGAAAATGAATGTTTATGTTCCCACTAGGAATTCTGCAGACTGATACATATGATATGTATCATGCTTATAAGATTAGCTGACCTCTACTAACATGGTAATGGCACTGTTATGGGTCCCCAGTGGTGTCCTTGAAAGTATTGATATGCTAACCAAAACACAAAGCTTTAATAATAAAGACACAAAACAGCTTCCACTGCACCACCTCTCCTATGGACAGATTTTCTGGGATGTGGACTGCAGTGTAGCAAATTATTGCGTTTACCTTGTGGGAAAATCAGGAAGACTATTAATAACTCTTCAGTAATAGAAGAGCCAGACAAAATCCATTATTCATTCACAAATGTGAAGTCACTAAAAGATCCTTAACTCATATTTACAGTGTTTGCTAATTTCTTGTATGTCTTCTATTTCCTGGATGTTTTAATGTATATTTTTATATTAATATTGCAGACTAGAACTGCACCTGAATGCAATGGTAGTGTGTGTATATATTCTCAGGAGCAAACCCAAGCCTTTGTCTCAGGTTTGGCTTGATTTTTGTCCACAGGTGTTGTTTTAAAAAAAAATAGCTGCTGAGTCAGACTCACTACTACTAAATCATGGCTAAGTCAGTAATGTTACAACAATAATAAAAATTATCTGCTAAAGTATTAAAGATTTTCCAGGATATTGTTAGATTTACACATGGTGTATATTTTCATGGCCTGCTTTTTTCCTAATTCCTCAACAATTGTTCCCTCCTCTTCTCAATCCAGAGATCTGAAGGAAACCCACTATTGCAATGAATGAGATGTATGTTACCAGGACAACTTTTCAAAAACAAGGAATTTTTTTCTGGCATATCCAGCGTCTAGTTCAACATGTAATTGACATTGAGCTATGATGTATAAAGCAATTCAAGGCTCAACTTTACATTTATATACAGGAGCCTCCTTTTCAGCATGAAAACTCTTTGCAGTCAGATTGTGGATTTAGCAAACTCCAGCCTGCACAGGTGAAAGCTGAGAAAATGTGCTGTGTGTGAATTTTGTGCAGCTTTCACTCCACTAAGTGACCTCAGAATATGCAGGGTCACATAAAAACTCATTCATATGAATGAAAACCTGAGGAGAGATGCAGACTTAGATGGGTACAGACGCAGGGACAAATTTCCACGTGATAAATTCGGATTTCCCTCAGGTCTCACGTGAAAACTGTCTGACTCATTTTCCAGCAAAACACACGGCAGATAAACTCACATTAATGCTACAAGGACAAGCAATTACAGCAGAGTACTAAAGAGTTCTGAAATTTCTTACCTCACTCTCCCCTCCTACAACTCCTCTCTGTGCCTGTGCTCGCAGGCATCTGTGGAATTCGGGTTATCTCCACATTGCACTGAAACAAGACTCCAGGTTCTTGATTGAAGATGAATGTCAGGCACATGGACATTTTGCAGATCCAAAGCTCCTGACACATCTGCATTTCTCTCTGCGTGTGTATGTGATTTTACTGGATGTGTCTGTGTCCTTAGACTTGCTTACAGCTTAGGAGTTTATTTGAATTGAATTGAGAGGTTCAAGGTCTGGTAAACCAATCTCGGTTCCTAACTAACCAGTGTGTGATTTCTGAAACAGCTGCTGGTAGAACAGATGGATTTGGCCTAAAATGTTTTTAGAATATGACTGGTCCTAAGACTAGAAGTTATGGAAAAATTGCAGGCAAACAAGCTACGTAACAAAATGTAACAACATTTCCAAGGGTAAGTGAAGATGGGAGACAAAACATTCAACATATTGCTTATATTATCAAAGGACTACTCAGCTGCTCTCCTATCTAAATGATATTGATGGAGGTATTTGCTACTCCAGTATTGCAAATATTTTTTGCGTCTAGTCAGTTTTGTCAGGCATTAAATAAAATTCTCATTCTCATTTTCAAGAACTATGTCTAATCTTTGTTTACACTAATGCTTCCTTTGTTGACTTTTAACAATTATGTGCCATTGACAATTGTTTATTGTTGTTTAATTAGGAGGTGGATTATTCCCATGTTTTAATGATTACTGCTCAACAACTTGACAGAAATGTTATTCCCAAAACCACCAAGCACAAATTGGATTTGATTTATTTCACTTAATCTTGTTATGATTGTATTATAAGCTCTTCAAATTATAATTTTTTTATTAATTGCAATATCTCACAGTTTCAGCTCAACAATGTATACCGTAGGAAACATATATAAAATGTTTATGCTGCTGAATTCCCTCTGTAAGAAAAAAAACATGCAATAAAGTCATCAGCACTGGGTGCAGAGATGATTTTCAGTTAGCAAATATGAAGTATCCATTTACAGGATGCAAGAAAATACAATCATGCAGGACATTAGAAGTGGCCATCTGTTAAGAGCATTCTCAGTATTAGATATAAAATTTGAAACTAAAACTTATTGATAATGGACAATTTATAAGTGCTGATTTTTATGTAGAGAAGAGCATGGCATCCACCCTCATTAGCCAATACAAACACTTATTTTTTTCCATGAAATATTGATGATCACTAAAATAATAATGAGGAAGAACTGCACAAGCTAAAATTTGCATGAGCTAGAGCAGTAGCCATTTTCAAGTGCAGTATTGCACATAACAAAAAATGTAGATTAAAATACATATTGCACATAGATCAGGTGACAATGGGCTGCATGTATATTGATTATCTCCTGTGCATTACTGACAATACATATTTTTGATATCAACTGTCTATGGGAAGGATGTTTATGTCATGGTTATCCTTTAAAAAGTAGAGCTGGTCAAAATAAAGATATATGTTAAAAAAATTGAAAGAAATATTAAAATACAGAGTTAAGGGGGGGAGAAAGCACTGAAAGGTCCAGTTCTTCAAAATTTTATTGTCTTTTGGGGTTTGGAATTCATTGCAAATTTAACTGGAAGATTTTGGGTATTGTGAGCCTGGGGAACCTATGCTGAAAATATTGCCAGTATTGGATTGAGAAATGCCAGAGCTGATTCCTGCCTGGCTGGGCTGAGCCAGCAGAGAACAGAGCAGGGCTATGGCAGAACATTGCCCATCCTTTGTCAGGAGACTTTTGAGAGCAGCATAATTTCCTCAGATGTTATACTTTGTTGACTCAGCCGTTTCTGAGAGACTGATGCTGGAACTGGAAATTTATAGCCCCATCCATGAATTACCACTTGATTCCATCTAAAGCATTTGAGGAATCTGCTTTGCTCCCCTGTGGTGTTTCTGGAGGTCATGCACGACAGCTTCTCTCACTCCTAGCAGCTTCCTAGAGTTAAAAAAGCAGTTTTAGGGAAGAAATAGAATTTCTAAAACATGAAAAAGGCTTTTAGGGATGTTCGCATACCTGAGGGATGACACTGTGCATTAATACTTCAAGCTAACATAATGCAGTGTGCACCAAAACATGATTTAAGACAAATCAGTAAGACAAGTGAAATGTTCACCTTTTCTTTTGAAGATTTTGTGCCTTTTAAATAAGAAAATATTTTATACTGCAGTTGTTCTAAGTTATCTTCTTACTGTATAAAATCCAGTTGTTTTTTTTCAAAAGCATTTCTGCAAGGTGTTGAGGACCTTCTCAGGGTTTGAGTCCCTAACTTACTTAGGCCATCTAGAAATTTAATCTCAGGAGATCAAAACTCCTAACAAATTACTCAATGTTATTTAAATTCTCTTTCAGTGATTCTCCATCCACTCCCCAAAGTTTTATCCAGTTTTTTTCAAGGGAAAATCCCCTATATACATGTTATTAACCCTTTTAGCCTGGAATTTCTTTCACATTTCTGGCCTAAAACTTAATCACACTCCTTAAATCTTACTTTAAAATCTTCCACATTTCTTACTGCTCCTTCCCTTTGTAAAAAGGATACAGTTCTTTGTATGCATGATGGTTCAATAGTTTTCAAAGAGACTGAGAGATATTAAGAAGCCAAAAATATTGTTAGTGAGCATCAGCAGTGACAGAGAAGCACTCCTGACTTTTCATCTATATTTCTACTGCCTTTGATATAAATCACAAAACTCACATTCATTTGGAAGTAACTGGACTAGACTATTGATATGGATCTATTTCTTCCAGGAATATGGAGTCAGAGCACCGAGGTTTAATCCTACATATGCTAGAAACTGGATGAAGAAGTGTTTTTAAGAGAAGACTAATTTTAAGACCATTCCTTTTCAGTAAAATAAAAAGGAGAAGTAATAAAAATGAATTGCTCTTCTATTTCCACATTTGAGAAAATTGTGTTTAATATTGTTATGTAACAGGAATTGGAAAATGGAAGATAAAAATGAATTGCCAAGGATTTAGACAATTTAGATTTTGGAAGACAGATTTGGGTTCCTAAACCTTTCTTATGAAAATGTGCAAATGAACAGCAAATCAGCAAAAAAATGTTATATTATTTTTCAAAATGATAAATTTTTCCATCACAATTTTTATCCCCCTCTTCTTTAATGCTACATATCCCTCTAACACGTTCTTTCCACATACAAACAGATAAGTTTTAGATAACCAAATTTATTCAAATAACATCTAACAATATTACACACATTCCATATGTGTATTTGTTCTGTACGTCTATGTGATGGATATGTCCATGAATCTTTCCACATATGATGTCAATGATAATGGAAAAGTGGCTCATTAATCACATCACCTGCCTAGTAACATTAATCCATACTCTAATTACATATATTGCATCTGTCTACACAACAGCTTCAGAATCACCAAATATGCAAAAAAATCCATATTCTTTATTCTTAAATTAAAATAAAAAAGATTAAAAGATATTGATAAAGATGTTGATATTTTCAATTACATAACCAGATATTGCTGTGTCAGGAAAATGTACCATATATTTAATTTTGTAGGATGTTGAATCCAGTTGAGCTTCTTGTTATAAGGTGACTAAGATAGGCCTCAAGCTTCAGAAAATTTGAGATCTTTTGTTTTCTTGCCAGGGCCTGATTAAACCAATTTATTCTTTACACTTTAAATATGTTTTCTTTCAACTTGATGTTCATAACTTCAGGGTATTTATGAAGATCAAATTGTTTAAACTCTTCTTTTTCTTAAGCTGAAAGAACCTGTGCACTTTTAATTTCCCTTTCTGAAGCAGCTCTTCCCTTTTGTTCATCCTGTGCTGCAACATCTTCCAATGTCAATGTCCTTCTCTTGAACAGCAGCCACAACTGGCACAGTGCTGCATAAAAGATCTCAGTAGTGGCTTTGTCACATTTTCCTCTATTTCTTTCCTGATAGATGTATTCCTGATAGATGCTATGGACAGAATTGTTTGTGAATGATCACATCTCATTAGTGGTTTACTGATGTCTCTAGGTCACACATCATCACCAGTGGATAAGCAGGCCATTTCTAATAACAATTTATCCTATTTAATATTACTTGAAAGATCTATTTTTAATGGCATAGTTTTTTATTACGTAGTCAAATAGATCTAATAATTGTTATTCTGAAGGAATAGATATGGTTCCATTCAAAAAAATTGACAAAATCATTAAGAATATTTTCAATCAGGCTTGTGATTTCTTATATCTGTCCAATTTCCTTTTGCATTCAGACGTGGACATTACCATTGCCCTGAATCTGCATGAATGCAATCATCTAAATACATTTATTTTGCCAAGTAATTCACTCTCTGATAATCAACATATATGTGTTGGATCACTCCTGGAGTTTCTGTATGGATGAAAATAAAATTTTTTTCTTAAGATGAGAGGCAGATGAATTTCTGTATGTAGCTCAGAGGATGAGAGTTAGAAAAGACAGTGGGGGCCGTGTAAGGCTTAAGTTCCTCAAAAAGTTTTTTTTCTCACAGTCATTTACCATTATTGTAAACCTACTCTGGTCTTCATAAATCCCTTCCCTACATGTTCTATGTAATCTCATATCAGTGCCCAGTGCATCTATCACACCCTTTTAACAGCATGTTATAAAAGCTCTATCACAAAACAACATTTACACTATTTATGCTTTTTGACCAAAAAACCATATGTTTTAGTGTTGCCAGATGTGCCCCAGAAGCAATTTAGGTGAAGAATTACAAGATGTGGATACATACAGTCTGCTCTGGATTAAGTAGCTCTGAACTATGTAAACATAAGCAGCTCCTCAGCACGTAGTCTGAGGGACAAGGATCATGCTAGAATTGTATCTTTATCAGCTTTTACACTTTGGCATTGTCCAGATAGCAGAAATTTCTGTCTTGATTTGCACATCTCTATCAGACATCTAACCTCCTGACCCATGATCCACATCCTTATCAAAGATTAAAATTATTCCTATGGTTCTGTGCCCTTTTAAAGTTAACATTAGCTTTTGTCTTACCCGTACTGCATTGCAAATTCCACTGTGGCCTTCTTTTGAAAACGGTGGGTAAAGATTCCTTTATCATTTGTGCTAATTTCTTTGCAAGGTCTAATAGAGTTATAAGTCATTATTACTTCATCCTAATTTTTCATGAACTTTAACATGTAACTACCTACTCTGATTTTCCATTGTATTTTCTAGCAGGCTTTTTAAGGTTTCATTTTCATACAGTGTTTATTCTTTATTTCCTGTCAGTCATCCTTATTTTTTCAGTCTCTTCTCTTACTATTGAAAACTTTGTTTACAGGTGCATTTTGTGTTTACTATTTCAAATAATTAAATACAGACAATCCATGCTTTTTGAGCACAAGTTATTTTATTTCTCCAAGTGATGTTCATCTATATGACCCATCTGCCTATTAGAAGTATACAAAAAACACTATTCCTTGCATTTTCTAAAAGACTGTTGGAGAAATCTGTCAATTTTGGTGTTAAGAAACGTGTTGGATCTGCTTTCAACAGTATAATTTGTTCTTTACAAAGTCAACTATGTTAGTAAGTAATTATTTTAAGTACTTAAAGTTGCTTGTGGTAGAGTCATCATGCTGCAAATATGTCTTCACACATACAAGGAACATTGAGGAGACTACAGCAGAATTCCAACCTCTCTTCCATCCTTGAATGAATATTCACTTAAACTGACTTATTTCACCTATGCTGTAATTTTTTTTTAAAGTTAGCTGCATAATTAAAGTGTCATGGAATCTTTTATTGTTTCTTTGGTTTTGTGTTTTTCTTCTTACTTTTCTTTAGAGTGTCGTCTTAAGTCTCTTCTTGATCTTTGTCAAACGTGTCTGCTATTCCTATTTTATCACATTTATATCTATTACTACTCATCTACTACTAGTCATGCAAGTGTCTCCATTTTGTTCATTAGTGATAAAACACATACCAAAAAATATTTTAATTATCCCATAGCTCTCATTCATCAAAAATATACGACTAATGAAAAAATTTGGTGTCTTTTGAGGAAGAAGAAGAAAAAGAGATAAAGGAGTCATCTTACACTTTATAAACACTTTAATTTCGGGTGTGTGCCTGAAATATATATTGTACTAATCATTTAATATTTCTTCAATCTTCTAATTCATGCAATAAATCAGACAAATTTCACACTTTTCCAAACCATCGTCTGCTATTTCTTATGTATCCTTCTCATTGATCCACGTTGTTGTGGTTAGGAGTTTTCAGAACTTTTAGCATGTTACAGAGTATGTTAATTACATATTGAAAAGAAGGGTAGAAATCAAAATCTACGCCATCTGTCATCTTTGTCTCCCCCACTCTTTTTCTTTTTTATTCACTCTTTGCCTATGTGAGACTTTCAACATATTTTGCCTGTGTGGGACTTTCAACATATTTTGGAACCCCTTCCATCTGCCAATAAAGACAGAAAAATATTTTTTTAATTGATAGAGTTACTCCTTACCTTTTTATTTGGGATATTATCTAGGAGAAAACAGTTAAACAAGACATTTATTTAGCTTGGACTCAAAGGCATGACCCCTAGAGGTATCAAGTACAGCATCAAACTGAAAAATTAAAAAGACACATATGAAAGATAAGATTTCTGACAATCAGGTCCTGCTGTTTTGCAATCCACTAGGAACTGAAAGTCTTTCACAAAAGGAGAGATTCTGGCAGTAAGAGAAGGAGGGGACATCAGTCATACCTTATTCTGCAGTGGTGCTGCTCATGGATACTGCTCAGAGCCTTTAAGGGTGCCTCCAGGTATGGAGTTGGCCCAGCCACTTAATTCCAATATCCCGTCTACTTCACCACTATGAAGCTACTTCTGTACATCTGAAATACTCCAGATATCTACTCAAGGGCCACAGGTTTTCTGCTTACTCCAGTTCAGGGAGAATAGTTCATTTCCCATGCACAGGCTCACTCTGTCTTTCTCTGTGTACTTCAAAGTGATCTGAGTACCAATCTCTTTTCCTGAAGCTGCAAACAGGGGAAGGATTCGGGTACAAGAGTCAGAGGTGAAATGGATATTACATCTTGTTCCACCAGCATAAAAAAACAGATATCAAATTCTACATAGGCCCTTAACTTGAATACAGAATACCCAAGGAAAAGCAGTAAAACACCCTTCAGTGGGAGTCCTTGAGAGGACCTGCTTGACTATAGGTATTAAATGTCTGAAGTCAGAAAGCATCTATTGTGGACTTCCTATTCTGAGAAAAATCATCTAATAGGTTACATAGGCATGACTCAAGGTGATATAGTCACTCACTGGATTGGGAGTATGACTAAATGCTGATGGAGGCTTTTCAGCACAGGGATGAATCATCTGCCCAGAACTGGGCATCTAAAATTTAGACATCTGAATATTAAAAAATTACCCAAGTCACCACCGAGATTCATGGGATAAAAAAATCTTTCCGTAATGCAATCCATTTTAAGATAACATCTAACTGCAGCAGACAACACCCATATTTGCTTTCTGGACTATGAAAGGAGCTTATATTGACTGAATTAGGTTCAGATACATAAGTATCACATGCCTAAAGCTGTGTGCCTTAACCTAGAGGAGATGCATCCCACGGCCCCACAGAACTTGAGATATGAAGCAGAGATGTCTGTGGTAGGGCCTCTGTCCCAAATGTGCATGTTTCTCACCGCTGACAATGGGATAAAGAGAAGGTGATTATGCTTCTAGATCGGCCCCCTGATTTAAGCACTTCAGGGCAGGACTAAATATACCTTGAGCATTAACTTTGGCAATGCACAAACAGACATAAAGCAAAGGCTGAAGTAGCAGAAGTGACAAGTCTGAACTGCAACCCTCAGTTCCATATGCACTAATGAAAGAGGTTTGTGCCTTAGAGAGGACTTCTAAATATATAGCAATAAAGGAATGAAATAATCCATGTATGATTTATCAAATTAGTCCTTAGCACAAAAGTATGTCTCTCTAGCCAAGACCAATTCTAAGGTCACCCCTATTCCCACAAGAATATCTTCTGCTATACTACAGACTAGTAAAATCATTTCCTTTCCAGCTTTATGAAATTACCCTACTTTTTCCTTTCTTCTTATTCCAATCCTACTCACATGTTGATGTTGTGGACATTTGCCTCAGATTTGAATTTGGACCTGTTGAGGCTAAAAAGAAAATTGCAATTTTCTTTCTAAATGGATAGAGAAGGATTCCAAACCCTGTTTTTAAT
The DNA here is from genome assembly GCA_026413545.1 of Cichladusa arquata. Taxonomy (NCBI): domain Eukaryota; kingdom Metazoa; phylum Chordata; class Aves; order Passeriformes; family Muscicapidae; genus Cichladusa; species Cichladusa arquata. Next base: position 11,909,022 of record JAOTQP010001286.1, on the reverse strand, counting down.
AAAAGAGGGGGGCAGTGAACTTGGAATTAATATCACCAGGTCTTTTCCACTGAAGTCAGTCCTAAGAGTAGTCTGAAGGGCTGACGAAACTGTGAAAGTGGTGCAAGAGTGGACATGTATTCAGAGTAACTAGAACATACAGGCAAGAAAGGTTTGAAGTTTTCCTAAATGAGCATCCAACTCCTAATGTCACAATAATGCGTTTCATTGAGAAGTGAGTTGGCTGCTTTGGTATGGTCCACCTCAGCTCTCACAGTGTGGGTTGCTTCATCCCACGCTGCTGCCACAAGAAAGGGAGCTGGAGCAGGCAGATATTGAAATGCTACGAATGGGAAAGCCTTGAATAAAGCAGCTGCCATATGTGCTAAGCAAGCATTGGTGGAGAGTGCAACTCTTTCAAAACAAGGCTTGGTGTTTCAGGTTTTTCCAGCTTCACATTGTTTTATGTGACAGAATGCCTTTAATTAGGTTAGCAAAGGCTGAGATAATGTCTATGTTTGGCAAATGTGCTCTGCAATGGCCTGAGGGCTTCTCTGTGGTGCTGAGTAGCTTCAGTTCCTGTGAATGCTGGAGACTGCAGACTGAAACCTCTATCCTAGGCAAATGATGATTGCATCATTAGTAAGCAGCTAGTGACTTTCTCTTTTATCTTAACTGGATCATGGCTTTTTTGAAGATTTTATACTCTTTATTTTCTCCCACTTGTCAGTTAAAATACTGAAAAACAGACTTCACTGTGTATTTGGGGGCTCTTGAGCACCTCCTCCCAAGGAAGCAAATACAGAAGTCTAGTAAATGTGTTTTCCTTGGAGGACTCATAAATAAAATATCCAACTGTGTTCCTGAAGAAGATGGCTTTCCTCATGCACAAAAAATTTCCAGCTGTGGGGTTTTGCTCGCTGTATGTACTCAGATTTCCTGATGCAGACAGTGCAATGTTTTAAGGAAGCAGATTACAGCAGCAAAAGTAGGAAATGAAAACTAACATAACTCAACATGTTTGGTTTGTTTGGGGTTTTTTTTGGTTTTGGTGGTTTTGTTTTATTTTGGCCTATAAAATCTTGCTCTCTTCTCTCTTGTTTTCATTTTGACTGTTTGGAAAAATACCTGTGATTCATGCAGTTTTGAAGAATAATTTCTTTTCCATGTTAAATCACATAAGAATCCCAGATTATCCATACTTTTTAAGGTATGTGAACCGCATTTGACTTTAGATAGCAATATTCAACCATCTAAAGTTATGTACCTGCCAAAATGTTCTACTGAGTCAGACTAAGTCAGAAGAAGCATAAGCCTTAAACAAACTTTTAACACAGGAAAAACAATTGTATGCATAAAACAAACACAGTCATGCCATCACCTTGATACGATGGATTCATTCTCTATTAAGAGCAGTAGAAAAAAAAGTCTTTCACAAATCTTCTACATGCCAGGACTGGTTGTAAAGTTAAATTATGAAGCTTTGTCTATGTTGCTAAATCAATTAGACATTTTGGCATTGGTGTTAATGAGAATAGAAACTAGTTTTGAAGAATGATAAGATGTTTTACCTATGTGCTCACCACACTGAATGCATGGCAAGGAAGGCATGAAAAACCTTTACAATCAATATGAAATAATGAATTCTAGGCTGTTAATTGATGCTTCTCTTCTGCTTACACAAGGCCTTACTCAGAGGACCTTTTAGTACTGTCTGTTTTCTTTTCACCAATATTCTATAAAGCCTGTTGTATCAGTGACATGAAAAACCAGTGAATTAATTGAAAATGGCTTTCTCTGTCTTTAAGCCTTAAAAGTATATTATACAATGGAAGACCTGTTTCTTGAATTCCTCTAGGGCTAGATAGGATATCAGGTGATAAAAAACTCTCATTCCAAAACTCAAGAGGCTATAGAAAAATAAATATTTTAACTCACACAGAGAAATTCTTGCATTGGACCAAGATCATTATAACAGCAAGAGAAAAAAATCATTTTTAATTAAAAAAAAGGAATTATAGGAAATTTTAAATTTGCTGCATGATTCTGCTGTTTAATAATTCCATTCCACCTTTGTGTGGTATGAGAGCGTTCTGATGTGACTGTAGGGTTAGGGCTGAGCATTGTCAATCTCTACCAGGTGATAAGAGCAGCAGTCCCTAAATTGTCTCAAACCTTCACATTTCCTAGTCCTCTCATTCCCAGTAATCCATTTCACAGGATTCATCTGTAATCCCTTGTGCTTCTTGCCTTACCTTTCCTACCATGCTACAATTCCTTCCCTTCACTTCCCATACCTTGTTCCTAGTATTCCTTTGGGTTCTGAAAGGCACAGCTGGTGAGACAAGTTCAGCTGAAAGTTAAAGCAAAGTGCTAAAGATCAAATAGGCACCTGTAGAAGCTGCTGCATCTTGCACTATCACTCTACCAAAGCCACAAAAATTACAATCAACTACCTCACATCCATCATACAGGAAAACAGAGGGAATTTGAAATCCATATGGAAAAGAGCAGGCTGCTTCTTGTGAGATGCATATAGGTAATGGTCATATGGCAGGTGGCACATGGCAATTGTAGGAGAAGGAGGTTTGGAAACACTGAGTTTTGAGGTTCAGACCCAGGATCCCACTTCCTTAAGGCAGACAAATTGCTCATCTCTTACACTGATTGTTTCCAAATGTGCAATGAGTGCTTTTTCCTTTTATCCCCAAATCAGTGTCCTCTTAAAACTTTTCTTTCTTTATTTGAACTGCTATTTTATAATTTTTAAGCAAATGATTGTGTTGAAAGTGCCCTTAGGAGATACGGAAGAGTGAACAGAGCATAGGTGAGATCAAAAGGGTCATTTAACAAGACCTGACTGAGGTTGAATGGCAAATATTTCACATGGATTCCTGAGTTTGGAATGAAGATAAGTGGGAGTGCATGTATATGAAATATTCCCTTAAGATGAGAGTCATTATTACATTAACATCATTAACATTCAGATGATGCACACAGTTTAAGAGCATTTTGAAAACCATGTAATATAGTTAACCCTTATTGCTGCAGTATAATGTTGCCCTTTAACTTCCAAGAGTAATTTAGAAATAATTTGTTGTATAGAATTCAATTATGAGGGTTTTTTTTCTTTCTTTAATACTGTTGTTTTTGTTTTTTTTTTTGCCATGCATGAGACATGAAGGATCTTAAGCTCTTCTTTCTAGGATGGATTAGAGCAGCTCTTAATTTTATATTGTTTCACTCCTGTGTAGCATTTTAAGGATAAAGATATCCATAGCAAATTAAATTTTGCTTAAATATAGTCAACCTTGTGTTACAAATGAGAGATTTTTATCATAAGACAAAAGAATAGTAGTAGTAATAAAAAAAAAAAATCTTAGAAATTACTAAGAATGCTTTAAGGATAATTAGAGCCTAATTAGAAATAGAGATGTTATCGGTGTGATAATAGTTACCATTTTATTCATGCCAGTGCATAATTCCACTCAGTGATACAATGTGGTTCTATCCTGAAAGCATGCACTCATAAATTACTCACAGCAGTTAGTGGTTGAATTAGTAAAATAACTGTGTTTTGTTTTCCGTAACTAGTTGTCTTCTAAGTACTGATCTGATCATTTAAATTAATCATGGAGAATATTTATGAAAATTAACATCAGTTGCCAGAAAGTTCATTAAAAGAAATAATTTACATTTGAAATAAAATGTTAACTGCATAAAACCACCTTGATGTGATAAAAATTATGGATGTTATGGAAGAAAATAGGAAAAATAATTACAGGAAAAATATTTGAAAATACTTGGGATAATGAGGAAAGAGTAATACATTCATCTTTCAGTCTTTTCATTCAAAACTAATCCACAGATATCATAACTGCTTTTTTTTTTTTAATTGTCTTTGGTTAATGCAAGTTTATCGAAACAATACATTTTTCAAATTAGATAGTTTTAAACGATATCTTGATTGTCAACATATTAGTATTTAATGCTATTATTCATGTATTAACCATAGGAGATTGACAATATTTGCTTATAACATGAGGAATTGTGAAACTTAAGTATGAGTTTTTAAATGATCAAGGATTCAGGAACAATCATGAAACCACCAAAGAGAGAAGACCAGTCACTTAGTCTTTCAAGGTGCCATTTGCAAACATGGTAAATAGATTCCTGATTGCATCCAGAAGGCATTTTTTTCTTTTTTTTCTTGTTTTTATTAAAATGTTAGAAAAAAATTATCATTTTTTGGCCAATAAATTTGGCTTTAAATACAATAAAAAAGCTCACAGTTAATTTTATTTTTTTCTTTGATAATAAGCACTAGGAAATCAAATTTGTTCACTTGTTAGTAAATGTTCAAATACCATAAGAAAATATTCCCAGTAATAAAACAGATGTTTAAAGGACTGTTGCTCATTTTTCTAGTTGTGATTACCCATTTTTAGTGTAATCTGTATGCATCCTTCTGAGAAAAATATCAGCAAGTCAAGCCAATTTTAAAAATCTCACTTTATGCCCTAAAAGTAAGTGTAAAGCCATCAGCTAAGAACTCTTCTAATTCTGAAAGTTTCAGATCCACATCATCTGTATCAGGTTTTTCCTTCTAGCAGCAGACAGAGGATCCCCCAAAAGTCATGCAATTTTCTCATTACATGACTTTACACCACAGCCTTCAGTTTGGTTATTTTGCAAGAGAGCATGCAGGGGTTTGGGTGATTTTTAATGAACTACATGAATATTACTTTAGTTGCTATTCTCTAAATCACGTACTTCATACAGATTTAAATTACAGTCTCGTTAAAGATGCAGTCGAGCTCCCCTGAAGAAGGAGCTTTGCTTTACTTGAAATGGATAGTCATGGGTAACTATTTCTCTCATGTCTGAGAAATAAGACTAGAGATTACAATTCAGGAGTTTCTGTGAAAGAGATTGCACTGCTTCGAGCTCAGACTCCACCACAGTTCCAGCTGGCTGCTTCCAATAACACAACTCCATCTCCCAGTCACACCAGGCTGCAGGGCAGACTAAACCAAAGCAGACAGCTGTACTGTAAACATCTAGAACTGGACCAGAGTCCTAAATTCACTTTATAGCCAGTGGAATGAAGCAGGACTTTTTAAGGCATGATTCACATCTATTTAAGAGAAATGTCTTCAGAGTTCAGGTGTGTCTTGGTCCAGATCCCCGAATCTTTAGAAAACCCACTCTTCTACCATTTCCCTTCAACAGCCCCATCTTTCTCCCAGACACAACAAATGAAGAAACTTACTTAACAATAACTTATCAAAACATTCTGCCATTAGCAAGAAGATATTTTGGGTGTTATTCTAGTGGTCTCTATCTAGGATCTTAGATTAAATTGTTCAAACCCTCTCTTTATTCAAATCTCTTACTAAATGTGAGATAGCAGATTGCATTGACTGGCTGGCCATGAACATGATTTCCTGATCACAAGTTATAGACCTAAACACTTGAAATGGGCAGAGGTGTATTTTGGGTGAAAGAGGTACATTTCCCAGAAAAACACTAAAACTGAATAATCACCTAATAATAGGTTAATATATATATTATATTATATATATATATAACCATTACATATTTTGAATAAATGTTCCTCAAAATACCACTTAATAATCATACAGACATGGTCTGACACACAGTCTCTTGTATTTATCCAGAAAAGACAGCACAAACTTTAGAGTCTTTGTCTCTGGTTAGTTTCTTGGGAGCTCTTGACCACTGTCACCCCTGTCCATTAACAGGTGTAAGCCACAGTCAAGTCTTTTAGGGTCTCAGGCCAGAGATTTCTACACATCTACATCTGCAGCTGTCAAAGATGACCAAATATTCCCATTATTTGCTCATCAGCACTGACCATTTATTTCCTCACACACAGTTACATATGCTTTTGTGAGAGCATTTGTCCTTAAGTACCACTAACCTATTTTTAGTAATAGGCTTTTCAATGCAAGCTGAAAATTTATTCTTGGCTTTACAGTAATAACATTGACTTGAATATTTTAAAAACCTCTAAGTAACTAGGGGAATGTATTTGAGAGTGTTTATGACCTTGAATGATGGAAATATTTCAATCAAAATTTTAGGATAAACTTGGACAGTCAATTTCCAGGAAAAGTGACCTTTTAACAATGCTTCCACTTAATCAACTCTAATTATTCTTCCAAGCACTTTATCAAATAATACTTCTGTGGCCATCTCCTACCTTTTGTTCAGAATGTGACTCTCTGAAAAAGATGGTTTGATGCCAAATTGACATCAGGAAGATACAGAGGGACTCTTCCAACCCACTACTCTTGATATAAAAGAACAAAATGAGATCCTGGAACTGCTGAAACTGCAAATCTTGGCAAATTTCCTCAGGATATCTAAATTCAAATCTTCTTGCCTGACTTTTATTAACAGTAAAAATATGAAAGATTAAAAAGGTCAGCTTACTAAATATTTGCTTTGGATTCAGCACATAATACTTGCAAAGTTCTTGCAATTTCTTTGGAAACTATCCAGTAGAATGTCTTGTATCGTTTATCTAGGTATCAAGCTGTAGATAATGAAGAAAATCTTCTGAGTAATAATCATAAGTAGCTACATAATCCATAACAACTGATTATTTAATTAAAGCTGTCAGTGCTAGTGCACTCTATATATGCACCAAGTATACATTAACTTGTCAGATGTATTAATTAAGGAAAAAAAAGTAACTAAATTCAATGCCATTTAACATATTTTGTTCCTTATGTATTAATGAAGTTTTATCTAAGAGTTGAAGTTTCTTGTGACCAAGATTGGACAGTACTCATATTACTGTTGGTCTTTTTTCATCATCAGAACCAGTTTTTCCCCATTTTCAGTCTTCTTTGGCATATTGCCATTGTGAATTACGTTATTTTTTCCACAGCCACTGTCTGGGAGATTGTGCCAGGATCTGTCAGTAACTGCTTCCTGAGAAACTGAGATCTATCTATAAGCACTATCCCTCATGCATTCCCCTCCTTTGTTCCCTTTTATTAGCCATTTCTATGTGGATATCTTCTCACCTTTTCCCTTTTGAAAGAATTTAGAATGGATCTTGTTCCTTAAGACTTTCTCCTTCTTATTCTTTGCCACAGTGAATAAATCATACATTTTTATTAATTTATTTATTTCTACTATCTGTTAGAAGAAAGGAAACCTGGTCTAGCAATCCTTTCAGAAATCTTTTAATTTCCAAAGGATAAACTTTTCAATGAGATTTCTCTGATTTAATATAAAACGTCACATTTATTCAAACTCAGAATCATGCAGAACTGTCCTAGCTGCTTGGTCTGGAAAGCCTGAGTTTTCTGCATCCCAAGTGAGTGTATTTTCCTGGGGTTGTGACTTGGATTCTTTACTTCTCAATTTGATATTTTTTTTTTTACAATTATAATTACTGAAGTTTTCAAAAACTTCACAGAATAAGAGAAGTATGTTCTGATCTATTTCAATGTAAGTACACCTCCATCTTAGATTGCTATAACTCAATCTTTCTTCAAATCTTACTCACCCTTCCTTTGTTAGCTACATATTGCTCAATGCCCTGGTAAATACTTAAATAAATTATTTTTATTATTTAGATTTTATATGTTGCTGGCTTTTCTTTCCTGATTCATTTATCCAGTTCAAAATAGAATCAGGATTTCTTGGAAAGGCAAAAATATATTCTATATTAAAGTAACTCTAGAAAAAACAGAACTAAGAGGGGTAAAATCTTCTTTATTAGAAAAATGTATTTAAAACATTAAGGTGAGATTTTCTGCTCAGTGTCTGTTTTTCAACTTGTAAGCCACAAATATTTTTTTTCTTGGTTATATCAGTAGGCATAATAAAGGACATTATCTCTCCTTTCAAAACTCTGCCTACTGGAACTATTAGATCAATACAGCAACTTGACTGAAACTCAGTTATGAAGAAGTAATGCTCAGATGGCAATGTCTGAGACAATGTTTGTACCCTCAACCATCTTTCAAAATGAAAAGCCTTCCCTAGCATGAGAGTTCAGATAATTCAGACATAAACATAGATAAATTACTTATGAGACATTCTACTTCGAGTTGCAAAAGCTGATATACATCTTTCTCAGGGGTAAATACAGGTTACATAATAAATTTACCAGCACTTTTCCTAATATCTCTGTACGAAAAGAAAGCAATCCCCTTGTCATTAGGCATAATGAAAGAATTTATTCTGTATAAACAGAGAACAGATATTTCTAGTCTCATTCATCTGAATTTTAAAAATCTACTTCAGAGAGGTAAGAATTGACTATATTCACAATTACACCTCAACAACAGTGGTACACCTATAATATTAACTCAAAGCAGATGTCCAGAATTTTGTCAGAGTGATCCCATCCATAGAGACAAATGTCTTTTTAGAATTATCTTTAAAATCAAATTTTCCTACTGTTTGCAAAAGCCATGTTGAATGTGATTTGGAACAAGTTTTGGAAAAGCATTTCAAACGTTGAACTGTGTTAGTAATAAGAGTTATATTTGTAAGATTTTGTTAGTTTAGTATTATCATCCACTTCTTACAAGTAATAAGAGATGGGAGGTGTGGAGTTCATTCTCAGAAAGCCCAGTGGTCATAATGCAGTTCTATAATTTAAAAATGTGTAAGAGTAAGCTACAGGGATGCCTCCAAAGGTAGTCTCCAAAGGCAATCACTTTGGGATGTTTCCCAATATTAGAACAAGAATACCTGGATCTGTCCTCAGTGTTTTCCAGGCCTCCCCATGCTCCATGGTGTGGGGCTGTTAGGAGGAACTTGGCTTCACTCCCGTGGTTTAGGTAGGGAAGACAGAACTGCTTTGATCAACTGTGACTGTAGACTCAGTGAGAAATATAAGAGCTGGCAGATGTCTCCAGAGAGCTATTCCACCTTCTACATCTCTGTAGTGGATGTGTATTTTTTGGTCTCAGCTGAAGAAAATCTCTTTTGAAAAATAATAGCAAGATATGTACCTGCCATAAAATGCATTTTCCTGTTATAAAAATATTCTTATATAAATTCCTGAAGTTTCACTGTTATCTGTTTTTATATAGCACTGCTTTATAGAGATGCTCTCAGTAACTGCTAGGAAGGGTGCTCAGGTACTAGATGAAAAGAGTCAAGACAGACTACTCAGTCAGAATTTCTAACAGACATAGTAAAAATTTCCTTTCACAACTTTTAAAAAAGTGCATTTTAAATGACTCTAGACATTGCTACAGTGAATGCCACATTCCTCTGTCCCTAGAAAATCATTTTTAAGCAACTAAATCTCTGACTCATCCTTTTTTTTTTTCTCCCTAGCTAATATAGCATTTACTTGCAACACGACATAAATATTTTGGAATAGATGTCTGAAACAGATGAGTCCTTTCAGCTTAAAACAAAGAATGCCATTTTGTGCCCAATATTCTTTCTGAAAGTTTCAGAATCCTTTTTTATGATATAATCACAAATTATAATTGTGCCATTATGCATAATTACTCTACACCATTACATCACATAATTGGATCAGTTGAAGTTCTAATTGCACAGTTAGAGAGATTTGCTATAAGTATGTTTGGGATATAATTAAACTAATTTCATAATTCTGGGACCCACAGAGTCCAAATTTTGTAAGATGAACGTTTATTTTTGTGGTTCTGTCTCACAGCAGGAAAATCTTAAGATGGTATTTCAGTTGTATAACAGTCCATATTTGTTTTCACCAGTATGGTATTAATCTTTATTTGTATTTCTGATGTTCTAAATTCTACTTTTATGTGTAAAGATTAGAACATTACTTGGTCCACAGCATTGTTAAACCCGCTTACACATGCCACCCTGGTCACTGATCTAGAAATGAAAAATAATCAAGCGTAGTGGTCAGCACATGGCAAAAGCAGATGGGCAGAGACCAGCAGGACCAGAGCCAGCTGGTGTGTGAGGGACAGGCTCTGCTTCACAACCCTGTGAGGGAGCCGGTTCAGAGAAGTTGGTGTGGAATTACTGGGACACTGTTAATATCCTGGTTCTTTAATGAAACATCTGTGGATGGGCTGCAGCAGCTCGGGCACCACCTGGAGTATCGCCAAGGCTAAAAAACAGAAGTCATCAGTCAGACTGCAAAAAGCCTGACAGTGACCTTATGATATGGGCACTAGAAGTAATCAGATTATGTTTTCTATTCTGTCTTTTGACTTTTAAATGACCGCCTGCGCCCCTTATAACAGTAATCAGTGTATGGCAATTTCAGGTTGAAAAGTCAATAAGATGCAACTTTTCCTGTTTCTTCCACTTGCTCTTCCAAGCTAGCAGAACAACAGTAATTTAATTTTATTATCTTGAATATTGCAGTTTTTCCTTGTGTCTATTGCAGACCTTAGAAAATGCTTACTCTATATATCCACAAAAGCATAAAAGCAGTAAGAATTTTTTTATTTATTATTTCCACATCTGATACATTGCAAATACTGCTCAGCTTAACTTTGGGGAAAAGTATAACATCAGAAATATAGAACATTTCCAACAGTAATAAATTTATGTATTAAAAATCGCCATCATCATCTTCACAGCAAATTCCCAAATGATTGCAAGTCACCAAGGTGGACTTCTGTTGGAGTATACATGAAAGACAACTGGGCTGCTCACACAGAGTCACACAAAATCAGACACTTGCTACATACAGAAGGAGCCTCTGGAGACTGTGCAGAAGTATCAATTTGCTTCTTCCTATACTGAAATGGAGCAATATGCCTAAACTTCATCCTGTAGGACTGAAATTTTTCTTTCTTTCCTTGTACACAACTTACACAACTCTATATTATTTTTCTTATTTTTTATTATTCTTTTTCTTTTTTTTTTTTCTTTCTGGTGTGTATGTGGGTGCTGCTCACATATAGTGTTCTCCGGTTATGCTTGATATTGGAATTACTCATTCAAGATTTGGTGACTATTTTTATGTAGCAAAAATATGTAATGTTTGCTATAATTAAGTGTCCAACTACATACTAACCATCAGTAAAAAATAATTTATTTTTAACATCTTTCTAGAAAACCTGTCAGTGATTCCAGCAAAAATAATTCTCTTGCTCTTTACATCTGCTACTCATGATCCTTGCATATAAGGATTTTGCCTTAGCCTGCCCTCTCTGTTTCCTTTCTTATCATCTCTAGCAGTAACTTCGAACTCATGCTTTGATGTTCCTGTGGTGGGTCTAGCTCTAACCTAAGCCTGCGTGGAGGAACAAGATCCAGCCCATGCCTCCAGCCCCTCTCCAGCTCTCTGGGCTGTCAGACCACAGAGATATCAGCACTTTGTCTTTTCCTGCCAGCATGAAGGTCTTTCAGCCAACTGGTGCATAAAAATTGTCCCTAAGAGGGTCTGGGACCCAGCACCAGCGACTGATCCCTTACAGCACCACGCAGAGCACGCACGGAAAATCCCAGTGGCAGTGCAGGAGGTCACTGCACACCTGCAGGGAAATGAGCTTTTCCTGCTCCTGTGTTCCTTGTACTTTCATGTCAAGCAGCTCAGATCATGCTACATGTGAATAACTAAACCAATGAGAAGCAATTTCTTCTTTTTATGAGGTTTAATAAACAATAGAGGTAGTCCTTGTTTTGGTGTGGGGTATTACTGAAATTACTTGATTAACATGAATCTATTTAAATATCTAGAAAACAGAAAGGATAAAAATGCCAGTTATTCTGCAGGTGGATAAGAATTTTTTTTTCCCTTCTGAATTAAATAGTTCTGAATCTTCTTTTGTTTTATCTTTTTTTTTTTTTTTTCTCTCTAATTACCATCTGATGTCGTGGATCACAAATCCTAAAAGAAATAAAAATCTGCATATATGAATCTTTATGTTTTGTACCATAATAAAAGGATAATCAGTACAGAATTGGACTGCCCAAGGTAATAAATAACTTTTCCAGGTAATTAAATACCAGTTTATAGATGAAGTATTTTCTTACCTAAAATGTCATTTAGTAAGACTATAAGGCTACAAATTCTTTTTCTGCAACCATATTTTTAACAGCTAGTTATCCATAAAAACTGTTTTGTTTTTTCTTTTAATGCTCTATCTTTAAGTGTGTAAAGCAGAAGGAAAAAAATTGAGAGTTTTCTAAAATAAATCCTAATAAAAAATAGTTTATGTGTATTT
>JAOTQP010001286.1:11867455-11896329 GCA_026413545.1 Cichladusa arquata | reverse complement strand
AGGAGAGGAGAGGAGAGGAGAGGAGAGGAGAGGAGAGGAGAGGAGAGGAGAGGAGAGGAGAGGAGAGGAGAGGAGATAACCCAGCAAAGAGTGGCTGCAAATACTGGCATCAATGAGATATTGTGAAAGCATCTTTAGACAAAGTGAATTTATTTCTTACTGCTGTGAATTTTGCTGTGTTTGTAATGTACTGTATCAAATTGCTTGAATAAGGAAAAATTTGCTTGCTTCTGGGAATGGAACCACTGCACATTTCAACTGCCTGAGAAGATATCACTTAAGATGAAATAAGTACAGAACCATACAAAAGAAAAAATTGTTTCTGGTAAATACTATATTGCCTCCATTTTCCCCTAGATTTCATCTGCAGCAGGGGTTAAAAAAACCACTTAACTTTGTACCATAGACTTCCTATTTAGTGTTTCTACTCCTGTTAGATGCAGGGCTGATATTCAAACCACACAGGGGATTCTTCAACTTATTCAGTTTTGTCAGGTGAAAACTCCCAAAGAATTCTACCTTAATTAGACACCCAAATCACTTAAGAAACTACTGCCTTCTAATTTCTTTTGATTACTTCACAATGCTCTTCTACCCTGAAACATTTCCTGAAAGGAAATACCCTTTACAATGTCATTGTTATGGATCAGGAGATAGAGGTGGTCTTTCTTTGCAAACAAAGATAAGACAGGTAAGTTTGTTCCCTTTGTACTTGTATGATTCCCTGTACCTTTAACCTCTGATATTTCTATCTGAAGCTCACTTTTTAATAGTGCTTAAACAGCAATTGATATCTTTTGCTGGTGGGCTTAATGAGAAGCTAAACATTTTCTCTTAGGTTATAATTATTTATTATTTGTTGATTTATTGATATTCCATCCAGCTCCCAAGAAATACTGAAGGTCCATTTATTAAATATTATACAAACTTAAAGAATGAAGTAATCATTACGGGGAGTTCACATGTTAAATGGACACAGCAATGGATAAGATAGGAAATGCAAGGACCTCTGTTCTAAAAAAAAGATTCACAGCAGTGACAAAAATAGAAATGTCATTGTCTTTCTCCAGGCTTTCCTCTTTTGTGTTCTATAGCCTGTCTGATTTTAAAGATCTGTTCCTTAGAATTAGTGAATTCCAAATTAGCCAATAAAGTTAATCTTGTGAAGGAAAATGGTATAAAGTACAACAAAAATGTGAGGTTGTCTTCTGTTTTCATTTAAGGATATGCATCCATCATGCAGTCTAAATGTAATTACAAGCAATGAAAGTGTTCTCTTTAGACCTAAGCAGCCTTCTCAAGAGTGCTTACATGAAAGGCATAAGAATCTGAAAATGATAATCAATACCCAGAATGAGATAGCAAAAGAAAGAATTTCTTCTGAAATGGTATTCAGAGAAATTTCTCTTATAGATGGAAGCAGAGCAGCAGGTTGATAATTTTTACCCTCAGCAAAGGTACATCATATGGAAACCTAGATTAAAGCTTTCAGAAAGGATATTGGCTTTACTGACTTTTTAAAATAGGCCTATTTTTCAGCTTTTGCAGTTTTGTTGGGCTGCCAAATATGGTGGCAAGCTACCAACAATACTAATAGTCTAGCTGTCTACAAGATGCAATAGTGATCCTAATTAAGACCTGCAAGTGAAAGCACTGGCAGTTGAATGCAAATTGCAAAATTCAGTTGATTATTTATACAAGAATGAAAATTCTCTTCTCTTGATTAAATTCATCTTTAGAAGCTGAATTTATAACTGACCATTTCTCTGGTCCTTTCAGAAAAATAATTAGAACGAGCAGCTTGAACTTCTTTTATTTGAGGGAAAATCATCAAAACTAGCATCATTACTTATTACTGCATACTCTCCACGACATGTAAATGACACTAATAATATTCCTAAATGCTTCAATTGATGTCTCCTTTTGAATGCCATACAAATCCAACTTTGGTTTTCTTTTACACCCTCCAGACACAGAGAGTGGGAATGACTTCAAAGCACACAGGGACTGTGAGATTTAATGTCTGATTTCAGAAGGGGCCTTTATGCTCTCCAGTAACTATCAACTCTCAGTAGATCCTGCACCTGATGAGCAGATTTATAGCCTGCCAGCACGTTATAAAAAAATCCTGTTTTGATCTTTGTATACTGAAATTTATTTCAGCTGGTAGTAATTACACCAGAACTTCCATGACAAACGATGGCATATCTCATCAAATGCACTAAACCCAGAAATATCACAGTTCAGGGCTAACCATGTTGTGTAGCCATTGGCCTCTCACAGAGATCATCTCCAATTTTGGCTCCTGCTGCTGCTTGAGGCAGGTGTGAGAATGGACTTTGGACCTGTAGCACTACCAAAAGCTGACATATGCTGGAGGATTGCTAAGACTTGTCAGCTTCTTTGATGGCATCACCCACATAAAACAGATGGAAATGTGGTTGTGAAATTCCTATACGTTGATTTCCTGTCTGTGGTATCATCTAACTAAACAAATGAGAACTTCTGAGCCATATGGTCCCTCGACTGCATCTTCATTTCTTACTCTACGGGAAGGAAAAAAGAGATCTTTATAATAAAATATTGAACTGAAAATCATTTTTGAGAAGGTACTGTTAAGATTATTTCCTCATAGAGATGAAAAAAATCTTCAAACCAACAGAACCAGAACAATACAATGCATACTGGATTTTACAAAGACAGATGGGGACTCTGTTTATTTTTTCCCCTGTGATGGCTGTGTGTCATGTTTCTGGAGATAGAGAAGTTTAGGGTCTGGCCAATGATATTCAGAATATAATAAATTCCTCTAAATTCAGAAATCAATAAACTACCAAAATTCTCTTCAACATATTGATTCTGATGAATTTTATAGAATTATAAAAAATATTGACTGAAAACATACTCTCAAGCAAAGCCCCCGTTGCACAACAGCATCCATAGTGAAATCACCTACAGGCATTCCAGCCTCTCCCACAATGCTGCCTTCAGCTTTTCCTTGTGGAGAGAATTTGTTGAACTGTTAGTCATAATCCTTTAGGTAAAAGGTGCTGCCAGGAAATTTAAAAAAACATTAAAACAAAATTTCATGCTTGTAGGAAAATAATAGATGGATTTTTTTCTCATTTCAAAAAATGGTGGGAAATTACTTTTAAAATCACTCTTTTATATTAACATTGCCTCCTTTGCTGAAAGGATTTTTCTTTGTTTATTCTGTTGAAAACATTTTAGCTTAATCTGAACAAGACAGAATTCTTTTGTTTTTTAAAGGCACAGATTGCTTCCCCCCTCTTTTAACTTGCTTCTTTCTGAATGAAAGGGATAAAAAAATACCCAAAATCACTGGTTTTGTTGTTGTAAGGAAGAGATTGCTCAAGAAAAGATTTAAGTAAGCTGAGAATTAAAATTTGGCTGTTGTCAGGTATTGAAGTTCTTTTCTATCAGGTGTGTGACTGCATCTTTCAGTGGTCAAGAAAAAGTAGCCTTACAAATTTTGGGCTGAGGCACCTTCCCTCTATAAGCAAACTGGCCAAAAAGCTAATTTGTTTTTGTTTAGATTGAGAAGTCAGCAGCTGTGACATGCTCTCCTGTTGTATGTCTGACCCTGTTACAACCTGACTGTTATTGAATAAAATCTCTTTTGTTTATCTTCAATGTGAATCCCTGGCCATGGTGAAGGCAAATCTGATGTAATGGCTCACCAGAATTCAGGGAAACATTCTCTCTCTCTCTCTCTCCATTTTTATGTTTTCTGGGATGAACACTGCTGGTGAGCTGCCTATTCAGGATGTTTATTGTTTTTAACAATAGGGGCAGTGTTCACTTCTCTTTTCCTGCAGTTCAAGACAAGCTGCTTAGGGTGCACTCCGAGTTCTTTCATTGTGGTTACAGTTAACTGAAGTTAACTGTAAATTTAAAAAAAAAAAAAAATCTGAATGTTATCACAGAAACACAGAAACATCAATCTAGGATCTAGGATACAGTAGTATGTTCTGATGAATCACCAGAAACCAGCAGATAGTCCCTCTTGAAAAGCCTGATGTAAAGATATAAAGCCAGATTATAAGGGGGTGAGTGATAGACAGCCAACCCTGTGTCAGGCCCAGGACTGCAAAAAAAGGAGCACTAGAGGTGAGGTTACCAAGGCATGTACTGTTAAAGGAGATAATGAGAATGAAAGAACAAAATGAGGAAGTAAAGGAGCATCCATGAAGACACAGAGAAGAAAAAAAAAATTTAGTATGGAAGCTGTCAGGCAAAACAGGGTTGGAAGAGATTTCCAGTAACAATAAGAAAAGATTTTCAGAATAAAAGTGAAAGAAGCTTCTTAGGACAATTTCTTTATTTTTCCTTCACGTTTTCCTTCTAGCCAGAACATGCTTCAACATTGATGAGAACTATTCAAGTGAATTTGAAGGCAAGAGGGCTTCAGAAGTCACTATAGGGTATCAAAAAAAGAGATGGCCTTGTACAGATCTAACTCCCCTGTAAGGTACTTGCCTCAGGGAAGGGATATGGAAATGCAAAGTTTTGGGGATCTGGGTCAGAAATAATTAAAGCATCCAACATTGACAGAAGAAAATTTCTATTCACTTCTGGGTAAATTTTAGGAACTTTCCTTTAATCCTTCAGCTTTTTATTCTTCTGTCCCCTCAGTAACTCATTGATGAACTAATTGTTCTAATGCCAGCTTGTTAATTTAGGATGTGAACAATTTGCTATAGACTAGTAAGGAAAATGTATTGAAAGGTAAAAAGTCATATTACCACTTGTGAAACAAGTTACTTGTAACTGATTATTCAAACTGATTATTGCAGTAGCCTTCTAATAGTGATAGGCATGAACATAAATGGCCAACACAGCAGTAAACTGTCTCAGCTGTAGAATTCCTGAATCGTGTCTTATCAGACCTAGGATTTTAGTCACAAGACCCAATAGAAAAAGAAAAAAAAACAAACCACAACAACCATCCAAAAGAAAAATACTCCTATGGTCTACAGCTTGGGAGACAGTTTCTATTTTCTAAATGTGCTGCATAAAGGAGCAATTTATTGTCCAGGACAGCACCAGCAGTTACCATCTGTCAGATGGTCCAACGCATTAAGCGAACTGGTTTTGCTTGTCAGCAATGTTTCATTGAGTAGAACATTTCTTTCATTGGGTGCAGTCCCACAAAGTGAAAGCACAAAGACAAGAGATGGCCCAAACCACACTTATTTTGTCAGTGTGGTGTGAGAAATGGCTGCTGAGGACACATCACTTGGTATTGCTGCTCTGAAGCTGTGTCCAGGCTCGCCCTCACTGTGCTCTGATGCATCCCTGAGCTGTGAGACCCCACACAAGAAGCTGCAGAGTGGAGGCAGGGCTGTGTTTTTATGTGCCAAATGCTCCTATCCAACCCAGAGTTACTAAACTGCATGTCCCACATGGTAACTGGGAGGTAACCCCAAACCCGTAACACTGATAATCTAAGGAATCCCAAGGTTACAAAAGCTTACCCTTTTTTTTCTTTTTTCAATGAAAATCATGTCCATTCATGATTTTCATAAGCACCATTCAAAGAAGAAATAAGTCAGATGTCTGCATGGTTTGTGTTTTTTATTCTTGCTTTCTTTTCCCCAGCTAAATCATTGGTTGTACCCTAAATTGATCCCAGGAGGATAGAATTGGAAGTCCAAGGATATTCATGGTGATGTAGAATTTTGACAGGAAATGTTGTCTGTGCTTCCCAAAGGTCACTGTAACACAGAGCTTAACACATATTTATCTGTCATCTCAGCTGTCATCTCAGACAGAGAGTAACTCATTTGGCTCCTTGAGTCCAGCACTTGACCAGCACTGACCCATGCCATGGATGCCTAGACTTGTATCCAGCAGGTTCACAACTGCTTGTTTCCTGCTTCAGAACAAGCTCAGCTGCATTACCTGAATGAAGCAATATTGACTTAAAAAAAAAAAAAAAATTAAACTTGGCACTAGGAAGCAGGAGCTGGATTGACAACTGTGATAGACAAGTAAAGACTCAAGTTATTATTGTTTAATTGCCGTGGCAACTAAACATGGCCTTTTTGCTGAAATAATATCATGGTAACACCTTACTCATTGTAAAAAAAATAATAATCAGTCAACTTAGATTGCTATCAGGACTGAACTCAAGTGAAAACTGTAGACTTGGAAAAGAAAGGTTAATAAAAAACACAGAACAGAAAACAAGGTTAGAGGTGATGTTTTGCCTGTGAGGGGTTTTTCGGAATGCAGAAGAAAAAGATTAGTTCCAGAGACAAGATGAGCATAAGCTCCCTGGTTTCTCCTTTCTACCAATAACCTTTTTAGAGTCATTCCAAAGCACACAAAAGTGCCTGCAGCCGTAATGCCACCTTCAACTTCTGTTATCTATCCCAGTTTTCAATATATATATATATTGCTATCAATACTTTTTCTTGCAATCTTCTGAGGCAGCTACAAATTATAATTGTTTCACACTTTTATTAGAAATTTGGATCTCTTAAGTAATCTGACAGCATTTCTTATGCTTCATATGCATTCTTTTCACTTAATGGAAAAACTGAAAGTTTGTAAAATCACAACTGTGGCACTGGCATTTCTCTTTTCACCATTTTGGACTATGACTGTGTAAACTAAACATACCCATGAAGCAACTGCACTGACTCATTTTGATGCATTTTCTTCTATTATGACACTGTTATATTAAAATAAAGACTAAAAGAATGCACCATGAGAAAAATGAAACACTTGATCATCTCAACTGAGTTCTTCCTATGGTTTGCTATGCATCACCTTATATTACTTTTTAATATTTTATAAGCTTTAAAATAGCTGAATCTGAAGAGTTTCATTTATCCCTATCTTATAAACATTTTGCATGCTGAGAACTGCATAGGAACAAAGAATAATTGTGAAGCCCAAAGTCAGTGCACCCCAGCTTACAAGACAAATAAGAATTAAAAAACTTACTGAAGAAAAAACAGCAGCTAACACTTTCAGTTGTTAGACAAAGTTTATCTGCTTGATCCAGTTAAATTCTTTGAGAAAAGGTGCATACTTTGAAGATCTGGAAAGTAAATATTGCATGAAATTAAGCACCTACTCTTTTATAAATGCATTAAGGAAGTTATACAGTCCTATTTTTTATTTATTTTTTTATATTGACTATTGATTTTATTTTACAAAAGAGTTTAAATTATGTTTTTGTGAGTTTTCCCCATGAAAAGCAAATGGGTGACTATAATGCCAGTCAGATTGACAGAAGTGTTGCAAGGATCCTTGTGTCCATAGACAATCCTCCACAACTTTTTAGAATAATATTGTATTTCTTATTAAACAATGATTCTTCTTCTTTCTTTTACAGTCCAGTGAACATCTTCAGTCCATAGATGGTCTTAAGAAGATGAAGAACTCCATTAGCTCTAATTTGCTATGCAATTCTGCACAGTGGTTTGAAAGATGAAAAAGATTGAGTATGTATATTGAGTGTCTTTGTAAAAAATGTATTCATACTCAGATATGAGTATTGTTAATACCACTCACACACACACAAAAAAATCTCAGTTATATAATTTTGTCTGCTGTTTTTAATAAGTTTACTGTGAAAGTGTTACTTCACATGAAGGAAAGGATTAAGATTCAAAATGCTGGCACTTACATTTAAAAAGCCATTAAAATAATTTGTTTACATCATTATGCTTTTTTAAAAAAGAGACAATAGCCCCACTAAGCCTTGTCAGGAAAATTTATTTTAAACCTCCAAATAGATCTTTAGTGCAGGCAATCACTCACATTGCCCACATATTCTTTCTTCTAAATTGCATGGTGGCTTCCAGGGAAGTGGTAGACATCATCCTGCACCCTGGCATTGCTGTGGGAGCTTGGAAGAGCACAGGAAAGTCCAAACAATTTTAACATTCATTGCTCTGCATTCAAATAAATGCTATGTAAGGCTATAAATCTGTGTGCTCAGCGAGTTTAAGGACATGGAGCTAAGAGAGTTTCTGTCTCTTTAAGTGCAGTTCACAAGCAATAATTTATCTATGGAACAGTTTTAACTAAAAATAATATACTTTCCAAAAGTAATTTTATCTTACTTGTAATTTTACAAAAGCACTATAAGATTAAAACGAGGCAATCATGGGGATATCCCTTTGAACTTCTTGCTCTGCAACTGCATCTGACATCTAGGAGCCCTAGTTGGGGGGAAAAAAAAAAAAAAAAAAAAAAGAAGAAAAAGAAAAGAAAAAGAAAATTATTCTTACCAGAGAAAAAAATATCTGTCCTGAGAAAACCCTACTCTGGTATGCACAGGATATATCCCTTTGGAGATGCATTTCTGAGAATTGTTTTTAGATCTGAAAACAATTTCCATTTGATCATTAAAATGCAATTAAGTCTTCATCACACATAGAATCTTATGCATCATGTCAACAAAAAGCGAGTTCAGATCTGTCTTACTTTATAACTTGAAAGTTCTACCTTATGCATCAGTCTTCACTTTACACTGATAAAAAAAAACATGGCATAAATTTGAAGTGAAATGCAAGAGATAAAGTTAATTTTCAAACCTGTTCAATTCAATATCCACTGCTCAAACCAACAAGGTCTCTGATTCTGGGCAGTTAATCAACACTTTCACACACAGAAATGGGTTCAGGGTTTGCTTAATTTGGATCATCTTTCTGGTCAAGTTAATAATGACAAAGAAAATAAGAAAGATACAAGAAGGCAATTTCTGCATTTCTGGATGGAACAGGGGGCCATGTTTTCTATAATCCATAATTTATATCTATCTCAGTAGATCATATTGCACCAAAAAAAAAAAAAGGCTGCAATATCTTTTAACTTATGGGGCCCACTTGAATGCATTTGTTTATTTATCTATTTATAATGTAATTTTAAATATTTACTACATGGTTGCCATATAATAAATTAAGTAGAGAGGATTTATTTATCTTCACAGAACTGACCATAGCCACTCCTGACAAACAAACTTTTTAATCTGTCCTTTATAAAAAATCCTATTAAAGCAATCAGCTGCAGGCATTGGTGAGAGTATTTAGAAAAACACCAATATGTCAGAATGTTTCTGATCCTT
Organism: Cichladusa arquata; assembly: GCA_026413545.1. Lineage (NCBI taxonomy): Eukaryota > Metazoa > Chordata > Aves > Passeriformes > Muscicapidae > Cichladusa > Cichladusa arquata. The sequence continues at coordinate 11,887,223 of JAOTQP010001286.1, read as the reverse complement.
GAGGGCTACTTTTTATTAAATGATTCTTCCCTGGACTGTCCATCTCTGACTGAGACGTGATTTTTACGAGAAGCACTCCTAAAGAAAAAGGGAAACCAAATGATCCTGCAATTTTTCTGCTGAGCCTGTATCTACTCTGGAACCTTTCCTATAATGTATGACCTTCTCTAAAAGTTTCAGAGGAAGAAATCAATAGCTTCCTTCTCTAAAATCTTGATAATGTTATGATTAAAATACCATTGTTAAATGGAATGAATATTTTCTGGTTTACATGGTGAGGCCTAAAACTTGAAGAAAGATGAGCTATTTGGCTGCCTTTGAAATGTGGCTTTCAAACCAAATTATTATCCCATACCTATTATGCTAGTGTCTCTTTAAATTATTTTGTCTAAAAAGGAGATTGGTTTTTTACAACTCCATTCTTGGTCTCATTGAAGGAAAACAGAATATCACTTTTTGATAGCTGTAGGCATACACACATAAAATAATTATCTATTACAACTCTTTTTGAGCCAGTAAGATGCAGTTATCTTCTTTTTAGGCTTTGCAAAGGCAGAATCCATATGAATCTCAAAATTCTGAGAATGACCACTGTCATTAGGTGAGAACTATGCTCTATTCTACTTTTTCTAGTGCTCCATCTGCTTATTTTCACACAGTTGGTAAAACCTCATGATGGGGAATACAGGTGAATCATGAAACTGTGTTATGTAGTTGTGGTAAGGCTTTCAGGAAAAAAACTGCATGGGATTTTTAAAGCTGAGGAAAGAGAAGGAAGAGTGATCATCAGAACTAATCTTTTGGATGAAGATTAGTAGCTCAGAAAAGCCATTAATTGTCTTTTAAAGCACACTCTATTGTTAATACAATTAGAAATATTATTTCCAATTATCAGGTAAGACTTTGAGAGTTCAGGTTTCTTTTATCACTAATGAACTTGTAAAATAATCCCCGTACATCTGACAGAGTTTTGAAGTGAACAAATTTAATGAATTTTACAAGACAGAGTATAACACACTGGCAGGTTTCTGCCTTTTGTAAGGTAGTTCAGGTGTCAAAACACCAGAAGTGAGTTGTATGTATACAAATTCTGGCCATGACTGCAAGTAGACAAAAGAGGATGAAGTTGCATTAAATCTCAAAATCACTTCTTTATAACCTTTGACATTTCATGCAGAAGTTGTATAATTATTCCTAGGTTTTTCCCATAGGTTTTTATATGGCTACACCACTGCCAGTTTTAGCACATATTCCAGCACGGTTGCAGTAGGGCCTTGTAAAACCTCATTTAACCAGCACAAAAAACTTAGGGTCTTACCCTGTACTCAGCTCTGATAGATAGATAGATAGATCAAAGTATAATTATTTAAATTCATTGCTACAAGCAGCTTACATGCTCCCTAAATATATATATATATTTAGGTTCAAAATGGGATTCAGGAAATTCATGAAGACTAAATATATCAGAAGCTATTAAATTAAATTGTGTGGATGCAATCTGGTTCAGAAATGCCTCATACAGTAGATTGGAAGTGCTTCCCAGACACTATGAGTTTTAACAAATCAAATAGTTTTTGGCAACTGTAGCAAGAAATATCACTAAAAAATAATCCTCTTAAGGGTTAGGAATTGGTGAATCAAATCAAGATTCTCAAAAAGTATAATTTATTACAAATTATTTTAAGCCAAACCAACCAAAACTCCAACAACAATGTCAGAGTTCTGTAAGTACAAAGATATTGCCCATTTCCATGTTTGAATACTGACCATAATGGGAAATGCTCAGTGTAAAGCAAAGTATTTGGTTAAGGTGCTGTAAACAAACCCACCTCTTTTGAAGGTGCCTCGAAAATGGGAAGCTATTGTATGTAGCAAAGTAGGGACATCTGCAGAGAGTTGTTAACAATTTGTCCCAATTTATCTGTGCTTAGCTATTATGTTTGCTGGAATATGCTGCTGGATTTCATCGTGGCTACACTTCATTGCCCACAGTATGTTGGAAGCTTCCATTAAGGACTGGAAAAAAACCTGTGCTCCTAATGCAGTGAGAATATCAAATCAGTATTATATCAGGAACACAAGGATTGTTCCTCCAGGTATTTCTGTTTTCTGAAAGAACAACAATTTTGTCTGTACAGGCTGCTTTGTATCCTCCACAAGCTGTTGAGCAATTTCTGGTGGGACACAAAACTCTCTTTTCCAAACTGTGCAGTGTGTCTTATTTTTACAGAGTAAGCTGAGGTACCTGCAAAAGCAAAGCTCAAGAGACTTTTCTATACCAGGGCCTCAGATTCTTCCCAGTATCCTGGTAAATACATTGAAATGTGAAATCTGTGCCTAACTGCACCTCACACATTTTCTCCTGTCGGATATCTCCACATCTGAAACATGAGTTCTTGAATGACATGAGGATTTCCATCTTCTGTCTAGCATCAGCAACTGTCCTGCCACTGACAGAAGCAGGTTCCCCACTTGTGTCTGCAGCTGTACACAAATGCACTGGTTAATGAACTTCCCATTCCCCTGCAAAGTGTACTCTCCAACCACAAGCAAGTACTTTCCTCCAGGGAGTAACACTTACAACTTCTTAAATTGATAGAAAATAGCTGATAAAAAAAATATTTTATTATTGTACTAATCATTCCTGTTCTGTAACCAGTGCTTAAGATGTCTAAATGGCTTCTGCCCTATAATTTATACTGTTTCTTCAAAGGAAGTGGTTTTGTAGGTACTATTTGCATAAATGCACTCTTTTTTGTTATCAGAATAATTTCCTGCTTTTGGAGAAAGCAAGATCTTCAGAGATGAGAATATAAGATAATAGTATTGCTATGAAAATATGATCTATACAATTTAAAAAAAGAAAGAAATACTTTGCTTGCTTATGGAAGAGTCCACCTAAACCTCAGTGAAACTTTTAAGTTCATAGTTAAATTATGAAGTACTATATATGTTAGCTAAATATTCATTTACAAGAAGAAGTTCTAGCCTCCTCTAGATTGACAGGTATGTGTTTCCATTGAGGATAAGATTTTACCTGCAGCTGGAAATAAGACCTGATTCAGAGTATCTGGTTTTACCACTACATTCCTCGTCACATTGACCTTGATAGAGAGCTTGCATCACACACAGCCATTTTTTCACAGCCATTTTTTTTAATGCATTATACATATTCAGAAGACAAAAGAAACCCTCTGCTCAAATCTTTTCATGGTTAAACAGCTGTAAAGCTGATATGCTGAGCACCAGCCAGATCTTGAGAGAACTGACAAGTAACTGGAGGGCCCATTTCAGACTCCAGCTCACCTCACTGGGTACACGATCACACAAGTCTTGCTTAGGGGAAAGATGTTATCTGGCCTAGGATTTAAGGTTGAATACAAACCCAAAAATATGCAAAAAGAGAAGGATCTAGGCACCTATCTGGGTAAAGGTTGACACTTTGGCAGCTACATCCCAAGGGGAGTTCCTGAAAGCCTCTTTTCAAATGCTACATAAGCATCAGAGGTACTTGACCTTCACAGCTGTTTTATTTTGTGACCTTAAAGTTTCCAAAAGCTTAACTTGTGTACAACTGCAGAGAAGCTCATGTTCTGACATGGTTAAGTACTTCTCTGTTGGGCATTGCACTGTAGAGCTCTCACTGCAGACCTGGATGCTTTCCTTCACTGAATTCCCCTCAGGGTCTTCTTGGCTTAGTAAACATTATCAGGGTAGAGCTTATGCATATAGACCAGACCAGATCCCCAGAAAACATGGAGGGCTTTCACAGCTACTGGATTTGTGAAGAGGACACAGTGCAATTAAACCATTAATTTAAAACACAGAGCTTCCCCAGGAAGTGGGAGATGAAAGTTAATTCCTCCCCTGCCAGTGGTATTTCCTTCTTCTCAGGTCAGTGGTCAGAGGTAATAGGCTATGCATAAAATAACTAAGGTTCTTTGGGCCAGAAAGAAACCAGAAAAGTCAGCATGACTCCTCTGAGAATGACACATCCTTTTTGACTTGGCTACTTAGTAGCTATTCAACTGTGCTTTCTGTTTAAAATTCCCTGAACCCTGCATTCTTTTCTGAAAAGCGATAAAGCAAGTTTCAACAAGCGTGTGGAATTGAGCTTTCCTCCTCCAGCTGCCAATGTTACCTGGAGCTCTGTGGTTATTGGATTTGCCTGAGGACAAGCTAGGAGGAATTGAGCTATTCCTGGAAGCCAAAGAGAGACTCAAACTCAGGCTGTGCCCTATCCAGATGCCATTTACAAAGAACATGGAAGTGGCTGTGGCTGATATCTGCTTCAGGTTGAGCATAAATTTTCAAAGATTGTCATCCATAACCTCATCTCTGTGATGACAGCAAGCATTATACCACATGTCAGTGTCTCTTGTGGGAAATCCAAGGTGTATTTTACATAGAAGGTTTGAACAGAGAAATTCAGTATTCCTTGTCACTTTAATAACCCAATCTCTTTCAATCGTGTATCTGTGTAGAGTTCACAAATACAATCTATGCTCAATTATGCCAAATGGGGACAGAGAGCTAATAGCTGATACCATTGTCAGGCACAGAGAAATCAGCTCTGGTCAGAAGGATCACAGAATCATGGAATGAATTGGGTTGGAAAGGACCTCAGAGATCATCTATTTCCAGCTGCCTGCCATGGGTAGGGATGACATCCACGGGATCAGAGCCCCATCCAATCTGACTTTGAGCACCTCCAGGGATGGGACATCCACCACTTCTCTGGGCAGCCTGTCCCAAAGGTTATACATTTCACCATGGCCAGTAGCCAGCTTTGCTACCTATACCCTGTCTACCCACCTCAGAAACACACAGGCTTGATAATTTAGTCTCATCCCTCTGGCTCTTGTGTGGTCTATTTGTCCCTACACAAAAGAAAATTGAAGGGATTAACCAGCCTTCAATGTGAAAAGAGGTAAAGACTCAATAATGATTTACATCATCTCTTAGTGGCATAACACACATTTTAATGTGTTTTTGCTTGACATGCAAGGCCAGTATAAAATGAAAGATTGCTAATGAATACAATAAAGCCTAACATTAAGCTTTTGACTTCATCCAGGAACAGCATATAATGCAAAGTAGAGGTCAAAAATCAACACCTAAATCTTTGTGCTGTGGTTTTTTTCATGTCAATATGATCCAAAGTTGTTTTCTATCTATATTTCTTCAACTTTATCAAATTAAGACAGCCATTTGAGATTTATTTAAGTGTAGGATGTTAGATATAATTTGCATCTATTAGTGCAAGCTAGACCTTTTCTGCCCTCACGGGTGTATGAATGTCAAAAAGGCTCAGCATTCCAGGAATACCATAATGAAGTAAATATGAAGTCAAACTCACGGGGAGAAAAAAGCCACATCAAAGGTGAAGTATGTTTTCAATCAATTTCTTCAGATGATTCAGCTACGAACATCAAGATTGTATAATGACCTGCAGACCTGATTCCCATGCACAGCTGTATGAAGTAAATCAACAGCAAATGAACTGTGAAAAACATTATTCTCACTGAGAACCTGAGTAACATTTATTTGAACCTTTTTCTGTTGCAATGAGATTTTATTTTAAAGAGACACTAAAAGCATAACATAATTATGCATTAGCTTTTCCTGGCACAGAAGGGAATCCAAAATAGACCTTTTTTGTACTTCTAATCAAAATTATCTTCACATCACAGCTTTTAAAAAAAATTCAAAATCCCCTGCATTCAAACCACAGCTGGATTGATTTCCTCCCTATGGATATAAAGTTGTATAATACATAAAAATCCAAAAGTGTGCATGTTTGTAAATTTATATATTTAGGTGCATAAAGAGATGCATATATGTATAGATATGTATCTTTGTAAACATACATATATATATATGTGCATGTATATATGCATCTGTTTGCATCTAAACATGTATGTACATTTCTACCTTCTTATTGTATTTAGTAAAAGAATCATGCAAATATTTCTTGGCAGCACTGAGGCATCTTCTCTTTTACAGAGAATGTTGCATTTTAACAAAGAATTCTTACAGTTGGTCTTTAAAAATTAAATGTGGCTATTACATGTAGCTCAACTCCATGCAGCTACACACTATACAAAGCTGGATGAAATCTCATTATGAAACCTCAAATCAGTTAAAACTCACCTAGTGAGGGGTTTGTTAACAGCCTGACATTCACCTGTGGGTCATTTTAATTTCTGTGTGATCTTTTAGAGGATAAAGTAACTGTACATCTATGGACTTTTTGTTTTGAAAGAGGTCCTACAGAAAGGAGTTTTAAATAAATGACATCAAAATTAGAAAAATCCATGAAAAAATGCTTGTTTATTCAGAACAAAATCAGCAAATTCAGTTTGATAGTACTTGCTATTTCCTTTAGCTTTCTGCCAATATTTGTTTGCTTAGCATGTCAATAAGGGTAGACTCATGAACTGTGTTTGTGCTGCTCCAGCTCATGAGCTTGCCTTGGGAGCTGATACTGGCATGGGAATTTATCCAAAAGGAAACAGAAGCGGTGTCACATATGAAAGAGATGACCAAAGACTTAGACATGTAGAACAAAATGCACATAGTGAAAAACTCAGAACAAATCCTCAATTTTTATATTTTGAGCTGCTGCTTATTACTGCAATGGGGCTGTGCAGAGCATGGCACACAGACAGGATGCCCACAGGCAAATGTGAACAGCTCACCACCAACCTTTGAAGGGTGTCATTGGGTGAGTAATTTCAAGTGCTGCACACACTAGAACATTCAGAGCATATTTGCACACGTTTAAAAAACTGTTAAATTTGCTGGATAAGCAATTTTCTGTTAAAACAGATCACTCACTATAAGATGACACTAAAACAATCTGGGAAGTTTTGTCAAAGTTTCCGTGTTTTTTCCCCTACAACTTACTCTGTCTTAATATACAGGGCCAAACCTTTCCCTGTACTTCCTTTTGCCTGTGGATTTTAGACTTCACAGTTACACAAATAGAACTCCAGGTGACATTATTTGTCAATTTATGACTAATTTTCAGTGCTCACCAGGCTGCTTGGCTGAACTAGTTACACATGAGAGTGTGACTGACCTCACTTTAAGAATGCATTTAAATAGGTGCAAAAGGAAAATTAATAACAAGGATAATCAAATAGCAGACTTGGTAAATTTAGGGGGAACATAAATTTAAAGTATTGTATACAGTATATTAACACCAAAATAGTTTTATAGCATATAAAGCAACTCCTTTAATGAAAAACAAATACTATGGCAACATTCTGCATTCCTTTCCCACTTTGCTCAGTTGAATGTTTAAGTTAATGTTCAACATATTTAATATTTACATATCTCACTGGATTAGGTTGTTTATTTTGTTAGTTTTACATATGTTCAAAATGCTATACAAACACTGATGACTAAATGCTGGTCAGAAGTTATATCAGATTGAAAACACTGCATCCTGTTTTAGAGCATGCATGTGCAGTAGATGAAGGTTTAAGATCTCTTTCAGCTCAGTGATTCAAGACTTCAGATCATGCTTGATGATCATAGTCTGATGACTATAAAGAACAGTCACAAGGAGCTGCTTTCATCAACAGCCTCTTTTGCTTGTGCATTGTAGTGGCTTATTCAAAAAAACTGCCACTGACCAGGAAATTATATCTGAAACCTCGAAAGCCTCGATAGATGAAAATAGTAGTGATGAATATTTAGGTTGAGTCTGCCCTTTGATTTTCTTTTTAGTTAGAATGATTGATAAATATCCCTCTAGTGAGTAATAATTCTTGATTGACAGATTACTTCCTTTTTAGACATTTTGAATCAAACTAACACAGACATTTTGATCACACTTCATTCTTTTACATTAATGCAGCATAAAATCCTCCCACTGCTACATATGTGTCAGATAGAAACATTATCTTGAATTCATAAATATTTATTGATTACAAATCTTATATGAAGTTTCCTGGATTGCTAACAAAAATGTAAATACAATAGATTTATCTTCTTCAAGAACTCTAAATACTGATTATGCTAATTTATATGGTGCAGATAACGGCCTTGAAAAGATGGACATCAGGCCTGTTGGTTTTTATTTTTACAGATCCCCAAAGAATGCTCTGCAGTTTAAAATGTAAACAGAAATGGGTTTGCCTCAAGCTAGTTTTTATCTAATATTAAATGCAACTTGTTGGTGCCGAGTATTACAAGGGAAAAGAGGATGAATGTTACAATAAGATCATGAAGAAGGTCATCATAATTGTGTGCCCCAGGCTTCTGCACAGGAGAGCTTTCAAGGGGTACAAGTTTTAAAGGCAGTGGGGCAGATCCAAAGCTAACATGAAGAAGCCTGCTCCCTTTGAAGTCAGCCTGATTTGCACTGCAGAGACTCCTGACTCTGAGCAGGTAACCCAGCAATCCCAGGAGGACTAGTTAACGAGCTGTCAGAGCCTAAACAGCAGCTATCCACTCGTCTGCATCCAGGAAAGTGACACACAGCCAGAACTATACGTGTAGCACTTGAGCATCTGCCACAGATGGGGAATTTAGCACACTTGCTGAAATTATTCCAGGAATCCCTAAACCATATTTGAGCATCAATAAGAGTATAGAGGAATGCACAGTTATCAAGAATGCCATCTAGTGTACCCTCCAGCAACACTCCACCATAACAAACTCCCTGCTCGCCGAAATGAACTGAAATGATGATGAACTGTATATCACACTAGATTGTGATAGATGAGGCCATTAATAGCAATCTGAGAAGAATCAGATGGCTGGATCTAATGGAAATCACGTGGCTTTTCAAAGCAACTTGGAGCATTTTGTTCTATACGATGGCATAAGATTCTTTGTATATGATTATATAAAATTATTCTAGTCTCATCCAGCCTGTCTCACTAATCTTTCATTAAGATGCCTTGTGGCAAGTCTATAACCAGAGACTCCCCCGCCTTTTCTGTCTCTGAATCACTGTGAATGTAGGGAAGAGGAAATTTTGTGAAACAAGTTGCCTGGATAGCTCCCTGGATAGTTCTGAGATAAGCATTAAGATGTGCAATCCCAATAAAGATTCTTGGTATGATGTTATCTGGAGAGTGGCTACTCTTAATCTCACTATCTCACAGTTGCTCTGGTATGCAATAACAAATTGTAAATACCAAAATGTTTTCCACCATCCACATCACATCTCTTAGCTCTTCACATACAAGACTCAGTGACTACACTTCTGTGGTGGCACAATGTGAACCAAGAGCAAAGGCTTTCCATTACCCACTCATTTCAAATCTACTCACTTGTAGTGGGTTTGCTGCTCCATACCAAGCTAGTCTTGGGCAATATTGACAGGAATCGTTTACACACAAATAATTTCAACTTTTATGCAGCCTACATGCATGTCCAAGAAAAATCTTGCTATGATTCCTGCTGAATTCCATCTTGCATTAAGCAATTGCTCAGATACATCTACTATGTTATGATTAGTCATGTAAAAGCATTAGAATTTGTGTTCTACACTACATTTCACAGTAAATAACTCCTTCATTTTCATCTACAAAATCAAGAATTATTTAATGAGGAAGAAAGGTCTAACAAACAGTGAACTAATCTAGCATTTAACTTCTCTATTCACTATATACTTCCTGTATGACTTTAGGCAACTTGTTTGGCTATATTCTAACTTCCTCCAATGTAAACCAGAGATAAAGGCACAGCTGCCACTACAGAGCTTTTTGAGGGCAAATAATGTGAAAGTCAGTGAAGTGTTTGAACTGAACAGTAGTAGAAGCAGGTAATATAGTTAGACAGACCCAATGCTCTGTTCACTTCCAGCAGTACTAATGCCTGCTCTCATCTCTGGAACATATTTGCAATAAGCTTTGTCAACAGTGCTTCCAGGTTGTATTAAACACGTTAATGAAAAGGGGAGATGTTTAATGTGTTTAGTGACATTGTCCTGAGCACAATCTGCAGCTGAGCTGTCAGCTCCAGCATACCAATGATGCTGCCCTGGGAGGAAGAAAACTGCATTTTTGCTCCCTCAGATGGCTGCACAAACACTGTGGAGGGTGACACAACACATATTGCTAAAGAACACAGAAATTGTCATTCAATAAACTGAGTTACCACAGGATATCAAGTGTTTTTTTCTCCTGCATATTTCTTCATTAAACTGCAACCCATATATGATTTTAAAAACTTCCAATAAAAATTTTCTGTTAGAATGCATCTTTACTGTAGTCAATGGAACTGCTCAAGTCAATGAAAACAGACAAATTTGAGCCAGTAAAAAGTGCAATTTTATTACTATAAATTTTAAATTAAATAATGTCTTAGCAAAATACTAAGGCATCAACATCCTTATAATCTATATTTTCACTATAAGAATAGAAGCAAGTAAAATTAGAGCTCCTGAGCACCCTGCTTTAAGCTGGAAGACCCTGCTGTGATCTACAGTCTCCTAGCGGTTCCAACACTCTTTCTCACTCTGATTAGTATGTGAGAATTCAGCAGGAAAACAGAACTAGGAGAAAAAAGATTGATATTGAACATTTAGGGAAGCCAATGGTACATGCTGAAAGACCTGTCTTTTTTGTTCAAAGTTTGTGTCTGCTCACATTGCAGAGCTCTTGCTGCCCATTGAAAGTGCTGTTATATGATGAGCATCACTTTTCAATCCCATTAGTCACAATACCTTAGAAGCAGATGGACAGCATCTCAGCAGGAGGTATGATTTTCTCCATAGTGATTAAACACTGAAACTAGTGAACGAAAATCCCCTATTACAGGTAGGTGAAGTGAAAGTCTGACAGAAGTCTGAATCTTCACTATTCTGGGAGAAAAAACAGCACCCTGGAAACAAATACACCAAGGGAACTCAAGGGCAAAGAAATACCATGAGTAGGAGTTAAAAAGGGAAGATTAAAAAAATTAAAATAAAAAATGTATTATTTACTAAATAGAAATTCAAATATTCCTCATAAGTCAGAGAAAGTGCATGGTAGTCAGACAAAATCTGGTGGGTTGCATATTTCAGGATCTGCCCATAGTCCTGCCTTTAAATACACGATGGTATTTAGTGATATTTAAAAAGACTTTAAAGTGCACACACAGACACACAGAATAACTCAGTAAATCAGTAGGCATGAGGGGAATGAAAAGTAGATACTTGTCTTGGGAAAACTGATATAACTGCTTGGACTTGACAGTGTCAAATCTGGCATCAGCTGATGACAAATTTACTCCATTTTCTTTCTAAGGATCCGATTGACTCCAGCAAAGCAACCTCTCTGAGACCTTCACAGTCTTTACAAGGACAAGTCAAAATTTTCAGATGCACAGTGAAACCTCACCCAGACCTCCAGATGGCCTCCAGTTTATCCTGCAGGCTCTGGTGTAACCACTGTCCCAACATGAAGCAGGTTCATGGTGCCTGAGTGACAAACGGGTCTGTCTAAGGGATGCTTTTGACAAGAATTCTGTCCCTCTGTGCAAAATGAACCCTGTGAGCTCTCAGCAAGACACAATGCAAGGAAACTCCAAGCACAACAGAACACATGTAGTCCTCTCCTTGCATTGATAGGAGAAGTGTCACTCCCATTAAGTTACATTTGTCCAGTTTCAACAGTCGTCGATTGTCGAAGAAAATGTAATTTCTTTGTGTGTTAATTATCATCAATAACAATGAAGAAAGAAAGTTTAAAGCTGCTTGGGAAAAAGATGTCTGTGTGTACACACACTCACACATACACACAGATATATATATTCATGTAATATTAATAAATACCATTTTGTTTCCAAGTATGCATTTCCCAATTGCCAGGGAGGTTTCCTCTTGAACTTGTTTCTACCAAGGGGCAAAAACAGGGCATGACAATACCTGCTAAACTCTCTAAAAGGTGATCAAATTATTAGATTACCAGCAAATGCAAAAAATCTTTTATCATTAAAAGATTTGTATTTGGTGTGCACAGTAGGCTATCTCTAAGCTCTCATTTGGAAAATAAAAAAGTGAACAATATGAAAAAAGAACACATCTCAAGGTACATAGTGATGCCTTTCAGTGATTTCAGAAGAATTCATAAAGAAAAAATTTTATAATATAGTGGCTTGTCTTAGGTGCCACTCTTTTTGGTGGCACCCTTTTTGGGTGGCACACTTCCCATTTTTCAGTAGCCATTTTTAAGTGTGAATTCAAAACCTGGATGCAGTTTGATTCCTAAAAAATATAAAGGTTCTTTGTGCTTATCTTGGATGCATAGGACTGATACATGATAAAACCTCAAGTTATAGACAAAATACCTTAAAATTCAGGTATTTCAGACCTCTACCTGATTGATTAATTAATCAGACAGAAGATTTAAAGGTGACTTGAATGAAAATATGGGCTCTGTCATTTGAGGAATAGCAAAAAAATAGTGGCTGGTAGAGAAGTCAACTCTCTTCAAAACAACAGGAAGTAGATTTTGAGAGTGAGAAGGTTGCATTAGCAGAATAAAATCTCAAGGGAAATGAGATATTCTCTCCCTTTAAACCTTCAAATAAAAATATGACATGGAAATAAGCACAAAACCCCACACGATTTCTCATTTTCCAGTCAGGAGTAACTAGGCAAAATGATATGCCTGGGGTCAAACAGGACATTCAGTGGTACTGCCTGATTTCCAGTTTCTTCAGTTAAATTCTCAGAATCTGCACGGTATATGAGCAGAATTATTCCATGAAAATTATTCTTCAGTAATTTTATACAGCATTAAGCGCATTTTGCCTTCCTTTTAGCAGATGTAATTCTAACATATTTTGTAGATTTATTCTGCAAAAGGCTGAGCATCTGCATTGAGAATGATAAGGACATCATCATGGATACCATATCTTTGACTAGAGGAAAAAAAATCCCTCTAGATTGGACAATTCACACTCAGGTCTAATTTGTACTGCAAACAATCCAGTAATTGCTTTATTAAGGTTAACATTAAAGAGTCTGTTTCCTAGAGGGAAGTAATTTTATAAACAATTATGATTAAAGCATGTTCCCATTTTGTAAAGAAAAGACTAATAGGTGAACTTACATGAGATTCTGAAGAGAAAAGCTTCTAGGTTAGTGACTGTACCCTGATTACATGCTGTGAAGCTGGTGAAAATGTTAGACATACATGAAAGAACAGACATGTCTATTTTTGGATCACGATCAACTTTTGACAACCATTCACCACTATTTATGAATTAGTATTCTTAGCTTTTATTTACATTTCTTCTGCTTTTCTTTTCTAAAAGAGAATGATCGTTTGAGTTTTCAGTCACATTCGAGCAAATTGTAGCACCAAGGACTGGGTCATACCTTCACAGCCCTGAAGGATGCAGAACCTAAAAAACATCAACAGAGCTCAGTTTTGGAGGCAGTCAGACAAGTTAGACAAGCATGTAGATGAGGCCATTCTTGCAAGTCAGGATTTAAAATTGCATATGTCTGATAAGAGAAAACTAAATGTAAGGTCTGGACCCAGGCAATAAAACCATAGCTTAATTGCTTAGAAACAATTAAAGCCTTCAGCTAAACCTGTGTGAGCCAGGGGGAAAAAAATAAGTACTTTTTTTTTCTCTATCTTTCTTCTTGCCCTTACTTCCCCTTTGTGAAAGAGAAGACTGCAGAAATTTCCTCAGGTACTTCTTTTATTTTGAAATTATGGATATCCAAATAAGAAGCAAATGTGACTATCTTAAAATCAAATCAACATACTCAACGGACCCTTTGTATATCATGTATGAAAAGCATATACTACAACATCCTATATTAATCTGTGCAAAAAAATCAACACCCTTGGCAAGACTAATGGGATGGGGGAGTTGCTGTGGGATTTTTAAAGTTGAGAATTTATGAGAATAGTTAGCTGTTCAGAACCCCTCTGCTCCTCCTGAGACAAAAGAGTGAGATTAAGTATTTGTCTTAACACTAGGTACTTATAGAAAGCCATATGTGCAGGGAGAAATATATTATTAAACAAAAAAAAAAAAAAAGAAAAAAAAAAAAGAAAAAAAAGGAAACATTAAACTCCAGTATCTCAGGGTTGGAATTTTCCTTCTTAAATTTTGGATAGCAGGAGATAAAGCCACATGCCTAATTAATTGGAAGTTTAAATACAAAACAAATCACCGGTATTCAAGATCAAACCTTTTGCATGTTCTAATCTGAACTGCCATCTGAAAGAAAGGTATTGAGAGTAAAAAACAAAATATGGTGTGATACTGAGTATTGGCATTGTCTTTATATACTTCATATGACAATCCAGAGGACTGGCAGAAAGTAACACAATTTGAATGCCCTGACGACCAGAAATGCTGGGTTACATCTGCAGCCCCATTACCTCTCGTGAATGGACACATAATATAAGACTTCTGAGAATTCAGAATTGAGAATTGGAATATTGTTAATAATAATTAAAACCTATAAGAATTTGGTGTTCTATGTTTAACACAGAAGTAATTTTATTTCTTTCTAAATGGAGGATGAAGGGCCAGATAATGTCTTTGTTTATATCTAGGCTTTAAATCTAAGATTTCCATCCCCTGAGTGATACGAGTTTGTGAGGTGCACTAAGATTGAGGGCAAATCTGAACTGCATAAAAGGGTATAACAGAGGTCTGTGTTCTGTATTGGCAAAGTCCATGAAATCCTCAGGGGATTTTGCAGTCAAGAGACAACACAAATTCTGTGTAGCTGATTTTGAACTTCAGTCACCTACAGTGTCCCTTCACCCATCTCCAGCTCTGGAGTTAACCCGAGCAAATCCACTTCAGTTATCTTCAGCTCTTCAGAAGTAAAGACAAACTAACCACGCTTTCTAGAGAACACATACGTTTACACTGATATTGAGGAAAACTTTTAAAAAGTTTTGTGTTGTCTTTAATTTCCCATTTAGAAAAAAAATAGAGCTGCTTAGAGAAGCTTCCTAAATGACATGATACAGTGGCAGGAGAAAAGAGAACATTTTTCTCCTCTTCATCAGAGCCCCAAAATAATAACTTTCTGACATTAGAGATTCTTCAATCAGAGACTGAGAGTTCTTTCAGTCAGCCTTAATTTTGTCACTTTTATATGAGTGGCAACAATTGAGAAAACACAAAACAAAAGTTTGGTTTTGTGCTCAAAATAGCCAAACACACGGAAACACATATTGAGCACCACTTCCCAGCAGGTTGGTGGGTTTTGTGTTCTGTCACTGCCTTTTTTTTGAGCTCTGTTATGGAGAGAGGACTGAAAGATGAGTTCCAAAGCGCCTGCTTAGTGCCTGAAATGGAAGTTGGATGAAATGTAGGCAGTGAAGTCCAAGAAAGTGATCCAGAAAAGACTTGCAGCAAGGGCTTGTCACACCAACAGACATTAATGCTCTGAAAACCCTTTTCTGCCTCAAATGCTTTCCAGAGGCTTGTGCTTGTGCCCAGCTCTCACCTTGACCCCTCTCTTGGGGGTCAAGGGGGGTCTTGGGGGTCGTGCTCTCCTGGGGACAAGGACAATGTGTCACAGCTGAGCTCTGCCCTTGTCATGGTGCCAGCCCAGCACATTGAGTTCATCCCAAGGAGCTGCCACTGTGTGATGTGCAGGTCCCAGCCCGGGGGATGAGATGCAGCTCTGCCTCTGCTCACCTTCTAGAGCATCTGTCCTGGGGGTTTTGCTGTAGCTGCACAACCCTCTTGCTGTAGCTGTGCCTCTTACACAGCACCTGCCCAGTTTCAGCTTTGCAGCCATGGCAGAAAACACTGTCAGGGCTGATGGGACTGATGAGCCTCCCTGTCCCCACCTGGCTGGCTCCTCTTGCTACAGCTTTTAGCCCCCTGAGGGCTGCCAGTCCCTGTGCAGGAGCACCAAGCTCCCCTGTGCTCTCTGCCACATGTCTGACATCCTGTCCCTGTCCCCAGAGTCCAGGACTGAGCTGTCCTGCTCCTGGCTGGGGCTCAGACAGACATGGGGCCCCAGGGAGCCTCTGCAGCCCCCAGCTGACTCCACGGGGAGTCACCATCCCATGGGGTGTCTTGGCAGGTCCCCTTTCACCTGCCTGGGCTTGGGTTTCTCAGCCTCTGCCCACTGTCCAGTCTCTGTCCATTTTCCAGGCTCCCAGCACCATGGAAAGTGGCATTGGCCATTTCCATCACTCTGTAAATCCATGGCAACACAAACCCAACATGGGGAGTGAGGAGGCATCTGCTTCCATCAACTCTTATATCCTTCCCTAGCTTGAAAAATGCTCCACTGCACCCCTCAGAGAGAAAAACAGCATTACAAATGTATTGAAACAAGCTGTCATTGCCCTAAAATTTCCTTTTACGAGCAAAGGAAATTCCACTACTCCAGAATGACAAGCCATAGCACTTCTGAGAAACCTCTGTAAATCCTGACTGAGCGCAAGCATGTTGCTTTAGCCAGGTTTATTACTAGGAAATACTGGGGAAAATGTGATGAGAAAGCCCATTCTTGGGAACTCCAAACCAATAGCAAGATTGAAACTGCAGAAATTTTCCCTGCAGTGAACCAAAGCCCTAAAACCTTTTAATGGTTTGCTCATCGTTACACGAAAGCCTGTACATAAATCAGTCAAGTATAATAAGGCAATAAAATTTAATTCATGCACAAATATCTGGCAATCAGCTATGCTGGAAATAAAATTCAGAGCACTAAATAGGAGCTTTGGAGGGTTTCCTGAAGCATGATTTAGGCAATTTTTGTCAGAATATGACATGATCTTTATAAATCCATGATGATTTTCATGCATATTGTCTTGTTTTGCCACAATTGAGAACCATGGCAGTGCTGGAACCAAGGTTTCCCTCTGGCAGACACTGTCAGGCTGAAGGGACTGATGAGCTTCCCTGCAGAATCCTTTTGGATCTGCAGTTTGGTTTATTTGAGTAATGAAATAGAAATAATATTTACTGAAGATTTAAAACTGACTTGTAAAAATATATCTGGCACCAAAATTTGAAACTTGGCATAGGATGGACTGCCATAAGAACTGTCCAAAAAGCATTTTCCTTCCTTTCTCAATTTTTTAATACAAATAAACAGAGGCACTCAGAGTTATTTGTTTGTATTAAAAGAACCAACTTCATATTTTCAAATATATTACTTGCACTGGTGTAATTCTCAAATGGGATGAATCCAAGTTCATGAAGTTCATATACCAAATACCATGAAGTTCATATCAATGTCTTTTATTAGAGGTTAAAAGTAGCTAAAATTTGGTTTAAAATAAACTGTGTCAAGCCATTTCTTTGTCCAGATTGAGCAAAAAATGCATTTGAGCTTCTTACCAGCTACATATTGCTTTAATGTTTTGAAGGGGGTATAGCACCCCAGCCCATGGCATTTAGCTATGGCACTCAGACATTAACTCTCATCTATACCAGAGACATGAGGAACAGGAAGCAGCCAAAAGCACAGAAGATGAGCCCTAAGTTTCATTCAGCTTGTGTTGACTGAAGTCCTACCTAGGACCTTTTGTCCCTTCCTTTTAGTATTGAGCCACTGACTGAGAAGGAAGGTCAAGTGACTTGTTTCTTTAAGCAACAAAAATTCTAGGAAAGGTGCACAATATGTATTCTGTGCAAGGTTACTCCTCTCTCTGGAGCCCTCTATTTTATCCTGCTGTTCAGCCAGCTCAGCATCACTTCTAAATGCCTTAAGTAGAGTAGTGTCCTGCCAGGACACACTCGATTAGAGAGCTGTGCACTGAGGTCCTCTGAGGAGGCACAGACCTCAGGGATCCTCAAGATTTTAAGGAACCAGCTATTTAAAATCTCAACTTAAAGGTCATCATCCAGCCCTTTTTCCTCTCCCCATTCTTGCCTCACTTCCTCTGCACCTTGACACAAAGAATGATGTGAGGGAAACAGTGAAACTCCTTGAACTTTCCTACTCTTAGACTCTTGAGCAGATTTTTCCTTGGAAAGAGAAATCTGCCCCAATACCCAGAGACCAAAAGAAGGAAAAATAAAGTCAAGTGAAGTACATAGTGTTTTTTCCAATAAAGCTTAGAGGGGATTCTGGCATGAGACAATAGTCTGGAAAGAATCAGAGAATATAGTAGAAAGAATGTCTGAAGGACCTCCTGAGATGAAGCCAAGAAAGGCAATTTTTTGACTTCTGTCCAGAAACATTACCCTTTCAGGAACTGAGGTCTGGGGAATTTTTGAAACTGTTAACTATATCTTTTTAAATAGCCACTGAGCCGAGGAGCAGAGTAGATAGAAGAATTAATATGGATGACTCAGATTCCACATAAATCCAGATTAGCAGCAGTTTGAGCATCATGAGCTTTTCCCTATTTCCTCCTTTTCTGCCTCTTTTTTTTTTTCTTTTCCTTGAGGCTTCAACTGTGTAAGATGTAGACAAACAATAAACTTTGGTCCCCATACAGACCAAGTGGATGAAAATAGTTTATGGGAGCTCAAATATGATAAACTCATGATGCCTTGTGGATTTAAAAGCCTTCTGCCCCTGAGCTCTGTGACTCACTCATCTTCAGAAGCCAAGTAAGTTTTCTCAAGTAATTCAGGAGCTGACTGGCTCAGACCCATGGCACTGCTAGGGAAGCATGGAACTGCTATGAATGTTCAAAATCTCTTCTGGTTTTGAGATAATGCAGTGTAAAAGAAGTCTCCCTTGAAAAGATTCAGACCTCCTGCCAGACACCACTCACAGTGTGCACACAGACAGTTCCTGAAGCTCTACTGAAGGGTAGCAATTTGCTAAACTGCCACAATTCTTGGTGGATTAAGGGCAAAGGTCTCACACATTGCAGCTACAGAAATGAGTCTCATCTTTTGATTGGGAATTCTATTGCTGTTTCAGTCAAGCAAGGTTGGACACAACAGCTACAGCAACACTATTGCCATTCCATTCCTTTTACTTTGACATTGTTCTGCCTAAAATTTTTCTCCCTTATCCACCTGCAAAAAATCATGTAATGGCATCTGAACAAAATCATTCCTCACAATGGGATGCAATGGGTAAATGCTGCTGCTGTCTTGTATTTCCTCCACCTCCACAGTTTCTATATCACTTCTTTCTCGGATGGTTTCTTTAAAAACACCATCACCACATGAAATTCAACATTCCTAAATTTAATCACATATCTGTGGCTGGTGGGCAAGAATGTTGTAAAAGTGGACAAATATTCACTAAGACTGAGGTTTTGCACCTCTCTTTCCACATTATTCTAATGTATCTTTAAGGATAGTATGATTAAATATATTAGCAAAATACAAATTCATCCATTCATTTCCACCCAAATATTTTTTAAAAAATATTTTAAACATGCTTTGGAATAGTATTTTCCATAGCTAGAAGGCTCCTTGAAAAATATGATTAATTTTTGAAGTGGCACACATTCAGGTTATCTCTCATTCAAAGGACTAGAAGTTGTGGCCCTGACTTCAGCGTTGACAAGGTTGTATCTTGCATGTAGATCTCCCTAGCAAAAAATTGTGTTGGATCATCATTCCCTGCTAATCCAGGCTGATTTTTTTACAAAGAAACAAAGTTTCCTTAGACCATGCTTCTGCTTTGATCTTTTATCTCTGCTTAATTAAGAGCTCTGATTCATTTTTACCTTGCCAGAGTATCTTGTATCCCTGATTCATTTTCCCTTGGCTAGACTAAAAAAGGTGACTTTTGGCTGCTTTCCACTTTTACCTTTGCATAGCTGGTTGTTGGGGGTTGAGTGTTTTTTTCTGTTACTGTGTCAATTTGAAGAATTTTTCCCATTATCATGCCAATGGAGCT
>JAOTQP010001286.1:11853576-11864670 GCA_026413545.1 Cichladusa arquata | reverse complement strand
GTCCTGGGTGTAACCCGGCCAGCTCCATTGGCATGATAATGGGAAAAATTCTTCAAATTGACACAGTAACAGAAAAACACTCAACCCCCAACAATCAGTCATTCAAAAATTTTCATAAGAGGGGATCTTTGACATACTTGATGAGACTGATTTTGATTCTTGGGACAGCATATTTGGTTATAGGTTTCTTTGTTCTATGAATAAAAGTCTTCCTATGTGCTCACTGTGGATACAAGGAAGGGAGCTTATTAAACGTAGGGTCAGGACATACTTTGGAGGTGTACAAAGATATAATTCTTCTTCAGCTGCTAAAGGGCAAGCAGAGTGACACAGCCTTCGTATTTTCTGTCTGTTAAACTAAGAATGGAATGAACAGACCCATTTCATAATTTTCTTGGATTGTAGTTTAGAGCATAATACTCTTAACATCTTTCAGCATCGAGAAAAATCCTGAAATAATTTTTTTCTTGCTATTCTTTAGTGATTATTGCTAGGTGAGAGAAGGGGAGGGGAAGGGGTGCTGGAACCGATGAATTTTAAAAAACTAAAATTATAGCATTACATGATAAAATTAGAGACTGAGGATAAAAGACAGACTTGCATAAGAAGTTTTCAGTTTTGTTTCAAATGTTTTATTTTTCGTTTGTTTTTAGAACAGCTCAGTGACCAGATCTGGCGTTCAGTTCTGATTGCATTACATCACTGTAGAGGAGCAAGGATTTGCATCCCTTTTCCTATTCAAAGCAATGTACTTTGTTTAGGAACACTTAGGCTCTAGAACCAACTGCTGTAGGATTCTGGGGATGCCAGATGTACAAACAGGTTGAAAGAGAGATTAGGACAAGGAGTAATGACTTCAAAAGGAAAGAAAATACATTTAAATTGGAAATAATGAAGAAATTCTCCACTGTGAGGGTAGTGAGGCACTGGAACTGGTTGCCCAGAGAAGGTGTGGATGCCCCATCCCTGGCTGTGCTCAAGGCCAGGTTAGAGGGGGCTTTGAATCACCTGCTCTAGTGGAAGCTGTCCCATGGATCTATATGACCTTTAAGTGGGAGCTTTAAGGCCCCTTGTAACCCAAGCCACTCTACAAACCTATGGTTCTAATCAAATTCATAGAGGATGGTCTCATTACTGTCAATCAACCATACACTCCAAATCCCACCTTTCCTCAGAGGATCTCTACATTACTGATTAGCTGAAGATGAGCAGTGTGACTTTGAGAGACGTGCTCTGCTTGCCCTCATTCTTAGAGTGCAGTTTCACAGCAGCCCAAGATGATATAAGTGCTGCACTTCCTCCTGCCCTGGGCATGTAATTCCAGCCTCATTCCTTTATCCAGCTGGCCCAAGAAACAGTTTCAATTGCAAACTAAATGATGTCAGCCAAGTCAGCTTCCTGATCTCATCATATAAGCATAGTTGTTAAATCATGATTTTTCTCTGTAATCTTCTCCTACTGACAGATTTACAGTGGTTTATGAAGCTGTACAAACCTCTGGTCAACTCCAGGATAGAGAGTTTAATGCTACATTCCTCTGAGCCATCCTGTTCTTATCCATGTTCAGTGATGGGAATGTGGGAGGGGAGGTGTGCTGGCTGAACTGTTGATTTTGTGAGAACTACCTACAGTGAAAAAACTAATTCATATTTGTACAGGATGAGTTAATTATTGTACTCCTCTCTCAAGGCAACAGGCAGCTTGAAAAGCAGTCTGTTCCTACTGTGCTGCAGCAGTGAAGTCTGAGCTGGTGATCTCTTCAAGGCAGTGGTGCTATCACTGCTCTTTAGAAAAAAACCCTGTATGGGCTCTGAAGATCTCCTGACCTTTTTCAGCATTTGGTTTGTCTTAAACTTCACTAGACATGGCTTTTTTTCGACCAGCAGCTCCTCTACACCACCCACAACACTTCTCTTCAAAGGTGCTGTTACACTAATCCTTAATTTTAGAAGCCCATCAGCTCAGTGTGTGGCAAGGTAACAAGCAGATAAGAGCTCTTGGCATGTGCCTGCGTGCAGCTGTGTAACCTTTCCCACCCTGCAACACTTATCTGACTTCAAGAGGAAGGCATCAAAAATACAGCATTGTGAATTATTTTCACAGCATATGGGTCTGGCTGTGGTGTTTTGAACCCCCCTCTGGTTCAAGTGCCACACATATTTTCTGTTGCATACATTCACTGCTGAACTCCAGTGAGAATGGCAGCAGTGTCCTGAACCAACAAAAGCACTTATTCATATTACCTTTCAGATGGCCACTATTCCCACTGAAGTCAATAGGGACACAAGGGTTAACTGTTTAAATTTAAACAGATGCCTCAGAGCTTCTTGACTTGGGAACAAAAATTAAATCCTGGGGCTGTTAAATAAAACACCTTAACTCTGGTTTTGGATTCTCTGATGAGTGAGAATTCTCAAAGGAGTAGAGGAGAAACCTGTGGAGGAAACCAAGAATGAACAGTGAAGTTACAATAATATTAAGCTAGTTATTACAGTCAGGGGAAGGAAGAAAGAAAAAATCCGGGCTCTAAAGCACACACACAATATTTCTTATTCAAGATCTTTAAAAGTTTAAATGTATCTTGAAATATTTGAATTCTATTTCATGTTATTATTTTTAACGTAATCATAAGAAATATTTTTCTTATTAAACTCTGCAAAATTTTAAAGGAAGGAAATGCAAAGAAAAGAGGATTCAGAAAACATTAAGTAATTCATAATTGAAAATCCAATTTCATCCTGGAATTTAAAATGTTTTCCATTTGACCTGAAACTTAAAATTAAATTTGCATTTCTGTTGCAGAGTTATATCATCTTGACCTGAAAGAAGCAGTAGCAGTACTAGTGACTTCTTTTTGGAATACTATTTTTCAAATTACAATCCTTTTATTGAAACAAAAATGCAGTGCTCTAGATCCTCTGCTGATGGAGAGGAGGAGGATAGCAAGGGAAAGTAGCTTTGGGTGAGTGAGATTCTGCCTTGTAAGGTTTTTTATCCCAGCAAGCATGGGGGAACTTACATTTTCAGCCCTTTCAGCTCTATTTTTGGGTGACAATTGTTTTTTCTACCTGAAGATATACTCTACGTTAGAGGAACAGATAAAGAATCCCAGTGACTGCCTGACTTTGTTTCTGTTGTCATATTTGTTGATGTTATCTTGCTTTATGTGGGTCAGAAGGCAACCACCCTTGGCTCTCTTGCTGCTGCTGTCACTTAGGGCTCTGAGCAGTGGCCCCACCGTGTTACCAAGTTAGAACAAAGGCGCTTTTCACCCATTTATCACACAGACAGCTGAATACACATGGTGTAAAACATTACACAGCCAACCTCCAAATCCTTCTGCTTAATAGCATTGTATTCCAGCACCAATTGTTCTCTAGACAAAGAGGTGCCATAGGGCACCAGAGGGAAACATATCATTTCAGAGTGTAACATATCACGGAGAGCAGTTGTGAAAGATGTCCTTGCCCATGGCAGTGGGGTTGGACTAGGTAATCTTTAAAGGTACTTTCCAACACAAACCATTCTACAGCATAATCCTCACAATCCAGCTGTGGTTGTCAGAGAGTTTTCTTTTACAGGTAAGTGTCATTATTTTGGAATAGTAAACAAACAAACAGACAAACAAAAAAAAAAAAACGAAAAAAAAAAGAAAGAAAGAAAAGAAAAAACACAATAACAAAAATAAAACAACCAGCTGTGTCAGAATTACACATACAAGATTTTCTAATATGGGGGTGTGAGACTTCAAGGTCACTGCTGGGATTTTGGAAAGCTGATATAAAGGCTAGGGGAAATGAGTGGTCTCAGTGGGACAGGGAAATGGTACAAGCAAGGAAATGATGAGTCTGTGAGGGGACGCCTAATTTTCCCTTATGAAAAGTTTTACCCCCTTTGCCTTTGAAAAGTGCACTCAATAGCACCAAGAATGTCAGAAAAAATTCTGGACACACTGAATTCAACAGCAGAGCTGCTGTTGTCTTCTACAGGCCATGATTTCAAACAGAAGGAGCAGAATGAAACCCTACTTAAAGCTATTTGGAAGAATCTGAGTCTCCTTTCAGAGAGAGACTCTCCTTTTATTGTTATTTTTGAATAATCAAAACTAGAAGCTTTAGAGTGGTTCAATATAATTATAAATAGCCATCATCATAAATATCCACACGACAAATCTGTAAATGTATAAAACACCATGTACTAAATTATAGTACCCTCTTTGTTCAGTATTAACCCCCAGCTATCCTGACTTTATCTTCAAGCAAAATACTGTAGTACTGAACTGTAACAAAATATTTTCACCCACAGCTACTGTTTTAGGTGCTGCTATTTTTATTGCTGCTATTATTACTATTAACTATTATTATTAACTATTATCATTATTTGCTTTCTCTATTTATTTGTTATTTCTTAGCTCTGTAGCTGTCTGTGTTCATATCAAATAGTGGTTTAGTGATGTACATAAACAAAACTGATTTAAAATTAATATTCTATGGAATCTGAACAATGAGTAATCTCTCACAGAAGATGAATGGATGAATAGTTCAATGTCTGGCATGTGCTGCTATTTCAAGTTCTTCCAATCTTTTTTTTTTAATTCTCTAATCAAAGGCTTTGTTTTGAATACATGTATTTAATTTATATAATATACACTCAAATTTTAAGGGAAGGAGGAAGGGAGAGTGATTCCCTGTAGTCCAGAGATGTCCAGAGTGATTTACGCAAAACACTGCAATTTTTGATCTCCAGCTCCAACAAGAACAACTGAAGAAGATACAGAATCAAAATCTATCTGGATGTTTCACTATTCCTTCAGGATACAGATTATAGAGTTTCAAGAAAATCATATGCTGAATAAGCAGTTAAATATGGAAAGCAGGATTTATCCAACAGGAAAGACACACCCTGCCAATCTATGGTGACTTAAAGTCATTATTTGGGATTTCCAGCAGGAGATAAAGCTTTGTACTGAACAAGGCAGAAACCCAGCCTAAGGTGTCCTTCCCATTTCTCACAGAGCAGCCAAATCACCAGGCTCTCAGGGTATGGGTGAGTCTTTTTTATCTGCCTTGCTCTTACCTAACCCTTCCCAATCCTTCCAACTAATTTCTTCAAAAGTCTTATGTTACTGTGGGAAGTTCCCACTACAATAAAGTAGAATTTCCCAAGGAATGAAATTCCATCATTAGAAAATTCCCAATTATTTCTGCTATTATTTCTCATTAAATTAGCTCCCTAAGCACTGCTGGGTGAGGATTCCAGGTTCTCTATGTCAATGAAAAACAGCTGTATCTGCTGGGAACATTAAAAGGCATTTCTCAGGGGAAAAAAAAGAGCCCTAAGGTGCTTCAACCACTAATTGTAGTTCTGGAACTGGTGATAACACTCATACAATTATATGTTTTTAAGAGATTTTCAGATACATGTTTTTCATGGTGCCTAAGTTGTCCAATCAGGAAAACAAAACAACACTGTATTACTTAGGTCACCACTGGATCATGTTGTTGTATTTCAAAAAGAATACAAAAATTAAGTAAAAGCTTACTGAGCATTTCTAAACAACAAACAAATCCATAAAAAACTGAAATTTAAATGGATTTTTAGATGTTCCACAAGCAGAAAAAGGAGTGAAATAGATCAGATACATTACTCAGCACAAAGTACTCTCCCAAGTCCTCTTTTTTTCCCCTTTTTTCTTTATCTAGCAAACTACAGAACCAGCCATTGCTTTCTGGGGATTTCATTAGCATGTGGAAGACATATTGTAAGAAAACTTGTCCACTAGGGAAGTATTATCTTTTCCTGGCAATCTGTGAGTGCTACTGAAAAATGACCTTTTACTATCAAAATATTAATGTCTTTATCTCAAGAAAGAATTTAAAATCTAAACCTCGCGTGAAAATTGGATATCATTTTTCTTTGCACTCCATGGGTATGGGTGTTTCATAATGTCTGTATAATTCTCTGTTTTACATGCACCTGGAGCCATATTATATGATAACTAGAAGTTATTATGTTTCATAAGGCTATTGAAGTGTTCCTGTTATATGGAATGAAAACTGGAGACTGCACATATTTGTATCCTGCACATAAAATTTTGGAGTTTCTCTGTCAGACAGACATAGTGGGCAGCAAGAATTAATATCTGTGTGAACTTGGATGTGAAACAATAGAGGATGGCTCAGCTCAGGGTTTTACATTACTGTCATTCTCCTGGTTCTAAAAGAAAAGCAGAGTGAGCAATGATGCTTCCTTTGTGTGCTCATGCCATCCCAGTGCTTACACCCCTTCACTCATGACTCTGCAGCCCCTACATCGCTTCATTCCAGGGAGAGAAGTGCTTAAGTCCCACATTGCCCTGTGAAGAATGTACTACACTGCTGCTTATGTGTTCCTCTTAGTCCTGGGGCATCATTCCCCCCAGAGGGAAATAGGTGATGGGGAAGGAAAAAATGAGAAGGGCAGTCCCAAAGCAGGTTCAAACCTGAATATTTATATTAGTTCTTGATTGTCCACTTTTTTACAGCTGGCAACAAGAGGGAAAAATTATATATGAAAGAAATGCTGAGATTATAGAAAATGGAAAGATAAAGTTACATTACATGCATGTGAGAAATAACACACAATCCTTTTATACAAATAAGAACTGAATTGGTTAGTCTATTTGGGATAGATTATTTCTTGCAGAATTTCTTTGAACCTACACCTTGAACAACAAGTGTGACTGTTACTTCCTCCCTGTAGTCATACTAATCCAATGCCATTGAGTAGCCAGGAAAAGACAAATTCATTTTAAAATATTTACATGGATTACTAGGGATATCAGTAAGCATTTAAAAATGCTCCAGTTGAATCACTTTCCTCAGGACACAGTAGATAAACCTCGACTCATGAACCAAGGACAAGCTCTGAAATTCTTGCATAATCAAGATAATGAAATGGCTTGATAATACCAGAAGGGACAGTCCAAATCCTTTCCCCTTACCACCAACCTGAAACTGATGTTTTTGATGCCTTTGACTCAAATCTAATACTCAGTGAGCTGATTTAACTTACTAAACAAGCAGAAAAATTAAGCTAAAAAGAAGTTGGTAACATATTTTGATTTTATTTTGTCGGCTCCTTTAAGAAAAGCATATGCTAGAATTTAATCTTGCACTTCAATTCTACTGATATCCACTGGAATTCAAGAGCATGCACAACATTCAACAGAAGCTTTCTTTCATGAAACCAACAGTTCATCATAAGGAATAAGCAGAATTCAGAAACTGAAGCCTCTTCTCAGATGTGCTGACAACAGAGGGCTAAAATGGGTCTATGTTCCTTTTGCTCTCTCTCTTTGAAGATACCAGTTCACTTCTAGAGGGGAGCTACTCTTTTTAGTGGTGCTAAAATTTAGCTACGGTCTCATATCTAAAACACACAGGCCAAAATAAAACCTCAGGTAGAAGCATCTAATGCTGCTTGGTTTAAAGTGACTGTTGTGACCAAAAATTCAGAAGATAAAAGGAAGCATAATGTTTTTAAGAATTTGCAATTAGCCCTATTACCTAAGCCCATAGTGTGGGAGTTAAAAAAAAAAACAGCATTAATATTAACATTCCTACAGCAACACTAGGCAGCATGGAGATTTTAGGTCAGCTTCATTTTAGAAGGATAAATAATGAATTGAAGTGCCAAATCATTTTGTGGAAACATCCTGTAATGCAAATGCCTCTTAAAGGCAAAAGAGAGACTCATGCTTAGAAATAACATAGAAAAATCTGTCTCTGATGAGCCCTCAGTAGCTGCATTGCTATTTAAAATAGATTCCTTCCCTCATCTACTTCCATGAAAATTTCTGCTTTTTCTAGGCTGCACCTTCCAGTAAGGGTCTAAATCCAGTAAGGGATTTAATGGCAAAAGATATTAATGTCTGTACTGTATTGTCAGCCTTTTTTATCAAAATGTAGAGAAATGGGTTTTGGCATACTTCAGTCACCAAAATTAACAGTCCAGGACTGTGGTATAAAATTCATTATTGAAGTGTGAACTGGAAAGATTAGGTCTCAATATTATATATATTATCATATATATATTATTGATATATTGATGTGTTATTTGACTGTCTTGTTTCTAGGGGGGAAAACCAAACAAAAACAAACAAACAAAAACACCAAAACAAAACAAACAAACAAACAAAAAAAAAATAAAAAACAACCAAACAAAAAAAAAAAAAAAACAAAACAAAACCCACTATCCAAAACAGGGACATCACAGAGATCTTTAAAACTTTAAAATATCAAATTAACAAAAATGTTAGTACTTTGTTACCAGAGCTTCAAATTATTTTGCCTCCAGATCCTAAACCCCTCTCTGTTAGGATTCACTGGGACTATTTAGAGAGTCGAGTTTAAGTGCAAAAACACATTTTTTCTTTCAGACCTCATTTTGACTAGTTAATCAAATTGCATTATTTTTAATAGGTTTTTACAAGTTAGATTTAGGGTGAGGTTTATGTTCTATGTAACCTGTGTTTTAAATTAAGTGCTGTGAACTTTCACTATCAATGACTTAGCCTTACACATGATATCAGGAGATCAAAATGAGATGAAATAATTGATCATTAGCACCCTTTTCTCTGTTTACATAAATTTGCAGGAACTAATAGTTTGAGTTTCAAGGATATTAGGCAATTCTTGTAACCTTCCCTTTTAAGAGTGTTTGGCATAACAAAACAGAGATCATAATGGGGGAAATAGGAAAAACCACAAGTGGGAATCCGTGATCCATTGCAAAATATAATCTCATACAGAATAAAATCTTCTTCAAAAGAGGATGGAGATGTATTTGATTTTTTTCCATAAAATTTAACTAAAGGTTGGCATTTTACTTTGGTTCGAATTTTAATTTTTCATAAAAGCTCATTTCCCAGAGCCAAAACCTGAACTTTTAGCTTTTCCACCATTTGCTGAAAGATTTTTAGCTTAAGATAAAGAGGGGTTAAATTTAACTTCCCTTGAACTGCCAGAGATCATGAGTAATGCTGCTGAAATTAATGCATTTCCTCTACTTTCACATGCAAGATGACAATCTTGGCAAATATCCTACACAATATTCACTAAGGGGTGGAAAAATTCTCTCCACAAAATATATGATTCTCTACTAAATTATAAAATGAAAGTGTCTTCAGAACTGTGAGGATTTATTGGCCTAAGAGCTGTGGTCAGCTAGGCCCATACATCTAATGACTGCCTTGTCCCATGACTCTTGGAGAGGTCTTATTCTGGAGTGTGTGGGGAATGGGTTTATCCCAATAAAATAACCAGGATGCATGTAGGAAGATTTACTGCACTGTAGGAAGACTGAACTGTCTGATTAGGTTAACTAGAGGAGTGGAAAGGAAATATAATTTTCAGTAGTTGTTCAATAAAAGTGAGTAAAGACATAAATAAGTATGTGAACTAATATCCTCTTGTCAATAAGTTTTTTCATCTATACCAGAAGGTATTTCTTTATATAAAATCAGGAAGAGAAGAAATTTCTAAACTCTCCAGTGTGAGGTGGGGTAGAGAATTCCCACTTGAGTAATATCATTGCCTAAATTGTCAGTTAATAGAGCATTTGGTAAAGCTTGAGCACACGACCACTAATTTTCTCCAAAAGTAAGGAAAAACATTATATACCTAGAATTTGCTGATTTCCTGAATGATTTACACAATTTCTTCAAAATCATGTCTAATTACTGTATATCAGTTAATCTCACTGAGTCATTTAGTTTCAGAGCCTTGCCTTGAATTAATGAGAGATCAGGTACAATTGATGGAAATTGTAGCCCCTTCTAACACCAGGATGAAAGATTTTTTTTTTTTCTTTGCGATCAAATCAAATTCTTGATTTAATTTGCTTGAGGTTTTTGAGAGATGCAAAGTCACTGAAACTCCACTGACTCAGAAGAACTGCTAGATTAATTGCATTCAGTCACAAGAACACAAATGCCCTGATCTGATGCTTGCACAAGCAGGGTCATGTGTCTTATATGATTCAGTAAAACACGAGTAGCATCAGCTGGTGTCCAGAAACCAGCTTCTTCACATGTGATTATAATTAGGAGCAGTGAGCACAGTGAATTCACAAATAACTTCTCAGTTTCAGGAAAAGCAGAATAAGATGATAAATTTGATTAATAAATTGTGTCATTTACTGCATGGTTCCATTTCTCAGTCTCCAAAGACTATTTTATAATTGAGAGTCATCTGACAGCTACAATCTGCATCACAATGTTGTTTTCACACATGAGACAACACTGATTACTAGAACACATCCAGCACATTGTAACAAGAACAAACAGTGCAGCTCCAGACATTCAACCCCTTTGTACCCACACATGCTCCTGCCTTTGCCTCACTCAGGCAAACAAGATTCCTTCACACAAATCTCAATAACTTCTTCCAACATTTTTAAACATTATTTTTATTTAGCACGGCATCTTCAACAATATGTGAGCCTATTATATTGATGTGAGCAGCTATGTTCATTGGAATGAGAGTCAGGGGCTTGTAAATCAATGGCATTAGGCAGCTGACATGACAGGGACCTGGGGGCTGATTTCTCACTTTACATTGCTGATTGAGTAGATCATGGAATCATCACAGAGCAGATCAATGTTTTCCCACCAGAGGACAGCTGCTTTCACTGAATTACCAAACTAGCACAGAACTGTAGCACAGAAGTTGTTCTGCAAGTTGCCCTGGTGTGTGGTTCAGGAAATGGCTCTTCTAGCACTGCAGCAAAGTCACAGCTTTTCCTTATAAAATACAGCTTGTTAATAAGTTCTAATTTCTTGTAGTTATAATTGCAATTTTCATTTGTATGGTTAATTCAAAGCCACGTAATTGAACCGTGCAATCCAACCAGTTGTAGGAAATGAGGTGAAATCTCTTGTCCTGTGTTGAGCAGTTTAAAGAAAGAAGAGCAAAAGTCCTTTTCTTCCCCAAAAGATATAGAGAAGTGCACAGGGAACTGTAATTTTCCTGCTGATCAGCAAATACTGACAAGCATTTCCTTTTGGTCATGTGACCAGCATGCAAAAAAAAAAAAAAAAAAAAAAAAAAAGGG
>JAOTQP010001286.1:11843441-11853476 GCA_026413545.1 Cichladusa arquata | reverse complement strand
ACCAGGGGAGGCTTGGTAGATTACTGGAATTACAGCAACATATCTTTGAATGCACTCATTTGAAACAATTTTAAAAAAAAAAAAAAAAGTTTGGTTTATATTTTTTTAACAGTTCTTGTTCTCTATTCTTGGAACAGGTTCTGAGTATTCTGAGTATGTGATAAAAATTATCAAATCCTCTTGATCACATTGAAATACAGTTACCTCCTTAACCCATCACATGCTTGTCCATAATTTCATTGTCACTGAGGGGTGCAGGAACACGGCACACAGAGATGGAACCTGGCACACAGAGATGGATTACTCAGGTTCCCTGCCATTGAAAGCAACCACATCAGACAGACTTTTAAGTAAATTTATAAAATTCCACTATCAAAAAAAAAAAAAAAAAAAAAAAGGCCATTCTGAGACCTATCAACTGCTCTGATTTTTGAAGTAAACTGTGAGACTGTGAGATCACCTTCAGTACTGAAGCAATTCAGAATATGGAATTTGTGTCCAGCAGGAAACCAACACAATAAGTTCCAGTACCACAGACATAAAGTGAGGGAAGAGCATTCAGACATCTGTTTTGAAAATGTCAAAACAAAAAAATGGTTGTTTCTGTTTATCAAAATTCAAGATTTCAAAGTTCTGTAAGGCAAAACTAGAACAATCAGCTAAAAAGGAGATGTTTTCAAGCTGAAATGTGGCAGAAAAACAGGAAAGTAATGTTAAAGTCAATATTCTGCAGTGTATATCAGCATTAACAAAAATCTAATTAAGATTTTATTTGCTAAAGGCTTTCATGAAGGTAGAGATACAGAGATACAGAGAAGTACATCTATTCAATAAGGGCAGGACTCATTTGATGTGGATAACTGCATTGGAGATGCCTGGGAAGACCTCAAATTCCTTCTTTGTTATGACAGTATATTCACTAAGGGCTTTCCAAGAGCTGCTTCTCTTCACTAATCATAAAGCAAGCTGAGGGCCAGCTGAGCTGTAGATTTCTGTAGTAAAATAAAATTAACCCCGTACTGATGTTTCGGTGATGTAATTATTAAATGTTGTGAGTGCATGTGCATAAATATTTCAAGTTGTTGCAATATTTAAATGATGATTTAAATATTGAAATGGAAATATCGTTACTACATTCACAGTATGATGCTTTGTCTTTATTTTAGTTTGTTGTTTCATATGCTTTTAAAGAATTCTTAAAATAGAGATGACAGAGTGCTGGATGTTAACTCCCAAATAGTGAGATCTTCTGGCAGTATATGGATAATTCCATTGTGTCATACTGCCAACACTATTATGTCATTCATCTGGAAGTACATCCACATATTTATGCGTATGAATTTGATTAATCCCATTTAATTTCTCACCTGTAGAGAACTTGGAACGCATGTCAGGATTTGTGATCAGATTTGAGATGAGAGTCCATGACTTCTGACAGGTGAACAATGAAGAACCTCACTGCACTGGTTTATTGTTCCTGGGCCCAGCAGCACTCACTGGGGTTTTTTTGTAGGCTCACCATCCCCAGTGGAGAGTTGGGGAAACTGTGCCCTTATTCCACCCATTTTGGGGAAAAGTGTGGTTATTAAGTTAACAGCCACCTGAAGGCTGAGCTGAATGCTAACTTGCTGGGAAGTTGCTGAGAAAGAGGATTACTGCCACTTACTGAGGTCAAGCAGAAACACAGAACAAAGGGTTGTGGTTAAATAAGATCTTAAACTTCTGCAGTTAAGTAAACTAAAATCAATGCCTTAGATATCAGAGAATTTTTATTTGGTAGCATGACCTTGATGCTTTGTACTCACACAAGGAGTACTGTACAAGTGATTGCGTGCATTAATAAAAGTATGCAATTTTTAATATAAAAATGAGGGGATTAATAAAAAGAAAAGATAACAGCAAAATAAAAACATTTTATACTGAAATGGTTAAAATATGTTGAGAAAGTATATAAAAACTGCTCTGTCCCCTGGTGGCTTGGAAAAGGTAAACAAGACATTAAAAATGTAAATGAAGGAAAAAGATGTTATTTATCCAAGTAGAACTAGTCTTGGAGGAGAAAAGGAGACAGTGAAGGGACTGGGTTATAATTATACCTTTCTAACATCTCTTTTTTTGTATGGATGTGTCATTTCACTGTTTCATGGGAGACTGCACTGGGGCTGTGTGTGTATTCAGATGAAAGGAGAAGATGTGATTGAGAAAAGCAAAGGAATTCCCTTTTTGGCGAGCTTCCCTCCTGAGCACAGCACTGCCTTCAGAGACCTGTGCCTCCAAACCTGTGCTTACATATAAAGCTTGCTGTAAATGGAGAGGAAAAAGACACCACCCCCTCAAAGCAAATTAACAACAGCAAAAATCCCTCCTTGAAAATCCCGTGCTTGACTGAAACTAGGGGAGCTATTCCATGCTGTATTAACACAATGATTAATTTTATTTTGAGACTTATAAAAGGACTAATTGCTCTAATAAAAATTAAAAGGCCTTTGCCTACTAAAAAGATCATCTTACAAGCTGATATTTAGTGTTTTCAAGTGACTAATTTAATGGCAGTAACCTTAAAAGGGCCTGATTTGTCAAGCTGTCTCATCAGTGCTGCAGCTTGGGCTGCAGCTGCTCTGATGAGAATTGCTCCTTCCTGTGAAACCAAAAGATCTTGTCTGCCAAATTCAAGAGGGACAGCTTATTTGAAAACTGTGTCTAGCAGTTACAGCATTAGTTTGAATGAACAGTTCCTCTTTCCTCGAGCCATTTTACTGCTGTGTTTCCAAAGTTTGTTTTGCCCTGCCATTTGCACTGCTGTATAATTACTCGGAGTATAGGTGACCTCAATTGGTGCTGATTTGCTGTTTACTCTCCTGCTCAGCCTGACCCAGCACCCACTGAAGTCAGAACTCCAATGTGCTTCAGCTGCAGGATCTGGACATCAGTCCACACTCTGCAGTACAAACACTGACTAAGCCCAAGTGCACGTAAACAGCTGTGCACTAATTCTTTCTAGTGCTCTCCTCCTCTTCAGACAATGGTTTTTCTCATGCCAAAGAGCAGCCCAGACTGAAGAATGAGTTGCCAGACCAGTGCTCCTCATGACAAAAGCACTGAACATTCCTCCCCATTTATATGTGTTTTTTAAAACACCTGGCCACCTTCAGTTAAATTTTTCCCGGTCAGTTTTTCTCTGGAGAGAGGCAGTCCCTGTCTTTTAGAAGGTCTTTAGCTGCTTAGAAGTGTGTGAGTCATGCAAGAAACATCCAGGATCCTTGAGCAAAGGAACCTTGATCCCACTATGCAGATTAGGACACTGGATCCTGGCTGGGGCAATTCACATGCTCCCAGCAGCAGAGGAAAACAAGCACATTCAGTCAGATGACAGGATTACATCAGATTCCATCTGCTGTGCAAAGGTGTTTCATCCAAATAAGTAGAAGATCCCAAGATACAGAATACACAAAAGCATGACATCCCAGCCTTGTATTCTTCTCTCTTTAAAATGCCTTATGGCTAATATCATCTTTTATTCAGCACTATCACCTCTTCAATTTTTCATTTCAATCTCAAAGCTAACGTCTTGACTGAGGTTCCTTTTACTGATTAATATACAACAGTAAAATCCATTTTAGGGGCAACTGACACTGCTTTGAGGATTGTACATGACAGTAAAAGCATGTCAGTGCCTGTTCTGAAGCTATGACTTCAGCCCCTGTGTATTCCAGCTGGCAAACAGGCAGACAAGCACTGGCTGGGATCACAATGCCCCTGAGGGCACCATCCCCAGTGCCTCCTGCGGGGCGTGGGGTCACTCCCAGTTGGCCTCCACCAGCCTGTGCTGGGACATGGTGGGAGAGGTTTGGCATTCTAGGCTTGCCAATGTGCTCATAATTCCCCTGTGAGCCTGGGCTCACCTGGCTGGAAGCGTCAGGTGAAAGTCCCACATCTCCTTTGGAGCTTGCTTTTTGTGTTGGGTGCACCTGGGCAGTGGAAAGGGACAATTCTGTATTTTCCCACAGCTCTGAGGGATCAGGGCCAAGCTGTGGGGGAGAAGGGAAAGAGTGAGGTGGGGAGGTATCCAAATGTGCCACTTGAGTACATAATGTCTTGTGAGTGAGATGTGCCTGGGATGCTGAGGGTTAACTCTGTGCTATCTCCCAGTTCCCTTCTGTAGCTGGCAGAGCCAGGGCTGGGAGCTGAGCCCTGTTCCAGCCATCTGTGACTGTGGTGCTCTCTTCTGGGGGCTGATCTCATCATGGGGGGCTGCTCTTTGTGGGATTCTAATATAAAGAATATCATGGTGTTACCAAGCCCTTGCATGAGTTACACATTTATCTGGTGCATTTTCAGAGCTTTTAAGAAAAGAGAAACCTTTGTCTCTTCTTCTTCTAGGCTTTTAATGAAAATACATATGGTTTTTCGTTTTTCTTTTCCCTGCTTGTAGTGATTAGGAAAATCCATTTTCAGCACTTCTATTTTTCACAAGGCTATCTTATGAGGTGCAATACAGAAGGAAAACCTGAAGGTTGCTTTACTGGTCAGTACTCAGGTAAGCCAAGAATCCTCACACTGACTCATGAGATTTAAAGTACACTTTGAGAACTTTGGGGATTTCTTTCTGCTTTCTCAGCATTTTAGTTTCACATAACTCACTTGCCTGAAATTTCCAGCAACAAAAGCTACGTGAATTTTACTCTTTAATATTTAGCAAAGTTTAAGCTAATGAAATACATTGCATACAGGTGATTTTAAATCAGCCACCAGCTATTTTTTTTGGCAACAGCTTTGAGAAACATGTCTCAGCTGTGACAAAAGAAATTTGAAATGTCATAGCAGTGCAGGAATTGAAAGTAGAACATGGGTTAAATCAATGCACTGGCCTATTCTTCTCTTCCTCTGTCTTGTAGTGCACAAATGAAAAAGAAGCAGAGCAGGCATCCAGCCACCTCAGATATTAAGAGTTCTAGGACGCTAGTGTGGACAAGCAGAATAAGATATAGCCACTTCAGGCTTGGTGTAATTGCCAAACAAGCTGCAGTGGATACCAGGATTCTTTCTCCAGACAGGAATAGTGCATCATGCATAGCACAGCTCTGCTCCAGCGCTTTGGGTATCTTTATCCCCACAGACACCACACCAAATCAGAAAAAAAAAAAATCAGGAAATTATTAATTTGGGTCAGCTAAGTAAAGGAGTGACATAAGAGACTCTGCTTTTGTGTGTTGGCCACTGAGCATTCTTTATAAGTGGCATTTCCTGGATTGCTGACTTTGGTTCTGGCTGTATCACCTGGAGGAAGGTGTCAGTGCACCCATGTGAGAACACAACCTCCAGGAAATGGGGCGAAAATGCACTCTCCTCTAATGAGCTCTAACCACACATTCTGTAGCCTTCACTTAGGCAGTTTAACTGCAGTGAACAGTAATTGCTCTCCCTCACAGAGTAACTGAGACAGGCAGCTCCCTGAAGCTTTAGAAAGGGAGCCCCACCGGAAAAGAGAAGTTCTTGGGCAGCACACTCTGGAAGAGCTGTCTGGAGATTGCTTGGGAGACAGCTTGTAGCTGAAACCCTCTCCTAGAAACAGAGCAATATCCCCATCATATTTAGGGAAATGGACAGGATTGAAGTTCTTGAGCCTGCCTTCCCTCAGGTCTCAGAGACAATATCAGGTCTCCAGCCTTTTGTCCATGGCAATAGAGAGAACCATCTGATGCTGCACTAGCAAAATCATAGAGAAGATGAATGAAAAGATCTGTCATTCTCTCAACAGCCAAGGCTGGCTCACATATGTAAATTTTACACATCCTCTGGTACTCCCCAACATCCTTGCTCAGCAGTTCCTGTCTGATTTAAACAGAGAGCAGCTGCTGGGGAGGGTGATTTTGTTTCTGGTTAATAGGGGATCTCAGATGTTCTCAGTGTTGGACTTCCAAGCTGACGTGAGTTTTTCACACTCTGAACTGTCTGGTGATGGCTTCATGGATGTTCAGTGGAGCTTAGCTCAAAAATCACACTTTTTGAATTTACCTAGGTGGGATTTAATCTATATATTTCCACTAGCATTGAAAGATAAATGCTCTTCTGACTCTGCTGCTGTTTCCAATCTGTAAATGCACTCTTTGAATGTAAATTCTCTCATATTACTCACGTGTGTGACATTTATGCAGCCTAAAAAACCACATAGGTTTACACCTTATTTTTCATGATGCTCTGTCAAGTCAGACACAGAAAATAAACTTGACTTTCTAAGCCCATGTTCACATATAGAATTGGACACCATTACTTGGACCATCTTAAAAATACGTTCTTCTAATTTGAAATTCAAAGATACGAACAATTTTAAATTCCATTAAATGGACTGTGGTAGGAATCAGTCCAGTTTGTACTTGCATAGCTGAGATAAAAAAAAAGTTGCTTTCTTTTGAAATTATAATTACAATATTTTAATAACTTAAAATTATATTTTATTATATCAGAAGCTTAGGGTCATATACAACTTGTCTTTTAAGCCAAGTGTGGTTTCAAGTGAGATTGTTATTACTTCAATGAACAGATCATCTGCTATGAGGAATATATTCTGGATTATGTCCTGTCATTCAAGTAATTAGTTTCATTAATAAAAAACCCGATAATAACAATAACAATAATAATAATAACAACAAACAGCAATTACTTTAAATAATTTCTTGAACCAGACTGATTCTGACTGAATCTGACTGAATCTGACTTCCAAAAGCAAGTAAATATTGTTATGCTTTTTTCATACAGGTGAAATCTGAGACCCAGAGGCAAAGCTATATGATACAAGAAAAAGAGGAGATAGAACTGGGGTTTTAAGCTTCTTAGCTATTATCCCATACTTCTGTAAAGACTTGATGACTTTGCCTTGCTGGATTTTCACTAAAACATGTATTTAAATAACAACCTGGATACGCCATAAAAAGTGTTAAATGTTTTTCACAATTAATATTTACATTTTACTAAGGGTAGCACAGAATAATGGCTCTGAATTGAAGTTATGGCTCTGTAGTTTGTTTGTTTATGGCACACCACGTGTTCCCATGGAAACAACCACACTGCTTCTATGGAAACAGCACAGTGGTGTAAACCCTGAAACCAAAAAGAGGAAGTTAGTAAGATCAAGTTACTAATTCTAAGAAGAACTTGTCAAAATGGAATACTTCCTGTAACACAAATCTGTTCTAATCCTCTGGGTGATTGTCACAAATCCTTGTTTCAGTCTCGGATCTGTTGGAGATCCCAGATACTCAAACATGCAGCTCTGCTGGTGGGGTGAGCACGTTCCCTGACCTCAGGGGCTGCATTTAATTCCAGTCATCCACTGAGCCTGTGCTCATCAGCCCACAAAAATACCCTGCAAAGCGTTGAGTTTTTCCTACATTATACAAAAAATACACCAAATTACTGGGTGGGGTTTTTTTCTGTGTTTTACTCATTCAGCAGAATTCTTTATGCCATTTAAGAAACAAACAAAGCTCTGCCACAGTAGAAGATATCCACATAATCCTATGCTAATATTTTCCAAAGTTGTTCAGAGTCACCATCTGGAGATATTGACCTCTCTCCATTAATGACAGGGAGGACTTAAGTTTGTAGGCTTTGGTAAACTGACTTTCACAATAGTTAAATGCACAAAACAGCCTTTATAAACACCATCCTTCAAATACAAAACAAGTACACCATTAGAACACAAACTGTCTGTATTTCTTCTTAAATTAAAAACCAGAACATTCCTTCATTAAAATTATTTCATGAATTGTTAGAGTTCAAAAATTCAGGGCCTTTTATTATTTTGAATTTTGTTATAGATGCTCCCTGATTATGAGCTCTTACGAGAAAACTGATCACAGAGGGAAGTTAAACAGGTCAAAACTTTATGTGTAAATAAATATACATCTAGATTTGGAAATATATATGGTCACAACTGACAAAACTAAATGTATTAGAAAAAGTCATGCATTTGGTGTTTGCCACTCTGTCAGAGATCATTACTCAAAGTTTGTATCATTTCCTGTAGCATTGGCTCTGGTCCAGGAGGTGAAAATGCCCTACATGAACTTTGGTCCATCAAGGACACGATCCTGTGTTTTCAGATTTCCTGCCTGAATCCTTCTTCTTTAACAGCATTTTTCCCAACCTTATTCCTAGCAGTGAATCTGGAAACAATTTGCAGGACAAAAGGTGGTAGGTGCAAAAGCTCTGTCTCTGAATTCACCCTGGTAAAATGCAGAATCCTTCCAAAGGACCAGAAGGTTTCCAACAGGAAACTCCGAGGAGAAGCTGGTATATATTCATGTGGCCCCATAAACTTTATGAACTCTTTCTTACCAAATGAGATTGTACCTCAGTGCACATTTGACCCATCCACACCTGGTGTGAGAACAAACTTGGATTTTAACTGGGTGGAGCACACGTGGCTGTCCATAAAGCAATTACTCAGAAGTCTTACACAGCAGTTGCATAATTCCTTTTCTCTATCATAAAGCAAGTGATGTGCAAGAGAAAGCAAAATTGTGCTTAACTTAAACATTGTGGTCAAGAGGGAGTAGAATATACCACAGTTTTCTGTCCCACTGTGCCATTATACCACTGGGAAATTATTGAATTCAAAATCCCCACGCTGGCAAAAACCTGGGGGAACAAAGTAAACACTCGTGACCAGATGTTAATATTTCTGTTAATGATTTTGCAAAATGTCTTGCAAAATCTGAAATCTTTAGAAATACCATCTCTTTTTTTTTTCCATCAAAGCCAGGTTTCCCAAGAAACTCAGTGGCAAAATGTTTTAATCAAAATAGTTAAGATTTCAGTGAAAAACATGCTGTCTTTCAATTTTGAAATTAAAAACTGAGCTGCAGAAATTTACTTTTTATTATGTTTTGTTTATTTTAAAAAGATTATAGCAGCTCTGCTACTCTGAAAAATTCAGATTTCGTCTTCAATTAGCATTAAAAAGTATTTTTACAGCATTTAAGCACTGCCATCAGAATAGGAATGTAAGTTACTGCAACCTCTTGGAAGTTTCCTACAAACACATTGGAGCCATGTATTATATTCCATTTTCACAATCTATTCATTAATGATCTAAAAGAACATATCAGTTAAGGCTGAAGGTCATATTATATTGTATTTCCAAAATTCCAGAAGCAATGTAGAAGGAAAAAATGTTCCAACAAACCATTTCAAATAAGAGGCATATATCCAGATGATAGCAAGGCCAGAATTACTCGGGATTGGTAATGGAAAAATGACACTTGAAGGTGCCAGTTCTAAAACCCCATTGTTTTTTGTGCTGCGTTATGAGAGACTGTCCTACACAAATTTGGGTCCATGAGAGTTGGATGATTTCATCCTATGGATATTTGGGTTGATTGCTACATCAGTGGCTGAAAGCCCCCAGGGAAAGCACGTCTTGTCTCCATTTCTGGATATCACACTAAATCTGGCTTTCCATCTCTACCCCATCTCCCTGACTCATCCCACATGTCACATCTAATCAGACTGTTCATGAGGCAACACTACTCTCTTACTCTATAAATATTTGGTGAATAGTTTGGACAAGTGATACTCAGCTGATGATTTGTTTGCAAACTAATCATTCCAGCTATTCATCACTCGGTCTTTGTTATTCACAGTTGTTCACCCAGGTCACAGAGTCTTAAAGACATCCGAGAAATTGTGATAATTGTTTTTGGAGGAAGTGGAGAGTTTTGATATTTTTTATTTATTTACTTATTTACTTATTTACTTATTTAAATTACTCACATCATAGGATAATCAGAATAGTGAATATTTATTAAAAAAATAATAATTGGATCTCTATACTTTTCTGACCTTTGACCAAATAAACAAAACTATTAAGAGCAAACTAATGAATGGAATAGGCATTTTATACACTCAGGTGTCATTGGAACAAGATCTACCAATTAATCTTGAAGGCGAAGAATTAAGGGATTGTCTTTTTTGGAGGTGTCCTTAATGATGTGGTCATCACCAGGGCATTTTTTCCATAAGATCTGTAGGGTT
>JAOTQP010001286.1:11778669-11833725 GCA_026413545.1 Cichladusa arquata | reverse complement strand
AAAAAAAAAAAAAAAAAAAAAAAAAAAAAAAAAAAAAAAAACAAAAAAAAAACAAACAAAAAAAAAAAAAACAAAACCAAAAAAACTCTACTGCCTTCTGCAATAGGAGTTTGCAACTTTTTTTTTCCCAAAAGTGGCCAAAAAAATCGCAGTACATAATATACTGGCAAGACCAACAATGAAGGAAAGCCAAATCAGTCTCTGTTGCATGTTGATTTAATGTCATAGTAGGACCTGGATCTGTTATTTGTGTGCACAGTGGTTGTGGTGAATGGGGAAGTGTGAAGTGAAATGAGGGTTGGTGAGAAGTCCAGGAGGAAAGAGAGTTAGCAACACTCTGAAACACTGTCAGGGAAGTGAAAGCACAAACTGGTAAGTAGTAGTAAAAAGTCAGACTATGAAGAAAAATAGAAAATAAAAGGAATTAAGAATTAGAGCATTTTCAAAGAATGAATGGGTCAAAAGAGATTGTTGCAGAATACATCTCTGGGCCTAACCCTGTACAAAAGCATGTCTGTATTCATAGTGGGGTGGGTGGCAGGGATGAGATACCTGACATGTTTGCAGGACAGCTGGGGCCTTCCAGGATGTGCTGATTTTTTTGAGAGCTTTGCCCTCTCAGAGCTGCTTAATAACTATAATTTGAAATAGTCAAGAACATATGATAGTGTGAATCATGGCT
The DNA here is from genome assembly GCA_026413545.1 of Cichladusa arquata. Classification (NCBI taxonomy): domain Eukaryota; kingdom Metazoa; phylum Chordata; class Aves; order Passeriformes; family Muscicapidae; genus Cichladusa; species Cichladusa arquata. Next base: position 11,833,043 of record JAOTQP010001286.1, on the reverse strand, counting down.
CCTGTGGCAAACCTGTGGTAAGAAGTTGTGCCAACAGTAGTGTAACAGTTTATTAGAAGGTGAATATATGCTTTTCATCCAAAAAGGGATATAGCAAAGGCATTTTGAAGACTGAAATTCCACTAATCAAAAGAATATGCTTCTGTTTGAAAAATAAAAATTCCTTCATGTACCCAAACACAAGTTAATCCACCTACTGCTCTGGGTCATTTCCACGAAACAAAGTTTTTTCTTCTTTCGAGAGACAGAACTAGCAATCCTCAACTGTACACCACACAAAAAAAAAAAGTTACATCTTTAATTGCACAAATACTCCACTAAGTTAAAGAAGGTGGCCTAAAGCACTGAATTTTGCCATTCAATAGCTCGTCAAAGGCTTTGAAACACTTTATAAAGAAGAATAATTTCTGACTGAAGATTTCTGCAGATAAATGTAGAGGGTCACATTCTTAGCTGGTATAAAAATGAGGTGAGTCCAATTAGATTACTCCAATTTATGATCTTGAGACATTTTTGAGATAGTATCCTAATTGAAGCTTGAGATATTTTTCCATAAAAGGCTTTCGTCCCATGAGATTTACAAAGTGATACATTTTACTTTTTTTACTTTTAATTTTTACCTATTATTTTATTACTTTTAATTTTCAGTCTTAAAAAAGTAAAAGTAAGAGATTCTTAATAGGTGAATCAAAGGTGGTATTTCTCACTCAAGGCCTGAGTAAAAGAACCAAGTACCAGGTCTTTCAAGATACTTGAAACTTGAGATGTTTTTCCTTAAAGTTTCTAAGATTTTTTGAGAAACAGTATTAAGAATATAAACACTTATTTTTCCTATTTGAAAAACTATTTTGTCCACCCTGTTGGAATGCTTTTTTGTAACAATTCCTGGATTGCATTTCCTAATGACATAGAAAAAAAATATTGCAACTTTCTGTTTTCAGTTGCAATTTTTCTTTCACCTTAAGGAGTTGAAAATGTATTCTCTACCCTATATAGGTGTACAGAAAAGTCTAAATATCAACTATAGCCAAGTTTTCAACCATATAAGCTAAGGCATAGGCAAGGATTTGCCTCTGCAGAATCCTCTGCATGAGGATTCCATCAATTGATGAACAGCAATAAGCAAACTGGTGGACTAAATCAAGTTTGATTTATGAATTTTAGCCCCAATCCCTGTTCTGAGACATCAGGTTTTGGACCAGTTTGTATCAGAGGGTTTGAAAATGAAGTTGTTGCATTGGTGCTTAGTGAACTGTGGGGCATTTACTTGTCCACCAACATTTAAACCCAGAATTCAATGGCAATTCAAAGACAAGTCCAGTTGGTTGGATTCCCCAGAGCCTTAATCCTACATGGATCAGTTTTACATCAGTGCATTGTTTCATTGAGAGATACAAGTCAAATCACAGTGATACCATTTCCATCTCCATTTTCTGACCATAGTTTAAAAAAAGCAGAATCCAAACCATCCTTTCAGGCAAAGAGGTCTTGCTCAAAATGGCTCAGCTTCAGTCACAACTGCAGCATTTAACCTCTGAGGAGCAAGGAACAGCCTTGCCACTGAGATTCTATGAGGAATGGGTTTGCTGTTATTCCTGTTTAACAGAGCTCTCATGCATTTGGTCCCAGAGGATTTTCTTTCTGTGTTTTCTGCCTGCAGGATAATGAGTGCCAAATCAAAGTCCGTGTAGTCTATCCACAGAAAAAGAAGCAGAGCCTAGACAGGTCAAAATATGTAAGGCTCTACCAAAATCACACAATATGTATTGAGTGGAGGCCTGAGCTGCATCAACAGCAGCACACATTGCCCTGCTTTGGGAGGGAAGGAAAACAGCCACAACAGTTTAAAAATCCTGGTTCCCCTGTGGTCACAAATGGTATGCTGGAACTTGAACTAGTAAGCAACCACATTTAAACATAACTGTGGCTGGAATGGCTAGAATTCTAATGTGGACTGTACCTAAATTAGAAAAGGCTTGGGAGAAGCTGCTGTGAATGTGCATAAGAGAGTATAAATGACTGGCACCAGTGTCACTTTCACTTTGTTAATTAAAGCAGCCTCAATAGTTTGAAAGCAAACAGGATTCAGAGAAGTGGAACTGGCTGCTGCTTTTAGCACAAGGACAGAGACCCTCTAATTTTAACTCTCCATGAATGTACCATTAGAGCAATTAGACTTAGGAAGCAGGGAAGAGTCTCCCCATTCTCTCAATATGGGCAGCTCCAGCTGAGATGGTGTCATGTTCTGGTTTGGAAGCAGACACGTTTCTCCACATGCATTCCTAGACAATAGACAATTTCTTCCTTATGAGATTTTATTTTTTTTTTCCCCACTGGAAGCAAAGCTCTCCAGTACTTGCAGAATACAGTGTAGGTGAGGGTCACTTCTCAGCTGTAAGTTAAAGGTCATTGTCCTCTACCAGAGGGCAATGGACCAGCAGCTATGTGTTTTCAACATCATGGTGTATCCTGCTGGAATATTTTGTCTCCCATGGCAAGTTGCCTGAGCCATTTGGTGAGTTGCAGCCTTCTTAGCTCACTGCCTAAAGCCCAGTCCCAAGGCAGGGTGACACATCACAGGACTGTCACCTTCCCAGCAGAGAGGCTGATCCTGCTGGAACTGACATCAGCACCAGCTTAGGTGATTACAAAAGCAGGGGGTCTATCACTGCACCACCTCCACTTGCTGCAGTTGTTTTCCAGTGTTGATGAACAAGCTATAACATCCATTTTTGCACAAAAATAATCCCACTTGATTTTCACAGTAGGACTACACATCTCTCAGTAAAATGTGCTGCTATATGCCTATGACATTTTTAGCAGGGTGTTAATAAGCATGCAGGTTGGCCTTGTCACTGCTTCTGAAATGAATGAAGGTTTCTTTTGTCAAAGCTTTTAATAGACTTTGGGATTGGAAAAGTGCCGAGATGGTCACAGGATCGCATGACTCAGAGGGCTACTGAGATTTAAACATGTTTTAAAAGTTTAAAACAATAAAAATAGCTCTACTGTGACATTTTTAATAGATATAAATGTGTGTTACACAATTCAGACCCAGAAACTCCTTTCAGTAATGAACAACGGTCATCATCATAGCTGACATTTCTGAAATGTTTGAAAAGTAAGTTCAAGGTCATGTTTGAATGCAAACATGTTACACACTGTAATTATCATGGGTTTGTTATATTTACTGGTACAAAGTATTCAGAGAGTCATGTATCAAGTAAACTAATGGTCTATCATTGAGCAAAGTAACATCAAGCAATGTGCTATGAATTTTAAAGCATTTTTTAATGTCAGACACAGAAACTGTAATGAGAAAAGTATTTTGATTACAGAAGATTTACGAAAGGGGAGAAGAGGGAAGGGGGAAGGAGAGTAGAGGGAAAATTTCTTTAAAAAACAAAACACAACAAGACAACATTTCTTAAATGGATAGTATTTAGACCCTGCTGTGAGCTAACAGGATGGGATCGATGGAAGTGAATTAAATTGTGTTATGCATATTAATATCTTGAATTTCCCAAGGCAGGTGAAACTCTTTCCTGCTCATTTCCCAGCTTGTACATTCTGACCCAGTCTCAAACTGAAACTGGAAGGCTGAAAGTGCTCTTGGCCTCTCCAGGAGACCTCTGTGAGTAATGCACAGGTCTCATCTCCTGACACAGGATCCCTTTGCTGGAGGCAGTTTCAGTATTAATCAGTCTGTCCATCACTAGGGGCTACGACCTGCTAACAAAACCCTCAGACCTCTCCCTGATTCATTGCAGCCCATGCTCTAATTATTACTAGGGGGTCTAATTTTATTAGAGGTTTAATTTCAGTAATGTAATTGCCCCCAAGATTTTTTTTTTAAGAAAAAGGTTTTTTTGCCAAAAATATGTATTGATGCCATTATCTTTTCCTACTACCTGTCTCATATTTGTACTGTGCTAAAATCTTGGCTTGCCTGTTTTTTAATATCCCTGGCAAAACACTTCTGATCTCACAGTGGGGACAAATCCTGGAGAACTGTCCAGGAAGACACATTAATACCTGTTCTGGTGGCACAGCAATACCTGCCAATAAAGTGAGTAGGAATTGGGTTCAGGGCCACATTTGTTCAAGGCATCTCCTGAGCTAAGCAGCCACGTGGATTTCATCACTTCATAGTGGTGTGGCCCCAACACACAAAGTTCCCAGGTGTGAAATTCACTTAAAAAAAACCAAAAATCAAATTAAGTACTTAACCAAAATGGCATTACTGTGGTTTTTAGAGATGGAGGAAAGAGATAAGATTCAGACCTGAAGAGCTAAACCACACCAGAAAAATTAGGGATGTGATTTAGATGGCTCTACAAGTTGAGCTCATCAGGGAAGAGAAAATGCAACAGTGGAGTCCAGTAGCTCCATGGAGGAATTAGACAAAATGTTAAGACCCAGCAAATACTTGAAAAGTGTGATTCAGCAAAGCATATCATCAGTCTTCAGATATTTTCCTTGGCCAGGCAAAGGCTGCCAAGTGGGGACCTATAGAAATCACAGAGAAAGAAGCTAACCTCCAGATAAGGAGAGAAATATATTTGCTGCCTAAGATATGTAATTGGCATTTGATGCAATCAATATTTTTCACCACTGAGTGCCCATCTAGTGAAAGGATCTATTTCTGGGTTGTTACTATCTTCATTATTTCAAAAGCCCTGGGAATGACCACTGCAGTCATTGTAACAGTCCTCAGCCTTCTTCCTGTGACAGTTTTCATTGGCAGGTCTCAACATTCTCTACAAGAGAAGTCAAAATCATTAACCTCATCTTATAAACAGGATAAATAAGTCACAAGAGGGACAGAGGGGACAAGATCTCTCCCGAGGTCACACAAGGACTCAGACACAAGCCTGCCCAGTCCCAGGCCAGTGATCAGCAGTGGGGGCTCCTAATCTATGCCCTCTGCTCATCTGTATTTGGTCTATATATTTTTTTTTAAGGTCTATACACATAAGTGTGGCACTGATACAGAACTGGTGGAGTTCAGGGTAGATCATTGACACTGTTTCACTCTTGTCATGTTCAAATATTTTTTGTTCCCCACCCAACATTACTTTAGAGACAAACAAGTTTTAATAACTCTAGAAACACCTGTGTCTACTTAAAACCATTTCCTTATGCAAAGCCACTCCCAAGCACAGTGACATATATTACATTTTTTAAGCAGAGCACTGAAGTCAGTGGTTGTGACCAGAATTTATCTGCAAAGATATTGCAATACTTGAAGGTGTTGGGAAAGCCTTTTTAAAATTCCACTTACTGGAACTATGGGAAAATAATGTAATTTATATCACATTTAAAAAAAAAAATTCTAGCCCTAGTTTAGGAAATAAAAGTAGGAAAATGTGAACTTAGGAGCCTTAAAAATAGGGATTAATTAAAAGATTCCAGTGTATTTGCACTTTTGCTCATTTGTATACTTTTCACAAGACTTCCTGTTTTAGGAAATCTTGCCTTTCATTTTTGATGACTTAGGAGTAGTGACTGTTTAGATGCAGAGAGAAGTTTTTTGTTCTGGTTTTCGTATTTCTTATGAGAGACTCATGGAGAATTATAGATCTGGTTGACAAAAGCACGCTGGGAGCAGATTTCCCGGGCACAAGATGTTTATGGTGGCTGTAAGGGCTGACTGAAAGGTGCAGGGCTTTGATTAGCCTGTGTCCAGATTTCCCTGTCTGACTCTGGTACCAAACCTACCAAGCATCTCTGAGGGACAAAGCACAGGGGCAGGGAGGGGTCTGGGGCCAAGGCAATGCACTAATGGGGGCTTGTCTCTCTTTTGAACAGTTACTCACAGATTTCTCAGAGACAGAAAGATAAACTTTAAGCCAGGATGCAACCTGTGGCTAGCTGGTAATTACTAAATATTATCCCCAGTTCTGTGGCTCTGACAAGATGTTTCTCTTCTACCTCACACACAGAGAGGAGCATATCAATACACTCTTCAGAGGAGATGGATGGATGGAGAGCTTAATTCACTTTGCAAATCTATGGAAGCAACACTTTAGCACTTTGGCACAAACTGCCTCTGACATTGAAAATTAGTAAAGAAAAGAAGTGGTGGTGAAAATGTCAGGAGCGGGAGGACTTAATTTTTCTCTTGTTTAAAATGTCATCTGTTATCTGCAATCAATGCAAGGAGACAACTTCCCATACCATAATGATTTACAGTATGTTTATAGGCACAGATAGAAGTAATCACAGGGTTAGGCAAGTGTCTCTTGGTGAATTCTTCAAGCCTCAAAAGTGCTTAGTTCTGCAGTTCCCTCTTCCCAGGAATGCAGGGGAGATCAGCATGGAGAGCTGTGCAATTTCTGCCTCTCCATACCCAAACCATAAAATCTCTAGCCTATCTGGTTTCAGCTGTGTATAAACATACCTCATGATCACATGCCTGTGACTTTAAAAAAAATGTTGTCTTTGCCTCTGAAGAAAAGGCAATAAATATTTTTCACTCTTTTTATATCTAAACAAATACCTACGAAAGGAAGTACATTCATAGTCGTGGTGCTAGATTTAATGTTTTAAGCTTTCCATTGTTTGGAATTTCCTGTTTAATGCCTTGGAAAAAAAAAAAAATTCCATTACTGATTTTTGTCCTTTCCCAGTGAGAACTCATTGTCCAAATCTTTTAAATGGTGCTGAGATGAATGAGTCCAAGTTTATTCATTTCCTTTGTGTCCACCAGAATTTGGGATACAATATCTCCTTTACCCCCAGAATTCCTGTTTAATATTCCTTAGCAACAGAACCTTGGATGTCTTGCTGGCTTTTGTAGCCATACAGCTCCACAGACATCACGTGCTATTTTCCACCCAATACTCCATGTGAAGAAGGGAAGTGTTAAACTCCTGGTTTATGGATGGCAAAGTAAAATAAAAACATCTCAGCACTTAATACTTCAGAGAAGTTTTAATCTGAAGTTCAGTGCACAGAGGTAGAGTAAGGAATGAGTGTCAGCGTTTCACATCTTGGGCCAGAGCCATAGTAACTTATTTGTCCTTCCTGTCAGCGTGTGAGTGATGGTTTTTAATAAATAAAATTATTCCTGCATCTCGAGGCCACTCCCCGTCACATTAGCACAGTGGATTTCCAGAGGAGTTACTCATATTGTCCCCACAGCAGCTGCTACCAAACTCCACCTCCTACAACAGGGAAAGGCATGACGTTTGTCTCTTGTTCAAAATTAGAGCTGGTAAAAAATTTTCAGTCGATTTTTTTTTAATAAAGATGCTCTGTGTTTTTTCAAGTCCTGTGTCTTACAAAAAATTCATTTCAATTCTTTTCATGAAGAAGTTGAAGAAACCTAATCATTTGATCTTTTACCCTCTGAAAGCATTGAAAACTTTCCAAACCCAAATCAGCTAAAGGCTTTAAGTCCAAGTTTTACACACTCACAGGTATTCTAACCATTCTTTTTCTAACAAGCCCCTGCTCAGAGGCTATCATCTCTTCCATAACACCCTCAAAGCCTGGCATATTGGGAATATTACAGAGCAAACAGTAGGTTAGATCATGGATTAATTTATTCAAGTAGCTCCATTTTACACACTCACTAATTCCCCTAAAAATGAAACATACGCTTTGGCCCTTGGCATTTTCACAGTGCTCACTTGCCAGGTCAGTATTTATTTATTCCCAGATTTGCTACTTTCTTGGAGGGTGACCTTGAACAAGCACTTTCATTTGTCCATATTTTACCACCATTTCCTCTTTTTCTGTTTTCAGGAGCTTCACAGCAAGCATTATCCAATAAAGGGGCAATCTGATTTTTGAATTTAAGAAAACCACTACAGTGAAGCAAAAAAGTATGAATAATAAATAGTAAATAAGTGGCACGACCTGAGTTATAAATTGCAAGGTCCTGCCCTCTGCTTATTTTACTACTCTGTGCTGCTTTTGAACAGATTCTCAAATATCCTCCCAAAATAGAACATAAAAACACAACTCAGAAAAGTCAGAAAGAGAGAAAGAATATAAGCTCATGCAATATAAAAATAAAGGTTAATTCAGAACTATAGATAGCATTTCAACTCTGCATGCACACAGCATATACTCACTAATAAAATCTCACTTGATGCTTTATGGCAGCAGTGATGTTCCTAGAAATCCTTAGTATAGCAACATTTTGGAAAACAACCTTCTAAGTGAGGGGATCAGTCATTTTCCTTCTGTAGCAGTAAAAGCTTCAGGATTTCAAAGGGATAAACACTCTGCAATTTGAGCTTTGTGAGTCATACTTAACAAGGCAGATGTGTGCCGAGAATTAGCAGCCCATAATGCATGGGTTTTCCTTGTCTCTGGCCAAATTAGCTAAGACAGAGCAGGCAGAAAATGCAAAGACTTGCAGAGCAATGCATTTCTCTTTGTCCCAGGACATGGAGGTCACCCGGGGATGGTGCATGGAGAAGGCTGCAGAGAAAGGAGAGAGGATGGTGCTACCAGGGACACCAAGGCTCCCTGTCACAGGGACAAGGATGAGCCCTGAGACTCTTAGGTCAGACTGAACACTGAGCCTGCAGATCACTGCTTCTGTGAACCCTGTTCAGATCCAGTTTCTTTGAAGTCAATAGCTGATATAAAAAAAAAAATTAAATTATTGGCATTACTCACCTGCGTAAAAGCCATATTCATCTGAAGGAGAGAAATAAAGCTCTGCACACAGCAGAGGAACATTCTTTTGCTCCATACAATCATTTCTGCCTCTTTCAAAACCAGGCTTCACATTTTGCTTTGCCTCTCTGTCACCTTGATTTCATCCTTGATCCTGAACTTTTCTCAGCTCCTATTTTTCCTGCATCTATTAATCTGCTTCAGACACTCCCTGTGACTGTCACCATTGTCTAAATTCTCATGTATATCACTCTTCCCTCACCTTGACTGCTGCTCTTTCTTTTTCTACAGCATCCACAAACTCCAACACACAGCATTTGTAAAATAATAGGACTTCTAGGATATTCAGGAAGCTCAGCTCATCCTACTCTCAAATAATTCCACATACCTCTGTATCAATTTCAAATTGCCCGTCCCATTGCACACTTATTGCCCAGTTTAGAATTTTCATTCCCATATTGCAACCCATTTCCTTCCTCAATACATTTTTTAAATGGAAAGTAACTATTGTTTAGAAAGTTCAGTTCCACCCAGAATAGCTTTTCTATCTATTGCTCTCTCATTGAATTTTGGAGCCAAATTCACATCTCCTGTAGTGTTTTTTCTGAAGCCAGTAGGACTGTGTCCATTTGCTACTACTTTGCCCCATGGGGTTAAATCTGGCATTCTTAAATGACAGAAAAGGAAAAACATATTTTATAACCTTTGATTTCTCTTTCTGAAATTCTGTATTTATTTTGTAAAAAATCTATTGCATATAATGATTTACTCTATCAAGTGCTTTATAAAAGATCTATAGATATAGATAGATATATAAAATAGTTGCTATGAAATCAAATTGTCCTGTATCTCTGCTCCTGTAAATCCCTGTGTTATCTTTGAATATATGGTATGCCTTAATCAGGGAATCACAGCTGAATACTAAATATTTGTACATGTAAGCCCCAAGGAATGCTAAAATTCTTTTTTCCTTTTCAACTAGGCATGCTATTAATTAATGCATAGCAAAATGATTAAAAGCATTTTTCAAATAATGAACAATACAGAGACAGATGAGTTAATTGATTGATTGGTGTATGAGCAGGGTCCTAATGGATTAGCATTTGCATATTAACACAGATCCAATCTCTCTCTCTCTTAATGAGCTGCTTGCCACATTTTGTCTTCTTTTAAGCAGCAGTGAGCATGATAAAACAAACCCACTGGATTGCTCTCTCTCAGGAGAGCAAAAGACAAACTTTAAAAGAGGCCTCTCTCCACCACTGATTTATAGAAGCCCTCTGCACATCTATTTGATAAGTGTGTGGGGACAATCACTCTTTATCTCAAGTTACTTTTTAGAGGAGCCATTCTGAAAATCATGGAAATTTAAAGCTACTGCTTATAAGATGTTCATAACATAATTTTCCCCACAATGATCTGGCATTTACCACAGCTGGTTTTGCTGTATGAGAAGATGGAGTGGGATGTCACTGGCCAGCTCATTCCATCTGTGGTCTTTCCATTGCCATTGGCAGCTGGACTGTGCACATCCATCTGATTCAGCAGTTCACTGGGAAAAGATCTGAATAATTTCAGGTAGGTAGATGGTAATTTCTACTCACTGCACTCACTGAGAGGGATTTCAAACCTTCCAGCATCTCCCATACTCAAGGACTACATGTAGGCAGTGTAATGAAGATAAAAGCAGAGAATGGATCTCCCATCATGAGCATGACCACAATAACATGGCAAATCTGTTGTCTTGTTTATTCAAGCATGTCTAAAAAGAAAAAAAAGGGGAAAAAAACCTCTAGATTATTTGGATGTGTACAAAGCCTAAGTATTGGTGTCACAAGGTAAATCTGTGTGCCTTGAGGTGCACCACTGTGCATGGCAGGGCACAGAGATCTCCTCGACATCCATATACCAGTGTGTATACACTTGTGACCATGTGTTGTAGCCAAGTTATCTGGCAATCTGAGCAATTCTGGGGCCCACAGTCACATCACAACAAGGAACTACACTGTGCCATTTAAGAAAATACTTGAAGCCAGCTCAGAGATCTGTAATACACCCCTGGTTTGAGCCCTGTAGATATGCCCTTTGAGTTCTCGGCCCACAGCCTTGATTAGAGTCAATTGGCACAGCTGTGCTAGTCATTTCCCTGTTTACATAGGATGAGGATCTGGTGCATTATGTGTTTTGGCCATGGAGCACAGCTCTGCCTTCTGCTCAGCTGGCTGTGAGCACTGCAGTCGCTGGGTTTTGAACGCGGCGCTCAGGGTCGGCCTGGGTGACACTGCACACTCAGGAAAGTTTCCAAAGTTTCCAGGAAACCCGTGTGTGACCTCCTGCTACCTGATTTTCCCTGATTGTTTCACTTAACTCTGATGGCTGCTGGGATCAACATTTACTGTGGGTGCTCAGAAAGACCCAGCCGGGTCCTGGAGGAGCTGGTGCAGCAGCAGGGAGGGACACCAGCACCCAGGCACTGAGGGACCTGCTGCATCAGGGGGGACTGCCACACCCTGAGCCAGAGGGGCAGACTGTGGGTGTCTGTGTTCAGCCAGGAAGAGGCTCTGCTGCTGCTTTCATTGACATGGTTCATTAGATGAGAAGGGTATTTCCATCGGGGAAATACAGATACAGTTTAAAGCACCCCTTAAAAATAGACTCATTTATGGATCCCACACCGAATGGTTTTAAGTCTCTGTTTGAGTAAGCAAGATAATTAGTCCACTTACGGAGGGTTCTTTTACTGTTTGTGTCAAGTGGATAGTCTTAAACGACTTGTAATATTATTTATATTATTTTAACACAGAATGTGGAACTGATCCTTTTTTTCATTGTATGAATGCTTTTTTAGATTCTATTAGCCTGCTCTAGTAATTTCAATTCTGAAAGAAATTTTGAAAAACTCTAATTATTGTTCTAATTATGTTTATACCATGAATTATTATTACAGTTTGTGTGTTCATGATTAATGAAGTCCATCATGGAATTCTAGAAATCAGTGCTCAAGTATTGTGTTACTGTGGTAGTGTCTGGTGGTATCTGTCACATTTTTCATGGAAAAAATATCCCAGGCATGTGTAGCACTCTATCTATCACCTGTCTCTCTGGGCATGATAAATGCAGCAAAAAACCCCAAAGCATTGACATTGATATGAGTTTTCCATTGACTTCTATCAAACAAGAAATAGACCCAGTTCAGGGGCCTGGCCAAGGTTTCTGCTTGTAATAACTATTTTAAGCCTTTTTTCTTTTTCCCCACAAAGTTATAACTGTATGGAAAGAAATATAAACAGACCTGATCTCACTGAAATGCCACATATATCCAATATTAAAATTAAGAACAAAAGCAGGAAAACTATCATCTACAACCTTATTTGCTTTCATTTTCTAATCTGCCTAAGGAGCTGCTGAAACTATTGGGCCCTTTAAGATTTTGATAAAATCTTGTGTTCCAGGATTCTGCAAAGCTGAAAAAGGCATAACAACTGTGGTCAATATTTGTACACTTTTCTATTCCTCTCTCTCTCTCTTTGTGTTTGACCTGCTTTAATATAAAATATTTCTGACTGTTCAGTTAGCCAGAAAACCAAAAATAGGAAATACTACTCCAGCTTGGTTTGCTAAGGTGTTAAAAAAGCTTGTGGATAAACTCACAGTGTGTAATGCATCTGTGATTCTGCCACTTCACAGCCCCTTCCCTCTCCCCAGCCTCCCCCATGCCTGTACTGCATCTGTGCATAATCAGGGAGAACAGAAACCTTTCTTTTACACTGTCTTATCTCAATATCCTTTGTTCATGCCAAGCAGCAGCTCATAAATGCCAGTTGCTTTGCTCTACCTCTATCTCACAAAGGTTGTGTTTTTTTTCAGTTCCAAGGGGAGAAACCTATCATTCCCAAACAATTGAAGAGATTTGTATCTGAACATAAATAAACAAAAGCTGTCCCTGGGGAACATGGAAAATGTTGTTTTTCTCTAGAGAAGCAGTCCCTTCACGCACCCCAAGTCCCTGGGGCCGTGCTGCAGCTCTGCAAAGGTCCACCCTGCAGGCAGTGCTAGATGGAAGGAAAGCAATTCTTGGGCTGAAGGGAGGGACTGCAAGGTACCAAGGGCTGCTGCTCCTCCTGGGGCACATGGCAGGAGGTGAACGGGGCTCAGGCAGAGAATGGGAGGCAGGAAATCCTTGCCCTCAATGGGATGGGTGCTGCCCATCCTCCCCAGGCTGTCCCAAAGGACATGAGGGGAGGAACAAAGGGCAGCTAGAGGAATAGTCACACTAGGGTTTGGAGCTGGTGGACGGAGTATCCAAGGACAGAAGGAGAGCTGTGTAAACTGACAAAGTTAACTGCTCATCTTCACAAAGGTAAAAGAGAAAGTATTTTTGAAGTCTAGCCTAAGAACCTCACCCTTCCACAGAAGTCAGATGATACCCTCTCCCACCCTTAAACCTTTCCTCCAGCCAAGTTCAACTCTTCCTGTCTTTATCCTCAACCTAATTCTTTGCCTTTCTACTTGACAAATCTTGTTTCTCATGGTGTCTTTCCCCTCCTATCAGAACTTTTTGTTCTGCAGAGGACAACACACCAGCTTTGGTCCACTGCTCTCAGAATTCAGAGGTTATAACAAGATAGAAGGGACCCATAAGAATCACCAAGTTCAACTCCCTGCTATCCACAGGACAATTGTTTCTATGTTTGTTCCCTACAGAGGTTTAAATGATGCTACTCCCTGTTGTGTGTCCTGCAAGACACAAGAAGGGGTACATGCTTTTTAGCTGGTGTGATTCCTCTCCAGGGACAATTGCATCTCATAGAATCAGAGATTATGCTGAGTTGGAAGAGAGCCATAAGGACCATCCAATCCAACCCTTGGTGCAGGACACTCCAAGAACCACACCATGTGCCTGAGAGCATTGTCCAAACATTTCTTGAATTCTGCCAGGCTGGTGCTGTGACCACTGCCCTGGGGAGCCTGTTCCAGTGCCCAACCACCCTCTGGATGAGGGACATTTTCCTGATATCCAACCTAAACCTTCCCCAACACAACTTCAGACCATTTCATTGGGTTTTGTTACTGGTCACCACAGAGAAGAGATCAGTGCCTGCCCCTCTGCTTTCTCTTGTTAAAGACTGCAGTGAGGTCTCCCCTCAGTCTTCTCTTCTCCAGGCTGAACAAGCAAAGTGTCCTCAGCTGCTCCTCCTCTCAGTTACATTCTGTATCCAAAGAAATTCAGAATGAAAAACTATGTAGGCATGAATAAGCGAAGTTTTACTGAATTAAATTTTATATTCACTCTGAGGTAGTCTAGGCCAGAAGGTACTAAACACTTGGGGAACCTCTGTCAAACAAGTTTAATGCAAATGTATGAGTTTACATCCTATCTTCTAATTAGAAACCCAATTGCTGTGGGTCACAATTTGTAATTTATTTTCACTGTAAAGCATTCAGGACATTTGCAAGATATATTGTGCTTGAAACCTTCTAGGAAAAATATGCTTTTCCAGCATATTCACTGAGAAGAAGGCAAGACCATAAACAATATAATCATGCAACATCCAATAGCATCATTGCAGATGGGAAATAGGAGTTATTAAATAAGACTCAGAAATGGGTGACACAATTTTCAACAACTTGTTCTTGCAGGGAACATTCACAGCTGGTGTAACTGCACTGATTCCTGCAGTGATACTGACTGAAATAACCTGGAAATGTATCCTTCCAGCATGATGGCCTACACTTTTGAGGAGACATTTTGCTGTCTTTTTATGTACCTCATTACAGCCTGTTTAATCTGACTTGTATCCTCCATGTCATGGCATTATTGCACCATCAGTTCCTGAGACAGACACTCAAAATGCTCATCAAAACTCTGTTTCTTTTGGAGAAGTAAACTGAATTGTTAGCAATGAGAACAGACTTGATAAGAGAAGCTGGCCTTTTGCTCCTCTCCTGGTGCTTATATTCTGATAGGCAATATGTCAGGAATAATTAGAGTGTTTGGTTTATTTTGCATCAGCTTCTTTTCCCCCAAATAAAATAGGAATAGAAAGTAGTCTGCAAGAAACCGACATTTCAGACAGAACCATTTCACCAAGATGTATGAAGCAGAGAGGTCTTTTATAATGCCAAAATCTGCTTTAAATGTAAACATTGCTTACATTTGAATGTGAACACCCACAGAAATGAAATATGAGAAAGGTGTGATTTGGCTCCTGTGGAACTCCTGAGTTTTCTGTGACTGGCATTTCTCCCTGGGGTAATTTATAAACTAATATTCCCTGTTGCGAGAACATTGGCAGGCTTGCAGAGAGAATAGCTCCAATTTTCACTCTAACATATCTGGCTTGCATCCAGAAATTGCAGAAAGAATTTGCCACAAAAGTGAGAAAAGAGGGAAATTCTTATATATAGAGTATTAATAACACTATAAAGAAAAAGAAAAAAAAGGCATATTTTGAGCAAAGGTGTATCAAAACACTACACAGAAAAATAAAGATACAGAATACGGATTAGTGAGGTGACATTTTTTTTTAATTATTACAAGCAAATGTAATTTATACCTTGTACAAAAAATATAAAGAAAACTACATAAATAAGAAGAACATCCTGTTAGCCCACAACACTAAGTGGACACTGAAGCTGCACAGATTCCCTTCTTAAGTGCTGGAATTTTTTGATCTAGGTCAAAGGTTCCATGAGCTACATGAATCAACAGATGTAGTAGGTTTGAAGACGTACACTGAACCTCTTTGGAAATTCTTAAAATAGAGTGACTGCTGAAACAAGATACAGTAGCGTTGCCGGCTGCCTAGACACCGTTCTATTTTAATAAGTGTCATGGATGCTTTGGGGCATATCAAAAATAAATGGCAGTAAGTAGGTAGGAAGCCAAGCGTCTGTGACTTCCAGCAGAATTACAATGCAAATAAACTCCAGTGAAGTCTTTCACAACCTCTCCAGGGTTATCTCTACACCATTGTTTCCCGTCAACAATTTATAAACTTGGATTTGCTGATTATCCTTGTCTGGACAACAGACTGCAGTGGCTAATGCTTTATATAATGTCAGAGTTTGACAAGCGATTAACAGTCTAAACTAACTAATTTCAGCTTTGCGAAGGTACTGCAGTGAGTGTCCTTTAAAACCTTTGATTTTCTTCTATCAGTTTTTACCTCCGTGCAGTTTCACTGACTTCAAAGAAGATGAATACCACTTACTCTAGAATACGTGAGAATAGCAAATTAGGGCCAAGGGATTTAAAATGCAGGAAAAAGAACCTTCCAAGATCCTAAGCAAGTTTGGTTTCAAAACAAATCCTCATGAATGAGGGGAAACATCATAATATATCAGGCATTGTCCCCATCTTCTTCCCTATCCTTCTTGTCCCTTGAATATTTTAAATAACAGAAATATATTTAGGCACTTATATTCAAAGACTCGATTTGTTTGCCAAAATATTTTTTAATTCTCAAATTGTGTTATGGAAATTTAATAAATAATTTATGCATTATTACAGCAGCCACATGAAACTCTTAGTGTATGTACAAGTGCATGTGACAAAAGATTTTGCACAAGAATAAAGCACTAAGAATACCAGAGAAAATGAATACTAGAGAGAAAAATCTTTGGATAATAGTGAGATGCAGTAAGAACATTCAAACCCCCTTGTGTGTTCACATTAACACTGATTTGTTTTTATTCAGGAGATTGTCAATTGGTGACACCCTGGAGGAGAGTTAAGCACGTGGACAGAACTTCTGTGTGGAACGTTTTGTTTCCAGCTATGTACATGAAAGGCATTTTTGAGAAGAAAGTTGCTGCAGTCACAGCCTAGCAAAGCAAACTTACTAATTAACTGCAGGCTGCACCATTTGCACTTAGCTACGTGCCCAGGCTGACAACACCGCCTTCAGTGCTGGTTTGCAAACAAATTTAAATATTCAGTGCAGAGCTTCTGGGAAAAAGGCCATCTTTCTTCACGCTGTAGCTTTGGGATGTAACATTTATTAGTGACTTATGCTTATTTCCACTGGCTTTGTGATGCCAGGAGAGTTAGCAGCAGGCTGAATCCTCTAGGTGTGCACATCCAGTAGGAATGGGGAAGGGAAGGAACCACCATGAGGGATGGAGCAGAGGGAGGAACGTGGAGACGTTGGTTGGCAGCATGGCTGTCTGGAAAAACAAAATCTCCTTCGTGGCAAACACAGAGGATTAAAATCTGTTAACACTGTGTGGCACAATGTAAATGATCTCTATTAAAAAAGCATACCAAAAGTATGCAAAAGCAAGAATATCTCTACCAAGTGTCTGACAACCTGCCTAAAAATCTTTTGATCTTCTCTGTGTCTCCTTGTACCAGTTGGCCATTCCTTCTCTGCCAGGCTCAAAACTTTGATTCTCTGCTGTGTGAACTCCCCCTCCCTTGCCCTTTTTTTCTGCCTTTTTTTCTGAAGAAAGATGTCTCTTCTTTTTTGTTGGTCTCTCAATCTGAGGTATAGCTGCACTTAATTTGAGAGGGAAATGTTGAAAGCTTTTGTTGGACTGTTTATTGTGAACTCCTGGAGATTACTGCTGTTAACTTAATGCAGCATCAAGGGTTCATGAAAAAAAAGCACACTTCTTCAGGCAAATAATGTTTTTCTTCCCCTCTTAAAACACTGTTCCTGAAAAGGTTTCCTGCTCAACTTGTAAAAACCTTAGAATAAGTAATTTCAACTTCTCTATCACATCAGACACTTATATGTAATAGAGAAAAAGAAAAAAAAAAAAAAAAAAAAAAAAAGAAATAAAAAACCCAGGTTAGTGGGTTCTCACTTCTAGAGAAATCTGACCTTATTACTGAATAAAGTGTTCACTTGAGATTACCGTAGTTTAAATCTCTGGACAATGAAGAGTAATAATTTACAGACTCACAGCCTCTTTAGTAGTTAAGAACAAGTTTCCAGAGATTTTCCCAAGGCTGACCTAAAGTAATCAATCTGCAGTTCCAGTGTCATAATATGACTTGTGATTCCTCTAATGCATGTGCCCTTTCCTGCAAGTGTGCTCCAGCTGGTTTATACTCACCATGACTCAATTCATGCTTTCTAGATAAATTTGTGAGGGAGCGTGCTGTGGTGTTACAATGTACTTGAAGTGATAAATGAAGTGATTCTGACCGAGTATGAGCTGCAAGATGATAGGTTGTGTCTATAAATGTTAGGTATCATTATATGCTCTCCTAGACCATGGAGACCATTTCTACTCTTTAGTGTCTAATATAATTTGACTCTTAATTTCCCCTGTAGAAGAGATTAAGCTGGAAACATCTTCTACCTCTAACACCTCTTGCAAGCATTAGATGCATGAGTTAATTTATTCCATATCATAATTAATCATTTTCTCTCTCACTGTAAAAATGTACAATGCCATTTACATTGCACATGCCCATTTTACCATCAGTATAGTAAGCGACTTTTCCTGCAATTAAGTAGAAATATTACATTAAACAGTTAAGATATGTGTTATAATAGAAGTGAGAAGTGAAACCGAATCAATTTGCCATGAACGTGTCAGTGCCTACCAAGATGTTAAGTTCTCCAATCCACACTTGAATCTGCACAACAAAGCAAAGAAATGCTCATAATTGGCGTTGCTGACAGTGTGGGAGTTTCAGGTGCTCACCTTGAATCAGCTTTAAAAAAACACATGATTTGGAGGACAGGATTGTCATTAAAAGCCATTATTGTCAGGCCACACTGCTATTTATTCCATCCATGCACATATGGCACAGGTTCATGATGCTGCTTCTGCTCTATCATGGTCATTATGGACTTCATCAAGAGCACCATCCTTCTGCACTCTCTTTGGAGCGATGGTAATCAAGATGAAAGACAGCCAAAAAGGGCAGGAATCCCTCTATGAAGGTCCTTGATTTGAAAGAACGATAAAAATTTTCATCTTAAGAAAAGAATATTAAAATCAATAAAATGAATGAAAGAACAGAATGATATTTGATGATAGGCCGAATTTGATGCTGAAAAATGCTGCAGTGAAAGGATCTAATCATCAGGTAGTGTTAGTCCAGTTAATTAAAAAAAAGCCAAACAAAACAACCAACGAACCAGACAAAAAAATTTCCAATGGGTCAGCTATCTTGTTTTTCCTTTTTTAGTACACACTGAAGAAATCTTTCAAGGGACAGTCCATTGTACTAGTAATATAACACACAAAGCTACCAAAAAACAGCACATTGAATGGCCAATCTATCTGTCTTAAAGAATATTAGACAGATACATAAAAGAACTAAAATGATCATGTTAGTTTAGATCTACAGAAGAAGAGACTCTGGCTCTGTCCAAGCACTAATTAATGCTGGTTGTCACCAGATCACTGAGAAGATGGCAGAAGACCCTTCCAGCAAACATATGGATATAACTTGTCTCTCCTGTCAAACATCAGCTGACTGTGTCAGGCAACACTTTTGGCATTGAGCCCTGGAGTCATCTCAATGAGTTTAATTGCATTGCTTGTACAACTCCAGGTACCACTGATATCCACGGGATTATTCAGTCTCACTAGGAATCTTCACTGGCCTCACCTCCTCTGAGAAAGAGCTCTATTATCTAATAAAACACTGTAGAACAAAAAGTGTTTCCTTATAATGGTTTCTGAGTTGCCCTTTCTTTTTTCTTGTTGCTTTACTATTTATCAGAAAAAAGGTATATTCCCCTTCTTCCATTTCAATAGCAGTCACCATTTCACAAATTTTTTATCTGTTTGCTCAATTCCTCTCCTTTCTAAATCAAATAATTTTATCTTTGAAACTCTCTTCCTTAAAGTTCTTTTTGTTCATTGCCATTATCTTTCTCTGATCACACTAATATATCATGTGCAAATTCAAGACTTGAAACTGCAAGATCCTTAACACTGCTTGTCACTCACCAGATACTTAATTTAAAGCATACAAATATTCTCTCTACTCTCAGTGGGAATTTTTGTGTAATTTAATAAATGTTGAAGACATTGCTGCTGGATGTTGCCAAATACATGTTTGTGCCTACAACCAAAAAAACACATGCAGTTTTATTAATCACCCCAGAAGGACAATCTATGTAGCTATTGATTTCAGCAACGTATTCATATTAAAAATAGGCCCACAGTTAAGCTTTTGCTTCTTCAGATTAATGCCAATCTTCATGTGTTTGCTCCCAGAAGACCACACACTTACTACTAGCTGAACACAAAATGACAACAATCTGCATGGAAACAAAAAAGAGATGCTGGGGGAAAAAATGAAATTAAAAAAATGCGAAGAGAAAACTGAATTATGAAACCAAATTATGGCTAAACACAATGACAATAAATACTTTTAGCCACAGGCAATAAAATATTGCATCATTAATAAAGCTAAGTGGAGAAAAATTTTGCTTGTCACTTTCATTTAGAACCTAAATTTTATACTTTAGCCTTACATGTTAGTTCAGCACATTATACATCTCTCAGGCAATTCCCCTCTGGCCCCAGGAATCATGAGTTAGTGTAGTTTCAAAAAGTGGTGAACTGGATAAATGGGAACTGATCTTAAAGGATGAAATAATTGCCTAATTCAAGACTCTAGCAGTTTTAAAGGAAAGACACTTGAGAGGGAAACAGAAGGAATTGATGACATTGAGGTTAAAACCCCAGGTTCTCATGGATGTGAGAGACAAACCTGAGAGGAAATTTTGGAGCATTCTTAGCTCAGGTGTGAGATTAATCACACAGGGGTTTGCTCAGGCTGTCAGATACAAACAGTGCTGCTCTTGCTTTTCCCAGTGATCCAAACACCAAGCCCATTCCATGCTCTAGCTCATAGAGACCATTCAAGAGACTGACCAAATTCTAAGAAAAGCCTGAAGAATTAGATTAAAAGAGCTCTTCATTCTACCACTTGGTTCCGAGAAAAGCCAGGAAGAAACAGTGGCAAGTTATTTTAGGCATCAGTGGTGTTTGTGAAGAAGTATCCTTGCTACATGCTTGCCTTTCTTCAATAGATTTAAATGGGAGTAACTCCACTTATGGTCCCAAATAAGTTACAAGGCTGTTTAGGGTCTTGTCCTCCATATTTTTGGTGTATCTCTAATTCAGGCATCAAGGCTGGGATGATTTACTGGGTAGGAACCCAGCATAGCAAGTTCTTCCCATATAAAGTGAACTTTTGAGATACAGGAAAGAAACAGCTAAAGATAAAACTCCTGACATTACCAGCTTCATGAGGAAACAAAAAACTCACCTGTGATCTCAAGGGAAACAGATATCAAGGAATATAAAAAAGGACTAATAGGCTAAATGTTAATTCCCTTGAAATCTCCTTTCTGCCACCACAGTAACCAATCATTCTTCCAGCTCCTGTCCTTTCAGCCATTTAAAGGATATGGCATGTCAGCTAAAGCCAAGCATTTCTTTTGATTTTACTGTATGAGTGAGCGAGCTGTGAGATAGATATTTTATTATTTTACTGCACTTGTTTTCTTGTTCTATGCTTTTATGTGAGGGCATCTTATGGACACCTTGTTGTAAACTGCAGTCATTTATGGTTTATTCCTCTGATATGTTTCATACTGAAGTTGAAAACTCTGTTGTGGTAGACAAAATTCAATCTAAGAAAGTGAGTAGCATAGAAATAAAAGAGAAAAGAAAAATAAAGTGGGGGGGAAAACCACATCAGCTCAATCTAAATGCATGGGTAAAGATTTTGAGGATTTACCATCCAAGGAAGTAAATGGAAAAGTTGCTCATGACCTTGGGTTCAGGGCTGGCACCCCCACAATGTCCCTTCCATTTATCCAGCAGCAAAAGAGCCTTCAAAAAACTCTTCCAACGAAAAGACTGTGCAAGAATCTCTGGAATTCACAAATCTGTTTATTAAATTAGTGCTATTAATAATATTTCTTTATGTGATGTTTTTGTACATACATGTGTACATTAAACAGCAACTGTAATTGTTTCCAGATTCCTAGTGATTCCCAGTGTCATTACTGCTATTGGATTCAGCCACCTTCATTTAAGTTCTGGTTAAAACACATGAGGGCTCCTTGGATCAGGAAAGATTGATACTGGCAGCCTGGAGATCAAAAGAAAAGATTTATTATAAAGATAAACACATGTACTTCTCACCAGTATCATCTGAACACAATATAAGAATCTTGTGTTAGATCTTGTGTTAAGAATTACTGCTTGCTACATCTATTAATTAGTTCATTTTTGCAGTTAAACTTTTTTTTTTCTGTAAAGAATTAGAAAGTGTTTCTTATAACCTTATATAGAATATATCCATTCCTTTCCTCTTAAATGCCATAATTGGCATTTTAATGCACTGTCAGACTGTAAGGAATTAGTGCATCATATTATGTAGCTATTTACTGGGATTCATTCTTCTGCTGCAAAATGTGCACATATTCAATATTAGGCCTGTTATTAAATAGTTTAAATAATATTTACGTGTACTTCTGTATTTTATCTAGGGGCAGCTAAGTTTCCATTTTCTAGACAGATATCTGATTACAAGAAAACTAAATAATTCAGCTACTACCATGTGCTTCCCCATAGGGTTTAATGGGAGATTACCATTGACTTCAATGGGTGTGTTGTGTATCAAACCATTAGGAAGGTGCATGAAGATTAGATATCTGAGTCAGTTAAATCTAAATCTGACTGAATTTGAATTTCTTTAAACAATACTTTCCCATTGAAACCATGTGATTGGGAACACATTTATATACCAACATATGCACTGGTAGATTTCATGTTTGCATATAAATGTTGTGATCTATATATTTAAACACTGCTAATGGGGCCCAGTTTTAGCTAACTTATTGAATAATTTGTCAGATACAAAAGCTGCCTTCCGACTTTGCATTGTATTGATTCCTACTGAATTCTTAGAGAACTACAATTCTGTACTCTGAAAAGAAAATTAGTCCCTATATTTTTCTTATTGTTACTTGGGATCAGTTGTAATTAGGTTTTTCCATAGTGAAGAAACAGATCTGAGCAACAGAGGGTGACTTATCTCAAAAATGGATGCTCCAGACCTCCTGCAGTTCTTTAATCCTCTTGATATTATGCACTAGAAACTAGCATTTTTAATGGTATTACTGTACCAGAAAGCAACTCAGTGGATGTCTCACTCATGAATGAATGGCTGAGATGTCCTTTCTCATAGTCACTGATTTATGGATCAATCTGTCACTGTTGAGCTTTGGTGATATTCCCTTTCAACAAACACATCCCTGAATAACTGTTGCTATAATTATAGACAGGTAGCTGAAGGCAAAAATGGAATAAAATAATAGCAAGGATGGGAAAACAAACCAAAACCAAGCCAAGCCAACAAACAAACAAAAATTAAAATGAATAACAACAACAAAAAAACAAAACCAAGGTAAAGAAAAGAGAAATAACCATTTGCTATGAAGATTATGCACTGAATAATCCCAACAGAATATTGACATGGTGTTGAGTCCAGTCAATGTACCAGTAACTTCTAACATTAAAAAATTCTTTTGAAAGCTGTGCAAAATAATTAGTTTTTCAGGCTCTTTGAGATGTCTCAAATATTAGGCTCATTTAATGTCTAGTCCAGTGGGAACCCAATTTCATCTGGATTTTCCACGAGCAATAATATCTCTTAGTACATTTTATTTTATTTTCAGTGTATTTTTGTCTGCATCTCAGCTTTTTAATTGTTTTTAATTTCATTATTTCAGCTCATATTTTCTGTTCTCCAAATGCTTTTTTTTCTTATGAGTCCCTAATTCAGTATTCTTCTGCCAGCAGATACCTGCTTATCATCTCACATAACACAGAGGTATCAAAAAGCTTTCCTGTGATGGACAATTATCTGCATCATGACTCTCATAATTTTCATCAGATTTCTCTTCACTATCCCAGCATTCACATAGGCATTTTGCTCCAGCTGTACAGAGTATAAATTGTCCTTTTTTCCTCACTGGCTATCAACCTGGAACAGCCAAATGGCTTAATCCTGAACCTATACAATTTGCAAATTAGTACCATATAATATCCTTGCAGATGGTTGTCATCACCTCTGTGATTTGCATGCACTTTTCTGTGTATTACTCATTAGACTTCTACAATTCAGGATGCAGAGTCCAGTTTCCCAGGCTTAATGGAGTCAAGAGATACCTAGGAAACACAATCAGTGGAGGCATAGGATGCAACACCTCTTTTCCTGCAGAAAACATCTAAAATATATTAGTTAGAGCACACTAAAAATGCCTGTGCCTCCCCACTGACTACAGAGGGAACTCACCCACCCAGCCAGCTGCAGACATTCATACTGTGGACTTCTACATTATGTGATGTGTATTCCCTCTGAATGACCACATCCTTGTTTCTGTCAGAAATTTCCAGCAATGAAAAGACTTAATATCACAGTGCAAGTACTAAATTATAAAACTCTCCACATTAAGTTTTAGGTTGGGAAAAAATCTTTCCAGGAGAGTTGTGGAAACCTATTTGTAAAGATGCAAAGATACGGGAAACATTTCTGTGATTAAAAATATTTATCAATGATAGAGCTTCCTATGAAACAGTTTTTTGTTAATGTCTAAACAAAAATGAGCAAACTAGTCCAAACCCACAAATCTACTATAAATAAAAATGTTCCAAGTTTCTACTCCATATCCTTTTATCACCATAAGACTGTTATGCTGACATAGCAACTGGAGTCAAATAAAGAAACAAAATAACAGAAACTGAAACTACTGTACTGAACACTGGCTCTACTTTTTTTTTCTATTTATTCGAGAGGGAAGCTTTTATTTAATTGGTAATAATTACCTTTAATAGTCAGATCTAACAAGTATTTTCTATTGCTGGTGTCTCTTGAGGCAATTAAATATAAACACTATTAGAATGAATTCTCTGTCTTTCAGGAATATTCCATGAAAAAAAAAATTGTTTGCTTTGTTAAATGTACAGTGATTTTTGTGGTTGAAAGCCCTTCAGATTTCTCAGGCCACCTCTCTGCTTTGGATTCTAAAAGAAAAAAGGTCTTAAATCAGGCAAAATGTTAAATGAACAAACCAATATGGAGACAGGCTTTAGTTTTGAAGCACATATTTTTTAAAAATAGAAATTATTTCTCCACCCAAAATAAAAGGAAACATGAATAAACATTTTACTTCATGTCTTTTTTCGGAAAAGTTCATTCCCATGCCCAAAACACTACGAATAGTAGTGGTCATCTCACTACAGTGGAAATAGTTAAGCAATATGCAGAAGTAATACATTTTTATTTATAGTAGTACTGAGATAGCAATCATTCCAGTAGTTCAGTAATATTCCAGGAGCACTTATTCCTGACAAACTATTAACTCAAGCTTGAGTTAAAGGAAGTTGCAGCAGTGTTTTTTTTTCCCT
The DNA here is from genome assembly GCA_026413545.1 of Cichladusa arquata. NCBI lineage: Eukaryota > Metazoa > Chordata > Aves > Passeriformes > Muscicapidae > Cichladusa > Cichladusa arquata. Next base: position 11,808,002 of record JAOTQP010001286.1, on the reverse strand, counting down.
TTGTACAGTTTAACATGCCCTTGACTACTTCAGCTGAAAAAAGTTGTGGTTGAAGTTTCTTTTGTCTTTGGGGTCCCAAAACCCGGCAGCATTATCTCAGCAATGGATTTGACACACTCCTCTGATGCTGCAATAGGAACTAATAAGGTTGTTCAGTTCTGTAGCAAGAAAACCATGTAAGGGTCATCTATGTGCAATCAAGATAAACAAGGAGTGAGTTGTCATGCTGAAATTACCTTCCTTGGAGAGAATAAAAACATGTGTAAAGAGATCAGTAGACCAACATCTTTTAGACACTACTACAATCTCCTTTGAAAAAGTTGTAGTGATGGAGCAGCTGAGAGATGTCTCAGAAAGGTAAAAAAAAAATCTTACAAACACAAGAAAGGTGAAATGTAAAACAAAGTGTCAGAACAGAAGCAATTACTGAAACCACAGTGAAAACCACAAAAAACCCTTAATGTCTACCCAAAAGAATTTATTCTCTGTAAGTTTTTGACCTCACACAAGGGTTTGTCTTTGTCTGTAAGAACCTGTTCTTACATAGAATAATAGCAATTACAGCAGGTAATCTGAAGAGGAACATTCTGGGAGATAATTTTCTGTTACAGTAATTAAAGGATTAAGTACCTTCACTCAGTGACTGTTATGCACCAGAATGACACATCCTTAGCAAATATGATGGTTGCTATCTGTTTGCCTTTCTGAGCACACATCTTTGCTGCTTGGACCTTCATTAATTAATAATGGATAGCCTAAAACCCACAGCAGTCTCTCTAATAAAGACAAGATGGCCCCAGCAAGATATAAACCAAAATATTTACATGGTAGAGATGATAGGTCTGGTTTCATTTATCTGTGGGCCAAGGCACAAAAAACTGCACAGCCTGAGTTAGTCCCCTAAGTTCAAGCACAACTCTGGCATGCTCAAAGCTGCATAGTATGGCACTGCCTGAGCACAGCTCTGTCAGCAACAGAAGGGAAGAAAATAAATCATTTGTGACATCAGGAGTCCTGTGTAAAAAAGTATTAATGAAAGTAAAAATCAGAACCAATTGTTTTTACTAGATATATGCCAAGTGCTACTGAATGTCTCCAAAATAGAGACAGGGATTTCTAAAGACGTCCATTGTGTTTTATTCACTTCAATTTAAATAATACCTAAGAGTGTCTTACCAAAATGCTCAGCCACCCTGATGCACCATTAGCAATAGAAATAAATCATAGCAACATTAAACATCTCATCAAGACCTTGGCCAACCCACAAAACAACTTTTCTATCTCTTCATTCCCTAGAAAGCTTCCACTCAGTTCCTGTCCACCCAGTTTCCTTAGCCACTCTTGAGAGTCCCTGAGGAACAGTAATGGAGCTGTGGAGGACTGAAGGCATTGACAGAAACCTGGTAAAGTCTGTTAAAGGTACTTGTCAACACAGACACATGAAGCAGCACAGAGCTACGTGTTTTTTGGGCAGGTCAGATAAGGGAGCAATAACAGACTTTGCAGCTGTGCAAAGCAAATACTGTCTTGTGCTTTGACTTTCTCTGGATAAAGGGAAGTCCTGCCCATTACATATCATTTGCTGTTTCCTTCTCAACGCCTTTCTCAAGAGCACCAGGCAAAAAAATACCACCTCTGAATCATAGATATCAGAGAAATAGATTATTTGCCTCCTGGGGAGTCAGGGCAGAACTACAAGTCTTCTCCAGTTCTTCTTCCAGTCCATGGCTGAGGTCTCTCACCACTGGCACAAAGTCCACAGAGCATTTGTTCTGTGGTAGCAAATATGCAATGCCACATCTCTGCCTCTGTGACTTTTACACAGCCAGTGGACAAGTGCCAGCCAACAGAGCTCTCTGGAGTACTCTGGCTGCTCATGCAGCTTCACTCTCACCCCACTGACACAATCGCAGAAAGATCTATAAATAACCAAAAGAATTCACTCCGTGCTGAAATAAACACAAGGGGCTGGATTGTATTTGTGTTAGTGTGACAAGGAATGTGTTTGAGCTGTTGGTGTTCATCTCACAACCAGATTGCAGCAATGTGCAGATGTCTGTAACACACTGACCTAGCACACCATGGAGATAGAAACCAGTCACTGTGTCATCTGTCCTTACACTTGGTAAACAACAAAACCAAAGATGTATTCCTTAGTACTTCCTGTTAACTCTGCCTCCTGACCCAGTTTCCCTGAAAATGAGAAGCAACATTTAATTGCCATGGAAACTTTCTCTTCTTACACTTGGATTCACCTACTCTGAAGATCATGCAGCTAAACCATCAGCTTGACCTTCAGTACTTTGGCCAGCAATATACTCTGCCTCCCCAGTTGTTCTTGCACCATTGTTTTGATAAAGAGGATCCAAAGAATGGATGACTTTTCTGCAAAGCACCTCTGGATGAAATTGAAAAAAAAAGCCTCACATTCCCTCTGTTCAAACAATGCCTTCAGCCACAGAGGGCGTGACATTGCTGAGAGCAATCATATCTATTCAAATTTATTAAGCAAGCATTTGATAGACATGGTGCCTCCTGCACAATAACTTCACTGAACAAGCTGTTAGCTTATCTAGCTTCTGCACTTTGAAGTATACAGTTTGAGAAAGTCAAGCACATACCAGCAGTCCTAGACTCATTTATTAGCTTGAGAAATGTTTTCAGTTTCACACTGAAAAGAACCAAAAATGTGACAGCTCATTTTATTTGCTCAGCTTTTGCTGATTGACAGAAGTGAGAGCACTAATTCACCATGCAGTTATGAGGACACCAGCAGAGAGTGATGAATTTCTAAGACCCATCTTTCTTAGACCCTGTTACATAATCTTACTCTTTGCTGTATTCACAGTTGACATCCTACAACACTTTATCCTATGGAAGATGTCACCTAACGTGGATTCACTGTGCACATTTGTCAAAGAAATCTGTGCATGAGGTATTTGTCTCTCTCTACTTAGGCACAGAGCTTATGTTGATGCCACCAGAAATCATTTTATCAAATAAATCAGTCATTCAGACATTACAGGATACAGATTATTTCTAGCTGGACAGGACAATTCACAAAAAAATCCCCACAAACAAATAAGCAAACAAACAAAAAAGTAGAGTAAACAAGTAAATACTCTATTAAAAAATGTTTCAAGTTACCTGGAAGCTACTATCTTAAGGAAAAGAGGGAATGACCCCAGCACAGATCTTAGCTGATCCTGACCTAGGAAGGAAGATTTTCCTTTTTGATAACACATTATGCCAAAACAACCACACACAAGATATACTGTAGTCCTCACTTCAGCTAAAAAGAGAGTTATAATATTTAACAAAATATAAATTATTGAATTCAATAGCATTGCCAGATCAAATTCTGTTTTTAAACTTGAAATGGTTTGAAGTGTTTGCTAATTTTTGAACTTCATGGAGCCTGCTTTTTTAATAGAGCTGCAGTTCAATTCCTTACAAGACTTAAATGCTGATTTTATTTAAAAAAAAAAACCAAAAACATGTCTGCAAACATTACAGAAGTACTCAAACTAAAAGGGAGAAATTATGTCTGTTAAGATCATCAGGAACACTTAAAAGGATTTACAAACATAACAAATGAGTTTACAAATGGCACACAAAATGTTGCTGTTGGATTTGCAGAAATTCCAAACTGATTTCTGTTATGTGAACACAGCAGCTGAAGAAGAATGCAAAGATAGAAAGATATATCCATTCCTGTACTCCTTAGCATTTCTTCAAAAATCTCACCCCTATCAGCTATGGAATATTAATTTATAGTATTTTAGAATATACAATGGAAAACAGTCATGACCATATTGTGACACAGATACTTTGTTTGCAATGCACTATTTAACAAAATCTCATATTCATTATGAGGTGATAATTTGCGTTGATTTTAACATTTATCCTATTTGGCATGGAAAAGGAGTACCTTTATTTTCACTACAGCAGTGGAGCAAACATTCTTATTTTGTGATGAAAATAAAGATGTACCAGTGATCTCAGATGATTTGGGCTATGCACAGACATCTGCAAATCAGCAAGTGGAAGAGAAAACTTGGAAATGCCTTGTGTTGTTCCATGCAATGACATAGATTTTCAAAGGTTTGATGTTTTTTCCCCACGCAGAACAGGCCAATTGTCAATTCACCACATATTGTTTGTGGTAATTTCAAAGTATTCTGATTATTCCATATTATTGGTTGAATGAGAATTGCATGTGTACTAGGCAACTTCCAGCTGTCTAGTATTAGTCCAGTAATGAAAGTCCATTACTGAGCCAAGTAGAAATCCATTGATGTCCATTGACAAATTTTCATTGATAGTAAGAGGTCTGCAGCTAAAAAAATATTTTATAGAAGAGAAAAATAAGTCCTATTGTGGACTAACCAAAAGTTTTTCCCGTGGTGTGACAAGATCTAAACATCACTATCACCAGGAGATGCTTCCTAGAATGAACACAGGCAATACTTAACTTTGGATAAATCTTTAAAACATCACGTTTTAAACATACTACTTCTGTAGTTTCAGTAAATACATGGGAAAGGAATTACCTTAGGTAATTACACAGACAGATCATTAGGATCTAATCTGCTGTAATAACTGTATTAAAAGAATAAGAAAGTGACAGTTTTGAACAATGCTATTTTTCTTGAGCAGATTACACAGAACTTTCAGAATACTTGCAGATGCATAAGAAATCATTACCTACACAGAAAAAGTCAAGAACTATCTACACTACAGGGGTTTATACAATCCAAACATTCTGTTAACTATTCCATGGCTGATGATATCACTATGGAGCATCTTACCAAGTGAGTCAGTTAAGCAGGAAATCAAGAATGTTTCAACTTAAACAACCCTCCATCAAGGGCTGCCCTGCTCAGAAGTTCTGTTTAATGAACTTGTAAACTGCACTATAAAGCTAAAGGAAAATCTGACTGCTCGCTTTCCATGTTTATACCTTCTTTAGGAAACATCTGCTCGCCATTCTGCTGCTTCTGCTTCCCCTCCCCCACTCACTTTCTTTTCCATACTACTATTATTTCTTACATTCAGGCATTTCTTGTTTCAGGGTTTGAAGGTATAGGCAATCTTTTAGTCTTTAAAACCTGGCATTTCTGGGTTTCTGAGGTCACCTAAGCAATGAAGGAACTAACAACTGTTTGCTGGATTGTAACTGGAAAAATGATTTTTTTTTCCCCAGGGGGTAGAGTTGTGACCTGATTACATGGTGGGACCAGAAGGGAGCTCTTTTTGAAGGTTTTACCTTTCTTGCAGCTGTGTCTGCACGTGTACACAATCCTGAGCTATTAGCCTGATGGAAAATGCAGTTTGAAAGCTCCATGCAAGTCTAACTGCTACAAAGCTGACATTTTATTAACAAGTGTTATATTTGTGAGTTGTGCAGCCCCAACTTTACTCTGGAATTTAAAAGGTCACTGCAGACACCAAATAAGGCTTCAAACCTTTAAGACCTGCTGTGAAGGACAGCTGGCAGAGCATGCAGAACTCTGCCACAGGGTGATAGAAGAATGAAAGGAATATTTTAGCAGAGAGCTGTCACTAATTAACACAAAATTGATTTACTTGAAAGATAGATATATTTGGAAATGGTAAGTGCCCCAGAAAGAATGTTTGGCCTTCAATTGTGCAAGCACTTGCTAAGTCAGAAATACACAAGTTGTGCCTTGGAAAGCATCAGAAGCAGCAAGGCCAAGGATCTCCAGACTTGGAGACATTACTTTGTGGAATTGGATGGTTATTTCACACCAATTGTAGAAAATCTGCTGCTTACAGTGGGCCAACCCCTGATTTACACCACTCAAAATGAGAGGAGCAGCACTTTCTGATCATCATGCCCAAAACTTGCACTTTTCTGCACCAATCTCCAGGTGCTGTGGAACACCAGCCCTTTGAAACAGCAATACCAGGGACTTTAATCCAGTGGATTACCAAGATGAGGTACTAGAAGAAGCATTTCTCCTACATTTGGATCCATGTACATGACATGACAGCACTGACAGTACAGTCATGCACTTCCAGCAAGGTCCAGGGGTGTGCAGGATCTGAAGGGAGAGGTATAAAAATAAAGTTCCCACTGATTGTTTTCTCATTCAAGTATATTTTTGCTTGGTTTTTTGCTTGCAGAAAGTTTTAATACACCTGGAAAGCCACTCTGTGGCTTTTTTTTTTTTTTTTTTTTTTTTTTTTTTAATATGAATGTAAAGTAGAGCAGGGCTGAAGCTTTGTCTGCTAATACAGAATAGTCTCACAAGGTTCTTAGTCAAATGACACCTGATAAAAAGCTGCTGACCAACTAAAAGCCATGGGAAAACTTACACATATTTTCCACCTGGGATCCAGAGGGAGCATACAAATATGAATCATTATAATTTAAAACTGCTTCTTTGAGGGTTACCTTTACAAGAGGTCACGGGGAATTCTTAAAAGATCAGGATGGTCATCACAGAGTCAAAAATGTCTCACGATGAATTAAATATATTTAAACTCTGTTCTAACACAGACAAAACTCATTGTGCATTCCTTCATGGAAGACCACATCCCATGTCAGCAGATCTTAAACTGTCTTTCCTTGTAAGGCCACCAAGAACATCACATGTGGCCTCTGTGTTGGATCATATTCTCCTACATAACTCCAATACAATGTTTTAATAGGCACCAGAGGAATGCAGGGGCCACATCTCAATTAAACATACCTTGGAGAAAATCCATCCCAGAATACTGATGTACAGCACCAAACCTTCTCAGTAAAGCATCAAATTGCCGGGCAAGGGGGCCAGGCAGTCAGAGGCTGTCTGCCAGGCACATCATTCACACTCGCAAATTACCAAAGCCTTGCAGGGCATGGCAGACAATGGTTTTCAAGTGTCCTGATGTGCTGCCCAGCCCCTCTTCAGGGCTACTGGAAAGCACAAACACAGGTTCTCCAGGGTACCTGAGACAGTGAGACAGACATGGTGCTTATCAGGGTGCCGACTGAATGGATTTCACTGTGTTAACTGAAAATTCATCTGCTTTTGCCAGATGTTAAATAATTAACCTCATCTCAGCCTCACATAATGTATTCTTAATAAACAGGTTGGGGTTTTTTACTTGTTTTTTGTTGGGTTTTTTTGTTGTTTTTTTTTTTTTTTTTTTTTTTTTTTTTTCCCCCAGATTCTTGTGTAAGTTAACACAATTAACCCAGAGCCAAGAAACGGATGTGAGCCATTCCACATGGCACCATGCCTTGTTCCCATGGGAGAATGAATATCAGTGCTACTTATTTGCAAGCCCACCTCTCACAGTGAGGTTATCTTGGCAGTTTTGGTGTCACTGGGTTCACCTGAAATCCATTTGGTCCAAAACCACTGCAAAGGGAGGTGAGTCTAAAACACAGTAGCAGCACTTCAGATCTTGCAGAGCTCCAGGACTGCTCATTCTACAGTATAATTTAGTGAAGCTTTTGGATACTTAGATGTCATCCAACAGAGAAAACCCACTGGAATGTTGCAGAACTCTGGAACTGCCGCTCTGCTGGAAGCCATGGGAAAGAAAATGTCAGAAAATTTCTATGTCATCTTAAAACACACTGTAGCAAAGAAATTCACCAGTAACAAAATCTAGACAATGTATCAACCTTTTGGGTCCCTGGAATAACACAGAGGGACCTTGAATGGAAACATGAGATTGACCTTTTGTCTGCTTTCCCCTTACAGATCTTAAATTCAAAACACATTCTATACAGTATAATAAAACCTCAGAAGGACTAATGTATAGCCTATAGGACTGAAAAGGGGAGCAGAGAAGTGGGCAGAGTCAGAATGGTTTTCTTTGTAATTGACTGGTGCAGTTGGAATGAAACATTCTACTTAAATTATACTTTATTCTGTGGGGGTTTTTTTTAGTTTCAAAAGTGCAGAGAAACTGCCAAAATGAAACATTCAGACTCCACTCAGTGTTAAATGACTGAAGACAATGTGCTTCCATGTAGTACTGTATCTTATTAAATCAGGGTCTAATCAAGCCATAAATGAAACAAGTCGAGGCACTGGCTGGCCAAACTGTCTCATTAAGTGTCTGACTCCACTTGCAGAAAAACTCCATAAAGACTGACTTTCAGAGTGGCAATACTTTTGTTTCATGAGGAATATGGAGGTGAGCAGTGTATAGTTATGCTAGAGGGTCACTTCAGCGTGGTCAAGGAGGGTTTGAAGTTTAATTCTGCACAATGCACTGTTAGTTCAGAGCACTGTCAACAAGATTAATTGAAGATAAATTGAAATTGAAATTGAAAAGATCAGTGAATCTACATCTGAACGGAAAGGTAGGACCCATCTTGCCTATTGATCTGTGTTTTGCAGAGCCAGTGTTTGACTCCAGTAACCATCAACCTCTGACTCTGAACCTACAGATGTGGTCAGCTCTGCTGCTTTGAGGGCCATGTTCTGCCCTGTATTTGACAGTACATTTGGAACCAACATGGTGAGGCAACTGAACATAGTAAATCCATTTGTAACAACTCCACAGTTCTTCACAGATTCTTTTTATTTCTTCTGAAACATGTTCTTTTACCTCTCAGCAGTGCCAAAGCTAGAGGAGGATACATAAAGAACACAAGAATCTTTCCAGCATGCCTCTGTTTCAAGGGTGAGAAAAAAGATACGGAAAAATTTGGCATGAATGAGAATAAACATAAACTCATTCCATATTTCTTTGCAAATGAACCTTGGTGGAAATCTTCAGCACTTTCCATCTCTTGGCCACAGTCTCTGGATGACAGAACTCCCACTAAGATCTTTTACAAAAATTGAATCAGAGGGTGGAATACAATTCTGGTGCAGATAGCAACAAAAATCTGACATCTTGGAAAGGAGTGCAGGGCTGAGAAATAAAGCCCAAAAATTCTTATAAATATTATCATGAGAGCTTTAAATGTTCAGATAAGTGGACATGTCATCAATCCTTAGCATCTCCTCCAAAAACCCACAAAGAATAGTATAACAAATGCTGGTAATAAATTATATTAATAAAAGGAAAAGTGTAAGACTTTCACTGAGCATTTTGGAGAGCTGCAGGACTGAAATGACCCTTTGCAATGTTGGAAAGTTTTCTAAAAAGAAATGTGTAATTCTCATAAGCAGAGAGCTTAACTCCCAGCATTACAGAAGTCAGTGGGAGTTCTGCCACTGACTTTACAGATCATATTTTTCTAAGTGACTGGAAGGGAGGAAAGCATGTATCAGAGTTCGCAGTTGGAAGAAATGAAAAGAGTGTTGAATTTGCTGGAAGATGTCCTGGAAGAGTAAGGTTGCAAACATGAAGCATGTGTGTAATTTGAATCAAAGCGGCTCCTCACGTGCATAAAGCCAAGCCCAGCACCAAGTGCTCATGGAATTGGGATATTGAATGTTCTTAAAGGGAGGTCATATGTGTGAGTCTGCTTGGAGGACACCCCATAACCACATCTGTCATTTCTTACATTTCATTAAGAGACAGCTATTACAGCCATCTTGGTATCAAAAATAAACCATCATAGAATCTTTTTCTTTTTTCCATTTCAACATTTTGAGCTCCTTCACATCAGTAAACTTTTCTACATCTGCCTCAGGAAGTTAGAATCTTTATATTAAAAATGAGAACTCAATAACTATTACGGTAAGTTAATTTAACACACAGAAATTTTTCTTACATCATGGTCTGTGGCAAAAAGGAGTAAAATTTTTCTACCACTTAGATCTTTGCTTTACTAGTACCACTAGCTTGTGAAAGCATCTAGTTTTATTTTTAAATGTGTTAAAGCTTCTTCCCTCTAAATTACAAAACTTCAAAACAAGTATTCCTAGAGTACAACCAAATTCACTCTTTCTGTAGTACTTTCCAAGACAGATATTAAAAACAAATTAAAAGAGGATGAAGTGTACCAGTGGCAATTGTCCTGTGCTAGTTCTAAAAACTGAAACAATCACATAAAATAACAGATGTCTTAAAAAACAAAAAACAGATAACATATACTTTTCTATTTCCAGAACTAGCTTATGTTTTTTTAAAAAAGATAAGCCACTAGTGACAAAGTCTCCCAAACTTTCAAGAGTAATTATCTGAATATAAGCCAATATTAATTATACATTTCAGTCTTGGGAAGTGGGAGAAGTCAATCAAAGCAAAGTAATTCTGTTGCAGTCACTGAAGTATATGCCTGACTCTAAGTATAAGAACTGGGGTTCAGTGCATGTTTCAGGTCCATGGGCTCAGCTGCCTAGGACCTTAATTTCAGCAAGTACTGCCCATATGCCTGTCATAAATATTGCTTTGGTTCTGCTGCTATGAATCAGAACAGCTGCAGGTTTTCAGAATTGCACGGGAGATGTGATAAACACACACACACACAGAGAAAAACGTGCATTTCCCCCTTACAAACACCCTTATAAATGTCCAGTGCTGTATCAGCAACAATACGTGCCAGCCAACACTATTGCTTTTTTATCACAGCTGCACTTTTATCATGTTTGAACACTGCCTCTCCCCATCACAGCACTCCTCCCGCTGTTTACCCCTTTGCCCTATCTTCGCATTCTCTCCGTGTAAGTGTAATAAATGTGTAATGCGAGTGGTATTTCAGCCAGCGAAACCAGCAATCTGTCCGCGGTGCTGGCATTTCACCTTTGACTCAGCGCGGTGGAATCCTGCCAGCTCGCAGCTCCCGGTTCCCAGGCTGCAGGGGACAGCGACCGGACCTGTCACAGTGACATCACCGCTGATGCCCAGCGCTGCCGGCTATTGCTAAATGTTATTAGTTTCTGTGCTATAAACTGGCCAACAATACTGCTTGGTAACGGTGAGAGTCCTCACCGCATTTTCTAACGTTTGTAGAAAGGGCTAAATCTTCCATTTCTCCGCCCTCCCCCTGCCAAGTTATGTCACTGGCCAAGGGACACAGGAGCCGGCGTGTGACAATTGACACCCTATTCAGATGTCAATGAAGAGGGTCTTTATGCAAAGGAAAAAAATCCACAAAGTAAAATATTCTGCAAGATTGTTTCAGACATTCAGTTTATCTCTGTTTCATTGGAATGCTATTTGCAGAAAAGGCTAAATCTACAAAGCTCCTCCAAGTGCTAGCCTTGCTTACTCCCGTGATTTTATCAGCAGTCTTGTGATACTCGTTGTCCTGCTAGAGCCAACACCATGGAAAATATTAGAGAATCCAGTATTCCATGATTAAACAAGTCAAAGTCAGGCTTCACTGCTGGGAAGAAAACTCACAATACATAGACCCTATAGCTTAAAAAGCTAAATTCACCAATTTGTGTGGGAGAAGTTGGAGGCAACTTAGGAGATTTATGTTTGCTACTGGCATTTTAGCACATACCCTGGGTTCGTGGCTCTAGTACATATGATGGTCCTGCTATAAAGACATAAGACAGCAGCAGAACCCAGATCCAGATAAGATTTAAAATTTCAGATGTCCCCAAGGCTGGTTTGGGCCACACTCACAAATGCTGTAAAGCTGTCTGTCACCAGAACAAGGAGGACAAAGCTCAGTCCAGCTCACAGGCATGAAAGAGCTCAGCAATCGCTCACTTCCCCATGTGATAGGCAGGATGGGAGAAGGAAACACAGTCATGGTGTCACTCACCCCCTTATCCAAGGAGGACTGGCAGCATGCCAGGACCTTTCACTCTATTATTTTTTATGCTGTGCATGCAGAAAAGAAAAAGTAGGAATCTGGGCCCTCAAGTTTTGATTGCTAACAAGTTATCCACAGTGCCTAGTGAAAGGCATGCCTTAAAAGACATCAACATTGGTACCTACTATTTTGTTTTGCAAAGGACTTCATCCTGTCTCCCCTTCCCCCTCTTTCCCACTCACAGACTTCTGGGATTTTTATGCTCCTATCATTGTTTTCATTAATGATATAAAAATGGATTCAGCCTCATTTTCAAAACAATTGTTAAACAGTACAGAAAGAGACTTATTTTCCTAAAATTCTTTCACTGGCATTCTAGTTTAAAAAACAAAAACAAAAACAAAAACAAACAAAAAAAACCCAACCAACCAAACAAAAACACTAAACAAAAAAACCCAATAACAACCAGCAAAGAAAGGTTGAGAGAGAGAGAAACACCTCTATCCCACAGCAGGGAGAGGTTTTCAGTCCTTGGAGGCCCCTAGAGAACTTTGAACACATTTACTAATATCAAAGCAGGGCAATAGTTTTTCAATGACATCATCTTCCCACTCCCTGTAACTGAGAACTCACCGTTCCCTGAACTAGATAGTCAGGAGGTTTGAGTGCCAAAGGTCTTACACCATAGTTTCACCTACAAGTATTAGGATTTTCAGGCAGCAAGTGGCTGACCTGCTGCACCTGAAATAATCTGCTGATGGCAAAGTTTTTTACTGTCTACACACCAATACTAAAGAATTACCCACGTCAAACTGCAAGGTTTATTTTAAGACAGAAGGCTTGAGTATAGTTAGGATATGTGTTCTTAAAAAAAAAAAAAGAAAAAGGTATGAGATTCTTAGTATGCAAACTTAAGGGTCAATTATATGCACAGACGTGTTCTGGCAGTGAGTCAGTGCATGAACAGAGAGAGCTGCCCACAGCAGAATGAATGTCCAAGGTATGCAGCAGCAAAGCCTCCTGAAAAATGAACCTTTGGGTCACAGTGATACTCTGGTGTCTGATACATTACACCAGAAACAAAGACAGGCTCAGGCAAATACAATTCCCTTCCAGTGATATAGTCTGGAATATAGTAACTGCAGTTTAGAGCCAACATTTGCTCTGTTTTAGGGAAAAAAGAAATGTATACAAACTGTTCTTTCCCATCCTGAAACAATGGAATAACACATGCTCACTCCTTTACAGTGGTGAAATTCTGACAGTGATCTGAACAGCTGCTTAGCCACCAACCACAGCATTTACAACTGGTTAATTACAGACATCCAAATCCTTGCAACACATTTTGCATTCATGGCCCAAACAGTATAATCAGTTACTTTATCCAGGACTGCACAATAACATCTCTGTTTATCAGAGAACAGAGCATAGTAACTTATGCCAGATTCATCACAGTCAACTGAAACATATCAACTTACATTTTCTGTTTTCTTTTATAAATGAAAGAGAAAGGAAAAAAAAAAAAAAAGAAAAAGAAAAAAAAAGAAAGTGGATTTTTTTTTTTCTTTTGTAAAATGTGAAAGCAAGAAAACCGAAGATTAAGCTTGGTTAACTATTACCAGGATCCTTTTTCTGTGCCATGTTTATTACAATTTGATTGTAAAAATGGGGGGATGAAAAGGATGTTCATTGACACATTTCCATGGGTGTGATGACCTTCCTCTTATGAGTCGCACTTCACAAGTATGTTCATTCAGTTGGAGTCCTCTGGGTTTGGCTGAAGAGCTCTGGCAAAAGAGACACAGGCCATGTAGGACTATCCATCACACGGCTCTCAGCAAGAACAACCATAAATGATTCTGCAGGACAAATATTAAATACAGCAAAACAATAAAACAAAACCAGAACCTCAGGAGACTATTTTGCTCGCTTGAAAGGACCAGAATTTTCTTTGTGTCTAGTTCTGCTTGTCCATGTGTGCCAAATCAATTCAAAAGTTTTAAACTTCTCTTTTCCGAACAAGGGAAACTGAGGCACAAAGAAGGGAAGGTTTTCCATTGGTCCTAATGTTTGGGGGCTTGATATGAGGCTTGATTTTACAGACAGAAAACCAGGATGAAAGCCTCAAAGAATGTGAAAGATAACATGCACTCTAACCCCCATCTCTTATTAACAGGATCAGAAAAGTAATTTGTGTTGCACAGAATGAGTCAGTCACAGTGATTCACATACAGATCTGACAGATCATCCAGAGTACAGCCTGCCAGACACTGCTCCCAAACAGTGGTTGAAACAAGGGGCATGGAGGGGGTAATAACACTAGTGAAGTGAAACACTGGATTTAGCTTTTATTTTCTAGCTGCTTTAACGGCAGAAAGGGCTTTTGCCAACTGATCTTGCCCAGGAAATGAGTTCCAAGCTGTGATGTAAAAGCCCTAATGAATTCCTGCTCTTCTGACTCAGCAGGAGCAGACCCCACTGCTGCAAACCAGGCGAGCACCCGTCCTGCTCAAACGTGATCGAAACCACCGTGTGCTCAACGCCTTCAGAGATAACCTAAACGGGTCTTTAAAACCCACCGCAGTCCAGAAAGCACTGGAGGTTATCTGATAGGTGACAAGTGGAATCAACTTCCAGGTACTTTTCAAACCTCGTTCCTGTAAATAAGAAACAGCTGACTGTGATCCTGCAGATTCCAGTCGAGAAAGCTCTGATGATATTAATGCACTATGTTGTGTCTAGAATCTCTTGATAGAATTACAACATTACTGTACACAGCTGGGTGGATATTATTATGTTGCACAAAGAAATAAGAGATTATACTATCAGGAGTAAATGCAACCCAGATCTGACACTAATGCACTCGAATACAAAGCTGGTGCCTCCAAATTTAGTACAATGTGTTTTTCAACAGTAACTTTCTAACAACATGGACAAATAAAGCCATGCACACACTGGCAAGCTCCACTGTGTGGCTAGAGAAGTTTGCTGATGACAGTCTTGTTATTGTAACAGGAAGTGACTCAGCCTTGGCAACAGGAGATCAGATATTTTATTCAGAAGCATTAGGTCATTTTTTTCCTCTAACCAACCAACAGTTTCACAAGGCAACTGGTTTTGTTTGAAAACTAATATCTATTTTGAAAGTGATTTGCTGAGGGAGTGTAGTTAAACATTTATGGTTAAGAATAACCACTCAGTTGAATGCAAGGTATCTGGAAAACTCTTGTCCTTTAAACTCTCTAAAATTTGCTGTCTGTACAAGATTCAACCCCCCCAGGCAAAAATTCTCCCAGATGGGTGAGTAAAGTATAACCAGCCACATTATCATCATGAGAGTGAGGATGAGTGAGGAGAATTGTGTCTGGACCAGTAACTTTCCATGATAATTAACATGACTGATATTGCTGTTACAGTTAAACTACTTCACACAGGCATTACAGCTGAGGCAAATATGTGCCTTGTTGTATGGTCTATTACATGATCTTTCAACAAGTACTTATAAATGGCACATGGTGTTATGCTGCTTCTCCTAAAATCAGTGTAAAAGAAAAATTCTCTTAATACCTGGCACCCAGCCTAGTCCAGAATGGTTTCTTTCCTTCCCCACTTCTACACTGTTACTTATAGTGTGTATCTTTTGCATTATATATAAGTTCACATAACTGTGTGAAAAGAAAAAAAAAAAAAAAAAAAAAAAAAAAAAAAAAAACAAACCAGTTTTCCTTTAAATGCTACATGCTGTTATTCATTTTGGGTTCAAGTACCTTTAAGCACAGTTCACAACGGCATTAAGGTTGCACAAAAAGAAACTAACTGTGCAAGCCAAATTCAAATTCCCCCTCTAACGACAGAGAGTAAACATGCCACCAGCTGCAGCACTCCTGGAACAGGATTTCATCATCTTCTGAATATTTTCCTAGTCCGTTGTCAGTTTTGTATTTTTAAAATGCCAAGGAAGCGTTATACTTCACATTACAATGACTCAAATATCCCATACAAATATATAAATAACATATAAATACTAATACCAGCTTTTTATCTTGGGCAGAGAGCAGCCAAAAAAAGAGTTCATGGGGTAACTTAAAAGCTCTATAGCAACAGTGTTTATCTATTGCCTCCACACTGTGCCCAGAGCCTAATTTTAGGTATTAAAAATAAAACTGGACAATTTCCCACAAGAGGCACTGCAAGAACACAGAGAGGCCTCAAGCATTTTTCTTTGACATCAAAACACACTACTTTACAAAATGTGTAAAAAATTAAACTTATTTGGAAAGCCATTGCAGTGAATATGAATTTACAATTCAGCAAAAAATGAAATACATCCTGAAAGGCCTCAGCACCCTACATCATTTCACTGTTATCTTCCTTGTGACACAAGCATCATTTTATAATTCTAGCCCATGAAAACAGAAGATTTCATAATTTTGCTGCTAAAGCAACATGGTTTTGTGTGCTCTGTCAAATAGCATTTTTATCTTCTAGCAGTAAAATATAGCTACCTTGTTCCACCATCTGCCCAAAACTACTAAACCACAGGGTGTGCTTCTGTGATTTCAAATTTTAGAAGCTTAAGAAATGCCAGGCTTATACCTATTAAATATACTGACAATCAGACCCTAACATTTTCAAAGTATTGTGGCACATTATTCAAGAAAGATATTTCAATGAAACTCTTCCAGGGTTTAGCTGCTATCACAGTTTAGCTTTCAGTCAGCTGTCCCACCTGAGCACTGCCATGAATTAAGTGATTTTAACATCCTGAAGTGGTGAAAAAAGCCTCGCTATCTATTCATAACTTAAAACTAAATTTGAAAAACCACCTTTCTTCTTCCAATTGTATAACCATAGAACACAATATGAAAATTATTTCACCTCTGCAGCAAAATTCTTCCTATCCCATATCTAGTCTCAAGGTACACTGCTGCAAGTGTCTGAAAGAAACAACTGGGAACCACAATTTTATATCTGAATACTCACATACACACAGATATGCAACTTTTTGGTATATCTCGTATTTGCTCAGACAGACTTGAAACATAAACCCTCCATGCTTCAACACTCGAAGGATAATAAAAGGAACTTATTTATTATCTACATTTCACTACTTTAAAGCCAATGTTCTACTTTTCTGGGACTTCACATTTAATATATGAATGCTTGGAGTCAGCTTTCTCTGCATTATATTCAACAGGCACAAATATATTGCCATCTTCCATTGGAACCGTGTCAGTTTTATGATTACAAATCCTCCATTCACATGTGTTCTCAAAAGTACTCATGTTTTAATGGGCCTCCATCGTATGTGAAGCTTTAATCTAGGAACTGGCAAGTTACAGCCCTGATGTTATATTTCTTAGTGAAATAGAGCCTCCAGAGCTCTGATTTAGCACACTCTGCCAGGAGCAGCAGTTGACAGGAACAGATAAAATGTAACATGCTCATTACTGTGTGCAGCTCCCAGCCTCATGTCAGGCCAGGCTGACCCAAGAGCTGGGCATGGAGAAAGCGCTCTGAATTTTTCAGATTAGTGGCCTGTTTTTATTTTCTTTTTTTTTTTCTTTTTTATTTTCTTTTTTTTTTTTTAATCCTTTTTTTGTGGGACAGGATATTATTTTAACTTGTTGTAAGGCGCAGTACCCACTAACAATATTCATGATTTGTAAACTTAGGAAGATAATACAGGTTGCATTTTCATAAGGACAAAATATTCTTTCAGTTGTATACATTTGGGATGCTGCTCTAATGCATTTTAATGGCCTCAAGTTCTAAAGTGGAAAGATTCTGAAAACTGATTTTGGGCATGCAGAATGAATTCCCTATAAAATACACAAGCTTTTGGTGGAATACAAATATCACACATACACAGAGAGACCTATTAAATCATATTCTTGATATTTTTTCTCTCCAATATGTACTGCATCATATAAAATAAGGGAAATAAAGAAACTGCAGAAATTTTGTAGAACCAAAAAAGGAAACTGGCTTAGGAGACAAGTTCTCCTTGAAACTAAAGACACAGAAACTCTGGTCAGAAACAGTATTTCAGAAAGTGATCTTCATTTGCCTAACTCATTCTAAAAGTGACCCTTACAGGGCCACAGAAGCAATAGTCAGAGAGAAAACAAAAGTCTTATGAATTCCAGGAATTAATCGAGATAACATATTATACTGAAATTATACAATAACCTAATGTAGAAAAAGTACACTCTTGCTCATATTGCCCACTTCCCTCAGGATCTCACTGTATAACAGTGTACTCACTGTATTTCACTGTATTCACTGTACAATAGTGGTGGGTGTTGCTGCTCAGGGGTTGGTGCTGGGACTGGAGATGATTAATGTCTCTGCTGGTGACGTGGACAGTGGGCTCAGTGCACCCTCAGCAGGTTTGACACCGAGCTGTGTGGTATACACACATTGGAGGGAAAGAATGCCATCCAGAGGGACCTGGGCCATGGAAACCTCCTGAAGGTCAACATGGTCCTGTGTAAGGTTCTGCATGTGGGTCAGGGCAATCCCAAGGACAAGCACGGGCTGAGGGATGAATGGCTTGAGAGCAGCCCAGAGGCAAAGGACTTGGGGGTGTTGTTGGATGAGAAGCTCAAAATGACCCAGGAATGTGCAAAAACACAGCCCAAAGAAGGATACAGGAATACAACAGAGAGCTGGGATACAGCTATGCTGCACTGTCAAATCTGACAGCTCAGAAACATCCCTCACCCTTCTCAGCCTACACGCAGAGTTCATGAGATCTATTGACAAAGTAAAGCTGAGGACTGAACTGACTTTTAAAGACATCAAATCACCCCTTTCCTCAGTTCTTAATGTGATAGTGATCTGAGGTTGGGCATGCCTGGAAAACGTTGGAATTGTGTTCAATATTGTCTGACCAATGAGCCATAAGTCCAGCACCTATCAGAACCTCAGGATGTCAACTGCAAACATGAATCTCTTGCCAGTACAAATAGGATTTCAACTATTAATCCTTGTCCTCAAGGAAAAAAAAATAAAAATCATATGTTTACAGTTTTGTCATGAATGTCTGAACTCACCACTGCAGATTATAAACATTTACTCGATACTATAAAATTGTACTATTTATGCAACAGGCTTTTCTGCTCCAATTCCTCTTCTGAGCTGTCTATTTCTCATGCCGTGGTTTAAACATATTTCCTGTGAGCCACAAAATGGGGAAAGAGCAATCATTGTACACAGTTCTTAACAACAGTAATGTCTTTCCATCTCTGAACAGTGAGAGCCTGCCGAGCCAGCACTATAATGGTCATAAACGTGCTTTTTGAATAAGT
Organism: Cichladusa arquata; assembly: GCA_026413545.1. NCBI lineage: Eukaryota > Metazoa > Chordata > Aves > Passeriformes > Muscicapidae > Cichladusa > Cichladusa arquata. Next base: position 11,789,057 of record JAOTQP010001286.1, on the reverse strand, counting down.
TCAATAAATTCAATGCACTCCTTGTTAAAATTATTGCAACAGAGATATTTTACTAACAGAAGTGAAGGCAGACAACGTTTCTGCCTATTTATGAAAGTATTTGCAGCTTTGACTTGAGAAATGTTCATATTATTATATTATAGACATATTACAGACATATTATAGACAAAAGGGGAAAGCAAACCTTATTTGGAAAATCTAAGCAAAAAAAAAAAAAAAAAAAGAACATGAGTGAGGAAAGTTAAAAAAACCAAACAAACAGACCTTTTCAAGTACTTGGGGGTTCCCAGAAAGACATTTCCTGAGTTCTTTATGACTAACTGAATCTGATAAACAATAAGGATAGGAGCCATGGCTCTAGGAGTAAAGTTGTACAGGAAACATGACACCCAAGGACACGTGGCAGGTACAGGCAAAATGCCAGTGATGATGGAAAACAGTCACCCTGACAACAACAGCAGTCTTGTTGAAGAGAAGATGCCAGACAATGGAATATCCACTCCCTTGAGAGAGTCTGACAGACTAAGGTGTGTTGGAGGTGAGTAAGTGCCAGCTCAGATCTGCCTCCAGCTCCGCTATCTGAAGCTCACACAAGGACAATCTCGACTGTCTTTTAAACAATGGCACTGTAAACTCCATTAAACTTCCCTTCTTTCCTGCTGTGTACTGTGCAGCTGCTAGGCAATCACCACTGGTCCTTGTTTTTGATAGAGCTTGAAAGTGAGAATTGAGATAACAACTCTAGTTGAGTGGTTATTTCAAATAGCAAAAAGCCTATTTAAAGGCTGAAGTATGTCTGCTATGTATCCTAAAATTTGAATGTATATTTATTTGTTTCAAACATTTCTTGGTGACTGAAGAACTTGTGATGCCATCAGAATACTCATTTCTATGCTATAGAAACATAATATTTGGCTCTAAAGAAGCTAAACATATCTTAATATTGAAAGTACTCCATAGCAGAGGATTTTCATGATGACACAAGGATGACACATGCAATCACAAGAGTCCAGTAAGGGTAAATATTTTTGCCGCTCAGAACTGCAACATGTGAGATGAGTGGAAGGAACATATCCACATATAGAGCCTAAACCCCTAAAACAACCATCAATAAAATAACACTGAAGAAATAAACAGAAATTAAATTCATGGTCATGAGATCTATGAACAGATTTTTTAAGTTACTGATGTAATATCTACCATCACTAGTCCAGCAGTTCTGAATGCTAAGGGACTACAAAAGGAATGGACTGCAGAAAGCACATACCCTCACAAACACTCCCTCTCCAAAAATATTGCCACTGAGCTTCTGTCCTTGTTATTTTAAAGGGAGAATGTGGATCTAGTCCTTCATTACCAAAAGTTCTGAGGCTGAATTTCTGGAATTTCTACATAAATTTTATCATAGTTGAACAGAAAATACTGAAACTGATACACCACTCACTTGATCCAGTAGGCCTGCCTTCTTTTACTGCTAATAATGAGATTTTCATTCCACTACCCCTACTACAAGATCTCCAGTCTAAACAAAATACATAAAACATCCTAGTTTTCAGTCTGAACCTTTGCATAACTACTTTCTATGCAACTCTACTTTTGCCTGTCATGTTTATTAATGTTCTTCCTCTCTGATATTTCTTCCTCTTCATTTAGAGGACAAAGAGTACAATTTTGTATTTCTCTCTCTCTCAACAAAAGTTCTCTAGGCCACGTCACACTTCTCTTCTACTTGTTCATGCACTGCATTTCCTGTTAGGTATGGAGTTCCAGACATCATTCAACTTAGGACTTTGCACATTAGTATCTAACTCTGGAAATGCCTTTTGCACCCCACAACTTCATTTACCTTCCTGCCACCGGATGAGACGAAGGTAATTTCCTGATCAGTGATAAAATGGCCTATTCGTTCTTCTGTCAAGACAAACTGAATTTTTCCCACAGTGAGAAAAAAATCCGTGAAGTGCATGACCCTGAATTTAGACTGGTTTTCCCTTTCAATTGGCATTACCCCAGTCCTCAAGGCTAATTCTTTTCCTGTGGTGGTGCTACAGTAAAATCCATGTCTGTATTGACAACATCTCCCAGCTTTGTGCCACCAGTATATTTCATCACTACATTTCTACTTCTCGTGCCTGCCAAGATATGGAATGGAAATATTAATAATAATTCTACATGCAATATCAGTTCAAATTCTTTCATGAAGTCCAGGAAAATTAGATCTGTCAGAGTTCCCTCGAGAAAAATCTATTGATTTTCTCTTGATAAGAGAAAATCTATTCTTTTATCAGTGAAATGTCTAATTAATGATATATGTTAGCCTAATGAAATCTAAATTAGACACCAGAGAAATCTCTTGGGAAGACAGCAGAAGGATCATAATTCTGTATTTTTAATCTGATTGAGGCAATATTAAAACCTGAAAAGAATCCAAATTATCTCCTGTAATACTAAACCAAACACTCAACAGATATGTTAAATAAATCCTAAATTTTATTTGTCAGGCTTCTTAAAATTCATGATACTGGTCTAAAACTTCGTATTTTCTTATATCACAGGTGTGTTGGTGTCAGGTTTGGGCAGTTTTTGACCAGCTGGTTGCTACCTCAGGATTTCCTCAAATGTAAAAACCCAGACAGCCTATTTATTTTCATGTTAGAATTCAGATTTTCACCTATACATTTGTCTCCAGGAAAAAGGTCTTAGAAATAAAAATAAAGGTTAAATTTTTAGGCAGTCGTGTGAGTGTCAGATGCAGTCAGGCACATGCAGAACTTTTGAGGGGCTAGGGAAAAAGGGAATTTTACAAGTAATCAAATATCATACTGAGAGTTGCCATTATATTGAATTTTCAAAGAAAAGTCATTTGACAAAGAGCTTGTTGCTCTAGAGATTTTATATAAGTCATCTGTACTATTGCAATTGTACTGAAATAAAAGTATATCCACTGAGATTACAATGGATAAAAGAATTACATATATTGTGTATTTATCTATCTCTGTCCTACTTCAGCCTCCTGGTATGAAAATGAATGTTCCATCTGCCATTTCAAGACTGAAGCATGGGTGATGGATACATGGATGCATCTCAATACTGAAAAAAGAAAATAAAACAACACAGAAACACTGTCAGAAGCAATGGAGTGGATTGGAAAGAGTGTTTTGGATTCCAGTCTGAGATGGGAGGTTTGTGTTTAGAGTCACTGCTGGACTCTGGGATGCACCTTGCAGATTAAATAACAGTCCTGGCAAAGACCCGTCCTTGGCCAGACAAGCACAGCCACTTATTCCGGCTGAAGAGGCTGTGGCAGGAGTCTTGCCCTTTGGCAATGTGCAGATTAAGCTCCTGGTGCTGGGCCCTCTACCTGAAGCTACCCCAGTGATTATTCAGCTCTAAGTGCTATTGCTGAATGCTGCTCTCTGACAAAGCAGGACTGCATGGAACCAGATGAGTTTAGTGTTTGCAGGAGCTATTTACCTGTGGATGATACTCACAGTGCTGTGCTTCAATGGCATGGGAAGTAGCTAATAAAAAATCATGTTTACTCTCTATGTAGGACTATTGTTATAAGTCACAGAAGTGCTCGTACTAGCACCTTTTTTAAAACACTTTCCATATCATATTTTCAATAAGAAGTATTTCCTGAGACTGTATTTAGAGCTCACATTCATTAGCCTTCCAAGCATGCCACAAGGCTCATCTTTTCATCCCACAGGGATTTGGGAAGATAGAAAGCTACCGGATTAAAAGGAATTTTACTTGAGCAAGCAGTGTTTCCAATTCAGAAAAACCTCCAGGAGACCTTATTTACATTTAATTGCATTTTTTTGAATTTTTTATTTTTGTGTCATTTTAATTTGAGAAGCAGCATCTATAGCATTGTCTGATACTTTACAAAAGTGCCAAGACACAACATGCTCTGAGTTACAGTTGCTGAGGCAGGGAATTGATGGTATTTTAATTATCTGTACACATGCACCATTGTGTGTGCTTGTGTCTTTAAACATTCAGATAAGAGGTTTTTACTTGCCTTTGAACAAAGAGTATGCCCAACATTTTTCTACTTTATTTCCCTCACTGCTCTCCACAACACTCTGACTAGTTATTCTTTTTCCTTATACAACTTCTCCCTTGCGATCACATTGAGGCATATCCCCTTTTAAATGATGAGACAACCTCCCTAAAAGAAACATGGCCTTTTCAACAGTTGCTGCCCACATCACTAAAAAATAACTATGAACATCAGCCAAAAGCTAGAGAGCAATTCTGTAGTGCTTTGGGCCCAGCAACAGCACAAAGGAGCAAAGCACAGAAACCCCCAAAGCTCTTACTTCAGAGGACTTTCCACCCTGTAACAGTCATGAGTCACAGCAAAGCAAAAGCCATCTGTTCATCTGGACACAGATACTGCTTGTCAGTGAGCAGGAAACATTTCCACTGAGAATCTCACAGCAGTGTAAATCTCCCTGTGTAGACAAACTTTTGGTGTCTCAGATCTCTTAGTCTGCAAATTGGGAACAGTGTAGCTCCCTTTTACCCTGCTTTGTCCGTTATCCTTTTTTCCAAAAACAGGCTGGTCAGGCAAGAGACTGGCTGTGTGGATGTATTTACAGCTTGGCTAGCACCACGAGGCCTCCAAGACAGATCATGAGTCCAGCAGCTCTCATCAAAAGCCAAGCACTCAAATGCTGCAACACAGAGCATCACCAAGTCAGGCAGTGGCAGGGCCATGATCCTGAGGCTCTTCAGCAGCAGCCCCTTCCTCCTCCTCCTTTCCATTCCCACTGCTACAAGACTCAGCTCAGCTGGGACCCCCTGAAGGATGGGAAACTGCCATGTTACATCCTGCCCCCCCAATGACATCCCTGAGATCGGCTACTGATGGAATTGGGAAAAATGCAGTCATAATTAATATCTTGTATGTTGAGACAGTTAGTGGCAGTCCCCTGTAAAGGGACCAATCAATCCTAATTAAAATCATGTTTAACTAATCCTTTTGGGATGGGGACAGCCACTTAGTGTTTGTTCTTTCCATATGTAGCCCAATGGCATTCAGCATTGATGATGCATTTAGGTGTTATCACAACACAGGCAATGAAGAATAATAGCTACAAAAGTATAAATTTCATGCTTTTTTCCTAGCATGACTGCTTCCGTAGGCATCTTATATCAGTTTGCCTGACTACTCCATAATTTGGGTTACCACTGTGTAAATGTTTAGCAACTCACATGTGCAGGATGGGTGTCTAATAATTTTCATGTGTGTAATGTTTTGATCAAATTATTTCCACATTCATTTTCATGGATTAGTTTCCAAGTGGACAAGACTCAAAAAATCAGAAAAATTCTTAAAGGTTTTACTGTACTGAACACATTCATAAAGATGACATTTAAAAAGAATGAGAAAGCACTTCTTACTTCTATTAAAATTAGAATATTTACATTCAAATTTACACTACGCATGCACAATTATGTCAAAGGTACAATCAGCATTCTATAAAACAAAAGTGTGATTGCCTATTAAATCAGATGATACCAAAAAGATCAGCTGGCTAAATTTTTTTAACCTCCAGTTAAAACAACAAGACAATGTATTTGCTTTAAATACAAATTTGATTTCTATCTTGCCTCTGAAATTCATGATTTCCAAATGAATGCCAATTGAGATTTTAAAAAATATCCACTCAAATAAATTTCATAAAGTGCAAGAGAATGGAAAAGATCAAGAAAGAAAAAATTTGGCTTCTCTGTATGCTTACTAACTTAATTGTTTGTCCCTTGAAAAAAGCAATTTGCCTTGAGCATTTAAACTCAAAAAAGGGCTTGTTTAAAGCAAAACATTATTATTTGAATAAAAAAACTTCTAGGACATCTTCTAAAAAAACTTTACATATTGTTGAGGGAGAGCGATTAGATGCAAATAACAGGTAAGGAAGACAGAGAACATTGACATGTAGTTAAAAATAATCATAGATGGTTTCTGCATCAGAAACCTGTGATGCAGCACACACCACCAAATAAGACAGGCGAGCTTTGCTGGAGAAGTCTTGAAGGAAGCTGCCTATCTCCTGGGGAAAGGAAAAAAGCATTCAGGAGGAAAAAGCTTTAAAAGGCTGTGAAATTGCCAGCAGGATACACAATGACCATCACAGATAAGAGCTCTATCAGGTTGCAAATGTATAGGAACAAGGTAAACACTTTGGTTGTTATTCAAAAGCAAATGAAAGATGGGTTTATGATATCAAGCCTGGATTAGGACTCAGAAGATCGGAGTTCATTTCTTGGCTCTGCCATAATCTCTCTGTGATTTCGGGCCAGAGTTTACATTCGGCATAGAGTGAAGGAAGGAAGGAGTATCCTTTCTGTACAGTCAGGGAACTGACACCAGAGATAATACTAGCCAAGAATTCACAATGCTTTACTGGCATTTACATTTCCACTAAATATCTGTGCACAGAAAAATGACTGAGAGTTGAGAGGTATCTTTGTGGGTCTGATCCTCCAGTTACGTGTGTGTTTCTGCTTCCTTGTTATGGAATTCAGATAAAAAATCCTTTCTAAATCCTTTCTCCCACACTTTGACAAAGGGTGGGTTTTTTTGTTGGTTGAGTTTTTGTTTGGGTTTTATTTGTTTGTTTGGTAGTTGGTTGACTAGTTGGTGGTTTTTGTTTTGGTCTTTGGGGAGGGAGGGTGTCTTTTTTTAAATCGTTATTTTGTTTCTTTTTTTTCTAACCAGGCTGAAATGTAGAAACTCAGGAAAATACTTTTTACACAGTCATTTAAAATTTTCTTATTCATAGTCTGATAATGAGGCCCAAGAAGCCTCCATGAATAAAAAAGTAACTAGCTATTATGTGTGTTTATATGCCATATATGCCCATTCATCTCAGATATGTATAGAGTAAGTATCTTTCTTTTATTTTTGTCATCATCCTAGCGCACAATAGCAGTAAATGACGAGTGTGAGTGTATTGATGGGGGCTTACACAGCAAACAGCAATTTCCCTGAATTCCTACACGTCAAGCTGAGCTCTGGCTCTGACTGGGACTAAACCCTGAGCACCTCAGTGGAAACTCAGGGTAACTTCATCATAGTCACTTGCTTTTCACTTCCTTTTCCCTGTTGATGTCCCAAAGCTACCAGAGTTACTCTGATGTGAATGAGATCTGATCCTGACCATTGGCAACAGTTATGGAAAACAGGAAATGGGGTATTTCAAATAACAATAGGTGGGAACAGTGAGTAAAGGTTCACTATGTGGTAACGGTGCTGACTCTTTAATGACTGTGTTTATTTCCTTGTGTCCCAAAGAAGGCCACAGTTCATTTTGCACTCAAATATGTACTATGGACATGTGCATATCAGACCCTGTATCTAATTTTGCAGTTAATGGAGGGGGAGTGAATCAGCACTGGCTTCTCATAGGGAGCAACGCAATGAGAATGTTCTCCTGTGCCATGGAAAGTCAAGTTGCCAGGGGCAAAAGGTTCATCCCATACCCTGCTAAGATAAAAGCTCCCTATAGATACAGCAATAGGCTTTTTTTTCCCCCCTCCCATTCACCACAGAAAGGAGTACTGTGACATAGGGAAACCCTTAAAACCCTTTACAAAACTTACAATCCATACAACGAACTTCACGTGCAGTCAGAGCAGAGCCGTTACAAGCTGGAAAAGCTATCCTGGGCCATGTAGCTCATTCCAAGCAAAGGTCTGCCGTTCTTGGCTGAGGCTTCCACACAACTCCTTGTCTAGTCTTGCCATGACTAATTCCCAGAAAAGGCAGTTTCACAACCACCTCGGCCAGCCAGCCCTGTGTCTAATTGGCATCACTGCTTAGAAATACTTCCTTGCATTCTCCTCTGAAAGTTTGCAGCTACAATCTAATTCTATGTACTTTTACTAAGCCTTACAAGCAGCTAGTGAGACAGCCCAGCTATTTTTAACAATCATTAGTCCTCCAGTCTCTCGCTTCACAAAATGACTGGTTCTTATGGGGCTCCTTTTCTCGCAGCTTCCAGAATTGGTCTGAATTAAGTTTCCCAGCTTAATGCTCTGTTAAATAATGCTCACTAATTAACAGCAGCAAAAACTAAAAACCGGTCATATGAAAATGAAAAAACACCCAGTCACACAGGTGTTTTGTTTTTTTCTTAGTTCAAGCTGCTTTTTTAATCATTAATCATAGCAAATTCTGCTCTTCCACCTGGAGAAGTAGTCAGTAAACTTCCTAAAAGCAGCCAAGGAACTTGTCAGGCAAGCCCCACTTGTTCCATTCTGCTACCTATGAGGCTGCTCACCCTAAGCCCCATCTTTTGTAGAGACGCTTTGCAAAGAATGTGTGCTTTTCTTTACACAGATTACTCATATTTACAAAGACAGCTCTGGAAGGCTACCTCATCTCCTTTCCTTTTTTTTTTTTTTTTTTTTTTTAAGGATCAGAAGATTTTTTACATCATGGAAGGGTTTTGTGCACTGCTAGAAAAGTAGTCACCTTAAAGTTTACATCACACAGAAATGAAAACTGTTAACTTTTTATAAGTTCAATTTTTATTTACTCTGTACCTATCAAAGAATGAGTGTTTTTAAATACATTAGAAAACAATACATGATATTTGTTATTTTAAAACCCAAGAAATTCCTACTCAATCAGGACTTATAACTCCTATTACTAATACTCTTGTGTACTATTGAGCAGACTGTTGAACTGAACCTCTTGTGGAAATAAGGTCTAATTCTGTCCTAATACAGTCACAGAAGAAAGAGCTGAAGAGTGAATGTATGTTCTGTTCACAAATATGTCCAACAGCTAAGCATCAGGGAGCAAAAAAAGACCTATTTAAAACATAAAGACAACACAGGTACATGAAAAAACAGATTTAATAATCTGTTTGCAACTAGGCCACTACAGGATCGTCACTTGTAACTACAGCAGCAAGAGACAGAATCACCTTTCCAGTGCAGTTGTGGGAATGGAAAATGTAATTGCCTTCAAGGTGAGGGTTCAGACACTTAAGGAAGACACTCTTCAATACATCTGCCTGAAAAAGGATTGTCTGTTGACACCTTTTGTTCTCATGCTGTTTCTGGGTACTGATGGGAATCACAGACCAGTTCCCAAAGTCCTACCTTCTCACTGACCGTTTAGGCACATCTAGGAGAATCAAAGTGAAAGCAGGAGTTTAAAAGCATGAACTACAAGGCTCTGTAGCAGATAAACTGTAGAAATTACATAGCTGTGGGTTCTGTCTGAAGAGGAAAATAAATAAAAACCAAATGACAAAAATCGTTCAGCACACCACCTCTGACTCAGCTGAGGGTCATTGATGCATGTTCTGTTCACATTAGCTAATGACAACCATTTTTCCCCCTCCATTCTGGTTAATTTTTTACCAGTATTTGTAGGGAAACACATCACCTCTCCTATGCTCTGTAACTGCCAAAGAAGTTCAGGGCACATTTACCTAAATTCTTCCTTACCGTATTTTTATCATTATGTCTTTTAAATTAATTTACCTTTTTCTAGTTTTTGTCTAGTTTATAGTCTGAAATGTAAGTCTCTAACTCTGCCAGAGTGACAGATCAGGAATCACCCCACTTGCTTGCCTACTCATTACAGTCCTATTTATATATCCTCAAAGAGCATTTACTTTATCTGTGGTAGAATCACACTGCACGCTAGCTTTCGATTTAGCAACTTGCCACCTCGGAAACAGATAGTTTCAAGTAGTGTTCTCTGATATCTAACAATGCTTTCCTGTCAATGCTTGACACTCTCTCTCTCTTTTTTTCCCAAATAAAGTCCATTCATCCTAATCAAACCAAAAGCTATCGATTACTGCCTAATTCATCTAACTTCCCTGCATCTGGCTGTACATGAACCGTTTTCAGGAAGTTTTCTCCTCCTTGTACTCTCAATACTGAATACAATGCAGACCAAGTTGATGTGTCCTCTAAAAATGTATGAATATTCTAAGAACAGAACAGGTGCTCCCCCTGCCTCATGTGGAGCTCAGCCCACCTGGAAAACACCGTCTGTCACCTGCTACTTCGGAGAGCAGATTTTCCAGGAACAGTCTACCATTCCTGACAAAAGTGGTTACTACGGAGAAGTGGTGGGGTATGCAATGTGGCAATAAAGCTTTTCAGACAGAACCTTACTAAAATTAATGAAGCAAAAGGAAAGGGGAAAAAAAAAACAAACATGTAGGGCTTTTTTTCCTGCACATATTTGTAAATCAGCAGCTTTAAAGTGGTAAATTGGCTGCTTCTAAATTGTGGACAGTCCTATTTAAAAGCCATTGTGAAACTTCATGTTATAAATGAGCACAATGGGCCAATGTATCCTAATTAAAATAGGCAATTTATTGTACAGAAAAAGAGGAAGCAAA
>JAOTQP010001286.1:11741149-11774381 GCA_026413545.1 Cichladusa arquata | reverse complement strand
GCCGGGCAGAGCTTTGAATAGGGAAGTTTTGCGGGGGGCTCCGCTCGCAGAGTCCGCGCCGTGTTTGCAAATATTGGGGCCGCTCCTGCGCCAGGTCCGCCGGCCGCGGGAGGGGGGACAGCCGCGCGCCCGCCCCGGGAGACGTCCTGCCCTGCTGTGCGATTAAACTTTGCATGAAACTTTGGGTCTTTTTTCCTCCCCGAGCTCCTCAAGGAATTAATATATATCTCTATATATACAATTTTTTTTTTTGTATTTTTTTTTTCATCTCTGGAGGAAGGGGGGGGGGGACTTGGAAACTGAGAGCAGAGGTTAACACCCCCCCGCACACACCCCGCAACCCCTGCACATAAAGGAGGCATCTGTATTTTTGGTAACCAGCACTGACTTTGTTGTTGCAACTTGAGACATGGATGTTCTCCCAATGTGCAGCATCTTCCAGGAACTCCAGATTGTGCACGACACGGGTTACTTCTCAGCCTTGCCGTCCCTGGAGGAATATTGGCAACAGGTAAACGAGGATGTCGATGTTGTTGTTGTTGTCGGGGATTTTTTTTTTTAAAGCCGTATTAAAGGATAAGCGGATTTAAGAAAGAAAAAGAAAAAAAAAAAAAAAAAAGGAAAAAAAAAATCAAGCCCAAGTGTCGGCGAGGAGTTTGGGGAGAATTCAGCACAAATGTGTAGCGATGTTTTGGAGCAGGTGTGTCGGCTCCGAGCAGACGGCTGTCGGGGGGAGCAGTCCCGCGGCGGACGAGGAGCTGCGCATCCCGGTGTCTCGTTGTTTACCGCCGGCGCTGCCGGGGGCTGTCAGCGCCCGCTCCGCTCCGCTCCGCGCCGCGCCGAGCGCCGCTCGCTCCACACCGAGTCCTGGCAAAAGTTTTGCGCTTGTACCCGGTCCAGACTCCACAGCTGGGTCTTGTCATCCGAGCTCCCTGCCTTGGCCAAGGGCTGCTTTGCGCCCTGTGCTGTGCGTTTATGATTTTTTTTTTCCTGTTTTTTGTTTTATTGTTTTTTTTCTGCAAATGTATACTATTATTGTTTTTGTTCCTGGCGAAGACGGGGAAAAAGCCCTGCAGGAGTGCCGGTGCACACGTCTGTGTGTGTGCATGTGTGTGTACATGTACAGAGCGTGGCTGTTCGCAGCGCACGGAGCTTTGTCGAGCCCGTGAGTTGTCAGTCATATGACAGCGATCCCCTTGTGCTAATTGCCGTGGCCGGGAAGGGAGAACAACGGAGGCTTCTTCCCTTTAATGGACATGTTTTTTGGCCCGCTTTTCCCCGTTTCTGCGCTCGCCGAGCCGCGGGGTGCAGGGTCCGCCAGCCCGCGGGCTCGGGGCAGCGCTGCGCTGCGCTGCGCTCCGCCGGGGCTGCTCCGCGGGCCGGGTACCTGCCGGCTCGGCACAAGGGCGAAGGAGCCTTTCCCAGAAGGTTGAAATGCGAAGTGTTACAACCTTCACATGCCTACTAATTGTATGCAATGACTTTTTTTTTTTTTTTTTCCCTCCCCCCGCTCCCCTTTCAGAGCGGCAGCTCCATAGTACGTGATTGAAATGGAGCTAAGTAGTTTCCTTCAGGCATTCGGGCTCTTGGCGAAGCGCCAGCCCTCGTTCCCAGTAGCCTTCAGAGGCATTTAAACTCGGAGAGCTTCACTCTGCTCCCCATTACTAATCTACCTAATGAGGAATTTAAATTAGCCGGGAATATGAAAGTTTAACAAGATCTTAATAAATGCTTTTTTTGCTTGTTTCCACTGAAAATCAAAGCACTGTTGTGCTGTCCCTGTAGAAACCCTTCTTGTTTTTAACAGCATTGCAACCCAGTTCCCTAATTGTAGACAAATACATAAATACCGTGTGCAACAGTGGGTTTGGTTTTGGGGGTTGTTTGTGGTTCTGATTTTTCTGTCCGATTTTTGCCTACACTCCGAGCCTGACCAGAGCATGTGACCCAGTTTACTGGAGCAGTGCTGGGGGAGAAAGGAGGCTGCTCCCATGGCGGCTCTGCTCGTGGGCAGATGGAAAGGGGCTGTGAGGGGAATGTGTGGCACTTGGGACCGGGTTTTGCTGCCGGGCTTGGAAAAGATGATCTTGCTAAAATAAGTAGTGTTTGGGTTGGAAACTTGGTGTGTCCGTTTTCTGTGTAAAGCTTCCATATGGATCATTTCCTATAGTGGAAAGAATAATCCTGAAACATCAGCTTGTTGCCATAACAGTTCACGTTCTTTTTTTTTTTCTTTCTTTTTTTTTTCTTTTCGTTTCTTTTCTTTTCTTTTCTTTTCTTTTCTTTTCTTTTCTGTTCTTTTCTTTTCTTTTCTTTTCTTTTCTTTTTTTTTTTTTTCCTTTTTTTTTTTCTCTTAAAAATGGCTAGAAAGTCAGAAGGGTGAAATGAAATTGAAACCCACAGTTTCACCCATTTAGAGTGGTTTTGTTTTTTGTTTTGTTTTCTTTCATGGAGTCCAGGGGAATGTGGCTGGGGGGAGAAGTTGTCCATGTACTGTTACATGTGCATTTGCAGAGTACTTTCTTGGCAGATGGTCATGGTTTTAAAAGGAAGTCTCCTTTGGCATTGCGTGAAAGAAAGAAAGAGATGACTCATACAGTTGCACTCTTGGCCAGTAGATAAAGTTCTTGTTCATTGTGGGACTCCCAGCAGGACCTCGGAGTAATTTCCCATTTCACATCCTACAGAACAGGACATTTCTATTCTGGAACTTTTTTCCTTCCCTCTCCTCTGTTGTTGAAGTTCTCCATGTTCCTCTGAACACGCATGGGAGCAGTTTGAGTGATGTGGTGTGCATGCCAGTGCTCTTGGAAATGACATTCTTTGAAAGTCGAGTGTGCTGTGTTCTCATGCACAGGAAATGGGAGGATGTCTGCTGCTTCATTGATGTCCCCAGAAGACAGGCCGGCAGCTCTGCAGCCATGCTGAAATGTGGCTTTGTTTTCTGACACAGGGTTTGTGTTTTAACTGCGTGTCAGAGCACATTGTATTCACTTGGGTCGTGTTTGTGCGAGAGAGATACAAAATAACTTGAAATTAGTCAAGGTGCAACAGTGAAGTGTAGTTTTATGTTGTGGTTCTCTATGGTCCTTTTCAACATCAGCCTGCTGAAAACACAGATTTTATGATGAGAGTGATGATAATTTAACTGAGTCATTAGAATGCTATTTTGGAAACCAAAGCTGACTTGCACCTTCAGCTGTGTGTTTGAACTCCTGCCCAGGTCTCAAAAACCGATTTCTTTTCATCGTAACAGTCACCTAGTTACGGCTTGAGGAGCCTTTAATTTGTTTTGAACCCAGAAACCTCAAATCGAACATACTACATTCCTGCATGCTTTTTGAAGTGTAAAATAATTTGGATTATTTTTAAGCAGGCCTGTAACTTTACTCTTTTCTTCTTCCTTCTCTTTCGCCTAGACATGTTTGGAGCTGGAGCGGTATCTTCAGAGTGAACCCTGTTATGTTTCTGCATCTGAAATCAAATTTGATAGCCAAGAGGATCTCTGGACCAAAATTATTCTGGCACGTGAGAAAAAGGAGGAATCTGAACTGAAGAACACATGTGTCCCAAAAGAGGACAATCTTACTAGTCAGAACTTAGAGACCAACAGTTTGAATTCTGATGTGAGCAGCGAATCTTCAGACAGCTCTGAGGAGCTCTCGCCCACGACAAAGTTTACCTCTGACCCTATAAGTGATGTTTTAGCCAGTTCAGGAAACTTGAGTTCGTCTGTCACTTCCACTCCCCCTTCGTCTCCTGAGCTGAGCAAGGAGCCTTCTTCCCAGCTATGGAATTGTACGCCGGGTGAGTTGCATTCGCCGGGGAAAATCCGTACCGGTACCACTGGAAAGACTGCAGAGAAAGGTACAGCCTCCAACGGGGACACCTCGCCCGACGGCAGGAGGCGCGTCCACAGGTGTCATTTTAACGGCTGCAGGAAAGTTTACACCAAAAGTTCACATCTGAAAGCACATCAGCGCACTCACACAGGTTAGTAACGCCGTGCTCGTTAACAGCTGGCAGCTGCTGCAGGGAATACCCCTTGGTGCTGTGGTGGTGTCACAGCCTTGCTCAATCGCTGGGTGGTAGCCCAGGTTTGGAGAGATGATGTAATAGCAGCAGAGGCTTACCAGCATGGACAACATCACTTCCTCATTCCCTTCGTGAGCCAGACTCTTGCTGGTGGATTAGGCTGCTGCCATAGCAAACAGGAGCCACTCATCTAAGCAGGCAGTGCTTGGGAAGCTGCACCTGCATGCAGTCTTCAGGAGCAAAGGTCCAACCAAAATAGGGCCAGGCCTTTCTTGACTATTATTTTCAAACCAAAAGAGAGCTATGGTTTTTTTTTCACAAAATATAGGAATGTATATCCAAAGATCAGTCTGATCTCTAGATACTGTAAGAGCTTGTTTTTATATTTCAGTCCACATCAGGTCTATTTTATCAGACATACCAAAGCCTTGATTATATTAAGTATAGCTATATTTGTAATTCTTTTAACACTCATGCGTGCCATTGTTATCAGCAAAAAATCTTGGAAAGTCACAGTGTGTTGTTGTCCTTCTGACACTTCTGCCCAATTGGACTTAAAAATGTACAATCTACTGTATAATTTGACCCCAAATTACTGAGCAACAGCATTTTATTGTTATGAAACCTGAACTAGCAATAACAATTCTGTGTGTTATTGGGAAAGAAAGTGAGAAAGATAGACACTTCAGGGCTTTTATAAATATTTGATGGTTGAAGTAGCCTGCTGATGTGCTTGTTTGAGCATTATTATTTGACATCTCTTTATGACAGCAGTTAGATGTGTAGAGCTGTGCCTTGGCTCAGTAGTCATGGCTTAATGTAAGGAGCTGGCATGGTGTTCTTGGTGTACCAATCCAAGCACCTATATGGATATTTGGCTTTTTTCCTCCCCCCCAAGATGTGGGAAAGAGAATTCAAGGAAAGGATTCTATTTTGACTCATGAGCTCAGCATTTTGTGGCTTTTATGGGAAGTCTGAGCAAGCTCGGATGCTCCCATTGTTGTGCAGAAGTCAGATAAAGCAGGATTATTTCAAGAGAAAAAAAACAATTTCCCCTGAAACCGTGGCTGTTGAGCAGACATAAATAGCTGCCAGGCTCAGAAGTATTGCAGAACTGGTGTTCTGGTGCTGTCTGGTTGAGAACGTTCCTGTGAATGGAAGTGGTATTTCTTGAATGCTGAAATAGCAGTGTTCAAAGTGGTATGGAGGCTTTTCCAAGAATAAGTGGCTCAGCAGAAAGGAGGTTGCATGTTATGCAGATGAGTGAGTGACAGAGGACTTTGATGCAATACAGTAGCCTAATTGCATTTTGGAGCCTAGCTGTGTTGTCTTTAATCACCTTTATGAGCTGAATGGTACCTGTTTGGGAGTAAGCCTGCCATTACGGATGAACAGGAATGGTAGAGGGCTGGATTCCTTTGTTTCCTGGGAATCTGTTTAATCACTTTTTTTTTCCTTTATTATTTTTTCATAAGAATGAGATTATTTGATGTGCTGTTGCAGCAAGATAAGTAGGAATCACGTGGATGAATTTTGTGAGCCTTCTTTCTTGCGTGTTCTGAAGCATTCAGATAGGTTAAATAAAATTGTCTGTCTTTGGAGGAGCGAAGAAGGTTTACATAGAAGATGATAGCACCTGTCTTTGAATGAAGTCATGACTAACATGTAATCTGCTTTCTTTGTAGGGGAAAAGCCTTACAGATGTTCATGGGAAGGGTGTGAGTGGCGTTTTGCAAGAAGTGATGAATTAACCAGACACTTCAGAAAGCACACTGGTGCCAAGCCTTTTAAATGTAGTCACTGTGACAGGTATGTGATTGAAATGCACCCTTTTAAATAGTTATTTTTAATGCTTGTTGGAAAGCCAGTCTGGGCTGCTTTTCACTTGTGTGGGAATTATTTGGGAACACAGCCGTGTCTGGTAGCTTTAAGGAACTATTGCATATTTAGGCTAGAAAAGCCCTTCCATTTTCCTAATTGTTGGGAAGCGGTTTGTAGCCTGATCTTGTGGATGAATGTTGAGAAGCCCACAGAGCTCCTGGGTGCCCACAGACACCTTTGGCACTCCCAGCTCCCTCCTCCATGAGCTGTGTTGGGAGCAGCAGAGCACGGGGAGGTGCTGAGCCCCGCGCCTGCCGGCGGCCGTGGGCTAACGCGCAGCCTCGCTCTTGCCTTGCAGGTGTTTTTCCAGGTCCGACCACCTGGCCCTTCACATGAAGAGACACCTCTGAACGGGTCAAGAGGTGAATCCTGCGGGCTAAGAGGCGTCAAGGTTGAAGAGCCTTGAGCGGAGGGATGCGTGTTCCAGCCAAAGCATGCCATTTTGCACCCTACCCAGTTGCCTCCAGGACCTCACTTCCCTGAAGGTCTTTTGAGGGCTAATAAGTCATGTAAGAACGGCATAGCAACCGCGGTGCGTGATGTTTGGGGTTTCCTGGACTCATACACTGGTATCTAACCTTCTGAGTGGCTCCTAAGCCTTTGCCGTGAGCATGTGCACTGAGAATGTTAATGATTGGGCGACTGTATGCGATGAGGATCTCTTGATGACTGTATGCTGAGGCACATTTTTTTTCTTGTGGTTGTTTTATAACTGTAAGAGAAAAAAAATAGTCTGAATGTCTTGTATGTGAGGAATATCTTGTGAGATGGGACGACCACCAATCATTTCCTAGGGGTGGGGGGAGGGGTGTCTGCACCTTTTTAGAGGGAAAACCTGAGAGGGGGAAAGGGGGGAATAAAAAGAGTCAGGATGCCAGAATGGAAATGGGGAACCTCCCTGTTCCTGTGTGAGAGGAGCTTTAGGTGTCTGGTGCAGCTATTAAACGTGCAATGTGTCAAGTAGCTTGTTTTACTTGCTACAGAGCTCATTTGTAATCCATTGTATAAGCTGTGTATTTACAAATGTAACACAACTATAACTTTTCATTATAATACAAAGGTTATTGCATGGTTCTGGGGAACTATATGCTTTTCCATTCTTTAATCAGGACTGCAGTTTTGATTCCAGTTAAGAGCAGCTAAAATACAATTGGTCTAATGTTACATAATGTATGGAACATGAATAATTTTTTTGTTGGGTGGATAAAACCACTATTGGTTAGAAACTGATTTTTCTCATGCAGCTAATTTTTCTCTTATTTATGCCTTGAGGACTAACTTCTGGTTTTCTAGCTGTTAATGCACTGTTGACCTTAATAATGGTGCCTTATGCAAGTGACCTTCTCTTGCAGGGGGTCTTATACAGGGGTATGGGTGATGCATGCTTTATTAAGGCTCTCTTTTCACCTGGCATTGTACTGTATCAAATGTATAATATGAGGGGAAAAAAAGGTTACTTCCAGGGTCCTCCTTCACAAAGACAAATATAGAGAAAAGTCATTCATGTCAGTACAGTATTTGTTTAACTTAGACAATTTGACTGTGTTACAGTATAATGCATATGCCAATTGAATACCTGACCAGTTCTGCCACCTTGAGACTTTTTTTATATTGACCTTGCACAACAACTGTGTATATACACACCCCAACTGTACTTAATATGTCAAGTTTTCATACATATTAAAGATACAGAAGTATTAAAAGATGTATTTGCTTAAAAGGCACAAGTTTCACATCTATATATCTAGCTATCTGTTGGTCATACAGAAAGAAACTATATTACTTTTTTTTTTAAAAGTGGGCAGAAAAATAATTGTGTATGTATATTTGTGTGTACAGTCTGTGTATGTGTGTATATATATAGATAATATATAAATATTTTTTTTAAAAGGAAAAGAATTAGAACACATAGCTAGAAAATGCCACAGCCCATCAAAATATTCCCTCTTCCCCCTTCCCCCCCGCAATATGGTCATTAAGGAGACAAAGAAATGAAAGATACAGTTAATTAAAATCTAGCATTTTTAGAGGCTTTACCTTTAGCTTAATGGTATGCTAAAGGCTTTGTTGGCATTCAGTCCTTCTCAGACTGCTGACTGTGTTTTGTAGTTATTAGGTTGTCTGGAATAGCGTATCTGTGGCCATTTAAGAATGATATGAACCGAATATTGGCATGCTGAAAGAGTATTAGCTGTGTGCAGAAGAAGTACACTTGGGTTTTGGCCTTCCAGCTTACTGGAGGACCTGTGAGTGAGCTAGTCGTTGTGGTGGTTGAGCTCTAATTTTACATAGTTCAGCTAAAATAAAGACTGTTTTTTCCTAGAGTAGGAATAGTCTGTCCAAAACCAGTTTTGTTTTGTTTTGTTTTTTTTAAACCAGCTCACTACAGTCGATGCAATGAAACATGTGACCTGTTTCTTTTACCATTAATTATCAGTCTTGCTTACTCTGCTAATATTTTGATATATCTTCCTGGAAATGTATGTAGATAAGTGGTTTAAAAAAAGTATATGCAAGTGATCTGGTTCTATGGAACACACAGGCTTAAATCATTGTCAGTTCATTTTTGGTTTAAATTGCCTGAAAATGCACTTTTTTTTTTTCTTCCCCCAAACAGACAAAAATTTCTAGAAAATGAATTTCTATTTGCAATTGGGTTTTGTTGTATTTTTAACTCCTTGTTTGCATTGTCCTTGGCTTAGCCGTAATTCTTATAAACAAGAAAATAAAACAAGAAAAACAAACAAAAAAAAAGGAAAAACAAACAAACAAACCAACCCCCCAAAAAACAAAAGCAAAAACATAAAAACAAAACAAAAAAAAAAACAAAAACAACAAAAAAAACAAACTTGCACTGGCTTGTCTCAATTGTGAAATACCATCAGATGGGGTGGGGCTGTGTGCCATATGTCAAATGCCTGTAATTTTCTTAATAAGCAAGTACATTTTGTTCAGGTGATAACTGAGCCTCAATCAAGCTGAAAAATAAAAAAAATAAAACATTTTTGCTTGAAATTTAAGAAGAAAATGTTTCTATTAGTGAAATTTCTTTTTTTGTTTTTGAAGCACCCTGTTATCTAAAGAATCTCTTTGTAAGATTTTTGTAAAAATTTTGTTTTACAAGATTTTATTTGAAATTGTTTTTTGCAAGATTGTTATATTTCTGTATGAATGTATTTTTTATTGGAATAACATAAAAAAGAAATTCTTATCAGCATCACGTGTCTGTTTCCATCTTTCTTCTCTCCAAGTCCTACACACCAAACAATGTCAAGTACTATGTTGCTGATTTGTCTCGAGTCACACCTTTGGGTCAGGTCACTTTGTGGAAGACAAGCCCTGTTGGGAAAATAATTCTGGCAGTAGAAACTAGAAGTCCTTCCATATCTGAGAAGCTGCTCTTGACTCATCGTTTGCCTCAGCGGAATAAATAGTTAATGTGATTGTTACTGCAAGACTGCACCTTCATTTCAAACCGTTTGTTCTGGAGGGGTGAATGCACATGGGACGAGTGTGGCGTGTGGGAAGGGAGGTTCAGTGGGCATTCAGAGGGAAGGACAAAGCCAGGGAGGGGGTGGCTGGCCTGGAGGCAGGCACTGTCCTTGACATCTGCAGAGCGTGGACCGTGGAGCAGTCCATGGGGAAACAAACCCAAACCCTGGGGTGCAGCTGTGGGAAGGAGAGCTTGGAAGGCACTGCATGAGATCTGCCTGCTCCAGACACTTCTGAGGCTGCTCTAGGGCTGACCTGACCCACATGCTGGTGCTGACCTTCAACCTGTGGAACACGAGCCTCTCTGAACCACATTCTCTCAGAGCAATGTCTCTTCAAAGCATGCCTGGCATGCACCCTGGCTCCAGACCCATGCAGAACTTGTTTAATGTTGCTTTGTGGCTCCTGCTTCACTCATGCTGGTGCCAAAAGTCCCTCTAGCATCGAATAAAGACACTGGCAAAATGGCAAAGTTATATGCTGAGGAGCTGTCTTTGAGCATGTGAATTCAGTTCCTGGTAACATATGGATTTAGATGATTTAGAAATGGTCTAAAATGATGCAAAAGAACTGAAACAATAAATATAGATTGAGGCAGAAGCAATGTGGAAAAGCCACCTTCCCCAGTTAGCTCTGCAGTGGGCTAGTAAATGGACATAATGCCTGCATGAGGCACAGCAGAAATGGCAATTCAGGCAAATTCATGATCTGCAGTGGGAGGGGTACATTAAATTTTATCACTGGTCTATCTCATACAATAGAACATAGGTGTCTTCTGGGAAACTTAGTTAAAGTTTCAATAGAAATAGAAAAGGCTAATGAGGTTTAGGGATTGAGATATTTTGCCTCCTCGTGTAGAAATGGAAATATTTTGAAAGAACTGAGCTTGACCTCCTTGGAGATTCTCCACCCAAAATGTTCAATGGGTGTGTAATATAGAACAAGGATTGGCAAATTTTTTCCTGTTTATTTGGTGTGTGTCATCTTGAGCTGTGTCATACTCTACCTTAAAAAAAACAAAAAATAAAAAACCTGAAAACTTTTATTAAGGATGTTATTGAGATCCTACTGCCCTTTTTTTTTTTTTTTTTTTTTTTTTTTAAATTCTCAGAGAAATTGAACTGATAAAACAGCAGTATATGCAGGAAAAAAAGACTACTGACAGAGCTATTGGGCAACAAGGAAACTACAAAGCAGAAAGCAATAGTGCATTTCAACATGCACATCTACTGCAGGTTTGCTTAATTCTGGATTTTGAAATGCAGAGCAGAGGGGAAGAGACGTGAATTTGAGGGTAAAGAAGTCAGGCTGCTGAGGTATGGACATGGATTAGTAGCCTCTGCAAGTTCCAGCAGCTTCAGCTGAGGTTAGAAGGGTGAAAAGGAGGACAGAGCCTGTGAGCCAACATGTTAGCACAGAGGTTAGATATGGCATGTTTGTGCAACCATCAAGATGCAACAGCTGAAATCCCAAAACAACCCATTTGGATGTTTGCTTTGGGGGTTTTTTATCCTCTTGGGTGTGAAAAATCCAGGCATACAAGTGGTCAGTGCAAGTAGGGCGTATCACACTTTACCAGTTTATCTGAACAACTCTGTATTACACACACAGCATGAATTTGAAGTTCACAACAGACAAATGATTGCTGTTTCATTAAATTGGATGTCCACATTGTTTAGAAGTTACTGACTGTCTCCCCTCCAAACCATTTTACAGTTTAAAATAAACTGAATCTGGAATGCTTATGCCTGTTAAGGCATGTTGAAAACAAGGTATATTTTATTCTTTCCTCTTTAGGAGTTCCTGATATCTCTGCCTTTGTGTCCAACTTTTACCTCCTCCATTCTTCTCAAATACTTGGTCATTTTTTCTTTATTTTCTTTAACTGCTCTGAAAGCTCTGAGGAATAAAAACAACCTCTGTAAATCACACAAATAGCAGCAGCAAAACTAGAAACAAGGAGAAGGAAGAACACTATGGCAATTATTTAAAAAGTAGCTGAGTGTTCTTTATGCAGCACCAAAAGAGTAGGTGACCTTACATATTTACACAACAGGGAGAGACAGTGTTTGATAAGAGGAAAGCTTCACGGTCCATCCATTGGAGGTCTCAGCCTTGTCTGCAGAGTGGAGTTCAGGTAGACTGAAACAAAAAGGGGAGCTCTAACTGCATGAGATTGTGTGGGGGGACACAGATAAAAAGGGTTTCCCCTCCACTTTTTAAATAATTAAAGGCCTGGTATTTCCTCCTTGTTCCTCCATTTATTCAGAAATTCCTTGGAGAAAAAAATGGCTTAGGAAGTCTCTGCACTATTTTTTCCTCAGGCTTTTGCAGATTTGTTTCCTCTGGTAGCACTGGTTTACAGACTCAGCAACAGCACCAGCACTCCAGTTCTTTATTTCTGGTGACAAGAGGTTACCAAGCAGTTCCACAGAAGTCTGCCTGTTTTTGCCTCATCTGCTGGGGTAGTGTAGCCAAGAGGCATTAGCAGGTACTTCTGAAATAAAGCCTCTGACATGGCAAGAAGCTCTGCTGAGACTATACAGTCCAAGGCAATAGTATCTTTATATTTTTTTCCCTTTAGCTCTTTTACCTCTAGACTTGCTGTTTCATCCCTTATTCATGGTCCTTAGATATATGGCATTTATTTTTGATCAAACCTGTGGCAATACTGTCTCATAACCATTTGAGCTCTTACATTTAAGGGAGAATGAGCAGACAGAGTATTGCTTTTGCACACAGGTCTGCAGAGGTTTAATCAGTCTAGGATTCATTGGAGCTACCCTGGGAAATAAGGGTTTGTAGGTTCATGCATTAATATTGCGAGCCCTTGGTCAAAAGCTCATTTAAGTCAAGGAGAAATTCCTCACTGAATTCGACTTGCTCCAGACAGAATCATTTTTTCATAGAGCTGAACCTGAGGAGAAAATACATTTGAAATCCATTCAGAACCAAATTTTCGTTCAATGACATTTATGACTATATTTTGTCCATTTCCTGTTGAACATTTGATCGCTGGAGTTCACAAGTACAAGCATTGCAAAGATGATTTTTTTTTAAACAGAAATGTGATTTTTTTTCCTCCTGAAATTTATTTTTGATTGCAGACTGATGATAAACCCTGTAATTTGTTCTGCAGTTTCACTTACACAACAGCTACATAATAATTTTGTAAGTTATAGCAGTGACTATTTTGAACTGCAGTGGTTCCAATCAGAATGCTCATGAAGTATTAGCTGAGAAATTATTAACTGGAGAAATTAACTGGATTTGCAGGATATCACAGCAAAAAAGGTAGCCTTATGGCTTTAAAAAAAATTGCTGTACCAGATACGAGCCAGCACATTTTGTTAAAATGGAGAGAAACTATCCAGAAATTGCAATCAAGGCTACGGATCGGTCGTGTTCTTGAAGTATAGGTTTATAATTTGTCACAGGAAAATAACTCCATAAAGCAAAGCCACTAAGGTGTTTTAAGATGATCTATTATGTGGAGGTGTCTAGTACAGCCATTTTGGATCAGTTCATGATAGGAAACAGATGGTATATATGTTTATGTTTAACATTTAAGGAGGTATAGAAAGCAATTGGGAGGTGATGTATTTTGTTAATGGGCGAGTAAAGCCTCATATGTACAGTTAAAATAGAACGTAAAAAACAAGCAACATTTTTTCAGCACAAATGAGGCAATGCAACAACAGCTTAAGTAGATTTATTTGACTTGTTTCACTTTAAATAATTTTAATGAGAAATTCTCTAAATGTTTTGGAGCAGAGATAGAAAGTAATCTGGTAACCACATGTCTCGATGTATGCCAAGCTGTTCTTTAACAGCATTTTCTTTCAATATGATATAAATTTAACTGGAATTAGCGTTGCTGAATATTAGTCCCTCAGTGCCTCACTTGCTAAACCTCCATATTCTTTTTATTGCCTCTGTGCATTTCAGGAATAGAGTGTGTGGTCAGTTCTGGACAAAGGCAAATTATCTAATGGTGCTGGGGAAGGCAGTGTATTGGCGAATTCTGTAGCAAACTGCTTGGTAATAATTCAGAAAGGAATTGCAGATCTGCACTGGATACAGTAATATATTTTTCTTGTAATGTGCTACCTTTTGGATTTGATACTGAATATATCAAAAATCTAGTTATGCATGCAAAGCTGTATTTTTCTGAGCTTTATGTACTTCACCTTACACATGCAGTAGTATATTTTTTCATTTATAAGATTTATCTTCAAACATGCACCGATGTGACTAATGCTCATTTCCAAGCTCTGCTAGGCAAGTTACTCAGTCTTCTGGGGTTTACTTTATTTGTTTTTGCTAAGTATGAAGGGGACATTGAGGGCAACTGGTTTTTAGTAGATCCTCACTGTAATTAATTATTCATCAGCAGTAGAAGTATTAGCAGCAGCAGTCAGACATGCAGAGGAGGCTGAGATCTTGCTGTTGTGAACCTACAGGGAGAGAGGCTCTTCCATCCAGGTTCTGCCTAATTAGGCCACGACACATTTGGAATTACCCACATCCAAAGAGAGAGAAAGTAGTTTTACAACCTGTTCTGATGATCTCAGCATTTTTTTTCCTTTTTCTGGTCAGACAGTTACCCTGGTGATGTTATAATATCCATGTTGTAATTCCATGCAGTCCCCCTGTCTGTCACAGATGGATTAATTCTGGATTCATTCTGACCATGATTGGAACTCCCCATGCAGAACATGGTGTTTCAATGCATTTTAGTGGGCATTTTCAGGTGGGACCTTGTAATGTGCATGCCTGTCCCACGTAATTGGGTTATTTCTTATTTCATAATTTTGTTTTCTATTTCTAACCACTTCCTTCTGCAATAACTTTGGTATGTTCTATGTGAAATGATTTGGATCTACTCATATTTCTTCTTTATTTGAAAAAAAATTGTTCAGAATTTATCTTTTATCCCATAAATAGAAAAGAGTAAATAAGAGATGTAATAATGTTATAGTATTAATGGGATTTGAGCCTTGGTAGGAAATAGATGCATTATTCATAAGGATAGATGGTCTTTAGTGTCCCAACAGCCCCTTGTGGGGCTTTGGAGGTATTAGACTGGTCACTGGAGAGAAGGTTGCTCTAATGCTCAATAAGCTAGACTAAAAATATCACTAGAATTATAAAGCAAAAAACTAATCAAATCCTAAATATAAACGCGATGATACAAATCCACCCCCTAGTTATCTCCCGAAACCACCCTGCCTCAAAGGGCTGTCAGTGACTTGTCCCTCATTATCTTTAATCAAGCAGAAGAGAGGCCCTGAGCACTGCAGTGGGTCTGTGTGACGAGGCGCTGCAGGTGAACTCCACGGTCTGTGCTTCCCACTCCTCCAGCCAGGGGCAGGGCAGCGAGCACACAAAGGGGTGCACTGTCTGCACAGGGCCTCTCAGCTCCTCTCTAGCTTCTCCTGATTTCCATCCCCAAAGCCCAGACCGCAGGTGCTTCACCAGGCAAAACCAGCCTGGATGACTGCAGGTAAAAATGATGTGGTAACACGCAACAAAGAAGCTGACTAAAGGAGATTTCTGCAATAAGGCTTCCAGCACTTACACAGATGGGATCTACCCACACTCTGGTCTCTGTGCCCCGTGACAGGACATTATTTATCTTAATTATAATGGATAACTTTAAAACAAAGGAAAAAAAATTAAAAAAGAAAGAAAAAAAGGACGGTGTATTCTCTCGTATTCAAGCAGATTAGGCATAGCAGTTAAAATATTTGTCGGAGGAGCTACAACTGCAAGCCGCCAAACAAATATAACCATGCAATTTAATATAAACAAATATCTTTTTCATTAGACATTAAATATCTTAAGACAATGATGAGGTCATAAAAGACTCGTGTTTGACCAGGAGAGAGAGGAACATTCATAAAAGAAGAGCTCTGGGGTGCAGCTCCTTTTGGAACAAAGGACAGCATCCAAAATCTGCTCAAGTAGCTCAGTGCAAATCACATTAAAGCCTCGTTTCTGAAATGAGGTCTGTGCACTCACCCTTCTGACCCTCACCTGCTGTGCCCTGAGACACCCCAAATTTACAGGACTGCTTTGGAGCACCCCAAAGGACAGGGGCCATCTCTGATAATGGACGTGATGTCCCAGATGGAAGATGTCCTCAGCCAGAGTCTGGGGTGCACCAGGACCCTGAGGATGATGAACTGAAGTAGGGAGGGTGGCTCAAGCTTCAGGAAAAATGTAGATCTTTGTGATACTGGTGTTTGAAAACACAAATTAAAGTGTAGGTACTGAGACAAAACCTTCAGCCTTCATCCAGAAGCACTCGGCTTTTGTCAGTGTTTGGTAAGAGCTGCTCAGTTTATGCCTGCCTAGGTCCCCCTTACCAGAAAAGGAAGCAGAACCCCCATCACCTTCCTGTGTCCTTTAGACCCATGACATGTAAGTTTGAGCTCGCATTTTAAGTTTAAAATTAAGTTCCTAATGTGAAGGCATTAACAAAGAAAAAACAATGACTGATTATTAGGACCCCAAGAATTTAATATTTTTATTAAAATTTATATACATATGCACATGCATAAAATAAAACAGATTTGCTTGTCTAAAATTTTTATTGTCTTTATAATATCACATTCCAATGGAGCAATGTCCTTAAAAAGCCATCTGTAGGATTGATAATAGTATTTCAGACTTAACCTGAGGTGTAAGGTTAAAAAAACTGTAAAAACTAAAAAAAATAAAAAAATTTGGGCTTTTTAAAAATATTAAAAAAAAAAAAAAAAACAAAAAAAAAAAAAAAAACAAAAACCTCAACAACACCAAAAACCATTAAAGAAAAAAAAAAAAGGCAACTTTTAAGGTGGTTTAGTTTTGTTTTCTTTTGTTTTTTAATCTAACACATTGTGGGTATATGAGTAAGTAAATACATCAGCATTGAAGTTGTTGATGGTTATTTTCAGTGAATCATAAATCCATGTTTCCACAACTTAGGGACAAGATCCTTAAAAAATATAAATTACTAAGTGAAATGTTGCCTTAAATTTCTGAAAGTTTCACTTTTTTGGGATTTTGTTTGGTTTCAACAATTTAAATTCTGTATTTTGGGTCCAGCAGAGCACATTTGGTATACATTTGCATGATATTTTTACAATAGAAGTTAGAAACTTCTGTTTTAAATATGCAAGTTATGAAACTAAAAAATAAAAAAAGTTACTCATGGTCATACAATGAAATGGTGTGAATTGGTCATGCTGAGGCAAGTGTGTGCAAATGAAATCATTTGGTAGAGTAGATAGGTAGTTTCCTTGATTTCATGGGCCAGAAGGGATGAGCCATGCCTTTCAGACTGACAATGTCTGGGAAAAAAAGATGTTAAAGCAAAACCACCCCCAAAATCTGGCAACATGGTCCTTCTTCACCTGAAGTCCAGAGAAGCAGCTGAGTCTTAGAAGTGCCTGAGGAGTGTCATTAGATATTCCTCTGTGGGAAGTCCATGTGAGCATTGCTCTGTACTGGTTCTTTTTTCCTTTGTGTGGTTCAACCTCACATTTTTATCTCATTATTCTTAGCAGTGGTAAGTAACTATGACAGGAAGACAGAGTGGAAAATTAAGGCTTGTTAAGACTATTATACACCAAAAGGATCATGTCACAAATGAGATTTCAGTCTGCCCAGTTTGGGATATAATTAAGTTATCATGTTCAAGGTGGATGGGTTTGAGACAATAAAAGGGCAGTGGAGGTTGTTCAGTTTCAAAGAGGTGAATCTTTTTATGCTGAGGGGTTCTGTGGATGTGATTTTTGGAGCAGTGAGAGCCACCAGCTCTCTCCCAGCTGTTGAACAGAGTCTTCTGCTCCTGGAAAGGGAGAGCAGCTCCAGGGATACCACCATCCTTCAGGATGCTCTCCCTGCTAAGAAAATGCTTTTTGATTGTGTCTCATTTCCGTGGGCATATCACCAGTGTGCATTCTTCTCTGGCTTTGCTCTATAGGAGTCTCCCAAAAGTAAGAACAATAAACTTAGCACCCTGTGTAAGACTGACGTTGCTAAAAATTTCACTGTCACATAATTCACTTTTGAGGAAAGTATATTTAAGGTGGCAAATAATAAGCATATGACAATACTACAGACCCAGCAAGGAAGTGTCAACAAAACTGCAACAGGAAAACAGTGAGGCTTTTCTTGGTTTTGAGGGAATACAATGAGTCTAATGTTGCTGCTTTCTCATTTTTTCCTATGTTATCAGCATGGAAGGCTGGGCAGGATTTTGCTGAATCACTGCTCAGAAGTCAGTCCAAAATGTGGGTGAGTCAAGCAGTGTATGGGCTACAGACTGACATGTGTGTTTAGTGTCAGTAGGGTTTGTCGTGCAATTCCTGAGGGCATAATGGATGAGGGCTTTTTGCCTGCAAGTAGCCACAATAATTATATGAATCACTCAGGGAAATTATATTGAAAGATATCATATCATAAAGCCGCAGACTTTTCCACTGAAAACAGCAGCTTAGAAGAGCTTCAGAAGCGTGTTAACAAAGATGGTGCCTTGCTGAGCTATCTATTATTACACTCACACAAAGAGATCGAGCTGGCATGGGGGAGGGAATGTTGGAGGAAGGAAAGGAAGGGAAGACGGATCATAAAGAGTGACAGATAATACTTTTAAACATTATACTCTTCATTTCCAAATTCAAGATGTAAACACAAAGTATATGTTTGGGGTTTTTCCCCCCTACTTATCTTTATTCCTCCCTCCTCCTTTCATAACTCTTCACAAAGAGTAGGACAAATCTGTCCTCAGGGTTTTGCCCTGCTGTCTTTCACCTTTTTCAGTCTGCCACTTCTTCAAAAGGAAATGCTGTCTATTTGTGATTTCAAGCTGTGCAACTAGTGAAATATTAGCCAAGACCTAAGTCCCTGCTCTGGCAAAATAATTTTGCTTTCAATAGAATCTTGGGGCAAGGGGGTGCGGGGGAGGGAGTGGTGAGAAGCAGGGGGGAGCTGACAGGACACAGATATAACTACCAGTAACAAACAATTAACACTGTGCTAAAAACATCAAACAGCCCTACTATCTGCATAGTAAGTTTCTTCCTTTCCTCCTCTTTGCCAGGTAGGAACATGATGGAAAGGGGGTCCCGTGGGATATGAAGGTAGAAGCACAGTGTGGAAGGCAGCTCTGTCCTCATCCTCAGGACAGGGAAGAATGGGACAGTGGTGTCTCTGAAAACAGCATTTGTTGGTGGTCACACTCCTGCAGGGGAGCAGTGCACAGGAGGACAAGCCCTGGGCATGGGGCTGTGCTGCTGCAGAGGGGCAGGCTCAGAGCTGTCCCTTGGCCAGGGCAGCAGGGGTGACCCCCAGGAACCCCAGCCCTGCTCCCCCATCTCTCCACACCTCCATGCAGTGGATGTTTCCCACTCTGGCAAACACACATGTGCCTGTCCACATGGTCATTGCTGCAACACAGTATTTCATCATCTGCATCATTATTGCACCAGCAACCTTGGCAATCCCAGCTTCTTTACTGGGGATTCCTAATGACAGACTACAGTAAGAAAGAATTACACAAAAGTTGTGTATTTGTCGTTAAGGCTTGAAAACAAAGAATATCAAACAGTCAGAGCTGCTTAGGAATGAGGGAATTAAATTAGCCTACCTGTGCCCCACTGTGCTGAATCTGGTCCAGCTTTCTAGAAATGCTGATTCAGCAAAAGCAAGTGGCAAGGAATCTAACTGGAACAGCAGGAGCAACTAGATTTCAAAGTTTCCTCTTGTCACAAACACTTTTCTTCAACTTACTAGGCTTGAAATTGCTTGTACATACATTAAAGAATCCTTCTTACCCCCTGCTCATTTTGCAGTACAGGAAACTCTTCTTAAAGCACATATTTTTAGAAAGAGCTTTGTATAAAAATCTTGATTTTTCATAAAAATCATCAGCAGCCTGTTTCCACAAAAAAAATCATGGCAAACTCATATTTTTTTTTTATGATGAATTCCTTAACTATTTTGACTAAAAATATTTTTATTTATTTATTTGCTTGTGAGATGTACAAAAAAATAAAATCCCTGGTTTTAGAATACTTTCAATGGCAATAACTCACATTAATTATTAATGGAAGCAGATGACTGAAGTGACCCAGATTTCTTCTTTTTGCATTATTATGAGAAATAGCTGCATACAGAAACCTGCATTTCTGGCAAGCAAAAGTATTTTGTCACTCACAGCTCCTTGACCTATAGGCTAAAGCAGAGAAAGACATATCTGTTCTAAAATGAAGCTACTACTTCAATTTTAAATCTTACCATGATCAAACCTATGTGAATAATATGTCAGATGAGAATAAAACCGACTGTCTAAAGATATTAGCTCCTTAGAAATATCATAGACTCTTTCCTCTGATGTCAATTTAAATTTGGGGATATCTCCATCAAAGTCAGTGGAGTCAGAACTGTGTAAAACTGACACGATAGAAGGATGTGATCCTGCCTGCCTGTGTAACATCTACCATCTTCCTCAGTTCAAAGACTGAACTTGGCCCACACGTAAAATAAACAGACATATTGTTTTCTGAGGAAGGCACAGCTGCCAAAGAATTGCACTTGAAAAACATCTGTGAGCTTAATTTTGATCTCAGTGTTAGTCCACCCACTGTGCCACCACTGCATGATGTGCCACTGTGCCATCACTACAGCGGTTCCAGAGCATATGTCATACACACAGACTAAGCTGTGTTCAGACACAAATTTGGGCTTTCTCTGAGGAGCAGGAGGTGCACTTCCCACACCTCAGAGCCCTGGAGACTCAGGCTCACCTCCTGGGCAGTGGTTTGGCAGAACTGGCAGCAGGGCAGCATCCTCACCAGCTGAGGAAGGCAGCTGTAGGTCTCTGCTTTGGGATTCAGTGTGGAGCTCCTACATCTGCCTGTGCATGGTACAGGCAATATGCATCCATAAAACAGGGTCTGGTTTCAGCCACTCACCTAAAACACCACTTTGTAAGTGTTCAGATCCTTCCTTGTACTCACTCCTAACACATTTTCTTCAAAAAATCTCACTCTTGGGTAGTCAATGTTACAAGGCCTATCTATCTGCCTGAATGTGTATATATATATATATACATTGCATTTTAGGCTAGGTAGCTCACTGTCATTGACTTTTACAAGAAAAGTAGATTTGAAATAAATAGGAAAATTATTATTGACTTAAACAACACAGAAAAACATTTCCTATTTGAGAATTCAGGTGGCTAAAGATAATAAATGAGTCACTATGTGGTACCTTAGTAGTTTCACAATATTTTATTTTTATTGGTGGGTCAAATGAGTCAGCTGACTGTAGGGAGGATTTAAGACAATAGGTAATTAATGTAAAGGTGAGTAAAAATACATACTGCATAGCTTTGTGTCTCCACATGTTACTTTTCCTTGATCTGATACCAGACCCATTTGATGAAAATGACTCAGCTTTTGCTGAGTTGGCCCTGCTGTTGACAAACTCACCCTTAGGAAATGACATTTTCTCCTCCTAGAAGTGTACTTGCAATATAGTGTCAATTTTAAAGGTTGAAATTTTCAACCTTTAAAGAGTAAAAGAATATGTTTCTAAATTCTTTTTAATTATTGTAAAAGAATATGTTTTTATTTCCCTTGAGAAGAATGTGAAAGCATGAGGTAAATATCATCAGTAAAATTTCTCCATAATGCATGAAGAATCAGCCTTAATCTGTCATGATTTTTCTTCCTTTCAGTGAAATTATTGCTTATTGTCCATTTCCACCAAAAGATGGAACAGCTAAGAAGGGAGAATAATTTAAAAAAGATGGTTTTTTTGTCTTGTTTAAATCAGCACATCTCCAAACACGACAGATCAACTACCTGCTGAAGATCTAATTCTCATTAAAAAACCAACAGCAAGCAAAAACCAACATTTAACCACCCTTTATATATTTTATAGGTTAATTTATTTTATAGGTTAATTTATTTTACAGGCTTAATTCACACAATATTTATGAAGCCTTTGGCCCTGCTTTAGTTCATAGTATTATCCTACAACATTGTCTGATTCCATGATACTGGACTGTCCCTTCCAGACTGCAGTTCTATTTTCAGCTAATGTGAACCAGGGTAGCTCAGTAGATGAATCCATTTATACTGCATTTGAATCTCTGAAATTTGAGTCTGTAGTCCTTTTAGAATTATTGTTAAAGTGAAATAGGCTGAAGGAGGAAAAATGATGAAGTCTAAAAAGGTTTGGAACATTTTTTCAGGTGGCCTTCTCCCTAGTGAAATCAGAGCTCTATCTATAATTTATGGGCAGAACAAGACACCTAAAAATAGGGTTCAAAGAAGCCAGTGCTTTGTGTGAAGTATTAAACAGTAGGAAATAACAAAGAAATGTTCAGACTTCTGCTCTGTCATCAAAGGTTGTTAAATGAACACAGGGTTGGAGGAAAACACCTTTTCCAATTTTGGATTTGCAGCTACAAATGACTCTTGGAATTAGTTTCATCTGTCAGCTTCATCTTGTCTTGCAAAGAGCAGAAGTGATACTCTCTGTATGTGTGAGATCCATGTTCATATATCTCTGAAACCCACTTTGGGGCAAGAAATTGCACCAATGCTTTCCACAGTTCAGAAAAACAATCACTCTCCTTGGGAAATTCTGGAATGCTGCTGAAATTCAATATTCAACTAGAATTGCTCCGTTCAATATGAATTAAGAAAATTCTAACTGAAAGAGAGACTAGAATTTTATCTCACTAGTCTCCTGAGTTATTTTCTCCATGCTTACTTAACCCCTAAATCTCTTTATCTGAAATCAGAAAAATATCAGATTTGAATTTAGGCCTCCCCTATCTTAAAAGTATCCTTTAACTGCCAGGCAACTGAAATTAGGGAGGGATACTCATAAAATAGTTTAGTTTTGTTTTAGAATCTACATTCAGATGAGTGTGTTAGCTAAGTGGGGAACTCAGGTGCAATTCAATGTCTTGGTTTTGTGAGAATGTCAGACTGTGAATTTCTGTGCAAGAGGTACAGATCAATGGAATATTACAGATCATGCAGAAGTTGCCTAATCCATCTGAAGCCATTCTGGGATGATGTGTGTTGCTGGTTTCTTCACTGTGACCACAAAACTCCATGTGTACTTGTAACAGTAAAGGATCAGTAACTTCTGCCTGTGCATCTATATTTTTGTTTAGCTTTGTTTTGTTTCTTTGTTTTGTAGGGGTTGATTGCTGACTTTGTACACTTGAAGATTTTTCTAATACAGTTTTGATTTCTAGGAATTCCTTCCTTGCCTTTGGTACTTGAGAGTGGGAAACAAAAGCAATATTTCTGGAGCCATGTATTGTGTGCTCACAAGAACAAGTTCCTTCCCCTTCCTCCTGCTGCCTGAAGGACTCTCTGATAAAACCAGTACATTTATTTTCACATGACTTGTGGTGCTCTTAAGATCTAACATGCTATCTGGGTAGGCATCAACATTTTACAGGAATCTTTTTTTGCACCTCCAAATTCATAGTTCTCCATCAAAGATTTTAGCCCAAAGAGCAGTTAATAAAGCTGGATGACCTCTTGCTCTAGGATTTTTTAAGTCTCTTTCAGACCAAAATTAGATTTCCTCCTTTAAGAAGAGAAACAGACCAATGTGTGACCCTTGAACTGTCAATCATCTGGAAGTAAAGCAGGGAACTGATTTCTCTCAGAGCAGCAGAATGAAATGCTCCAAAATAATAATAATAATGTGGCTATACATATTTATAAGCTCAACATTATTAGTCTTTAGTATGATTGCTCCTATCTGATATTCAATGGTAATTTTGGCCCATGGATATATACTTTGCCTTAGTTCCACAGGATACTTTAATTTCAAATAAATCATGCTTTACATAAGTTAACCACTAATTAACTGGCAAGTCTCAAATAATAGTCATCTATGGGTGTAGCATCCTTCTATTGCACAGAAGGGAGCACCCAAGATTCAGAGATGCCCATAATTGAAAAAGAATGGCAAAGGCCAGAAAGGTTCAGAAGAAAAAAAAATAAACTCACAAAATTTTATTAGCAAACTACACATTCAGCATGGAAATTAGTATATATTTGCTCCCAATTTCTAATAATAAAAGAGAAAAGAAGAGAGGGAGGAAAGAGGAAGTTAAAGTGAGATCAGGTAGGAGAGGAAAGGAGATCACCTGCCCTGGGTCCAGCTCGATCCAGGTGACAAAGCACCCCCTGCTCTTTGTGGGGGTTCCTTTGCACAGCTCAATTTTCCCCACCCTGAGGTTTGTTTCTTATTCCTCATGCAAACGAGTGAGCATGTGCAGTCTGTTCTTCTGGACCTTTGTGGACATGGTTCGAGGGGCTTTGAGGGGCTTCTGGTGTTCTTGGTGCCTTGGTCCTGCCTGCTCCCTGAGCCCCTTCCTGAGCCTGCTCTGTGTTGTGGATCAGAGCAGGAAAGTCAGCCCCAGAAAGGTGCAGCCCCTGCTCCAGCCACATCCTGTTCTAACTTGCCCACTTGAGTGGCCATTGCTGTTTGAGGCATAGCCACACATCACCTCCTTACTGCCCAGACCTCCACAGTGATAACTGAATGCTCTAATCATGTTTGATAAGTGTCTATACATTGTCCAGTAGTATTTAACATTTCAATTCATAACCTGTGAGTAAATACAAAGCCAGTACTGAGAAATAAATTAATGGAGCAACATTGGAAAGAAAAGCAAATAATAATTAATTGATGAAGGGAGAATTCCCTTTTACACACATGCATTTTCAAACAGCGAATTAAGCAACTGCTTTCTAGGAATAAAGATGGTAGACCATATGTTTAAAATAAGGGGCTATACTGTGGAAATAATTTTGCATTTGCAAGCAACTATAAGAATGCAGAATAATGAAATAATGTGCTAAAAAAGAAATAAAAAAAAGGAAATAAATACCAAGAGGCTTATAAAGGTTTATCTTTGGCTGATATACAGGAATGAGGGGGAGAAGGGACACATTTTTTTTCCTTGTTGCGTAGTAAAAAGGATTCTGTACAGTTATGGCAGCCATATGTTACAAAAGCAATTGAAAAATTAGGGAAGATGCAAAGATAGATGCTACACCTTTAGAGATATCACAGTGGTAGTTGGTTTAATTGACCAAAAAGCACACTGAAAGGAAGCTTATTTACAGCACCTAAAAAAACCCCAAATAATTTCTCTCATACCTGTCAGGTGAACAAGACCGAAATAAGAAAATAACCACTTGTTTTCCAGAGATAATTTTCCTCAGCCTTTTATATTCGTATTGTTAAAAGGCAGTTGTAGCTACTCCTGTACAGCAGAATGTGCCTCTAAGTCATACATATGATCACAGGACATGGGCAAATGCTGAAAACTAAATAGCCTCTTAATTTAGGGATGGGGGAAATGAAAGAGACCAGTAGTTAGAAGAGGGAATCAGACAAATTCAAATGAGAAGTAAGACACAGAGTTTTAGGAAAGAGGAAGATTAGCTGTTCGAGCAATTTGCTAAGGAAACCAGGGGAAACTTTGATGTCTGCAGATAAAGACTGGATCTCTTTTTGAAAGGGATGATTCTATGAAATAAATTTTTGACACTAGGACTGGAATAAATGGGTGAAATTTTATGACCAATATTGTGCTTCAAAGGTTGGAGCAGAGATCTTTGGCTTTAGATTTCACTTCTGAGAGCCTCTGAATGTAGAAGGAGAAGGCAATTTCTCATTAATATAAAGGGAAAAAAGTATGACTGGTTTAGCAGTGGTACTGGCAGCCAGGAAATCATTAAATCTCCACCCGTAGACTTTCAAAACTCAGATGGTAAATGCCCTGGACTACATGGTTTCTAGAGGTCCAGTCTAATATGAACTTTTCTATGGTTCTTCAGTTTTCCTGATGTGCAAGATGCTGGTGACATTTGATTCTACTTGCATTTATAAAAATTAAAAAGCCTATAGGTGGGATTCAGTTTCTAGCAATGTCCTGTTGTTATCTGACTGAACAATAGATGGTCAGTACAACTTTTTATCTGGGTGTGATCAAAGACAAAATTGCATGTCTTGAAGACTTTTGATAGTTGTGGTAAGGAGCCCATATATATTTTGATTTATAGTGTTGATAAATTTATTGTTTGCAAATATATTTTTCTTGAAAATATTGGAGAAAAAAGCCTAAATAATTGGTAATCCAATCTAGATGTTGCTTTACTCAGGTTCATTTTATAAATAAATGTTTTGTTCATGCTCCTCCATCCACTCATATTTGGATGCTGTGAGGTGTGCAGAAAGGATGCCCTCAGTTAGGACAGTGTGGCTCATTAAACTTCATTTCAAACCCTGTTGTGAGTTTGAAAACTGTGTGCTATGGGCACAGCAGGGATTGTAAGGCAGAGAGGAGCACCAGAGCTTCCCCTTCCTGCAGGTGCTCCTGCAGGGGCCTGGCAGGAGGGCCCTGCCTGTGCTCCTCTCCATCACCAGCCTCTGGCCACAGAACTCCAACATTTCACCTCCAGCTCAGCTGCTGTGCCTTTTGCCCTTCTACTACCCTCATGTACCAAAGGAAATTTTAGTTTAATGTTTTCCCCCATTAAGTGTTATAGTGAAATCATTTAATTGCTTCTATTCTCACATTAGTAAAACAAAAATGTGCCAAGGGGAGTCAAATTGTTTCTCAAAGGGGCAAAGCAATGGTGATCTTGTTTATCTGCAGGCAGAGCAGCTAACTGGGCAGGAAGATGCTGTGACTTAGCACCTATGCCCTTAGATTTTAATCCAGTGTAAAGTGGCATGATAGTATTGATCTCAGTGCTGATTTACACTATCTGAGAATATTGCCATTTATTTTTAACTTGCCTAAATTCCCTATCTACTCCAGCATTGCTGATGCAAAAAGAATTAAAATACTCCAGATCAATCTAGTCTCCCAAAGTAACAATGAAACATTTATAACTGCATCAAGGAAGGTGCACAGAAGCTCTTTTATTCTATCCTGCTCTTAAGAGTTAAGTGAAATTACTGAAGCATGTTCTAAATTTTATCAATCGTGACATATTCTATGCTGGCATAGCATATTCAACAAGTGCATTAGGAGAGTGCTTAGCACTTTGTAATTACACTCATATTTCATTTTAAGATAATTTCATGCTATTCTTTCAAAACATGTCAAATGTGGAGCTGTAGTCTTGAAACAATAGGATGCGATATTAAAAATTCAGATCTAAAATTCTCTTCTACTTCTCTAATGGATATAACTGAAATACAGTGGGAAATTTTCATTCAGAAAAACCCTGTAGTCAAAGAGATACTATTGATTTAAGTCACTGTTAATTTAATGAAATTCCCTTCTCCTTTCTTTTTTCCTACTGTGCTCAATGAAAAATCAGGTTTTCAGTATTAGTTCTCTCAGTAAAAATTTATATATTGTAGTAACACTTCTGATACTTAGAATTTAACATAATTAAACAATTATTTATGACACATGATTTTTACACCTGTGAGGAAATTTCTGGCTGAGTACCAATTGTGTGGATAAAAAGAAAAAAAGAAAGACAATTTCCTCTGTGGATATGTGTTTCCTGTATTTAGTTGTGTTTCATGTAGAGTCTGAGAAACAACTAGGCAGTGCATATTTATCCATATCAATTTCAGTGGGAATGCCACAAGTAAAGATGTTGTAAACTCAGAGTTTCAGGAAGAAAACAGCAAGTCTTGGTCCTAATAGGACAGAAGTTTTGAATAGAGAGGAGCTGGAGCCAATTAATGCGATGACAAGTCAAGGAGAGCCATGGGAATGGTACCCAGGAGGAATTGCTGGGCTGGATTCTAACGAGCAAAGGGAGAGGTGGTGATCTCAGCAGAGCAAGGGCCTGTTGTCTGTGCCAGGCTGGGGCCGGGGATGCAGAGGTGTGCAGCAGTGCCTGTGATCCAAGGCTATTCCAATTCCTCGCTGGCTCCCTGGGTGCACAGCTGGGCTGCAGCTGGGCTGCACAGCCTAATTCCCTGGCACTGCAGAACGTGCACACGGAGGGAGAGCCTTTCACCACCTCAGCACGTCAGGCCACGTGCAAGGAGGCACTGCAGGTAGGATATGAGCTCTCTGCCAGCTGAGAGACGCTGCAGGTTTATTAATAACGCCGCTTCACTTTGGTGAGGAAATGGAAGTGATCCAGTTCTGGTAGCAGAGGATGAGGCTCTCTCTATCTGGGGAGCCAGGCAGATGGGAAGGGAAGGCTGCCACCAGACTCTGCCTCCACATTCCCTCTGTGCCAGTTGTTGTGCCGTGTGACAGAGCTCAGCTTTACCTTTTTGCACACTGCTGTACAACCGAGAGGCACTCGAGTCACAGGAATACAGTTGGGTAGCTCAGGAGAAAAGGTTGTGCTGGTAATGGCTCAGCATTAGCTGTGGAGAACTGTTCATGGGCTCTGCAGGGCAGGACAGGGCTGTGCTGCCTGGAAACACAATTGTTTTGCTGCGAAAATCCCACCAGAGGTGGCCACACATGGAGCAGGAAGACAGACAATTGTGATCCAGTAGATTTCACAGCTGGGTTACCAAATTACATTTAAAGGATACAATCTGAGAAATTAAGAATACAGGTTGGCCTAGGGTTTTTTGTATGTGTACAAAGCGTACAACCCTGACATGGAGTTCTGCAGTTTGTAACAGCATGATCAGCACCTGATGACCTGACTTACAAACATTGTTTTCTTTAATTAAGATGAATACTGCAGACCTCAAAGGATTGATGCATATTCATGTAACAATATAGCTCAGGCCATTCACCTGAACAGAGATTACAGCCCTCAGGTTATACGAGGCTCTAATGAAGTTTGTGTCGCAGGTAATATCTCACCAGTCATGCAATGTACTGTGATTTTTGTTGGGTTTCTTTTCAATCAAGGTTCTCAGTAGGTTCTCTCCATGACTCATTTTCACATTCTCATGCGATGCAACAAAGAGTTGCTTAAATCACTGTGGTTATCCCAGGCTGGGAAAATTCACAGGTGAGTATGTCATGTTGTTTGGCACGAACAGTAACTAGACAGTTCCTTTATTTAGTGTAATTAATCCTGCCTGCAAGTAGTGGCATTTTCCACAGACTGTACCATTAAGTGGAAACCTAGTTTTGAAAATTGATGCTAGTTCCTCAGTTGCATTCTTGGTTAAGGTTGGGTGTGTAATATCCCACAAGGTCATTTAAGGGAAGGAAGTACCTCATGTTTCCCAACATCATCAGTCCAGTCATGACCTGATTTTGCAATCTTACTCATATTAGGCAATTCCCTTGCATGCCGTAGGATTACTTGCAGTAGCTCAGGCCACTTGCTTTGCAGGATGATGACCTTGAATCTAAATTATCTGCTCCCTAATATCCTTGACTGTAGGAGAGGAAACAATCTCTCATACAGAATTAGAAGAGGAAGATGAACTTGAATGAGAACATGCAAATAACCTCCTACCACTTGTTTAATCGAGTAAGAGGTCAGATCCCAAGAAAAATTTACATCCACGATGCATCATTACCATCATATAATATCTACGAAAAATATTTGCTGCAGTGGAAGTGTAGAACACGGGGTTAATAACCATTGCAAATGTTCTTTGCTGAATGCCAAGCCAGCCCAAAATAAAGCACTCACTGTGCATTAAACAACAGCATCTAATGGTGGCAACCAAGGGGTCAGACAACATTATTGCTTCAAGTTCTTATTCTGTGGATGCATTTTTGGCCTTGAACCCCTCTTTACAGTATAAATTGCCAGCTAAAGGAGTATTTTTAAAAGCAATCCTTTGAACAGGAGTGGGAAGAGCATTTAAGCAGCTCCAAAATCCCCATAGACAGAGCTGGTAGAAGCTGTCAGGGGAATGTACTAATAACCCCCAGAAATGTACTGTGATTGCCATTCTCCTTCCTTCAGTTTTAAATTTCCCCATCTCAGGCCATAAATGCATAGTCAAGTCCACCTTGGCCGCAGACATCAAATATGTTCTCTGTAGCATTAACTTTGAGGGAGTTTTCATTTTTTAGTTTCAGATTTTTTTTCAGAGGTTGAAATGAAACCTTGCTTTTTATTTTGTGAATTCTTTTAATAGAAATCTTTTTTCTAGGAATCCTCAGAGAGGGTTATTGTATGTTGCTGATAGTCCTTGGGTCAAATTTTCTCTGGTTGTAGTGATTTAAATGGAGCTTTGCCAGCTTACAGCAATAGGGGATATATTCCCATGAGTTTTATATCATGAAATTTTATTGCTGATGTTAGTTCCTGGGGTTGCCACATACCTGAAGAACTCTGGGCAGAAAACCAAGAACTCCATATGATATTAATTCTGTTTGCTGCATGTGAAACTTCACTGATTTCAGTTATCCTCAGGTTTATATTGTCTATAAAGTGAACACTATCATCAGAGTATCTCATATTACAAAGGCAAAGAAAAAAAGGCTTTCTGTAATATTTTCTTGCAGGTAAATAAGGGCAGGCTTTCTCTAAAACATCTGATGAATTTAGCAGCAAGGCCCAATGCAGCAGAGCCAGATCTCTCTAATCCCCTTTCACCTCTAATATTTTCCTCCACATGCTGTTGTAGGTCAGCTATTCCTACACTGACTATTCTAAAATATTGGTTGTTTATAGTAAAGCTTTTTGCAGTAAAGACTGTACAAACAGAAAACAATTCTGATCAGCCTTACTGAAAATATTTTAGATTTGTTAGTCATAAGAATATTTTTTTGTCTATGATTATGAATGAAATAAATTGCATTAAATTATTAAATTGAATCTTCTACTAAAGCACAAGAAAAATCATGTTGTTTCAGTTAATGAAGTAACAAGAGAAGTTAACCTTGTAATGAATTAATGAGTTGTGTTGGAAAGGTTTGTAAAGTAGATAATGAGGAAGTTGAAGCAGAGTGTGCTTGAAAGACACCCATGAAGCTGTTTTGTAGGGCATTTGACAAGTTAATATCTGACAGCATTGCCTGTAATGACACTGTAGAGTATGCATGATGTAATTCTTTACTTATCCAATAAGTGTCAAGTGTTGTGTAAGGTGGGCACTCAGTCAAGGCTTCCAAATGTGGATATGAATGAGATACTTTGTAAATAAGGAAACCAACATATTTAACAATGTGGAGGAGAGCAATCTGGCCATGAAAAGAACACTCTGATAGCTCTCCTTCATTTGCTCCTGCTATGTCAGACTAACCTTTTGGTAACAAGCTGTTAAGATTAACTTATAATACTTGTGCATATGCTCAGAACTGGAGTAAAAATTTACAGTTTGTTGGTTTTAATGGGAAAGAAAACAGTATTTCCTACAATAGCTTTAATGCAGCTGTTTAGGAGCATAAACCTAATTAAAGATCACAGAATCAGAGAATATCCTGAGTTGGAAAGGACCCAGAAGGATCATCAAGTGCAACTCTGAAGTAAATGGTCCATACAGAGACTGAGCCCACAACCTTGGCATTATTATCACCATGCTCCAACCAAGCTAATCTGTGCTCAGATAAGCAGTCATTATCTGATTTGACCTAAGTTTATATCAGACCAAAGACACTAGTCATTAAAATACCTAAATCCTTTACTGCATCACACATATCCCAATTCCAAGGAGTTTTAATTGACCCTTTTCACTAGGGGAATAATCTGCTTTTTAATTTACTGTCCCACCCATTTGATACATCCTCTCAGTGGACCTCCACATGGAGAAGGGCCTTTAATCCTCAGCCCTGTTTATCCTCTCCTTTTGAGTAAACTCACACTAATTCTTTGACTACTACCAGTCTAACTTCAATTTGAGTAGCAGCAATATTTCAATAGAAAGCCCATATTTCTATCCCTACAATACAGGAAAATCCATAATTAAGGCTTTCTCCCAATACTCCTCAGACACCTGAAAACCCCCACACCTCCTGCATTCTCCTTGGCAGTCTTTAAGGAGATGCCAATTCCTTTTTGTCCCTTCTTGAACATCCTTGTTAGCAGTAGAAAGGAACAATTGAGAGCTGCTCAAGAGATGCTTTTTCCCATTCAGCTGTGTCTAGTGGAACCTTGGTCCCAGCCATGGCTCCCCAGAGGGATGATGTTCAAACTCAGGAGAGATCAAATGTAATAGGAATGAGCCTTTAGTTTTTTTTTTTTTTTTTTGTTTTTTAATATTTATTTATTTATTTATTTTATTTTAATTTTTTTTTCATGTTTTAGTTTCTTTGGGTGGCTTTGCAGAGGATTTTTGGTTGGTTGGTTGGTTTGGTTTGGTTTTGCTTTTGCTTTTTTTCCTTAAGTTTCTGTGTTTCCCTCTTGCTGGGCTCTAAAGTTAAAGAAAGGGAATCAAGCCTAGCCCTCACATGACGTGATGCTGTGGAACATCTGCATGCCTAGTCCTCTTGAGAAAATGACCAGGCTTTTTATTTATAGACAGCACATTTTCTGGGAATTTCAGTCAAGAAGCAGGATGCTGCATTCCTATGCACTGCATAGTTTGGAGGAAGGGGAGAGGAAATCAGTCATTTCCCCTATTAGGATCTAAGCAATCCACAAGTTTTTCCATTAGTGAGTATCTGCACATTAGGGTCCTGAGCAGCATTGTAACACTGAAGGATGTTGCATCAGATGTGGAATTTCCAGCTTGGCTTGGCTTCTGCTGCCTGTTTCCTGACTTTTTTTTTAAATGAATTGTTATTTATTGTTTTTTATTAAATGTTGTTTTCTCCTAAACTTGAAGTTTTAGAGGGTTGATATGCAATCACAAAGCCAAATTCTGTTTTACTTTTGATCTGACTCTGCTTGGACTGGGGTTTTGCCCTTTGCTTGATTTGTGTGGACACTGGATTTTTGAGTGGAGAGGAGCTGTATTGTGTGCTCTGTGGTGACTGATAGGATGATTCATGGAATTTCAGCTGTTGCAGTGGGAACTTGAGAGTTAGGGTGTCATTGCCCTTCTTTGCCTTTGTTCACCTCCT
The DNA here is from genome assembly GCA_026413545.1 of Cichladusa arquata. Lineage (NCBI taxonomy): Eukaryota > Metazoa > Chordata > Aves > Passeriformes > Muscicapidae > Cichladusa > Cichladusa arquata. The sequence continues at coordinate 11,742,013 of JAOTQP010001286.1, read as the reverse complement.
TGAGTGTATTGCTTTAAGGAAACAAAGCAGATACACTTCTGTTTGAGGTGTTTCTACCACTCTCTTGAGATTAGGAGTATATCAACCCCACATTTATCTTTCTGTCCTCAAGCTTTTACAAGGAGCTCCTCAAAGTGTTTATGTAAGAATCTGATTATATTCTTGGTAAAAGAGCTCCAAGGAGAAGACCTGGTTTGTGAATATGCTTGTTGCAGACTGGAACCCTTTTTTCTTTGTGCTATCAAAGGCCATTAAGTTATTTCACGATGAGTAATGTGTGGTACAAGTTTTAGAGCCATATAACTGGTTATTTATTTATTCTTATGCAGAAACAGTATATGCAGGGTGCAGAGTGCTCTCACTACAGAAATAGGCAAGCATTATTCAAATTTTTTATACTGTTTGTATCAGAATTCACATCACTATTTCTGGGAGAGAAAATAAGACAGAAGATCACACAGATTGTTCATAGACACCCAGCAAACGCCCCTTTGATATAGTGAGTGAACCCAGGTTTTCTAGTCCTTATTCAGGATTTCCCCTAGCTCAAGTGTAATGAACACACATTAATCTGTGCTATGGAGAATAAGGCCCCCAGTGTAGACAGAACTGGATGCCTATATTAAAATATAATAGTTTCTTTCTTTGTTTTCTCCTTTCTTTCTTCCTTTTCTTCTTCCTCCTTCTTTTCTTTTTTCTTTTTTTTTTTCTTTTTCCTTTTTCCTTTTTTTTTCTTTTTCCTTTTTTCTTTTTTTCTTTTCTTTTCTTTTTTCTTTTCCCTTTTTTCTTTCTTCTTTCTTTTCTTTTCTTTTCTTTTCTTTTCTTTTCTTTTCTTTTCTTTTCTTTTCTTTTCTTTTCTTTTCT